>JAWNMF010000133.1:3085000-4289166 GCA_035044305.1 Drosophila nigritarsus | reverse complement strand
TTTGATATGGCCTGCTTTTTCTCTACCTCTCTTTCTCTCTCTCTCTCTATCTCTCTCTCTCTTTTTATGGCTCGTGACTAAAATTTGCGCTTGCAACAAAATGCGGCATGAGGCGCAATAAATTGAATGACAAACGCTTGCCCATAATTTATCAACCGTGTTGCGAGTCCAACTTCAACTTCAACTTGGCGTCGACTTTGTCGCCAGTTTTCAGTCCGTCCGTTCGTCTGTCCGTCCGTTCGGCTGTCCGTCAGTCACCTTCTTTTGATGTGTGCAAAACTTTTGTCGCTTTTTAGCGACTCGTCGCGGCCAATGACCAGACAATGACCCAACAAACGAACGCCATTAGCATTATCATCGGCCCGGGCCAGTCGACAACAGCAGCAGCAACAACAATAACAACAACAGCAACAACAACAACAACAGCAGCAGCAGCAACAACAACAATCACAAAGCAAACAGCAGTGCCGGCAACAACGAAGCGGCAATAAAAATTATTAACATTTAAACGCTGCTTTGAGAGAGCCACACGCAGCGACCGCCAAACGACGACGACGTCAATTGACAGAGTACCACGGTACGCACAGTGGTTCACACTCTATGATATGTACAATGAAATACTAGAAAGATGTACCCACAACTACAAAATTAGCTGAAAGTTAATTGGCCATGTCATTTATATATATTCGCAAGCGTAATTTGATTGATTTTTAGCTCAGAACTGCAACCGGAATCGAAATTCTATATATTTCTTAAGAACCAGTTACGACCACCCATATTATTAGTTCGTTTAGTATCAGAACTCAACCGAAGACTGCAAAGATATAACTTTACTCCTAATTGGAATTTCACATGCTGCTCTCTTATGAGACCCGCTATTACTAGTCCATATAGCACCATAATGGAACCCAATACAGAAAGCAATTTGGAATTTGAAAACTTTACTTACTGGCAACGGTGCTCCCTTTTTTACTATTTCCAATTTAGTATCGTATTGGAACCGACGAAGGAAAATATCATTTTTCAATCCATTCATAACCCTCAGCGGAACTGGGAACCGACATAATACTCTGTTGGACATGCTGCTCTCATTTTTTTTATTATATCTAACTATGGAGTAGGCGTTAAAGCAACTATACAAACCTTCACTTAATTTCTATCAAGTTTTAAATTTGACTTAGCATTTAACTAAGATACTTGCCACACTGTGCCGCATGATAATCATGATGATATTTATGATCATCAGCATTAACTATCAACGCTTTGGTACTTTAAGACACATGCGGCTAGCCGCTGGCAAAGCTCCGTCAACACAGTAAACCACACCAACAACAACAGCAACAACAACAACAACGACAAGGAGAAATAACATTTGGGTTACTAAAACAGCAAAACCGACGAAATGTGGTCGTAAAAGACCCGAAACTGAAAACCGAGACCCGAAGCCAAAAAGCGGAACTTGTAATTTCATTTCGTGTATTTCACGTTTTAAGCGAGGTGTCGCTGCAAATTGTTGTTGTTACAGATTGTTGCCGTTGTTGTTGTTATTGTTGTTGTTGTTGTTGTTGTTGTTGCGGCTGCTTTTTGGTGTTTGCTGGCTTGGTGTCTGGCTTAATGAGCTGGCGGCTTTTGCGTTAGTCTCACGGCCCAATTGCAAACAAATTGCAAACGCGCTTCACTGAGTGACAGAGCGAGCTAGAGATAACCAGCGAGAAAGAGATGCAGCTGAAAGAGAGAGAGCGAGAGAGAGAGGTGGAGAGGTGGAGTCCTGAGCTGACAGCCGAGTTGCACTTGAGCGCAAATAATGGCACACGACATGCTGAGATAGATATAATGCTTTGCTTGCCGTTTGCCAAAGAGATTTGCAGCACAACTCAGGTGTTCTGAGGTGCAACTGGGATGTTTATTGATCACTTGGTCAAGCAATTATATGCAACAATGTTGCAAGACATTTTTTAATACCATAATTAAATAAATCTTATAGAAAACTAAGCTACAAATTCACAAGATTCAATGAATGAATTCGATTTTTAGAGTAATCTTTTGATTTGTTGTTGGCCAAGAAATTAAACACATGATTTCAATGCCAGCTGCAAAGAATTTGCCGTGCCACAAATAATGAAATGAAAAAAAAATACCATATAAAGAATTGTAAACTTGAATAAAGTGCTACGAAACTCATATCAGGAATAAATGCATAAATTTGAGCAGCAGTTGAGACGCTGGCAGAAATTATATGCTTTGGATGCTTTTTACTTTTGAGTCTTCTTTTGATGTGCTGTTTTGGGTTTAGTTTAGTTGCTTTTTGTAAGCTGTATGCTTTTATCTTGTCTGACGTTTATTTTTTAATGTCAACATAACAATTTCTGCTTATCTAATTGCAACAGTTGCACGCAACAGGCAAGAGGCACGAAGGCAGATGAGCAGGTGTTTTGCACTAAGTGCCAGGCATGTCACTGAGCCACAAAGACAGACAGACAGACAGACAGTTGGACAGACAGTTGGACAAACAGACAGTTGGACAAACAGACAGTTGGACAGTTGGAGATGGATGCTGCATAGATGTACTTTGGCTAAGCTTGAAAGAAAAGAGAGAAAAAAGTATTCGCGGACATTTATCTTGCGCTGTGGCGCAACAAGCACAACAAAGTTGTGCCTTAATTTGACTAGACTTACGCATTTAGAACCGGAAATGTGCGAGGTCCAACTGTCATTTTGTGCAAATGACACAAAAGACGACAGCCAAGCTGAAGATGAAGACGAAGACGAAGAAGACGATGGCCAAAAGCAGTTGCAGTTGCTGTTGCTGTTGCAGTTGCTGTTGCTGTTGCTGTTGCTGTTGCAGTTGCTGTTGCTGTTTTGCAAACAGCTACCAACAACAACAGCCATTGGCATAGATGAATGATACACTGGACTCTTGGTGAAGTGTCTCCAAAGGAGGGTAATTTATTTCTACTTAAGTAGTTTAAGTGCATCTTGCTTTTCCCTTTAAGAGTTGCAATTGTCTCTACATACCTGCAATTGAAAGAAAGAGCGGAAATTAGTTGCTGATCTTGAGTATTGGATAATATACATATATGTACACGTTAAAGACTAGTTAATAATACGTTGATAAATCAGCTTGGTTGTTATCTTTCACTCAGAATAACAGTTCAGACTTATAACGAGAAGAAAATGTGATTATAACGTAACTTTTTGCACGGAATCTAAATTTACAAATTGTTTGCCAAGTCTGGAAAACAAAAAACAAAAAGCAGATAAACATGAACAAAACCACTTGAAATGTTAGACACATTAAAAAAAGTAACAAAAAAAAAAGAAATAAAAATAAAAATAAAAAATTAATTCATCAAAAATATTAACACACTTTAATCAAAGCTAATTTCAAAGTACAACGATAAGAAAGCATGAAATATGCGATGGTCATTTGGTGGAACAATTGAAATTTAAACATGTGCAAGCTACTGGAAATGCCCATGTTGATAAGAACTCGCCCCATAAACCCAATCGAATGATGTACCAAGTTTTTTTGTTGCTTTTTGTCTTTTTCTTCTTAATCTGCCCATTGATCTTAAGCGCCCACACAACACAGTTCAGTGAGTTTTGGCCCACAATGCCAAGGCTCCTTGACACGCATAATTAGTTTTCGACTGTGTGTGACAAAGTTGCCAGCAGTTGACGCTGATGATGATGCTGATGATGCTGATGATGATGCTTATGTTGATGCGGCCCATTTGGCAGCTGGATGACATCTTGTGCTGACCTTCCAGCTGGGTGGAGGGTGCTTGGCTTTTCTCAATGAAATGCGTGTGTGGTCGGCCCTGTGATCGTCAAGAACTCAAAAACTACAAACTTGCTCAATGATAAAGCGCTAGTTTTGTTATCAATCAAAAAAAAGCGAAAAAAGCGAAAAAATAAATCATAATAATGAGAGTAAACAAAAAATTAGAAATAATAGAGAGAAAGAAAAATAAAAAAACGGCGACGATGTCGCGACGGCTAGACAAAAATAAAACTCAGCGATAAGCAAAAAGCAAATAAAAAACAGGCGCAAAAAAAACAAGAGCGACGACAACAAAAAAAACAATGTGTGAAAACGCAAATATTGTGACAATAACTAGAGACAGACCCCAGCGAAACAAGTAGATATAAATACGCAGTCAAGTAGTGTAAGGACTGGAAGAATACGCTGTAAGCAGTGGAAAACAGTCACACAAAGTCAACAAATAGTTTTGACAGCGGAAAAGTTAATCATTTTCGATTTCTTTTCTAATTTTATATTTTGTGCAGCAGCTGAATATTATTTGAAAAAAAGGTTAACAAGATCCATTAACTTCGTTTTGAAACACTTTTTATGATTTGGCAATTCCCTTTTTGAGTAGCTTTTTTTGTCGATGACCTTGACTAATATAGTCTGTTCAAAATTTGTTCATAATTAATGAAAAATTTGACATCTGCATTAAAGATGAATGTTTTGCTTTATTAAAACAATTTGTTGACATGGAATACACGTATCCGAAATACACAATTATGCCGTAAATATTTTATTATATGTTATTAAGATTGTTAAGAAATTTGTTAAACATTTGCTGCATCAAATATATATTTATTAAAATAAGTGAATAATAAAAGGAAAAATATAATAAAAGTGCTGCACGTTGCGAGTACAAAGTAAGCAATAGCTAATGACAGTAGAAAAATGTATAAAAATCATTGGCGCTTGGCCAATTGTCAGCAGGCAAGAGGCAGCAGGCAGCAACTGGCGACAGCAAAGTGGGAGCAAAAAATAAAATAAATAAATATGTCAATGTGTATAATATGCATAAATACACAGATAAATATATATATATATATATGTATACTTATATATATATAGCTATCAGCAAGTGCGTGCAAGAAGACAAGCGCAAAAGGCAATTTTTCAAAAAAGAGCAAGCAAAGCTAATGAAATACCAGACAGAAAAGAGAAAACCGTCATATCTCTCTCTCTCACTCACTCCCACTCTGGGGTGGTAAGAGAGAGGGTGCGGGGTGTAAATATGAAAAACCCAGCGAAATGTTTTAATTAAAATTGTCTTAAATTATAATTTATGTTGGCGGCATTAATTCACAGGCAACGGCGTCGTCGGCACTAATTCACAGCTGGCCAAAGTATCTAACAGTATACACACACACACACACACACACACACACACACACACCGAGCCACAATAAACAGCAAGAACAATCATCTAAAAGTCGCTAGCATTATTTACGCAGCAATTTATGCTTTTGGCTTTTGACACAACACATAAATCACATTTCTATCGATTTTTATGCATATCTGCCATATAAAATTTGTTTATTTGTTAACACATCAACTAAAGATATTAAAGTTCATCACCATCAAAAATCGATGTAAAGAAGAAGAAAAAATATGGAAAAAAATACAAAAAATTGGAAAATTAGTCACTGCATAGCATCAATTTAAATGTCGCTTTGATTAAGAATGTGATTCATGGGCACTAATAATAAAAGGTGGTAAAAATAAATCTGTGGAAAATGAAGAGATAAGAATTTGGGTTAATCCAATTTTGAAGTGATATAGCGAAGAGTATATTGCATCATTTAAGCTTTATCAGAGCGGTTTCTTAGAATTGTTATCACTCATAAAACATGTGAAATGATTTGAACAATCTTCAATTGTTTCTTTTAAAGCTAATTGAACTTAAATTGAAACAACATTTCTGAGAATTATGATTAAGCATCCGATTTAACTGTCACTTCAATCCATAGATAAATTGTGTGGAAAACAAAAAAAGATTTCTTTAGTCACGTGCCCATGTCTATAACGATAGCCAGCAGTGGCTAACTGCAGTTGCATGTTGCAAGCTGCAACTGTGAGTTGAAGCTGGTGTAATGAAAAGTGCAACCCTAACGCGTGACTGCCACATAAACTCAAACACACACACAAACACACACACAAATAGGATTCGGTGCGTCCCTAATGAAAGTCAAGTCAGCAGAAGGGAGCCGTAACAACAACGAGCAGGGAACAGGAGCTGGAGCTGGAGCTGGAGCTGGAGCAGAAGCAGCAACGTTTGATGAGTACAACGCACCGAGGAACGAAATAATCAACGAGGGCAACGGTGTATGTGGCAAGCGATGACGATGACGACAAGTTGCCCCTCCAATTGCCACGCAGAGGCAACAACAGCAACAACAACGAACGCATTGTCATTGAAAGGAACTTGAGCGCCACAGTAGTGCCAAGAATGGGAAGAAAACAACAATGGCTCAACAGCAACAGCAGCAGCAGAAGAAGCAGCAGCGGCAGCAGCAGTGTTGCCCAGTGTTGCCAGCCCCGTCATATCTAGCTTTTTTTGGAACGATTAATCAAAAATCAGCCAGAAGCGTTAATTTAGATGTAGCTTAACTGAGTTATATTTCTGATATATTTTGTTAATTAAAAAAAAATAGTTAATGTATTAATAATAATACAACGACAATCAAAAGCTATATTTAGCTATGATGGTAATTTTGCTACAACTAATAAAATGAAAAGTATTATTACTCTCCGCAGGATGCAGGCTAAATTGTCTACAAAATAGATCGAAGAAAAAAATGGGGTATCTTAGGAACGCCCAAGATTACCGATAATCAAATTGCCAACACTAAAATTTTATGAAATATTTCAAAAACCGACCGATTGTTGCTGTGTCAGCTATATGCTATAGTCGTCCAATGTTGATCAGCTTTTCTCGAAATGTAAGGTTAAGTTATCTTGTCTAACAAAAAAGTAGTTTTTCCAAATAAAAACTCATCTTTCAACCGATTGTTCATAAGGCAGCTATATGTTATAGTGATCCAGTCGGGCATATTATTTAAAAAAAGCAGATTAGTTTGCATATCGGCTAGTGTTGCTAGTCCATAAATACATATATATATATCTAATGGGATCGAAGTTTACGTCTTGCTCAATGCATTGCAAACTTGATGACAAATTTAAAATACTCTCTACAAGTGTTTCGATGAAAGATAAGATATGTAGATATACGTATCGTCTGCTCTCATTTCGTCTCCTTCTAGAAAAAACTAGCTTTTCTTGCGAAATGTTGGCAACACTGAGCTGAAGCAGAAGCAGAAGAAGAAGCAGTAGCAGCAGCAATCGTCGTCTAACAAAAGGAAGCAAAAGGGCTGCGACTGAAGGCGGCCAGGGGCAGCGACCGCAGCAGCAGGTTCGACTAAACGAGTTCAGCGACGATGTCGACGACGACGACGACGATGGCAAAGACGATGACGATGACGATGACGACGTCATCATGTCCTGCATGGATAAGTCTTTAACCTTTCAAGGATTTTGTAGACATTGCCAAGTCGCATTTATTGAACACTGGTCTCTAACACAACTGGCAACGCTGGCTTCTTGGGGCTTTAACACGCATCGTGAATGAGCGCAGTAATATTGGGAGAGAGGGAGGAGCGGTGCTGAAGGGGTGGGGTAGTGAAGGGTAACAGGCTTTAGGGTTCGCCTGGCAACGGACAACTGTGTGTGCGTGTGCGTGTGTGCGTGTGTTTGTGTGTCTGTGCAGATCTCATGTGAGGATAAAGCGAGTGCAAAAATCTAATAAATTCGACACGCTCAACGCACGCAAAAAGCGGTGGGGGGGGAAGGGAAAAGTTGATGAACTTTAAGCCAAGGAGCACACTGGAAGTAGAAGAAGAAGGAGGAGAAGTAGAAGAAGGAGACGAAGTCGAAGAAGAGGAAGAGCAAGCACAAGAGGGTTTCAGCTGCGTTACGCACTTCGTTGGGCTACCTGAAGAACAAAAAGAAAAAATCCAAAACTCCTACCCCAACAACAATAATAAAGCAGCAGCAGAAGCAGCAGCAGCAGCAGCAGCAGAAGCAGCAGCAGCAACAGCAGCAGCAGTAGCAGCAGCAGCAGTAGCAGCAGCAGCAGCAGCAGCAGCAGCAGAAGCAGCAGCAGCAACAGCAGCAGCAGCGGAATGCCTTAAGCTAAGCACTTTATAAGGAAATGATATAAGTGACAGACCATCCGACACGAGGTTCTTTCTTAAAGTTAGAATAAGTTCAGAGCTTGGAAAATATACGTAATAAAGTTGAAACTTGTTGAAATTAGAGACTGGGGTAACAACCATAAAATGTTATATATATGGCTTAAATGGGGGAAGAAACATTACTGCGAGGGAATACAAGCAGCAAAAAAAAAACTTGCAAACTTTAACTAATTTAAACTCTACTGATATATTTTAATAAGTGTGTTGGGTATGAAGATGAAGGGGAGAGTTCTTTTTTAAAGTTAAGAACAGTTGACAGCTTAGAAAAATAATATATACAGAAGGAATTGGGCTAAAATTGATTATTTATGGCTTAGGTAAATGGGGGAAAAAAGGCTGCTTGTAAAAATAAAACTGAAAACTAAAATATATATATATAATAGGCCCGTTAAGTTCTAGGCAAGATCATAGATCTACAAAATACTTGGAATCAATTTTTTAGAAGTCTTCCCGATAAAATACGATTTTTTATGTTCATCTCTAGTCATGTTTATGTACACGCTTACATTCCATAAGACGATGTCAAGTCGCTGTAATCTTAACTTGTCGCAGTGCAATTTTGTTGGGTTAGGTTAGGTTAGGTCAAATAACGCTAGGCAAATCAACAAAATCGTTGAGCTTTACAAAAGTATGAGAATATTACATAAAACATGAAACGCCACTCCACGCGAGCTAACAACGCACACATATGTCTATATATATAGCGAAATAAATACAGATATATATAAATATATATGTATTTATGTGTAGAATAGATTCCAAGCAACCCTTCTGTTTCAAGGTGTTGCTTAGTCTCTGGCTCTACGCATTTATATATATATTTTTTTTTTCCTCAACTGAAAGCAACGCAATTTACTTTTGTCTTTTGGGGTTGGCTTTTAGTGGCTTTTATGTGTGTGTGTGCGTGTGTGTGTGTGCGTATGTGTGTGTGTGCGTATGAGCGTGTGTGTCTGGGTGCGTATGTGTGCGCGTAAAGAGTAGTGAAAGAAGAAGATGGTTGCCTAGGGGTTGTCCTCATTGTTGTCATGCCAGCACATCGCATGATTCTTTATTCTAGTTGTCTGAGGTCGCCTCGGCGGCGGGGGGTTAAGGGTGTCACGCACTTTAGTCAATATTGGCAAAGCGTTGCAATTAAAAATTAAAAGCTGTTGCTGCAAAAAACGCATCATTAAAAATTAGCAAGCCAAGGGGGATCTGGCGCATGCATTGCAGCAATCATGGCTTAATTGCCTTTTTTACCAACGATTAATGTCCAACGATAGGGCACTGCAAATTGACCATAGATAAAGCGTACAACGCATAAAGCATGAAAAGATAAAAAAGATAAAACATCAAATGCAAAAAGAAAACTGAAGCGAATCTTCTCTACTAAAACAAAAACAAAAAAAGAGCTGAACACACATAACGTATACGCAATGTGTGCGCATAGTTTGGCTATATACGGTGGGTCAAAGCTTATTCGGATCAGTGTCAAAGAAAAAATGTAATTGCCTGCCATAAGCTAACCATTCATTATTTTTCAAAAATTCCAAAGACCGATGGTAGGTATATTAACCACCAAAATTAATATATGACCCCAATACACTGGGGTTTCCCCACCTGCTAGGTAGGATTATGTAAAAAAGTGGCCTATTTTTAGGGACACTGATCCGAATAAGCTTTGACCCACTGTAGATTGAATGGGGCTGAGAAGAACGGTACTTGTTTCTAGCACGAGCTGTCTTAGTTATGGATTTCTATGGATTTTTCCTATTTTGCTCGTTCACACATAAACTTGATTTATTTGCTGCCTGTTTTCAAGCAAAAGCCACTAAGCTAATTGTTGCTGACAAGCCACCAAAAAAAAATTCAAATCGAAACGCAAAAAAATGTCAAAAATCTGAACGGTACTAGATATATATACCCAAAGATCAGAGATTTCTCTCTCTGTTCAGTCTCACTCTTGATTGGTTTCTCTTTTCGGGTTTTCCCTATCCGTGCAACACATATTTAGCCATTTTACGATCTAATGACCAAAGATTTATTTATTTATTATGTTCTTTATTTGATCAATTTTCAATTTATATAATAAATATGAAAACTGCAATAAATATTGGATCATTTGGCATTTAAATATATCCAGTTTTAATTATATATGATATCGATTATTTGATTTTTCTTCTTCATTTTTAAATTTTAACATTTAATTTCTTTCATTTTCGTTAATTAAAACCTTTTAAAGTTGCCAAACTCAATTTATATTATTTTTTGCACCCAAACGCCCAGCTAATATGCCCTGTTTGAGTCGTGGTAAGTAGTAGCAGGCAAGTGAAATTCCCATAAATTACAAATATTTGGCTTCTTTGCACTTTCGGCATATTTTTTCCAAAAAAATTTATATGTACATATAATTTTTGCTGTTGGCAGCCAAAAATTGTTTGTCGCTTGTTGTCGTCAACGTTGTTGGCTTCGCCTTTGTGGCCACGCCCACATCTATTTTATGTCGTTGGATTTTCATTGCAATTTTTTTTGATGAAGAACATTTTTGTGTGTGCGTCGTCGTCGGCGGCAGCAGCAAAATAAATAAGGCAACAACAAAAAATGAGTTTTTCAAACGAAATTTGTTTTTTTTTTTGGTTTTTTTTTCTCTTTTTTTTGTTGAGAGAATATTGCATGAATTGTTGGCAGTTGTTTGGTATGCAGTTGTTATTGGTGGCTCTGGCTTGGCTATAAACAAACAAGCAACCCGGCTAAGAGATTTTGGGCAAGGTTGCCGCCGGATTTGTGAGTCACAAAAACGACGCCGAAATGACAACAACGTGCACCGTAATTAACTTGAAAATGCGCGACTGCGGAAAATGGAAAATTGCTGCTGCTGCTGCTGCTGCTGCTGCTGCTGCTGCTGCTGCTGCTGCTGCTGCTGCTGCTGCTGCTGCTGCTGCTGCTGCTGCTGCTGCTGCTGCTGCTGCTGCTGCTGCTGCTGCTGCTGCTGCTGCTGCTGCTGCCAATTGATGCTGCTGCCTGGCTGAGTGGGTCAACAAATGCGTTTGGCTTTTCATGCGCATTGGCAACCTTCTTAGCCATGTTCGCTAAAACCACTTAAAATATTTAACCAACAATGCTAAAAAAGAAACTAAAAAAAAAAAGAAAAAAAACAATTGCATAAGTCGAGACGCCGGCGAGCAAGGCACATCAAACAGCTGCAGGCGCAGGCAGCAATCGGTGGCAAGTGGGGCAGACAGCCAGCCAGCCAGACAGACAAACAGCGAGGCAGACATTTCCATGTTGCCTTTTTAAGGTCATGGCGCACAAAACCAAAACAGCAATTGGCATAATTGAGGCGCAACTGGGCGGCATTGGGCGGCAACAAATGCAACAGCCGCAGCAGCAGCAGCAGCAGCAGCGTAATCGGTTGCAAAGCCATTCGGCAACAAGTTGCTGCCACATTCAGTTGCGAGTGCCGCTTGGCAAACGGCGTAAACATGTTTAACTACACTCATAAAAAACATTGCTAAGCTCCAATATAAAAAAGAATTAGAATTAATCATAAAATTAATAAAAATTAATAAAAATTAATAAAAAATAAAAAAATATATAAAAAAAATATTCATTTTAAATTTTAGACATTTTATTTATACAGAAAAACTTAACATTTTTGGGAGATTTACTGAAGATGTGGGGCATTTGAGTGTACGCCAACACAGCTGCATGCAACATTTTTCATGACTCGCCATAATTAGTTACTTGTGCACCACTTGCGGCAAGCAAACGTTTTTCTTGTAGTGCAACTTAAATTAAGTAATGACAAATATAAATCAATATATAAATGCCCCAAAAAAAATGGCTTGCGCATTTTGTGCTTAGCCAGGCGCAACAATGACCAAAAAAATGTTGCCAACAAATATTTTTGCGGCCGCTTGATGTGTTGCCAACTTGCAACCGGTTTGTGCGGAAAAAAGTGACCGACAACGTTTTGCGAATCAAGTTCAAAACTGCAATTTGATTAGTGCAAAGTTTAACTTTGACTGATGATAAAACACATAATGAAGATAATAATGATGATGATGATGATGGATGGCTGGCAACAGTTGTTGATCGTTTACGCAAGCCAAGGGCTCTCAGGGCAGACAGCCGGACAGACAGACAGACAGACAGTCTGCCGGGCAATTAGACAACACGCCAGACAGCAGCTTGAGAGTTTGCCTGTCACGTGTAAAAAAAAAAATATACGAAAAAAAAAATATAAAAAACAAATATAAAAAAAAAGCGAATACATTGCACAATGTGGCGTCAAGTGCGCCAAGGCGGAAGGTTAGCGGGGGCGGAGGTGGGGGAGTGGGGAGTGGGGGCAGAGTACAGAGCGAAAAGGGGGGTGGCAATAAAGAGGTCGCTTGCTTTTGCTTTGCTTTGCTTTGCATTGCTTTGCTGCGTCAATATTTCCGTAAACAAGCAACAGCAGCAGCAGCAGCAGCAGTAGTTAATGCGCCAAAGAGTGTGAAAGAGACAAGCAGAGAGAGAGAGAGAGAGAGAGGGGAGAGGGGGAGAGGGGTAGTGGGTGTGTGTGGGCGATATAGCTGAGAGCCACTCAAACATTTCATTAATTACAAAAACAAAGCAGCAGCGACAACAAGAACTAGCTATAATCTATAACTATAGCGAATACACTGCAAAAAAATAATAAGCTACTCTAAATAGCAATAATCATAAGCACAATGTGTTGGGCTTAAGATTATTCCTACTCTGCTGGACTTTTTTTGTTATTAACAGCAACTTTTAATTTTTAGTTAATTATTATTATTTGTTGGACACAAACGAATCGAGATCGGACTACTATACCATATAGCTCTCATGGCTCTCTCTGGCATGCAAATCTTTTTTTGTTTAAGAAGTAATCCTAACCAAAATCATCAGTAGCACTACTATCTGACGGCATTTAAATTAGTTGCATGAAACTGTACTACGACCAAGTATTATTTTCTGCTGTGCACAACAGCACACACCGTCCCCCAACCCGCCCCACCTGGGCCACCTCTTTCGACCCCTTTCATCCCTTTGCCCCTCCCTCAGTGGGGATCTTCTTACGACGCCTTGTCAGTTTCTTTCTAATATTTCATTAGCCGAGTCGCGATTCGTGAGTCGCGTGCCCCGTTTCCCGACATTGACTGCAAGCCGCATTTTGTATTGTTGTTGTCGACGTCATCATCATCAACGTCATCAGACGGGTTGAGGTGGGGTGGTGGGCGGTGGGCGGTGGGCAGACAGATACTTTGAGGTTATGTGCGCAATTTGCGTGCGCCAATTAAAAAAGCCAAGCTGTGTGTGTAGGCAAATGCCAACGGTGGGGGGGGGAGGGGGGCTGGGTTGAATGAGGGGAGGCTTGAGGTTGAAGTAGGGTTTGCTTTGGCTGTGGCAGCAACAGCAACAACAACAATCTAAGCGGCCACAATGCGCGTTCTTTTAATAGTTCAGTGAATGCAACAAACGCTAGTTGAGCTGAGGCAAAACCTTCTTTAACGAACTGCAGATACCCTGTACAGAGAATATATGCATATACATATATATATGTATATATATGTATATATGTACAGCTCTTAACTTTAACATTAAATAATATTATTTGGAATATACGTAAACATTCCTAAACTTTGGCGGAACTTTCACACTTTACGACCAAAAAACCAGAACCGAAATGCGACACGATTTTCCAATCAATTTTGAGTGCATTTGAAAATTGTTGAAGATCTTCAAATTATCTAAGATTGAAATATGCTAAAATAAGCTTAACCATTGACATTTAAATTATGAATTTGAATACTACAACAACAACAACAACAACAACCATAACAACGAAAAACGAGACCTTTTGAACACCCTGCAAATGCGATGGCTCAATCAGAATGCCCCAATTTGTGAGCCAGGCTTTAAACAAACTAATGCAACTAATGCAAATGTTGGTTAGTCGACTATTGGCAGCAGCATTGTTGCTTTTGTTGTCTTGGGGCATTACAATTTGTGGCATGCACAGCGACTGCAAACAGCATAACTGACAGCGTAAAACCATCAGTATGTTTAGCTGTGTGTGTGTGTGTGTGTGTGTGTGACAACAATATCATTTACAAGCAACAATTCGACAGAGAGGGTGTTGCACGGTTAGAGCTTAGGGGTGGGGCATGGTTTGCTGTTGTTGCTGTTGCTGTTGCGCTTTGGGGCGCTGATGTTGCATTTGCCGGCATTTCGCGTGAAAATTTACAATTGACGCCGTTGTCAACGTGGTTGCTGTTGCTGTTGTTGCAGTTGCAGTTAATGTTGCTGTTGTTGTTGCACAGCTAGACGGTTAGCTTGGTTTAATGTTCACTCATGCGCAGTGAGTGCAACAACAACAACAACAGCAACATCAACAGCAACATCAACAGCAACAACAAAGACAATCGCCACATTTGACGTGCAAAACGTCTAGAATTTCTCTTGACGGCTTTTGGCTCGATGCTCAACACGAGTAGCCGTTGAAACTCAAAACACCCGCACACAAACACACACAAATGCAACACAACTCGCTTGCTTTGCTGTCAACTGCGCAACAACAACAACAGCAACACCAACGGCGACAATAATTGTTGTTGTCGCGTGTGAA
Source organism: Drosophila nigritarsus (assembly GCA_035044305.1). NCBI lineage: Eukaryota > Metazoa > Arthropoda > Insecta > Diptera > Drosophilidae > Drosophila > Drosophila nigritarsus. Next base: position 4,274,498 of record JAWNMF010000133.1, on the reverse strand, counting down.
AGTGCAGCTCGCTGCGAGAAACACATCAGATATCGAAACAGTCGAAACTTGACTAGATTTATCCACTTGGATAGATAACAGCAGGGCGTTGCTCGTTGGGGTTGGCGTGTTGTGTGTTGCAATGGTGGCATCATTAGCAAAATGCCCCACCCACCCTCGCATACACTCACACTGTCAAATTTCCAGGTTGTTTTTTTTATATGTGAACGAAGAACTATAACAACACAATTATTGCAAAGAATTTGCAACTTCAGAACGGATCTTTCCCCAAAATCAGAGTTTGCATTTAATACAAAATATTTCCATATTTCGATTTAGAGCAGCGTCTTTTTAATTATTGGAAAAATGTTCTCTTACATCTAGAAATGATGAAGTCGATTTTTCAAAATTTCAGATTGATTTTTTTTTCGCGAGTGTAGCAGCAAATCTTGAACCAGTTTCGCATTACCAACCGACTGTCAATCAATTTATATATTTGAATTGACAAGTGCACACAAAGTTCGCAAATGTTGCAAGAGCAGATATCGTGAAACCGAGAAACCACATGGCAACTGTTTGTTTGTCTGTTTGACAAGGCGAGACGAGGTCTCAATAATGATTTATTAAACTGTCTTCATTTCAAATTAAAGTTATACAAAATTAATCCAATGGGTATTCAACAATTTCACATGATTTTCGACTCGTATTTTATGATTCTATTAACAAACTTTCTAAGATCAGTCTGTGTATGATTCCAGTTATATAGCTGGCAATTTATATTTTATTTCGCGACTATTCAAAATCCAAAATGAATAGTTATTTTTTTCAAAGAGTAACATGAAATTCCAAAGACTTTTTCGAAAACTCAAGGTCATTAAATGATCACAATGAAAATGAAAAGAAAATAAAAATTACTAAAAAATTCGCTGACTTTTTTCATGTCTTTCTTATCGCATTAGAAAAGCAATTTCTACGCCATCAAATCATTTGCAATGGTATTTTGGGCGACAAGAAATTCATCACATCATTTAAGTGAGTAATTACCAACAATTAACTGCAATACAATACGATATATACTACGATATATACTATATGCTATATACTATGGGTATTATTTGTAGATGTTGTGATTTTCTTTTGAATGGACTATTTCGATTGGTTGGCCAATTAGTGAACCAATTTTTAAAAAGAGCTCAAACTGTGCACAGCTTGCAACTTGACTGGAGACTGAGATGCTGATGAAGTTGCGAGACAGACAGACAGACAGATGGATAGACAGACAGACGTGGCGAGATGAGATTTCCGCCTAGACACAGGCGGCTGAGGCTCTCTAAATGACGACCGTTAAGCAAATAATATAGGAAGGAAACAGAACATGCTCCAAAAGCAGACAGAACCAGAACAAGAACCTGAACAAGAACAAGAACAAGAACCAGAATCAGAATCAGAACCAGTGAAGCAAGTCAAAGGAGAACCCGTCACCTGTGTGCCAGGTGTAAACTGTCAGATGTCGAGTTGTGTGTTAGGAGAGGGGGAGAAAGGGGTGACAGACAGAGAGAGAGAGAGAGAGAGAGAGGGAGGTAGGTAAATGGCAAACAGACGGAAATGTTTGGCCAGCTTTGGCGAGCATGGGAAATGACACTAGGAAATCGCTTGTAAACAACAACTCGCTCATTCTATGCATATATGTGTGTGGAATGGCCATCATCATCATCGCCATCATCTTCATCATCATTTCCCTTCGCTATCAAAGTGAATTGTTGGTCCGCATGAAGATATGTGATAGCGCTCCACACATGCAAATACAGTCACGTCTGCCGTTATAGACGTGTTGCCAAAGTTGCTGCCCCCAACCCCACTCCCCGCCCCGCGCCACTGCCAACTGATAAGCAACTGATAGGCGAGCGAGCGAACGACTCTCTCTGAAGGTAGACAGAGATAAGCAAAAATACAAATGCGCAAGGCATGTTTTATATATTTATATTTATATTTATATTTCAATATAAGTTTGTTATCAGTTGCACAGCTTCATATTCAATTATGGATTACAGAAAACACTGACTGTTTAATCTACATAAATACATATGCATATGTATTTAGTTGCCGCATTTATAACACATTTTAAGTCGCAACTAATCCAACAGCGAGCTGGGAAACGGGGTCATTGTCTATTAGCAAAATAACTCAAAATTCCAAAGTGCAATGTCAACTATAACAACGATCATTAGTTGCCCTGTAAGAATCCATATTGATATCATATTATATATTGCATCCTAGGGCAGCAAGGACATAGAAACCCTCAACCCAACAAAGATTCTAGCATTCGTGCAGGAGCTGGGATTGATGGAGGAGCTGTAGGCTCAGTAAGGGAGCACAGTAGACCTCATAGGTTGCAGTGCTAACTATCCCCAATTATAATAATAAATAATACTGTCGCCATTTAGGGTTCAAAGTTAAACATTGATAATTCTACCATCTCCAACTCCCACATCTATTCAATTCCGATGCCACTTGAGCAATTCCGGCTCTTCGTAATACTCAACGTGTTTATTTGTTGTAAAACTGCAGAAATCTCAAGAGTATAACGATACCAATAATCAGTCCAATAACATCGACAATCGTTGATAAAATATTTACATAATAAGTTCTCACATGTGAAAAGGCACAAGAAAAAAATCAAAAATGCAAATAACTAAATACGAGAATCAACAAAAATGTTAAAACACGTTGCGGTTATTTAAATATTTTCACTAATTTGTGTGCGTGCTAAAAAAATAGTAAAAAAAAAACCAACGTAAATTTCGCAAATCAGATGAAAAACGATATGCGACAACAAAAACAACAAAAACAACAATAACAAATAATAAAAAACAACATGCCAATATCATTAGCAACAACAAAACGAACATTCAAATTTAATCGTTTGAGCTTAATTAAAGTAAACATGAGAATGATTTTTAAACATTTGCTAAGTGGAGAGGTGTTATCGCAAAGGGGGGGTAAAGAGAATTCAGTTTACGGTGCTGTCTGAGTCTGCGACGCGGTTTGTGCCTGGGTCTGGGTCTAGTCTGCCCAGAGGTGGAAGAGTGCAACAAAAACAACAACAAGCAGAAACTATTTAGAGTTAAGATCAGCAATAAGCGACGCATAAAACGTTTGTCGGGAGACAAGATCAACAAGAGACCCAGCCACGAGGCACACACTCACACACTCACACACCACACACCTGTTCATCAACAACAACAACAACAACAACAAATAAAGATAATAATAATAAGCAGCAAGCACGCAGAGAAAAAACTGCATTATAGAAATAAGATACGTTATAAATACGATTTAAAGATTTCTGCTTAAAAATCAGAATGCAAATTTATCTTTTTACTTTAATTGTACAAAATAGATTAAAAATTGATCTTCTTACTTCAAGTCTTAAAAGTGATAATGAATATTTAACTTCTCAATTTAATTCTCATAAATGAGCATAAGAATTTTAATTCACTTGAAAGTTGCATTCTCGATTTTAAGAAAACCGTTTTCAAGTCGTAAGAATTCGAGTTAGATATATAATCTTAAACTATCGAATACAAATTAAAATTGAACTTTTGCACTGCTTAAAATAATATATTCTCCATTCTGCATAGCTATTTTTTTCAAGTGTGCTAAGTACTTGGAACTGATAGTTGTACTTGGAGCCCAAGCCTAGAAACGGCCGCACCTCACAGACTGAAACTGCGACTGCGACTGCGACTGCGAATGGGACTTTGCCTCTTTTAAGTTTTATCATAAACAAACTAAAAAACGAACATCACATGACATGATGATGATGATCATGATGATGATGCTGATGCAAGGAGGTCTCGAGACTAGCCAGCAGGCTTTAGACTAGATCAGCGAGTGAGTAAAAAACAAAAACAAGAAAGAATAAATAGAACCACTCGCTCTCTTCTCTCTTCTCTCTTTTCTCTTTTCTCTTTTCTCTTTTTCTGTTTCTTGCTGTGGCTTATCGCGCTTATCACATCGCCAACTGTCAGCTCTGCCAACACAACAAGCTCAGCGAAGCAAATCCCTGAGGTTAATAATCATATGCATACAACACATATACATACATATATATATGCATATATTATGTGGTATATAGTTATAAATATGTAGAACAGCAGTCTTTTGACCGAGCACTAATAAATGCTCACGAGTTTTTAATGGGCGCAATTCTTAGACTTAGAAGAAGCATCTTTATAGAACAAAACTATACATACTTCAATCAGTAAATCAGTTTGGATTATTATTATTTAGTCACATGAGCTCTTTTGAAAAATTTCCTTTAATCTCAAGAAATATGATTTCTTACAGTCCATGACAATTCAATTAGCTGATCACAAAATCTGAACAACTAATCAAATCAGATACCAAATAAATTACTAGATAATGCTAGTGAAAATCAGCAGGAGAGAAAGGGAGAGCGAGAGAGAATCACGCGTTTGCCTGAAAAACTCTTTTCATGAAGATTTCTAAGCTGTTGGTTGAAGCGTTTTTTTTTTGTTTAGACATAACCCAGACTAAATGCGTTTTAACTTTGGGCTCTTCTTTGTTTTCCAAATATTAGTATTGTTATTAAAACTTTATTTTTATTATTTTAATCAACATTATTACTTTTTTTTGGCAATACGAAACGTGGTCAACGAAAAACTTGTGTGCTAAGTTATCAGCCTTAAACAAAAGGCTGATAAGATAAAACCGAATAAATGTCCAAATGGATTACAACACCCAAGTTTTTGTCGTTGGTTTGGACGTGCTTGACGTTAAATTTGTGATTTGTAATTTCATGCATACATCCAGAAAAACATGATGATCACTGACTGACTGACTGACTGACTGACTGACTGACTGACTGACAAACAAAAAGCAAGCAAAACCAACTACAATAAACTAAATAAAAAAAAACACACACATTTAAAGCATCCGTAAAGATTAAAGCTTTATGTAGAAATTTTTTGTTTTTGGTAATTTTACGAGCGATAAGCAAAAAACCAGTTGAAACAGTTTTTGTTTTGAGCTTTTCGATGTCGTGTTTCAAAAATGAAATTCACTAAGAAAAATGTTCGCTTTTGCGACTTATTGCGAGATTCTTAATGTAAAACAAAATGCAAAAAAAAACAGAAATATGCTTTGGTTATGAGTTATATAAGCGGACAGCGGACAGAGCGAGATACATTCAGCAAAAGTGTAAAAACAGAAAGTCAACAGGCGATGGCGAGGGCTGCCAACTTGATTAGTCACACATAGGCGCCGACACAGCACAAAATACTACTGCAAAAAAACAAAAATAAAATGACAAGCGACAACTCTTCGAAGGGCAAAGGCAGCAAAAGAAAATAAAACAACAACAAAATATATAGACAAAAGGTCTGCCGACTGCTCAGTCAAAGTCGGCGCGCCTCGTGACAACGTCAGGCATCGTTATTCTTATATGCGCGATACCCATTTAAAAATTGTGTAAAAGGGTAGCACAGCCGATAGGAAATCAGCTGCGCACACATATTAAAATATTAATGTTCATTTTAATATATAAAAATATGCACAGAAATGATACAGAATCAGAATTAAATTTAAGTTTCAATTTTGTCGATTCCTTTGCTACAGGGTATGCTTCTTGTCTAGCATATCTGAATAGAGCAGACTACACTTATTGTTTTTGTTGCTGCTGTCTTCGCCTATCACGTTCATTGGCATTTCAAAGCAAGTTTGTTTGCATGCTGCGCCCGTGTGGGGCGCTCTCTTTAGCTTTTCGTCCCTCTCTCACAAGCTTGCTGTCTGCTAACTGCCGCTGCCGCCGTCGCTACTGCTGCTTCTGCTTGTTATTGTTTTATGCACACATACATACAATAATCTTTGTGTGTTCCTTTTTTGCTCAACTAGCGCCGTTGGCAGTTGATTTTGCGACTGCGCAGCGGCGGCCCAAGTGAAAGACGGAGAAAGAGAGAGACAGAGAGACGAAGACACTTAGGAGAGGCAGCAAGAGAGAGGAGCCATGACCAAAGTACACAACAAGCAGGCAGACAGCAGACAGACATTAACCGGTTTCCGATTTATTTTTGCCCTTGCCCCCGTTAATCCCACCTATCCCTTCCTCAATCAGTTCCCAATTCACCCCGCCCCCCTGCCCTTTTTGCTCATTATTATTACATATTTGTTGAATATTTTAACATTGAAGCTGGTGCGGAGTTTTTTGCAGCAAAATCGAAAGGCTGCTGCTGCTGCTGCTGCCGCAGGCGCAGTCGAACACCACGCAGCAGCACAATGACAAGCAGAAAAAGCACAACAAGAGCATCGAGTACAGTGAGTAAAAACATAAATAAAAAATTGTTGTCACGCACTAAGCTTTTGCCGGGGAATGCGTGTCATAATTTAAATAATTGACAATTTGTAAATATTTTAATTAATTAGATAAACGACAATAACAAATATCAAATATTTTTCATTTGATTTAAACTATATTTGTCTTGTTGTCGGCTGTCGGCTGTCGGCATTTATCGATAAGTCTTTTAGATAATATTAAATTTTACTTGAAATTGAAGTTAAATACATATATTTACTTTTTGTATCGTTAAATCTTATAATTTAATTTTAATTTTTTAATTTTAATCTAATCTCATACAAAAAGCGACTTTTAAACACCTATCTATACATCCAGCTTGATTAGCAATTAGGTAAAAGTACATGGAATTCGATGTTATGTTTTTTGTCGATGCTTTGATCGAATCAGTGAATGAATGTGGCTCACACGAGTTGACAGCTTCGCAATTGTCGCGCATCGACTAAAAATAATCAACGCTCGTTCGTCATTCTACTCGTTCTTCTTCTTGTTGTTGTTCGTGCTGTTTGCCAGCAAACAGACGTCAGCAGAGACATGTTGTCGTCGCAGCGCAGTTCGCCGCTCGCCGTTCACCGTTGCAGTCGCCGCTGGCCATGGCCACGGCAGACGCGCTGGCAGCGCACGCAACTCCCAAATAAAAAATTGCTTTAAGCCCAAACCAATATCAAGAAACAATAAAAAAAAATCGAGTGCGCTGTTTAAGCACAAAATTTAAGTAGTTTAAATAAATAAACACACACAAAAAACGAATGCAGCCGGATTAACTGTAAAATTTGTTCTTGTTGCTGTTTTTTTTTTTTGGGCGCAGCGAGTTGCACACAAGCATTTAAATGAAAGAATACGTTTAAGAAAAAAAATACATATATAAAATATATATGTATATGTGCATATATGTATATAAAATAAAATGAAATAAATATTTTTCAATAATGTGATTTTGAATTTTGCTCGTCTGCTGCGCATTTTTTATGACTGCGCCAATATTACACATATCTCTGTCTCTGTCTGCCTTGTTTGCCACTTGACTTTTTGCACTTTTTTTATGGGGCTCGCAAGCGACGAGCGACGAGCGACGAAATGTCGTTAAAGAAGATCGAATTGAATGCGAATGCGAAATGTGAATGAGAATACAACAACAACAACAAAAACAACAACAACAACAACAGCAACAGCATCGATAACCAAATATGGCGCCGCCTCAAATGCCGCCAGTGGGCGCTGCAGTAGCCAAAGGTGTGAGAAGATGCCGACGGCGCTTTTAAATCCGATTCCAATTCCGATACCGATTGACAGCAGCCAGTCGGAGTTTGAGGGAATAATTAGGAAAAAAAAAACGGCTCGTTTGCCACCCGGAGCCAAAATGCTTAGCAGAATCTTCAACCGAAAGGCCTAATTACATACTTGTAAAATATTTCGGAATTTATTTATGGATTTGTTTAATTAGCGTAACGGACTTATTTGAAGCTTTTTAATCACAACTAGCACAAAATAAGTTAGAAGACGAACTATATTCATAAATATTTATGAAATGTTGCACAAATGATGTACATGCAAAAATGAATGTTCTCAAAAATTGCATGTTTTCAGCTAATAGGAAAAACCCATTTTTATTCCAGAAATATTAATATTAATATAATTACTAACAAGTAAGAAAAAAACATAAAAACAGATTTTGATTATCAATCTTAGCAATCTTATAAATAATATTACATTTTATTTCTAATTTAAGTTAACTATTTTTTTTCCTTGTGTATTTTTTTGTATATACTGAAAGTATATTTGTCACTCACCTTTCGCTTCTTATGATCCAGTTCGCACTGTGCCTTGTGCATCTCCTTGAGTTCGACCTCCTTGAGCTGATCCAAGATGCGTTGATATTTCTCCCGATTCTCCACATCGAGCGCCACATGGAGATAATCGTGCCAATTGCGCGAATCGAAGCCCCAATGACAGGTGCGATTCTCGAACTTGCGATGCACGTGCCCCACAAATTTCTGTGGCGAGAACCAGCCATCGCACTCCAGACACTGAATACACGTCGGTTTCTGATACGAATACATGTCCGGAGTACAGATGCCCTCACATTTGCCAAAGCACTTGTGGTACACCTGAAAACTGAGTGCACCCTTTGCCAGACTCTCCACAGGAACATAACTGTTCCGATCGGAGCGATGCAACAATGCGGCACACAGACGTTCCGCATCGGTGCGTGTTATCAGACCGCTCGCCTTCACATCCGATGGCAATATTTTGGCGGCCTTGAACTCGACCAGCTGATCGGGCGTACACTGCGAACAGTAAATGCCCAGATCATCAAAGATGCGATTGATTTGTTCCAGCGTAAAATCATTTAGCACATTATTCAAAAACTGTGGCAGGCACAAACGCATCTCGCCACCCAGCGAGAAACATCCAATTGTTTTGCCCTCCAGCCGTGTCTCGTAGAGATCCCCACAGCCCGAATCCGGTGGCGATAGTATCGGTTGCGATAGTTCCGGTGGTAGGGGTGCGCCATATTGTGTGGGCGAACGATCACCATTCGTTGCAGTGGCAGCAGTGGCAGCTGCCGTTCCTGTTGCTGCATCATGCGAGTGGTGGTGCTGGTGCTGGTGCAGGTGATGATGATGGTGATGATGATGTAGCTCGTGGGGTTCCGGTGAGCTGGGTATTTCCTTTTTGATCAGGGCCACGGCGGGTCCTTGCAGACTTTTTGTGGCACTCGTTTGGTATTTTTTCAGCACGCTGCTGATTAACGGCGGCACGTAATCGGTCATTATAGTTTATCGATAACACGCGCTCGACTTTTTTGTTGCTGTTCGATTTTTCTGTTGCTGCTACTCGCGCATTGCTACGTCATAGATTATTTTGTTGCTGCTACGCGCTCATTGCTGAGCTATGGATTTTTCTTTGCTGCTAATCGATTGTTCTTGGTTTATCGATAACACGCTATACTCGCTCATTATTACTAGCTGTCACTCATCGTTATATCAAATTAGCTGAAAAGCACGCTGCATTTATTTTTCGAAAACAGTTGAAATTTACATGTATATTATTTATTTTCTATTATTATTTATATTACGATTTTCCTTTTTTCTTTTTGGCACTTTTGTATGATACTCGCATTATATATACACATATATATTATATATATATTTATATATATATGTATTATATTATATATTTCAGCTAACATTCATTTCATATTCGCATTATTTTTATTTCATTTTATTTTTTTGCCGACGGCAGCGTTGAGATGCGCTCCCTCTCTCTCTCTCTCTCTCGCTCGCTCTCTATCTTTATCTCAGCTGCGGAGAGCTTTTTATCTTTTGTGTTTTTGTCGTTGTTGTTGATGTTGTTGCTGTGTGTTTTGATGGCGCGCGTGTTGCGCGCTCTCTGCTGGCGTCGCAGCTGACGCCGTTGCAGGCAGCAAGCAATATTTAAATTTGTCTCTCTCTTTTTCTAAATTTAACAGCTTTTGAAAAACTTGTGCGCACTTTGACTTTGTTGTTGTTGTTGCTGTTGTTGTTGTTGTTGTGGTTGTTGTTGCTCTGCACTCACATATTAAATTAGCTGGGCCAATAAATTAATTTTTGCACTTTTCAACATTTGAATTTCGTATTCTTAATTTTTAACAGACGCGACGGATACGCGACGCGACGCGACGCATATACAGGAGACACAGAGACAGAGATCAAAACAACGACAGAGACGCTGACGTTAACGGCGGATCAGGCAGACGAAGGCCGCCGGCAGACACAGAACACAGACACCGCGCCGGCCTGCACACACACACACACACACACACACACGCAACGCACAAAACACTAACTCGTACACGCACACAAACACACAGCCAAGCACACACACACACGCACACAGACAACGCCGCCGCAGCCGCCTGACAATTCTTTTAAAAAATGCGACTCTGCCTGGTTGTTTGTGCACTATTTATAAACTATGTATTTATTTGCTACTTTTTTTTATTTTGTGTGTTGCCTTTTAATATGCTGCTGCTGCTGCTGCTGCTGCTGCTGCTTGTTGTTGTTGTTGTTGTGCTTGCAAATAATTTTGCATTCTTAACGATTTGGCTTTTTGTGTTGTTGTGGTTGTTTATTTAGAACTTTTTTTTGCTCTCCTCTTCGACACACAGATACGCACTCACACACACACACACACTTAGACGCACTCGCGGAATGCCTGCACTCAAATATACACGGCTTTTTTCTTGGCTTTTTCGTTTTGGTTTCTTATTCTTTAGTTGCCTTTTTTGTATTTGTATTTTCTTTTTTGTTTCGGGTTGTTTCTTCTTTTGTTTGAGGCGAAGTTGCCGTTACGCGTTCGCACGTGCGAGCTTTCTGACAGCCGCCACAAAACTGTTTCAACGCCGACGTCCATGCGAGGCGGCAATTGGAAAGAGAATGAAAACGTTTGCATATTTTCTCTTTTCAAAACTTACAGATACAATGGCGAACGGGTCTCTCTCTCTATCTGGCAGTAGCAGCAGCCAACCACCAAAGCTCTCTTGCTCTCTGTCACTCTCATTGTGTGCCTTTTGTCGGCGTGAGAGAGAGCAAATAATAATGCAAAAATAAATGAGAGAGAGAGAGAGAGAGAAACGCAGATCAGTGCGCGAAAATATAATATAAATATACAATTAATTTAATTACATTTAATAAAATTAAAATATTACAAGTAAAATTGTGTATATAATTTAAAACTTGGCAACTATTAAAGCGCATTATCACGATCAAAATTGGGAATATTAATGAAATGTGTATATAAATTCGCTAAAAAAAAAATAAACCTCAAACTTTAAAAGCGCACCTCGCTGCGAGTGTTGTGTGTCGCTTGGCTACATTTGCATGTTGCCATAATACGGCACATGTTTCCATGTTGCTGCAACATGTGTCTTGCGACTAATCGAAATCGGATACAATTGGCTAGCGAAATCGATTATCGAACGCACAACGTGAAGTTGATTGCGCGCAAATTTGAGACTGAGCAGGCTGCCAACTCGCCGCAAAACACGCAAATCTTTCGCTCAGCATTCAGCTGTTTGGTTTTGGGTAAAAATTTAGTTTTTCAACATTAAATTGCATTTAATAAAATGCAATTGTAAGCGGCGCAATTACTTATTAACGTTGTTGATTTCAGCACGTCGTGAAGCTAGAAAAATGCCCGAGCCACGCAGTCCGATGGCCAGTTTTGCACAATCCGTGCAAAATGCAATCGATGGCCCAATTACATGGTTCCGTGGTAAGTTTAAGTTTAAATAATTTAAAATACAATTGCAGCAGTTGAAGTAAGCAGACCACAAAGCAATGTTTGTGGGTATTGTTTGTGTTGCACTTGAAACTTAGTTTGTAATTACATAATGACATAACCTCAAATTTGATTGCGGCTTTGTTTTTGTTTACATATTCTTTTTTTCTTCTTCCGCTAATCTTCAAAGATCAGTATTTGTTTGAACAGAGTATTACGCAGTCGGTCACTTGTGTTTCTTACGCTTGTCTTACGTTTTGCAGAAACGATTGTGGAGCCGAATCAACAGAAATCGAACTGGTACCATCAGCGCTTCCGTCGCGTGCCAACCATCGACGAGTGCTACACGGACGACGCCGTCTGCCGCTTTGAGGCGGATCAACAATTTCGACGCGATCGCATGGTGGACAATGAGATTGTCAACATTTTGAGGCAACGCTTCGAGGATTGCACTTTGTACGAGGCACCCGATCACATCATCAAGTGCAAGCCAATCTTGGAGCAGTACGAGAAGGCCACCGAAAATTGGTTCATCAAGTGTATGTGTGCTGGTGGCATATGCAACGTGTGGCATGTGCTGCAATACAATTTGTATAGCCTTGCAAGCGGTTCTTAATTTTCGTTCAAGAAGTGTACTCAATTCGTAGCCGATTGTTAGTGATATATATTATATATATATAATATAGGGAAAGGATATGTTTTATATAGAAATCTGTCTAATGTGTAATATATATTATACATAGAAGTCAGTTATATATATAGAGTTCTTATAGAGAAGTCAAATTTGAATAGTTTCTAAGAAAGAAGAAATTTACTCCTAAGCAATTGTTGCTATGAAAGCTATATAATACAGTATTCCGATGCAGTCATTGTATTATAATGAAGCAGATTATTCGAAGAACATATTACAAGTTTAAATAGATTCAGTTTTAGGCCAGTTTAGTGAGGGTATCTGGAACAAGAGGTCTACTTATCAGCGATTGTTTTTAAATATATTCCGATATCTGAACAAGCTATATAATATTCCTTCAGTTCATAATGCAATTCACTAACCAAAGCACATTTATCTATATTCTATAATCATTAAGTTTGTGGTCCTGGATCATAAACTCTGAGAAGCTACTCCAATCTTTTCCACGCAAGGCTATAGAAATTTCCACATATTTTCAGCAAATTTGCATCTTAATTATTTATTTATAATTTTCACTGATTTTGCAGATGGTGATTTGGGCGGCTATGCGAATGCGAAGACAGCGTTTATGAAGCAGAAGCATCGCCTGATCTGGGAACGTCGTCATGGACCCGTTGGCGGCGGCATGAAGGAAGAGGAGCTAAGTCATTAAAATTGTTATTGCTGTTGCTGTTGTCAATGCCTCTGCGACGAGGACTTACATAATATACACAAACTGTAGAAAAATTAACAACTTTTTTATTATTGAGTGATTTGAGGTTTAAAAAGTTGAAACTAGTTTGAAAATGAGTGCAAGAATTGAAGGGGAGTCTTTGCTGGCTTGCACTTGAACTGGCTTTATCAGTGGATATACTGTATATATATATATAGATATATATCAATCTTGAAATTAGCGAAACATCTTCAAAAAAGTTAAAAGTTCAATTAAATATCGAATAGTTAAAATGAATAGTTGCGATTTAGGTGTTGAATGAAGTTTGAATTTTAACGGCAACGATAAATATCGCTACGTCGATTAATATTATTGCTATGGTCACACATGTATAAGTCAGTTGCTGTAAATCCTTCACAATGTAAAGACGCAGTTGGCGCGAAATAAAGCCACAAACACAAAATTCAAAAAGGTGTAAATAAAATTGGAGTTTAGCTTTAAAGCAAATTGGCTAAATACCAATTAAATATTATATTTATGTTATATTCTCATTAGTATATATTTTATTATGATTAGGATACAAAGTTAGCTAAGAATGTGAATTGATTTGATTTAAGTTTTAAGTGACTAAATGAAGATCGAGTTTTTGAGTTCAAAGCAGCCTCCAAATAACAAGCCTTGTCTTGAAGCAAACATTTAGCTAAAGTGCATTAAATTAAGGATGGTAAGTGATTAACTAAGTCTTTAATAAAGGTGAAAGGTGAAGTCTGGCAGTTGAGAAAGTGCATCGATTTGAGATATGTTTAAAGGATGACTAAAAAGATGCGATTTTAGACTTTAAAGCAACACATTTAGCTGAAGATAAAGCTAGTAACATAGATTAACTAATCGAGACGAGCGGTTTGTTCAACAGGCTCTTTTTGAGCTTGGCCAAGGCGCTGCTGGTGGCATCCGCCGGCTTTCTATTATCCTTGTTCTTTGGTCCCAACGGTATCAGCGTGGTGTCGATGAGTCGCCGCCGGAAATTCTTATAGAATTGCAGCACCTGAGGATTGGCCCACACCTGCTTGGCATCAAAGTCCAGAATGCGAATCGATTGCAGGGATTTGGCACGCGACAAGGCGACATAAGCCTGGCCAGCTTCAAAGACCTTGGACAGCGACATCTCCACACAGTCGAGCGTCAATCCCTGACTTTTGTGAATGGAGAATGCCCAGGCCAGTTTGAGCGGAACCTGACGACGTGTGAGAATGCCACCCGTTGCGGTCTTAATGATCCACTTCTCATGGCGACAAACGTACTCCTGATTGTTCTTGAAACGCACCACGGGGAGACCCTTCTCAATGCGCACCACGACGCCCCGAGCACCATTGACGAGTCCACTGGCTATGTTGATGTTCTTGAGCAACATCACCTGGGCATTGATCTTCAGATAGAGTTGAGCCGGTGCTTGCACTTGCTGATCCAGCTGCTTGCTCATGCCCGCATCCGAATCCTCGGCACGAAAGAGCACCTTATCCCCGCCCAGATTCTCCAGCTTGGACTCATTAATCGAATTGGCATCGTTGGTGTGCGAACAGAGCTGTGTGGCCAAAATGCCATTTGCTTCGATCTTTTGCTTCGATGTGGACGCCAATCTGGTGGAGATGCTCTCGTTGACATGACCAATCCTCAAATGATTTAGGATCTTCACAAACTCCGGATCGGATTGACGATGCACCTGTTTCAGTTCGTAGACACATTGGATGCACTGCTCCCAGGCGCCCGACTGGAAGCAGAAACGTTGCTGGGCGCCCGTCTCCCCTTTGACCACCGGTGGCAGCTGCAGAAAGTCGCCGCACAGAATCAGCTGAATGCCACCAAAGGGACGATCATTCCTCCGTATGTGGCGTGCCACAGACTCGATTTTCTGTTGTAAATCAAATATTAATTTTAGAAAAGAAATATTTAATTCCCGAGCGTATTTTTAGACATGCAACATTTGTGGCATGACTTTCTGAGAACCGTAGCATCCCAACAATTTAATTAAAGCTGCAAGACTTACCTCAAAATACTGCCCATCCACCATGGAGATCTCATCGATGATCAGCCGTTTGCATTTGCGCCACGTCTGTGCGGACATTGGCCTTGATGCCAGCTCCTGGCAACGTTGCATGGTGGCATCGCCGCCACCAATGCCAGCAAACGCATGCAACGTGGTGCCGCCAATGAGGCAAGCAGCAACGCCCGTCGATGCGGTGGCCACAGTGCCATCGGGCGGCAGAGCTGAAATAATTTTGCGCAGCAAAAAACTTTTGCCAGTGCCGGCGGAGCCCGTAAAGAAAACATTTTTGCCGGCAGTGCAGGCGCGCAGCACCTCCAACTGCTCCTGGCTGAGACGCACTGAATCCTCCGATTGTGCGAGTGGTGATGACTGATATAATTTCTTCGGCGCAGGCATGTTGGCTGTGTCACCCTCGGCGAGGCGCCTTTTTTTGGCCGCTTGTGGCGAGGGGGTGGTGGTGGTGCCACGCGGAAGTAAACCAGCTTTTTTTCGCGCCAAAATCATTTCGGCGGTGGTCACTGGTGAGATCTCCTCAAAGCTGCTGGGTCGTGCCGAAATCAACTGTTCGCGCACACGCTTCTTCATGGCCAGCTCATCCAAAGGAGAGGATTCAGTTTCATCCTTTCCCCCATTCATCTTGATGAAAATGGTCCGCAGGAAGAGCATTAAAGTGCCAGGCGGCGCATTTGACAAATACACTTCGCAGTGTTCCGATTTAAAGTTGAAGGTCGCCTTGCCCTCCGACATGAATTTCTTGTGCACTATTATGTCTTTTAGCCGGAATTTAAGGGGTTTTAACTTTTCGGGCGTCACTTCTACAAACATTTCACGCAAATCATTACGCACCAGTCGCAATGTTGCTGTTTTGTAGCAAAGTTTGCGCCCTGTTATGCCCACGGTGTTCGTCCAGTGTATGTTCACCGCGCACGTTAGCACGGCATCGTTAAGATCCATTATATTATTTAGTTTTCTTTTAAATTTATTGATTTAAAATTGTTTTCAGTCCCTGGGCTGGTGGTTGCAGTGTGTACACACCTCCCGCCAAAAGTAATTCACTCTCGATTGTCTGCTATCGATGAGCGTTCGTGTCTCACTGCGTTTATCGATAGTTGTGCAGGCCTGCGAGTGCGAAACGCCAGATGGCGCTAAGCGGTCGCGCGCTTGACTCATTTCAAAATTTCAACATTTCGCAGTTGCTTCGTTATCAGTTGTTTCTTTATCATTTTACAATTACAAACCAATATCTGATCGATTGGGTTAAGTAATCAACACTTGATAATATTTATGCTGAAATTACTACGACGTAATTAATAAATTATGAAACAGCTGTGAGTATATTTTATGTACGATTTTCAAGTGTGTGTGAGCTGTGTGCGATTTAATTAAGTTCTTATACTTGTATAAACAATATATATAATGTACAAAAGGAAATGAATCTACATTTTATTAATAAATTATAAAATAGCTTATGTCAAGTTTTCAGGTGTTTGTTGGTAGACTCTTAATTAAGTTTCAAATTTAGTAAGTTCAAGTAAAATGAATCTCTGAATTTGACATAGCATTTCCTCAAGAAGAGATCAGCAAAAAGAAGGCTTAACAATAAAGAGACCGGAACAACGATATATTCAAGACGTCGTCATCGACTGAGTGAGTATTATTCTCGCTGGATCAACAAAACTGGCTAGCCTGCTGGAAAGCTCATGGAACTCTCATGTTCTGAAAGTGCGAAAAGTTCATTGATCGTCGCGAAGGTTTTCAAGTTTAATAAAAATAAAAAAAAATAAAAAACTCATTTCCATAGTTACTTTTTGCTCTGCTTTCTCTAAAAATGCATTATTGATATATGGATATGGAAATCGGCCATAACAAAGACAGTGACAGAGAGCATAGACAAATGCTAATCTTGCGAAATATTTTCGAAAGCATAATAAATATAATCCAACAACTTATCAGCAGCTGTGGCTATTGAACTTTGCTTTGAACTATTGCAAATTGCAGCCAAATTAGACAACAAATAAAAATAAAACTGTTAAAAAAAAAAATCCCCGCGCCATGCTGTCTGAATGACAAAGTTTAGATTACTTTCCGAAGTAAATTGGAAATTGCAGCAGTCGAAAATTTACAAGTTGCATTCTATTTGGTTGATGTCTTGATTTATATGACCATTATATATGACACTTTTGTTTACAATATTCCGATTGTGCTGATTATTTTCATTTTGGCAATATATTTGTTTTTCATCTTTTGGTTTTGGCAGCGCTTAGTATTTCATCCTAAATAACATACACATGTTTATATAAATATATATATATATATATGTATCTGGGTCATCGACATCGAAGTAGAATCAAGCATGGTGTCTAATATACCCTATTAATTGAAGGTATTCACATATTTCAAAACACTCTGAAGTACCAAAAATGATTATTTTTTAAGCTCATATATATATATATTCGCTTCGTCATCCAATCAGAATACAGAAAATAAAATTAAAGTTTATATAGAGACATGATTAAGTTTGCAAAAATGCGCCCATATGATGAGGATTACTGTTCAAGAAAGAAAAAACATTATCTCTTAGAAATAGAGGTGCAATTGTACATAGAGCTTATCAATTAAATATAAGAAGTGTGACAAATGTGTATAATATAAATCGGCTAAACAAATAATAATTCGAATTGATAAGTTCAAGTGCCATTCACTGAATATGCGAATTTTGTGCAATAAACAACAAATTGTGGTTCAATGGAACAAATAATAAATAACGAAATACCTGGAATGTGAACAGATTAGAAATTCGAACAAAAATGAAATATTCTTAGTGGATAGTGTATAAAGAGTTCGTTGTGCGCCGCTGAGTTGCAACAAGTGGGTGTTGACACCTTTTAAATATCATTCTTATTTATGTATCTATCTTCAAGGTGCACTTTAACAAACTACGCACTGAATTCAAAATAGCTAAATTGAGATGCCAAAATATTTCAAAAACAAATATAGATTATATACCCTAAAAGAGCTGCGGCAATCGAATTGTGCAATTTCATCAGCCATGCCCAAAAATAAAATACAATAAAAATAAAACACATTTTAAATAGTCTAGCCGCAGATGATGATGATGATGTTTTGTTGTTTAGGAGCGGGGAACGGTGAACGGGGGACGGGAAACCCCGCTACCTGTCGCCCATTTTCGTCTATTTTCCCCAAGACGCATTTTCTCAGTTTTACAGCTACGGCGCAGGTAAAAGCAAAAAGAAGAAGCGAAAACAGGTTTCCTGCTCAATCCAAGGGGTTGTTTGATAACACACAGATATGTGGAAAGAATGAGACAGAGCATAAATCCCGATTATTCTTACAGGCGCACGTAGGTTACTTAATGTAATATTATGTACGCTATGGGCTACGTGCTGGGTGACACCACCCTCTCCTGCTCTAACTCTCTCTCTCTCTCTATCTTTCTCTGTATTTATATATGTATGTTTGTATGTGTGTCATGGGCTTGTTGCTGCTTATGTTTATCACCTTAGTTTCGAGGTCAGCACTTAACTAACGGGGCATAGATATTGATATAGAAAAATGACAGAGAGGAATTAAAATTGAGGAAGCTGCTTCATTTCTCATATAATTACTTATTTTGAAGCATTAATTATTAAATTAACTTATTATTATAATATTATTTATTAGATACAAATAAATTACAAAAATGTATGTCTTTTCAATTATTCTATTTATTTATATATTCGCCAGTTGCTTGCGAATTTAATTTTAGATAACATATTTAATTTATTATTTTCTAGAAATCATCACATTTTATATTTAGTAATTGATTCATCAATTGACACACTTCGAAGAGTCCACTGTGCAAATGCAATTGTGAGTGATTCACAAACAAAATCAAACACAGAAAAAAACTATTCCACGGCATTTGCTTTCCTTTGGGGGGCTATTTATGTTTAGACCCTCGAGGCCAGCACCAAGAGCGAGGAAAGTACGCACAGATCCGACCGGATTTGATTGAGCACGTGGCTTGCCAATGATTGACCTTGTGCTGTACGTATATATTCTGGGTTGAGTGGGAGGCAACGTGCCCCACTTTAAGAAACTACACGTGGCGCCCTAACAAGCAGCACAAAAAAAACAGGCAATGGCCGATGGCCAAAATGGCAAACTACGTCGAATCGTTATTCCCAGGAAAATAAGAAAAAAATCCAAATTCTTTGTATTTACACGCATTTATTGTCAAGTGGCGTCAACAGCGTCCACATCGCTGGCTCGTGCCGTTCAATCTAATTGATATGCTCACCTCATACGTCAGCCAATTAGCCGCTCAACGTGTCTTTATGCGAATTACGTAAGAAACAAACAAATTTCGTTGAGCAGCAACTTTGAGTGTGAATCATCAATACAATGCAATTATGCAGCAATCGATCTCAACGCGTTATCGATACTCCAAATCTTGTTCTTCCTCTTCTTGTTTTGTGGGTTGTGCCTCCACACTAGACTTGTTTACCAAGCAGTAAAGTTAAACCGATTAGAACCGGTCAACAAAACAGTCATCAAGCGATCAAGGCTGCTTTACTCGAACAGTCTGGGCTGCAATGCGAAGATATAGTAGAAAAAGCAACAAACATATATTTACAATATGCACAGTGACAACGACAACAACACTCAGTTTGCTTGTACTACGCAGAAAATTTTGTAGAAAACAAAACATCAGCAGACGGCTTAATCGTATGCGAGTGTGTGAGAGAGAGCGAGAGCGAGAGCGGCGCCAAGAAAGAGCTCAGGGCGGCATGCACGCTAAACCAAAGCAAGAGGAAGAGCAGCCAGTATAAATACTGCTCCCCACTGCGGTTCTAAGTCAATTGGACTCGCAAAGCGACCAGCTAACAATCGTAGCAGCCACGGCAGCAGCTGATAAGCGAACAACGCAATTTCGCTCAAGCAAAACATCAAACAAAAGTCGTTCGAATACGATTTTACAAGTGTGTGGAATTCTTACAAATTAACGGAAAGTTTCATAATTAAGATGTCTGCATCGCCTACCGCTCGTCAAGCCATTTCGCATGCTCTGCCCCTGGTCATGTGCAAAACGAAGAAGGTTGTCGTCACTGATCCCATTCAAATGCCCGAAGTCTACTCATCCACACCCGGTGGCACTATCTACTCCACAACACCTGGCGGTAAGTTGATGAAATATTTCGCTTATTGTGAATCAGCTGAGAAAACTTCTGATAAGGGTCTGAGACAACACAGCGCACAAGTTTTTTCTGATTCATTGAAATTTAAATAGATACTCGCGCACAGCTGTCTTATCACCTGTCAGACTCTGAATTATGATACAGCATTCATAGACTAACGAACTGAATTTCATATCTTAATTGCAGGCACCAAATTGATCTATGAGCGCAACTTCATGAAGAATCTGCGTGGTTCCCCTTTGAGCCAGACGCCTCCCAGCAATATTCCCAGTTGTCTGATGCGAGGTACTCCACGCACCCCCTTCCGCAAATGTGTGCCCGTGCCCACAGAGCTGGTGAAGAAGGCACCAACATCGCTTAAAATCGAGGATCAGGAGCAGTTTCAACTGGAGCTCTAGTCAAACCAAAAAAAAAGAAGCTTCCCAATTCCAAGCAGCAACTGCCAAAACTCATCATTATCAATATCATTAGCTTGATCTTCATATGCTAGTTTTATTATCATCCGACACTTAATTCTGATCTTAAATTGGTAGTGCTCATATTTATGCCATACAGTTATTAAGTTTGTTCAGTTTTGAGTCATATTGACTGATTTTGTTTATTTTATATATTTATGTGTAGTTCCTAAGCAAATCCTCCTCTTGCAATAAAACGTAATTAATACTTGAACTATTGAAATTAATCAACGAGTTTCTGCTATTTTATCAGCTGATTGATCAACCTTGAAACGCTGACTAACTGAATTATCAAATAATACTTCCACTTTACCTTGACGGGAATATTCCAACTGTATAAATATACAGCTACACATATTTATTTAGGGGTTTGTTGAACTTCTTGGCATACCGGCCGGCATTTGTTGTCCGAAGAGAAATAGAGAAATGCGTTTTCAAAAAAATAATGCGCAGTTTCGATATTCTCTCTGAAATCATCCCATAAGCGACGATGACAACATTCGACGGAAGAAACAACTGCAGAATTGCTGCTTAGCATACACAATATTAATATTTATTCCAGGCATTGCACATGCCAACATTTTATGGACGTACTCTTCTAGTATCTGAGATCAAAATTAGTCATTAAGTATTCAGCGATTATAATCGATTAGATTATGCCGAGAAATGCATTAAATATATCTTACCAGAGACTACACAGAATAAGCTATGCACGCAATAACACTTTCTGGTTTTTTTCAACTAGTATCTGAGATTAAAAGTGGTCTATAAGAAATAAGAACTTTTTAGTAATTAAAATTGAACAGCATCCATTGAAAAAATCTGTATGAAAACATTGCATTAAGTATTGGAATATTGTTTCCATATGTTTTCTTAAACAATATTCAATCCATAAATAGATAACTATTCCTATTTATAATTCTTTATCGAACCCATTTATCTACATATGTATGTACCCAATTATATGTGTATAGATATATTTCTACATAAGTTCCTGGCCTAGATTTACCTGTGCTCGCGAGGATTATGTACTTATTGCATAATTAATTGTTTATTTTTATGTTTCTTTGTTTTGTAAACACATTTTTATCTAAAAACAAAACCAACGTCAATTATGTGCGCAATAATAATAACAACACAGGACCAAAATAAAATATGCTCTTTTGATTTGTATGCAAGAATTGAACAACAGCAAACTACAAATAAGACAAAAACAGCAATAAATGGCGACCATAATAAAAACAAAAACAAAAGCACATTCCATTCATGAAAAAGAAAACATGTCAACAACATATAGTATAAGAATGGTAATCAAATTATTCAAGATATTAACCTAGTATTACAAACTGATCACTAAGAATTTAGTACTCAATCCAAATCGAGTAGATTAATGTGACAACAACAAAAAAACAAAAACAAGCGAAACAAATAAATAAACGCGCAACCACCACGTGTGAGAGATAGAGAGAGAGAGAACGTGAGAGTACGTCAGTGAGTGTACGGTCAGAGAGCGAACAAAGAAAGGGAAAGAGAGCGGTCGCAATGCAATGACGCTGCTGCTACTCGTGCGTGTTTGAGTTTGTGTGCGTGTGTGTGGCTTTGTTTTGTTTTCGTGCACTGTGCTTGAAAGAAGCAGAACAGGCAGTATAAATACCGCCTGCCAATGCCTTCGAATGTTACTTGAACTTCGTAAACAGCCGAAGAACGTGTTCAACGAGCGGAGCAACAGCTGCTGATAAGCCACAGAAACAAGCAATAATCAACAACGCAATTTACTACGCCCAAACAATAAACAAAAGTCGTTCCATTACAACTGTGCTGCAAATTAACGGAAAAGTTTATAATCAAGATGTCTGCTTCACCCACCGCTCGTCAAGCAATCTCGCATGCTCTGCCCCTGGCCACCTGCAAGACAAAGAAAGTGGTTGTCACCGATCAGATTCAAATGCCCGAAGTCTACTCATCCACACCCGGTGGCACCATCTACTCCACGTCACCTGGCGGTAAGTTGAACTAATTTAGTTTTTGTGAATCAGCCAAGAAAATTGTTTTTTCTTGTATTTTGAATTGATAACAGTCTCAGACTGAGTCTAGACTCGGCCATGACTCATTAAAATTTATGAATGACTCGTGCACAGCTTCTGTCTTATCACCTGTTGTACTCTGAATTCTGATGCAACAACTCGCAGAATAATAACTGAATTTTTAATCTTAATTGCAGGCACCAAATTGATCTATGAGCGCAACTTCATGAAGAATCTGCGTGGTTCCCCTTTGAGCCAGACGCCTCCCAGCAATATTCCCAGTTGTCTGGTGCGTTATACTCCCCGCACCCCCTTCCGCAAGTGTGTGCCCGTGCCCACAGAGCTGGTGAAGAAGGCATCATCGCTTAAAATCGAGGATCAGGAGCAGTTTCAACTGGATCTCTAAAAAAGAAAAGAAGCTATTCCTAATTCCGAGCAGCAACTGCCAAAACTCATTTTGTTCATAAAGCCGTATCAACCTAGTTGTAATCTTTCGCAATCTAAATACTGATCTTATATAATGTTAGCTCTCATTACTTAATATTTAATCCCCGTCTGGAGACGATTGTTTAATTTTCAGTCATATTGACTGACTTTTTACTAATTATAAACAATCACATTTAATTCATAAGAAAGTTTAACAATAAACCTTAAATAACATTTGAAATTCCAATGACCTTGCGTTTATTTTATCAGCTGTTGAACCTGTTGAAAATAGTTCTAAAGAAATTTTAAAAAAAGATAACAAATGTTTGTTTAATTGCGGAAATTTTCACCTTGATTGTTTGCAGTTTTTTTTTGTTTTGTGGGGGTTTTTTGAACTGCTGGAATTACCGGCCGGCAAATAGCTCAAGAGATATACAAAAGAAAAAGTGAACAGCAACAAGAAGTTAAGAAGAAGAGTGCCGACTGCCTAGTGGGACTCAAACTATGCGCGTGGCACTCGCTCTGCCTATAACACACATTCTGCCTATATACATACAACATATAAGCAAACATTCGCACACAAGCACAAACACACACATACATATTAGCACACAGCAGCCGGTGAAAAATAGATTTTTGAAACAACTGCGCAGTTAGCGCTACTCTCGCCCCCTCAGCAGCGGGTTCGCAATACGCGTTTGTAGCCGGCACATGGCTTGCAAGTAAAATACAAAAAAAAAAATTAAAAAAAAGCGACGCCTCACATATTGCGCATGACATTAAGTACGAGCAAAAGTGCCGCAATTGTAATGTGTATGTAAAATATGTATGTTTATGTGTGTTACATTGATACCATGTAAATACACATACATACTTACGTTAAATTCATGTTTGCTTACTTTGAATTCGTAGCCCTGGTAGCAGCTAAGCGCCAAACAACACTTATAGCATACTTTTGCGCGCGCTATTTAAATTGGAGTTTTTGTGGGAATATTTGCATATCATTATTGGAATTTTATTGTCTATTATTTACATTCATTAATATTTATTATAATTGTTGTTGTTATTATTATAATAATTTTTTTATATATTTATTTATTTTACATACAAACATTTGTGGTATTTGCATTCAAATATTTTTTTCTTGCATAAAAATCAAGGCCACACATTGATCTTAGTTGTGGCATTTTGAAGGGAATCTCCAAGAGCTAAGTATTTTTCGCCCTTCCATATGTGTGTATGTGTATAAATGTAATATTAATTCAATAGAAAGTTCTAAGCAACATCTCTTTGTTCTCTTCGTATGACTTATTCGGCTTACTCACATTAATCAGATTTTATTAAATTACTTTATCTTTTTTGCAACTCACAACCATAAAAAATTCGACAAAAAAAATTACTCTAAGCATTATGAGTAATTTTCTTAATATTTATTTAAACGCATCACGCATATGGGGAAGAGCAGAAGGTAACAACAAATGTGAACATTAAAGGAAGCCCAACTTTTTTTTAGTTTAGTAACAGCAAATTTGCCTGCGTTTGCTACACAATAATACCCATGACCATAATAATGATAATGATGATTTTATGATATAGTGAACAGTGCAACTGACTAACACAATTTAAGTATTATGATTAATTTTAAATTGCACAATTGTCAGCTTGCATTGAGATGAGGATTCGCAATATTAAGGGTTAACTGTTTACTCATTTTGGCTATTTTGCTATAACCAAGGATCTATCTGCCTCTTTATTTCGCTGCTCTCAGAAATTTCCCTTTGGGAATTTACGCACTTCTTCGATTATCTGGCATGCGAAATTACAAAAATAAGCTGTAAGCTTTTACAGAGACAGAGAAAGCCCACTCAGCTGTTAATGTTATTTACGTTTTTCGTAAAATGTAATGTGATTTCCTTAACAGTTCCAATCAGGTGACTTTCGCCAACTCCAATTACTTTAAGAAGCTACCTCAAAAGCATGCACGTAACAAAGTATATTTATTACGTGAATAATAATAATTTTAATTGAATTCAGCCAGTATCCTAAGAATAAATAATAAAAAATAATCAATTCCCAATAAATATTACAGCTCATCAGGGTTATGCAAGTTTTACACAATTTAAAACACTTCCCATGGTTTCCCAAGCGAAAAGCGATGAATGTATCCCTTGTGTTGGACCACGTATCATGAGCTGATCTCGTGTTTTGGGGCCATTCGTGTGGCAGCGCAAGGCGCGTGATTTCAATCGCATATATATATATATATATATATATATATGTGTGTATGTATATATTCCACATATTTCCTGTCTGACTGCTTAACTGCCAAACTGACTGAGTGACTGACTGACTGGGTTCTCGCGTTTCAGCTAGCTCATCAGAAGAGCGAACGCTTCCATTGAAAGCAGAGACCCAAAACCAAAAATAATAATAAAAAATAAGTGAGAAATCCAATCCAACTCACATGTTACATTTTTTTATTCTTTTACGTACATGTTGCAAATTTTTCAATTCAATTCGCTTTTCGTTTTCGATTTTCTTCACACACACACATACACAGACAACACATAAATAGTTTCTTTTATTTATTGTTTCATTTCATTTTATTTTCATTTTTGTTATTTAAGAACATTAGTTTTGTTTATTGTTGTTGTTGTTGTTGTTGCTGTTTTAGACACAAAATACAAATAGATATATATACATATACATATATTTAATTTGTTTCTCTAAAATCTACTACAAAAGTGTTTGTTTAATTGTTGTTGCTGTTGTTGTTGTTGTTGTTGCTGTTGAACCAATTGTGGCAGGTTAGCACTTAAGAACTACAGCACATACGTTGACAATCTATATGTATATATGCAGCATATATATATATATATTTCATATAAAAAATACAACAAATTCGCAATTCGTTATCATTTGTCGGGTTTAGCACAGCCCCCAAAAATGCAGCCCCATTGGGATTTTAATATTATTCATTATGTTACCATATCGTCTCTTCAGTTTCTCCAAACTCGTTCATCTAACATTTAAGTATGGCAACAAAAATCATCATCGTACAAATTTAAAATACAATGCTTATGTTTTTTTTTGTTTGTTTTTTGTTTGTTTTTATGTTTTTTTGTTTTTATGTTGTTTGAAACGCATCTTTACAAACTATATATTTAAAACTTATAAAATACTACAACGTAGGAGATCCGACGAAATCTCATAGCATTAGAAAATAAAAATAATATTTTTATAGAATATAAACACATGAAATTAATTGTATTACATTATTAAATTAAGAGTTACATTTACAGAAATTATACATTATATAAAGTTAAAAAAAAAAAAATATAATGGTGAGTGTTGCTGTTGTTGTTGTTGTTGTTGTTCTGTGTGTTGGTGTATAAAACAAAATATTGGCAACAGGAAGTGCATACCGAAACTGATTGCCCTTTCCAAACATTTCTCAGAACTCGAGAATATCTGCTTTTCTGAGTACATTTTTAGCATTGTTTTTTTTGGTTTTTTCTACACAAATTGCACAAAACTTATGAATTAATTAGTTACGAGTTTTGGAAAGAGCATGTAAAAAACGCATAGCAGGTGGGTTAAATATATATGTATATATATGTATTTATAAATAAATATATATATTGCGAACTGAAGCTTCTTTAAGTTTTGCATATTGCAGCAGATTCCGCGCAACGGATTTCTTCTTCTTTTTTGTCTTTTTATGGGGCATTTTAATGACATTTTTTATGTTTTTTGTTTTTTTTTGTATTTGTATAAATAACAAATGTAAAAAGAAAATTTTTGTTTTTGTTTTTGTTTTCGTTTACCGATTGCACTTTTTCTCCTTTTTTTTGCTTAGTGTTGCTGTGTGCGAGTGTGTGTTTATGTGTGTGTGTATATATATGTATATGTTTGTGGCTGTATTTAAGGTAAAGTTAACTCATTAATGTTGTAAAAAACAAACGAGAAAAAGAACACAAAAAAAGGTATTTATATCGATTACAAAAAAATATATATATATATATATATATCGATTATAAGTGGCAACAGACAACTGATCACTGATATATATATATATATATATATGCTATAAACATACGTACGTATTTTGTGGATTGTGTACTTAAGAACTATTTGAAAATCAATCAAGACTCGTGTGTAATAACAAATATTTGTGGTCGGATTGGGATAGTTTGCCAGATTATCAAAATCAGCTTAACGATCGACCCATTTTCAAAGAAAGTATACAATACATATATATATATATATATATATTGTATTTACAAGTGACACACGACAAATGTTGAAGTTAATCTTAATTATGTATTATATATATATATATGTATTTTTTGTATCTGTTTAAATCGGGGTTTTTGACTCGTAGACGCACAGCGTGCGAGTTACACCGACTTATATGGTATATATATATAGATAAATTTGACGCTTTTCTCTAATATATATGTTTGTTTTTTTTTTATTATTATATATGTGGATGGCAACCACAATTTCTTTTTTATATAGCAGTTTGGCTTGACCTTTTATCACTTTTATGTAAAGCGAAATGCATTGTTACAAAAACAAAAAAAAAATATATAGAAAAACAAAACCAGAATACGTACACATATGCATATATATATATATATATATATATATACATATATATGAATACAGTTATGGATATACGCACACATATATATATACACATATATATATATATATCTGTATAAATGTGTATAATAAACAACATCAACATGATCACCAAAATTACTTGTTTCTGTTTCGTTTGCAGTTTTTGCGTCGGTTTTCTTCCTTTTTTCTTTTACACAGTTGAACTGTTTCTCCGAGCGAAAAAATAGTTTCGTTTCTCGTTATTAAATATAAATATATAGATATATGTATATAATAGTTAAGAGAGATAGCATTAGAGGGGCGGGGGGATTCCTATGAGAGATAGCTAGGCTGGGACAGACAAGACAAGACAGAATATGACAGGACAGGAGATGGTGGAGCAGCAGCAGTAGCAGGCCTGATGGAGATTAGATTCGTGTTCGCATCTATTGCGAAGTGCTAAAATTTGATGGCGATATGGAAGCGGGTGGCGTTTCCGTTTCACTGCTGACCAACGATGCATCGACGGTATCGTGACCGCTATGCTCCCTTGATCTTGTCATGGGTATTGGTACACTTGCCGTCGATGATGTTGTTGATGTTGGTGGTGGTGGTGGCATCAGCGCTGCCGCCTCCCGTTCCGCACGCTCCCTTTCCTGCTCCATTTCCAGCTGCTCCAATTCCAGATCCTCCTGCATTTGCTCCAATATATGCTGTTTGTTTTGTGTCCAAAAGAGCACGGGAATCCTCATCACTGTTGTTAGCGTATCATTGTGTTCCTCCAGTGAATTGCTAGCATAATGCTCGACGAGATGCTTGAGCGTCGGATAAATGTTGTAGGGTGCAGCGAAGCCCAATCCGCTCTCCGTCTGAAAGATGATGCAATGATGAATGCCACCCTTGCAGGCAATGGACAGCGCATAGTGGCCAGCATCGCGTGCCCGGATCAGGAATGTCCCGGTGGGTGCACCCTTAAGCAGCTCGGCGGCATCGTGGCGCTTGGCATCCTTGATGAACCACAGTGATTCGTCACGATGCGGCTGATTGGAGGCCTTCTCGAAATTGTGCTGCCATTTATCGAAGCCCACCTCCAGTATTACGTTCAGATCGTCATCGGTGAGATTACAGCCTTTCAGGCGCCTGCAATAACACAACACCAAAAATAGGTCAGTTAAAAGTGACATTAGTGATAAATTGAATCAATTAATGCCCGACACACAAACCTATATATACTCATTGTCTTATCCACTTTCGAAACCGATTAAGTGTACAACGATATATATATATATTCCCTTTACTAACCACTTGTTAACAACCACATTTGACTGTTATCTAACTTCCAAATAAAATAATTTGTGTAAACTGTCATCTTATGACTCAACTGGGACTTATTCGCATTTTGATTTGTTAGTGGATTTATTGCACAAGCAGCCACACAAGCGGATCGCTGTATATATAAATATATATACAAATATATATAATACATATGTATGTTTTTTTTTTTGACGTCAGACTCAGCGGGTAGACAGTTTTATCTACTACAGTGATCACACACTAAAGAATATTCCCAGTTCCCCCATTTTCTTATGATCAATGATTAATCGGATACTCAAAAATGATATCAACTGAGTTTCTCAAAATAGAAAGATTAAAAAAAAATGGTATATTTTCAGATTCGAAGTTCTGTTTTAAATGTTTAAATGATTAGTTTAAATAGAGCGATTTCTATATACGTCACTAGTTGATAAGCTCCATAATCAAAAAACTTTGTCTATATATATAAAAAAAAGCCCTAAATAAATACTAAAATCTCTCTGAAAATCTTCAAACACATTTCTAAAACAAATACAAAAATTATATATATATATATATGAGTTAATTATAGGTTTCAAGTATATTTCAATTCCCCAAAATCTGTAGGATCACTATAGAAACGCGCTCCGGCGGGTAAATTAACCGACCTCTTCAAATCTCTTATCGCTGCTGGCCTTTGGGTGACGTGACTAGAATTCACCAAATCTCAACAAAAAACCAAAAAAAAAAAATAAACACAAAGAATATCTATAATGGAACTGAGGTTGCGCACATGCCAAGGAACATGTATGCCACCCAGCAGGCCGAGATGGGTGCGCTTAATCTTAATTAAAACAAAGACACACGACGAAAAAAGGTTTGCGAATATATAAAATACTCACACACACACACACACAGAGAAAAGAAAATGTCGTAAAAGAAATAAAAAATAGAATTTAAGCTCTTGACAAACAATAATGCTCGACAGCCAGATAACGATAGTAGTTAGTGCTCGGTGCCCCTTATCTAGACCCCCGACAAACGCACAATACTCAACATGGAACTAGAAACCCCGACCAGAGTCATACAGCCATAGAGCCATAGAGCCATAGAGTCTATCAAGAAATATTCGCTAACCTTCACACTCATCGATGACAAAGTCAACCAGGAATTAAACGCAATTGCAACCGTTGCGTTGCTAGGGTGCCTTAAGATAAGGGTTATGATATTTGAGTCACTTGAGTGCACTCAAAAAAAAATATATATCGAACTAAGCATACTTTTGGCACCAATCATATTATTCAGAAAATATATTTCTCTTCCCAATTCGGGGCTACATAAAAGCCGAGAAAGGATTAGAAAGGATTTATTCTAAAAACCACATTTTTTAGAAAATATTTCGAAAAGAAAAGAAAAAACTCGCAATTTTTAAAGATTGTCGATTTAGGCCAAGCTTTTAGAACTTGAAGATATTTTTTTCTTATATTTAGAGATTATTTCTACAAAATTGAAAACTTTTCACGTCTATTTATATTTAAGGGCGACTTTTTTTCTGAATGTAGACTAGAAAGAAAAAAAACTTGAGTTCGAAAATAGATAAGATGCGCAATAAAGATGCGATAGCGAACATTTACAATTGCAAACAAAATATAAATTTTATTTGAATTGGAGCTCAATTTGAGACAGATTGTTTCGTAACGAAATTAAATGTTCAATTTTTGTCAAAATGAAACTTGAGCCAAGATAAGATATAAGAAACGCGAGTTTATCACATAATAAAACAAGTTTTGACCGTTTTGGCAAATCAATCAAACCCCAAATGCAGCAAATTAAGCACAGCAGTAATAAGTTTCATTAAGAGAGCTTTAAACTAATCGGCTATTAAAATTAGAATGCCCTATAATAGATAAGATATAGATAAGCGCAAGATGTGAAATAAGTGTGATAAAACAGCAAGCTCTCTGAATAAATTCGGTATAAAAAAAGAAAGAAAGAAAGAAAACTAAAAGAAATGAAATGAGTACAGCTGTAGAGTCACATTCTTTAAATATGGTTCAAGGTTCGACTGATTATCGTTATCATCATCAGCATCATCATCATCATCCCCATCGATGACGAATCTAAGGAGAATGACATCAGCTGCAATCACGAGTTAGATGAGCGCTTTAAGCTTTAGTCGAAAACAAGACAAATCGTCTTAAAGCTTTCATCAGCTTTAATGCAGAGCTCGCAAACACAAAACGGAAGACATTTTAAAGACAGACCGATAGACCGACTGGCTGGCTGGCTGGCTGGCTGTTTGACAGCTCTGAACATTATTTTATGATTCCTTGGCATAATTTATGTTTCTCAATAATTCACCCACTTGGCATACTTTTCAGAAAAGTATTCTCGAAAAAATGTGTAAAACTGTCAACAGCGACTTATGAACATTTTATGTTTTGTTAGCGGATTTATATTACGACCGGCTACACAAACGGATCAACATGTATGAAAACATATCTCATATATATATATATATATATATATATATATATATATATATTTATATATTTATACGCATTGTTTTGTCGTCTGCAACAGTGATAGCTCGCTAATGAAAATTCGTATATATCTCATATATAATTAATTGAGTTGCCCAAAATATTCAGTTGAAAGGGCGTTTTTAAGAGTTAAAACTGACAAATGATTAACATAAATAAATCCGATTTCTATATACGTAGCTATTCTATAATGTCTACAAGCAAAAGCTGAAGTATATGAGATAAATTCCAATTATATTAACTGCTGAGCTGGCTCAAAATAGCAGCTTAAATAGCGTTTGTCATAATGACTTTGTAATTTGCTAATATCAGAATCATTTTCTTCTTTATTCAAATTATAAATGATTAATCGATTTCCATATGCGTAACTATTTTGTAATCTGTATAACCAAAGGTTTAAGCATTTATGATAGCTATGATAGTTATATTAACTGAGTTGCTCAAAATATAAAATTTAAACAGCGCTTTTGTCAAATTGCTTTTCCAACTGCCAATTTAGATCATATTTTAAACATATTCTAAACAAAAATGGCTAATGATTAATTTAATAATAATAATATCCAAAAAATAATCTCAATTGTTGATTGTTACTTCCACAAGTGCTGTAAATGCCAATCTACGAGTGATCACTGTGCTATCATCTTTTGGGCTTCTCAACGTTTCGGCTTACAGGGTTTCCCGGCAAAGGCATCCTCATTTAAAAACATATACATACATACATATGGTATACATATATACATGCGGGCAGACGACAAGCACGTAGACCAGCAGTCAGCGTGCCGAATTTGCAGCCGGAGCCAAACGTTGAGCGGCGATGCTAACAGGCAGAAAGCATTTTACTTCTATTATGCTTATTATTAACAACGGCCAAAAACTCAGCTGAGTGTCGCTGTTGAAAGAAACAGCGAAAAGCGAGCGTTGTGTGTAAAATGAGAAGCACAACAAAAAAAAGCCAGCGTTCGAAATTCCTTGGTTGGCACAAAAAAAAAAAAAAAAAAACAGAAAGAAAAAACAGAGAATAAAAAATGCATATTGACATGAAGCGAATGACTGACTTACTAACAGACTGATTGACTCGCATCAATTCGAACTCAAACACCCTCAAAACTTCTGCCCCACACTCGCACCCCTCCCTCTTCACACCATTATGCGACGCTAATCAGATTTTTGATAGTCTGAGTGCGAAACACTTAAAAAATGACGTCACTCTTGTGGCACTTACTCAATGTGTTTGTCCTTGCACAATTGCAATTGCTGCAACTCCGGCTTTGTGGCATTGATTTGACGCTCCAACAACTGCTGCTCCTCCTTCAGGGATTTAATCTCCTGATTGAGTCGCTCCATTTTCACATGCATCACATGCAGATGATCGGACATGTGCTTCAAGTTGTCACGCATATGTTGTTGCACCTCCTGCCGCGAACATTGGGCAGTCGTGGCATTTGGTGCACCAGGCGGTGCTCCACTCGTTGGTACAACGCCCGTATTTATGATCGATTCAATCAATGTGATTTGACTGCGAAATATTGTGTCCGCATTACCAAAAACACTCTGATGCAATTGCTTTTCGGCCAACTCCTCCCTGATCGCATTGAACGAGGTCTTCTTCTGATCGAGTGCCTGTTCCTGTTGCAACAACAGCTGCGAGCAGCGTATAAATTCTTCGCTCCATAAGCGTAGATCACCCTGTGGCTGCGAATCATCGTAGTAGGGGCATATTATCGGATTGCTCAGCGTTATGTCCAGCGTCTTATTGTAGATCTTCAGAGAGTTGCTCATATAATAGTTAATCATATCCACCACGTTGCCAAACTGGAAGTTATCCACAAAGCCATATTTGTTATTCTTTAATCGACAGATCTTGATCAGTTTTTCGTTGCCATCCTTCATCAAAGTTAACGTGTATTCGCCCTTCTGCAAAAGTGTTAAGCATTTTGTTTATTATTGGCCTTTTTTTTGGTTGATTATTGTGCTTATTTATTTATTTTTTCATTTATTATTGTTCCATTTTATTTAGTACTGTTTATACATTTTTTATTATGCATTATTGTTCATTTTTTTTATTATTTATTATATCAAATTTTCAAGTCTTTTTTATATTAAATGACTGATTGCTGTAGAGCTTTTGCAAAGTGTTTATCTTATTCCTACTTAAAACCAATGTAAAATTGAACTAAAAAATAACTAACCTGAATAATAAATGAATTAATTATCATTGCTGATTAGTATAAAGCTTTTTCAAAGTGTTTCTATTTTGTTTTTTGTGATATCTAAAAAAAAAAACATGTGAAATCCAACTAAAAAATAAATATCCGGCAAATTAAAGTGACCATACTGCAGATGTTGTAACAAATACAACTAAAAACATTTTACGACATAATTACAAATTACAACCATCTAGTTCCTATTAAAATAAATTGCATTTCAAATCCGCTTGGTATTCAAAACACAAACAAAAACAAAAACTTTGTTACGTCACATATTATCTTTGGACATATATTTGCTTTGCTAATATTAAAATACATAAAACGGCTCGAAGACATCGCATATAAAGTGAATATTCTGTTTATTAATTTTTGCTACACATTGAAATCCCCGAAATGGCACAATAACATCTCTTTTACATTTAATATTTTTTTTTATAGAAAAATAACAATAAAAATAACATTTCCCAACGGTGTGTAATTGGAATATATAATCAGAAAAGTTCACAAGACAGTTAGAATTACTTTAAGCTTACCTTTGCCTGCGCATCGCGTACTAAAAAACTTCCATCGGGCTTGCCGAACAATATGTTTTTTGCCTGCTCGCGCGTTATGCTGCCCCAATACCAGGGGGCAGTGAGCAGCTCATCCTTTTTTGGATCGTGCACCATAGACGCCGGCGCCTGTGGCCTCATCGTTGAGTAGTGCATCGGTGAGGGATGCACTGCAAAAACAAAAACGACAACAAATCACACATAGAAATTAGGAAGACCAAAATCGCATATTTCACACTAGTGTTGGTTAAACGCAAACACACACACATAAACATGCACACAAATATGTATGTATGTACACATTACAACACATACATACATGTATGTAGCGGCTTTTGCTTGTTGCCAAGCGCCCCCGAAACGCATTTGAAATGCGAATACGAATACGGGGTTTGGGCGCAAGCGGTTAGCGTTAATTTTTTGGCCGTTTTTTTAATATTGTTTTTTATATCTTTTTTGTTGTTGTGTGTACTCACTTCTTATTTGTTGCTTTCGTCGTTGGCTAACAAAAACTATATTAACTGGAGATTTGCTTTAGCCAATTTGTTCGCCAAAATATATATTTCTTTTTGTGGTGTATTTATATATATTTACTTATTTTTTCACGCTTACAGTTTACCGAGCACCATCTTTCTATTCTCAATTTCGCGAATCAACTGAGAAACTCGGAGGCAACACACATACACACACTACACATACTCAATCAAATATATACACATGCATACATATATAACTATAGTTAAAACAATTAATAGCGTGCAGGAATCGGTATTTTAAAAGGCATTCGCTTTGCTTCCAAAATGCGTATTGGCAATTTGAGCGAATTAAACGCTTTCGTTTATTGGTGCTTTCTTAATATTTATATATATACGATGGAAATCACAATCAGCACACCATTATATCTTTCATTTTCTTTTTTTGTGTGGAATAAATCGTCCTCAACACTGCGCTGCCACTGGCACTGAATAGCATGTTGCGAACACCTTACGCTGTTCAACACTTGCCGGCTGATGTGCAGAAATTCACTAAAAAATGTCACAAATTTAATACACGCAGAGACTGACCAAATTTTTGTTGCTTTGGTATTTTTAGACGGACAATTTTTACTTAAATAAAGCAGAAAAATCGTATGCATCGAAAACGTTTCAAAAAAGTAAATTTGTTACGCATTTGTCATTTCAAAAGAATTTCAAAATAATATTTAGGTCTGTGTTTGTTTGACCTTGAGCAGCAATCAATTTGAAACGCATATTTGAGATGCGATTAGTAATTACAGTATTGGGAACTGTAATAAATAAATTGCAATGAATAAGAAAGCTTATATATATATATATTTTTAAAATAATTATTATTTTCTGTGAAACATGACTGTTATTTTTAACAAGTCTGTGCACAGCGAAATTCATTTTTAAAAGAAGTGGGAATTAATTTCATCATATGCAAAATCAATTACCATTCGTTTTTTTTTATCAAGACCTCTGCACAGTGAAAGCAATTTCTAAAAGGAATTAATTGTAAAAAATTAATAAATTAAAATCAATTACCATTCTTTGACTTGTATTTATTGTACATCCAAAGACTTAATTATAATATAGAGCTAAGCTATAGCATATTATTTATGTAGTATGAAAATAAGAACCACGGCACTGTCTATGATGAAGCATCTATCTGTGTGTAAAAGTCAACTAGGCATATGGGAATAATTATTATTTCATTGATTTCAATCACCAGCAGTTTTTTTCTTGTTTCCTTTTTTATAGTGGAGTTTTTTAAGTCAAAGGCAAATTTTTAATGCTGTTGGCTCGTTGAAAATATGTTTAAAGTTAGTGTCAGGGCGCATAGGTTTGGGAATTTTTCGCGCAGTATATATGTTGTTTGATTTTCTTCCGTCTCTTGAAGGTTGTTAGGCGATTGTTTTGGTTTTTTTTTTTCGAATAGTGGCAAATTCTTAATGTATCTGTATAACGCCCGATTCCAGCAACTTCATTATCTTGTCGGCAATAGCGGGATTTTGTAAATGACTACGAGTTAAAAAAGAATAGTTAAATAAATTAATTGAATAAATAAATAAATAAACTTACTCCTTAACTGCCTGTGGATCGTTTTGCATTTGTTCGAGAATCATGCGCATGGCGGGATCCTTGAGAATTTGCTGTATCTCCGGATCGGACATGGCGTTCTTGAGCACCTCTTGTGGACTACGTTGGAAATTCATTGAGCACTGGCGGTAACCCTCAATGGCTTCGGCATTATTGGCATCCAGCTCGAGTGCCTTCTGATATGCCGATGAAGCCTTTGACGTCTGCTGCATGCCCTATAAACAAATAAAGAATAATCATAAATAAATACTAATAATAATAATAATTAAATGTTCATCAAAGTTTACCTGCAGAATTTTGCCCTTTCGTATGTAGCCCTTGATGAATTTCTCATCCAGCTTGATGCAAGTTTCGCAATCCTTCAGTCCCAAATCGAAGGCGGCCAATTTGGTGTAGCAGGCAGCACGATTGCTGTACAATTTGGGATCATCCGGATTACGTTTGATGGCCTCCGAATAGTGCTTGACCGCATTGCTATAATCGCCCTTCTTGAAGAACTCATTGCCCTTCTCCTTCTCCTCCTCGGCCTTAACAGGATCAATATAGGCGCGACGTTCCTCCTCCTTTATCTTAACCTCCACCTGACTCAACGACGTCTTAATCTCCGGCGTGCGATGCTCCGACATGGCCTTTTCATAGTAGAATTTCGCCTGTTTATAGTTCTCCAGCTTGCGATAAGTATTCCCGATGCGTGCCAACGATTTGGCAATCAATTTGAAATCCGCACGATTCTCACGACCTACTTCGACGCCCCGTTCACATTGCTTGATGCACGCATCGTATTCCTTGCGTTCGAAATAAACAGCCGCAATATTGTTGTGGAACGTGATATCAGTCGGATCATGTTCGATGGCAGCATTATAGTGCTTGAGGGCAGTATCAAAATCCTTCTTCTTGTATGCCGCATTGCCCAGTTCCTTTTCCTGTTTAGCATAGTATTTTTTGCGGTCCTCCTCGCTCATATCCTCCACACGTGGACCAGCAGCAGCTGCCGACTCAGCGGAGTTACTCGCCGTTGACTTTGGTTCAAAGATCCACGTCGGATCCACGTCCATGGGTAGATCACCTTGCGATTGCATAAAGTTAATCATCGATGAGGTAATCTCCTGACGACCCTGCAACAACATCAAATTTTGTGGATCGTGCTTCAAACCTAAACACATTGTGACATTAGTTGAGGTTATGTAGATACAAAATAATGAGCACAAAAAAAACTTACCCTGATTGTACGCCTCAAAGGCCTTCATATAATCTCGGAGTCCAGCGGCAGCGGCTCCTTTGCGGGAGTACCCCTTTGGCCAGGTGGGATTCAGCGCAATGGTTTGCTCTGCATCTTCGTAAGCTTCCCGAAACTTTCCGGCCTTTGCATAGGCCGCCGAGCGATTGCTGAATAGCACATGATTCTTGGCGTCCAGCGCAATGGCTTCTGTGTATGCAGTAATGGCCTCATCAAATTTCTCCGCATTTAGAGCCGCATTTCCGTTTTCCTTCAATTCGTTCACCTGCAGTGGAAATTTGTGCAAATATGCATAATTTTTGACTCGCCTTTGTTTGGGGGACCCCTTTTTACATTCCTGTCTATCCACTCACCTTGTCCATTTTTCTAAGTCGTGCTGCTGTTATGAGTGTTGCAAGTATTTATAAATTGTTTTTGTTAGTTTTGAAACACGTCTTTTATGGGAGCTGAACTTTGCAAAAAAAAATGCCGACGGACTGTTCTAGAAATGCATGAGTCGTGACTCGCTCTCGCTGCCGTTAACGTTCTCGCTCTCGCACCGATGTGAGACGCGCGTATAATGTTGCCAACACACACTCACAGCACCCAGAGCGTTGCCACTAAGTTCTTGCAAAAAATTAATATATTTTTAAAATTTTTGCACAGAAAGCAAAAATTATATAATAAACACTAATCTCTGCTACAATTTTTGGTTTTAGTTATGTTTTTCTATAATTGGAATTTGATTAAGTGTGTGACAGACGAGTTGGCAGCACCTCGCCGCTTACTTAAATATATTCGAGCTGGCAACGTTGTCGCAAAATACGGACAGACGCTGCTTTTTGCGTGCGCCTGGGAAAAAAATAAATTATACAAAATATTTTTTACAAGAAAAAAATAGCTAAAACGTTCCGAATATAAGCAGCACGATTAGATACGCAGCGTAATGGCCGAGTATTTGGCATCAATTTTTGGCACAGAAAAGGACAAGTAAGTTGGGGGAAGGGCAACAAAAAAATATATTTTTAATAACAAGAGTGCGGCATGTGCCGCAAGCAGCGCTCTCTTTAACACTCCGTCCGGCTAAACTCACGCATTGTTATTTTTTTGTTTTTGGCAGAGTCAACTGCTCGTTCTACTTTAAGATTGGAGCGTGCCGGCATGGCGATCGCTGTTCCCGCATCCACAATAAGCCGACATTTTCGCAAACGGTGCTGCTCCAAAATCTCTATGTAAATCCCCAAAATTCCGCCAAATCAGCGGACGGATCACATCTGGTGGCCAACGTTTCCGACGAGGAGATGCAAGAGCATTATGACAATTTCTTCGAAGATGTATTCGTCGAGTGCGAAGATAAATACGGCGAAATTGAGGAAATGAATGTTTGCGATAATTTGGGTGACCATCTCGTGGGGAATGTTTACATCAAATTCCGCAATGAGGCCGATGCCGAGAAGGCGGCAAATGATTTGAATAATCGTTGGTTTGGCGGGCGGCCAGTTTACTCGGAACTGTCACCGGTGACCGATTTCCGTGAGGCATGCTGTCGACAGTATGAGATGGGGGAGTGCACACGATCCGGCTTCTGTAATTTTATGCATCTGAAACCGATATCGAGAGAATTGCGCAGATATCTCTATTCACGCCGGCGTCGCCACCGTTCACGTTCCCGTTCCGTCGGCGCGAGGCGTCGTTCCTCACGCAGTCGTACCCGTTCGCCGCGACGCCGTCGCGAGGAACGTGGCATTGGCGGCGGCACAGATCGTGGCGGCGAACGTGGCATTGTCGGGGGCACGGATCGTGGCGGCGAACGGGGCATTGGCGGTGGCACGGATCGTGGTGATCGCAATGATCGCAACGATGGCAACGATCGTGATCGACGTAAAGGTGGTGGAGGTGGAGGCGGCGGTGGAGGAGGAGGCGGCGGTGGAGGAGGAGGCGGCGGTGGAGGTGGAGGAGGGGGCGTTGGCGGTGGACGATATTAAAAATGTTTTGATTTTTTCCGGACACTTCGCGGACACATTGACGAGAAACGGAAACGGATATGGAAATCGAAATAGAAACGGACAAAAATGGAACGCCTACTCTTGAACTCTTCAGTCTGCTCCGGATTTTCAGTTTTTCGTGTTTTTTTTTTGAATAGAGGGGGTGTTTGTCCACCACACATACATTTTGTACAAAAACCACCCGTTACACAATGTGAATTATTTTTATCGAGCGCCCATTTAGAAATGTAATTACTTATACACACATTCGTAATAATAAAATTGAGTAATAATTATAACGATATACATACAGAAATCTGCAATTAATTGTTATCGTTGAATATGAATTTTGAATTACATATTTCATATTTGATAAGGATAGCAAAATTATAACAGACCGACATGGCTATAAGAAAATTGAGTAATATCGAATTCAGAATTTGATAACACAGTCCTGGCTATATGGAATCAACTGCTGATACATTCAAAGAGTATATAATATAAAGAATTCTTAAAGGTCTCGAAAAAAGCCGCATGTACAGTAAGTCAATTCTAAGTACACAATTTTATATACAAACTCAACAACCTAAAAACAAATTTGAGGCAATTCTGAACATAACAACTAAGTGTATACATTTGAAGTAACTGCATCTGCTTTAGCTGTTGTTCCTTCTGCTTCTTCTCCCATTGCATTAAGCGTTTATACATTTGGAGTAACTGTATTTGCTGTATTTCCGTTTGCTTCCTCATTCGCATCTACTTCCAGCGCTGCTTTCAGCTGCTTAGTTATGTCAATCTGTTGCTGCAGAGTATAACGGTTCTCATGCTTTCGTCGCTGCTGCTGCTCCACGTCCCGCAGCACTCCCTGATGCAGCTTGAGACTGTGAAAAGTGTTCAGACATTTAATTTCATTCACTCATTTGAATTCTCACTTACCGGTCGTCGGACTGTTTATAGTGAACATAACCTATAATAGCACTCGAGACGCCAATCGCCAAACCCAATGTGACTTTTGATGCCAGCGACATGCTCTTGTTTTACTTATATATATGAAAATATTGAATTTTTATTTGAAATTTAGTTTAATACACGTTGACTTTTACTCCTGTTCCTGTTGTGATAAGATTTTGTTAACTCCAGTGAAAATTAGAAGTAAAACCAACGCCAATGCAGAGTAGGATATTGTTGTCTTTCAACTGTCTTCTGTTTGCTCTTATATTTATTTGTTTTAGCAGCGTTTATGTTGTGTGCTTATAAATCCATTTTGGATTTTATATGGCCAATATTATGAAAGTTCCTCGAATTGGCCGATAGACAAAACAAAGCACCAGGGCTGCCAAAGCACAGCTGTAGATTAACGATAAGCAAAAATCGATATATACGCATTGAGCGCGCACATGTATCGATTGAAATGCATTTGTTTGCCAATGCTTTTATCTATTTGTAGCGTAGTATTAGTTTTATTTATTTTGACGCAGAGCCTGCTAAACGTATTTTGTGTGCTCTTTGATTGTCGGTCTGACGTAGTTGCATAGCTGATTATAGGATCAGCACATATCTTTATAACAGGTACCACTTAATTGTTGTACTTAGTCAAAATCAAATCATTGACCTGCTGCCAGCCACAACATGAATAAAAAAAATTCTGGACATGCGCAGCTCAGTACAGATGATTGTACGCAATGCGAAGCAACAATGTATTTGTCGGATGGTTTAACGGACGGACGGAAAGTGAAAGCGACGACATTTCAGCCAACGCGACGTATGAGCAACATTTATCCCGATTGCCAGTGCGACTCCAGTTTTCCACACGGCAAGTAGTGCGCGCACCACACAAAAACAGCAAAAAAAAAGTAATAATAAAAAAATATATTAAAAAAAATACATAAGGGAAACTACATTAAAAAGGCAAACAATTTAAGTGCGTGCGATGCGATTTGTTTAAAAATTTATACATTTGAAGCATTTGAAACAATCAACAACTGCGCGTCGACTGCCAATAAAAATCCATTAACATATGTAAATTATAAACAGCAACGACCCCAGGCGCCCAGGCAACTTCAATTTGTGGGTTTCCAAATATTCTCGCTTTTAATTTTTCCTCTTGTTGTTGTTTTTGGTTTTTCGCCTGTTCCGCTTTTCAAATATTTATGTCAGTGGCGCAAATATTGATTTCAATTTAGACTGTGTGCGTTTTTTTCTTATGTTGTTTTTTTTCGAATGCCTTCCTAAGAACTTGCTAAGTCCTCAAACATTTCTCTCTGACACCATCATCGCTGAGCTTGGGGGCTGTTTTGGCTTTTTTTATATATATTTTGTTCGTGGCTTTGCAAACGTCTTCGCCTCATATTTCATTAGCCAAATTTGCTTAGCTGCGTTTTTTTGTTGCGTCTACAATTTCATGTGGGCAAAGTC
This sequence comes from Drosophila nigritarsus, assembly GCA_035044305.1. Lineage (NCBI taxonomy): Eukaryota > Metazoa > Arthropoda > Insecta > Diptera > Drosophilidae > Drosophila > Drosophila nigritarsus. Next base: position 4,232,477 of record JAWNMF010000133.1, on the reverse strand, counting down.
CCTTTTTAAGATAGAGTTCGAATTGGAATATTTATTGAATGTTTATGATGCACATTCTAACTTTAATGCGAGCAAAATTCATTTTAATTATTTAAAAATGCAGTTAAATTAAAATAAAGCGAACAAAGTTGATAATATTTATTTATTTGGAAAAGTCCAATAAGTATAGATGAAATAAAATTAATAATGTAATCAAGAAAATTTACATCCTCTGGCAATTATACTTAAAATTATAATAAAAAATATCAATTTGATGACAAATTTAAAGTACGTTCTGCAAATTTAGAATTCTGTTTGCTAATTTATGATAATCAGATATTAATCAAATGTACCCCAATGAAAATGAAAACTAGTCAAATTAATGACTTTCCAAAGTGAAACCTTACAAATTGAAGTTTTAATCGGTCCTTGCAGTTGTCAAGCAAAGCGATTGTAAATCGTCTGAAACCAAATTAAACCAAGATGACCAAAGTGGAGTTGTACAAATCGCGCATCTTTGTGACAATAATACATTTGTGTGCATTGGGCCAATTTGCATATGGCTTGTACTTTAGCAACTTTGAGGTGCAACGGAGCTACAAACTCAAGACAAGTTTTAATCGTCGCCTGGTGCCCGAAACCTTTCCACAGAAATTGCGATTTCTCAGCTACTGGTCACTGGTAAGTAGACAATAAATATATATATTTATGTAAAAAATATTTGAATGGTTGGCTCCCATATACATATATCGTGGTCATTATTGCGATATGACGGAAATGCGCCCGCAGTCGTTTCAAGTGTGTTCCAGATTCGAAGATATATAAAAATTATATGTATATATATGGTTATTATTGTGTCTTCAATTTATGTCTGCCATATGTTTGTTTATTCGCCTTGTGTTGGTGTTTTTTTTATCTGGGGGGTCAACAACTGTGCTGGTTGCTTGGCTGCCTTCCTGACTGCGCCTGGCTGCATCCGTAAACGGCACATGGTATCTTGCACATACATTGTACATTCCAGTCGTCCAATTATCCATTCATTTGTTGTCGCTACAAATTGTTGCACACAGTTGTGAAATGCTACATTTACTTTTGCGTATTTATTTATTTATTTTCTCTGGCATATTTCGTTGAATTGTAAAGCTGGCCACAAATCATATTTGCCCCATATTTGTGGCCGATTTTATTGGCGCGGATCGATGCCAGACTATCTGCTTGGCATGTATGTAAATATGCACTCGGTTCTCTGGGGTGGGGAGGTGCTGCAGGATCTGTGGCAGGGGTGGCAGACACAATTGCTGCCATCTCATTTACATGCCGTCAAATATTCTCGGTATTGATCACAGGCACTTGGCAAATTAAACATACATGTCGGCAGCTAAATTAGCTATTAAATTTATTTAAAAGTAATTATTCTTTTCTTTGAACTTGATTTAAAATATTTAGGATCGGTTACAAACATCGTCAAAAGGGAACCTAATGTAAAAACATTTTTTATTGTTTTCATAATTTTTGCTTTTGATTATTTCACAACATTTTTAACAAATTTCGCATTCAGTTGTTTCTTCAGTTGTTGGTGCTTCATTTTGTATTCATTTGTATTAAAATAATAATAATAATAATAATATACATAATATTTAAATCATATGGTATATGTACTTATATATATACATATAATATAAATATTTATATATTTCCCATTTCGCTACTTGAGCTCAAGTATTTTTAATGCTGAAAACTTTTCCAAGTTTGTTTTTTCATGCCTTATATAGACGGTTTATCTAGCTTTAGTTAATGCTATGTCTTTAACGACCTTGGGTGCCCTTGATTTATAATCTCAACAGATTCTTTGATCTTGGCAAAAAGTGATCTTTGAAAGTGCGCAAATCATATGATCAGCACGTGGATTCAAATATAGATCGAATTTGTTGAAGATCTTGTTGGTTTTCCATTGCAGAGATATATTTTTGGTTGGCTTCTTGGTGGTTTGTGTTTTTTAGCGAGTGTCTTTCATGTGGAAGTCGGGAGCAAGATGATCGTGGGATCGTCGATTCGTCGGGTCATGCACACGCACCATTAGCATTACCATCCGGTTGTTTAGGCATTCCTCCGTCATCTGCTTCCGTCAAAATTTCCCCTCCTCCCTCACTTAATTGTTTATATCGGCCAAATCCAAATGAAAATAAACTCTTCTTTTTGGTTTTTATTTTTGTATTTTTGGTTGTGCCTTCGCCAAACAATTGCATTGTAAAAGATTCAAACAATTTACTCTATGGATCGGCTAGTCTTGAGATATTTATATAAATCTTTGTATGTGCAATATACATATGTACTTGTGTATGTCTGGAATTGTATATATATATATATGTATAGACATATAGGCTTCTTGATGGACACACGTTCGTTTTCATCGCTGATTTTATGCAATTTATTACTTGAACATTTTTTAGCCGAATTTATCGAGTTGAGTATTTTTGAATAGTTTTGGTTTCGATCTTGTTTATTTCCTTTGCCAAGAATATTAATCAGAATTTTATACATTTTTATTTTTTACAGAATTTTATATTTTATATTTGGCCAAAGTAAAACAAATATGACAATTGCTTAATATCCCAAATCAAGTAGCAAAATGGCAATAATTATTAAAAATAATAATAATATTTGTAAATTTTTATTTTATTTTAATTTTATTGCTTATAAATATTTTTAAAAAAAGTGATATGTCAAAATAGTTGACAAATTCTATATAGAGCTCAAATCATAATCAAAATCAAAGTTTGAAGCGATTCTAACTGAATTTTGCATGACTTCCAAGCGAAAAACTATTTCTATATTTGCTGGCCATATGTATAATTAATTTGGCCATGTTTTTTTGTTGGCCATGTGCCTGTGGAGAATACCGAGAATATTTTACGGCATGTAAATGATTTGTTTATCTCACATAGACTAACTATTTCAGCATATTTTAAGCGTAATGAGTTGATTAAAAAAAAACACACACACACATTGAGAGGCTGGCATTTAACAATTTATCTACACTCAGAAAAAATTGCACTGAACTTGAGATATTTAAGCCTATGGAGGTCTTTTTTCTCTGTCTGGCTTTTTGAAAACTAGGGTTTGCATTTTTTTTCCAGTGTAGATTTTTCTAAACTTAGAGATTTCACAAAAAACATTTTAATTTTAATTATTATTTCACACATAGAAAACATTTTACCAGTGTAGAAACGATTTTTTTAAAGAATCAACAGATACATTTTTTGTTTGTAAATTATATATATTTATTATTATTAATCGCGATTTTGTACAGTGTACATATTTGTTTGACTGACTCAGCGCAACGCCCCCAAATTAGCCATGGCAAATGTCGCTCGATTTGAGGCTTCAGTACATGCCCAGAGTCAACATGTTGCAGTTGCAGCAAATTTTGTTAGTTGTTATCGGGTTGCTTGTATATGTGTTGGAGGCGGAGACGACAACAACGATCAAGTGGCACAGTGCTGGTGACCCAATTGGTAGTCCTGCCGCCTGGCTAAATGATTATTTGCCCTGTGCACGCGATTTGGTTGTGTTTCCCAAATATTATCCAGCCGTATTGCCATTGCCACCACAGCTATCCATCGGTGGTTTTGTGCTGCCACGTCAAGGTGCCATACTCCTGGGCGAGGATGCAACAATAGAGTTGAGAGCAGGCGCGGGACTTAATCCGGATTGTGGCAGTGATGAAGGACGTGCTTATCTAAAGCCACCCAAGACGAGCAAATGGTTTGATCCTGGCAGTTGGAGCATGCAGCCCGACAGCAGCTCAAGCGGCAGATCCTCTCCGATGCCGGAGCTGGAGCGTGTACCCTGCGATGATGAGCATGTGGTCATAGCGAGCAATCGTGGCGCACTCGCCTTCGATTTGGAAAATGTGCAATTCTTGCGCTTGGGTCAGCTAATCTTGGCGGGCTCCTCCATTTCCAGGAGATATTTACAGGAGCTGCTGAGCAGAGATCTGGGACAGCTGTTGTTTCACAATGCGGAGGCTGTCACCGTGGAATACTATCGTGGTGAGCTGTGTGGTTGCCACAAGGATTTCGAGAAACTCATCGAGCCCGTCTGCCACAATGTGGAGCAGCAGTGTCCGGTGCCACATTGTGTCGCGCCACTGCGTCCCTTTGGCTCCTGTTGCTTGGTCTGTGGTGCCACTTTAACCATACCCAGTGAGCACTGCATGGAAGAGGATAAGAAATCACTGACTAGCTTCATTAGCAAGGCAATTGCTGGGGAGGATTTGGCGGATGAGCTGCAGCTGCATGTGAATTACGTCGGTTCCTCATCGCAGTATGGCAATCATTTGCAAGCCATCATCTTGGAACGGGGCAGCTACTCGGAACGAAGTGTCAAGTTCATGGAACGTTTGTCTGCGTTGCGCAATCAGAGCGCCTTGTTGAAGGGGCAAAGTCAACAGTTGATGTTGCACTATGCGGGTCATCCCTATAATCCCAATGTGAGCTTTGCTTCAGTGATGCTCATCCTCTTCTGCGTGCTGCTGGTGGGTTTCGTGGCACTGATTATGTTGGCTCATTTCTTACCCCAGCATCCGTATCTGAATCGCATACCCCAGTGGTTGCATGATCCTCGCAGATGGCGTTGGCGCCACTTGGATCTGCGTCGTTTGCGCCGCAATTTGCTCTTCAATCGATTCGATAATGCAGCTCAAGCGGAGCGAGGCGGAACAGCTTCGGCTGGCAGTGGAGTGGAGGATTTGGCTGTCATTGGCTACGATGCCCAGAGCGGTGTGGTTCGGGAACGTGCCTTCAATAATCCCATGTTTGAGCAGGAGCTGGCAGCGGCGGCTTCGCTGCCATCATCAACTGAAGCACAGCCACAAATCCAATCGCACCCAATCAAAATGGAGACGGGTGACTTGGATACGATCGATAGCGTTGAGGGACATGAGTTGGCCGAAATCAATTTGGACTCCTCCGAGGCTGAAAGCGAGATCGAAGAGGAAACCAAGAAATAAATTTTAAATATTTCATGTGACGATTTATTAAACTTATAATTACTATACAGAAAATAAAATCTAGATATTATCAATTATCTTTGGATTTTATGGACTTTCGAAATATAGAGACTTTGAAAACCTTTTGTTAATAACATACTTTTATATAGAAATATAACAATTTGGCAAAATCGATAAATCACATTTTTAAATTGGAAACGAATCGTTCAACCATTGAATTATAATTATTACATTTTAATATAATATAATAAATTAATAACGTAATAATTATTTTATTATAATTATTGGAAACTCGATGAGCGGCAGCACAATTTTAAATTTCTAAAACGAATCGTTCTATATTTTAAACATGTATTGTAGTTATGACAATTTGAAGCTTTAACCCTTTGGAACCTTTGTTCCAACTTATGCATACGCCTGTAATTGTTTAATATGTATACCCGAATGCACAATGATGTTGGCGATAAGTCCAAAAATAAACGGATCGATTATTGTGTGTGACAGTCTCATAATGGATAGCGATAATGAGTGGTGCTGTAGTTGTGCGTCATATATATGTATATAAATATATATAAATATATTTGTGGGCTTGTCCCTTGACCTTCTCGCGGCTTTCAGTCAACGCTGGAAATTAAATCGATAGTGCGAATTAGCTGCCGCAGATGCAGTAGGAATTCATTCATCAAAAGAAAAAAATTGTGAAAAGTGTTACAAATGAATGTGATTTTGTTGCTCAAAATTTGTTGTAGATTCATTTTCATCAAAAGTTTATATTTTTCTATTGCCTGCAATTTAAACAAACAAATAAGAATCTCAATCTTAAGTTACTTTTGCCCCATACGATAAGCTCTGTTATCAACCACACACACACACACACGCACACACACATGGAGATAATATGTGTGTTTAGATTGTGTCTCGCTTCGCTGAAAGCCGGCAAACTCATCGTCAGTGTGTTGTGGACTTTAGTGTGCTAAACATGGCGGTTTCCAAGTCGAAGAGCAAGGGCTCAACGTCCGCCGGTTTTAATCGTTCTGTGCAATTGATGCTACACCTGACGGCTGTCATTCAATTCAATTATGCTGTCTATTTCTTTTACAATTTGGAATTGCCGCGATTGGTTTTTCATCCGTATGGTGGCAAATTTAAATTTTTAACATTTATTTGTGCGGTAAGCAAAAAAAACATATTAGCATTGGTAAAAGTTATTCTGCGCTCTCACAGTTAGTTGGCAGCACTGTTCTGTTAAAAAAAAAACAAATTTTAACACGTTCTGTTGATCGCTTTATATGTTACACATATACTTATGTCAAACATATGCATACTTTCGTGCACATATACTTACATACATGTTTACATTTGAAAGATGTTCGCGATGACGTCATAAGTGTTAAAGTCAAATTTTTAAATCCGGATTTCAATTAATGGACTGTCCAGCACTAGATTTGTTTATTATTTATAGCAGATTAGTACGCGCCAAAAAATTGAATTATTATTCAAGGGGAAGGGCAGAGGATGGGAGGGGTGAGAGGAGATAAGGGTGCAGTTGGCTTTAAACCTGAATTTTACATGGGCAGACGCAAAAAGGGTTTAAATTATTAATACCAACATTAATTTTGAATGATTGATTTTTTTCTATTTGCAGCAAAAATATGAATTAGAGTAACTGCTTTATAATTTCTTCATTTCACGTTTTTATTCATCCAATTAATATGAGGAAATTTCACTTGAGAAATTCCGCTTAAGCTTAAATCAATGTGCACAAGACATAGAAAATTGGACCAAACATCGATATAAAATTCATGGCCACATATCGATAATCGATTATGTGTGCGTCACGGTCACACCGCAAAGGCAAACTGTCTTCAGTTCTACTTCATTACTGGCCGGCTATTGTTCGTTGCCGTGAAAAAATCAATTTGTTATCAAAAAGAAAAAAGCAAAGATGGCCAACGGCGCTGCTGCAACACAAACGCTTTTTAAAAGTGTTTTTGGCGCGCTGCGAACACTGCTGCATCTAACTGCAGCCGTACAATTTACGTATGGCATCTATTATGATTATAAATACGTTGAATTTCCAACATCAAATGATCCAAATGCAAAACAAATGTATCATCCGTTTGGTGGCAAATTCAAATACCTAACATTTCTAGATGCGGTAAGCGGTAGAGGGAAAATAATTTCAAGCAATTTAATGTTGATTATCAATGTATTATCAAGTCAAGTATGAACACGAATACGAATAACCGGTTACGCTTTACCCTTTTCTGCAATGATAATATTCCACTTGAATTAACAGCCCTTCAACCCCCAAGCAAAAAAAAAAATCATCCCTATTGTAGATATATTTTTTCTTGCATTCTTGCAGTTGATCCAGGCACTTTATTACATAGTCTCGCTCATCAATGATTTTGTGGGCACCAATGAGCTGGTGCCCAAGCGTCCACCAGCTATACGCAAATTCAAGGATTGGCTGCTGACAACGCTCGCTTTCCCAATTGCTCTCAATGTGGGCATCACTTTTTGGACTCTGTATGCCATCGATCGTGAATTGGTCTTTCCAAAGGTGCTGGATGCCGTTTTTCCCTCGTAAGTAAATGGACAGTTTCCCTTTTCAATTGTTCACTGATTAAAATTCTTGTCACATTTTAGTTGGTTGAATCATGTACTGCACACAAATATTGTTGTCTTCATTGTGCTGGAGATGTTTACGTCATATCGTGCGTATCCCAAGCGCAGCAAGGGCCTCACCGGCTTGAGCATCTTTATGGCCAGCTATTTGGTGTGGATACACATCATTAAGCACTATTCCAATGTTTGGGTCTATCCCGTACTGGAGGTTTTATCGCTGCCTAGTCGCATTTTATTCTTTGCAGCTGTGCTCGCTTTCACCGGGGGCCTTTATATCTCCGGCGAGTTAATCAACAATGTTGTGTGGGCCAAGGAGGTGAAGCTGTCACAGCGCAAGTCAAAGTAGGATGATGGATGGTGTCTATATAGTCAATAATAATAATAATAATAGTAGTCTGTGTATTACGTGTATGTATATACATACGGTTATTTTACACAACTACTTTCAATTAACAACAATTAAATTATAGCATTGCTCCTCCTAATAGTAATTGGCTTAAATAGCAAATACAAAAAAAAAAAAACAAAAAAAAGCATTTGTAGTTATTCAAATTAGATTTGTGCACTTTGGCACTTGAAAATTCGAGTATTTGTTTTCTTTATTCCGATTAATTAAGGTTGCAGCATTTGTTAATTGCATAATTCATATCAATACAAAAAGCACAGCAAACAACAATCTAATTACCTGCGATTAACATGTAAACTCAATTCTATAGTAATTAAAATAAATGAGAATGTAAAATTGAATCAAAGTTGTACTTAACTTTAAATCGAAGTTAATTGGCGCCACCTTCTGGCAAGTCAATTATTATAGTTACCACGTAGTTTGATGCTGTGTGGGTGGTCTGCAAAAAACAGCTTCCAATGCAGCCCTGTGCATATAAAACAGCTGCTCACTCACAGCATTGTTACTATTGGTGAATTACAATGAAACTTCTTTTATGTTAAAAGTAAAGAAGAAGAAGCTACAGTACAGACCAGGTAGGCTAATTGTACCTATTTTTCTCCTGATCAGCAAACGATCATTCCTTGTAAATGTTCATCTGTTCCACTATTTTTTTTTTACCTGTAATCATTATAGAAAACAAAAATACGCCCCTTTCAGCCGCTACCTGTTCTACAATTTTAAACTCACACAGTGCCAAAGGTCAGCTTTACAAACATGAACAGACACGAACACCTTGGATGTGTGCGATGCGTGTCTCATTTAATTGTATTTTATTTGTCTCTGACCCCAGTCAAGAGCACAAGAAGTTTACAGTTGCGTTATGAGGAAATGTTGAGGCATCAGTTTCCTGTTTACAATATCGAATGATATATTTATAACATAGCAGGGGATATTATAAACACGTAGGGACTGCAATTAGATGACTTCATAGCATAAACATATACGTTTATATAAACATGTGTGTGAGTGTGTATGTTTGTCAATCCTTCCAGCCGATTTTATGCACGGCTTTAGTTTAACATTTACTATAATCACAATAATAAACATAACTTGCCGCACCCAGTTAGTGAGTATACTAAAAATAGTAAATGCGTTGTACTAAACTAAATTAGAAACAGAAATAAAACAAAAGATTTCAATTTTACGGACACTGTTTTTATTATTACTTTTTTTTTTGTTTGTTTAATAAATTTATTTTGTAGCAAGGCACATGGGAGATTGACGAGTAGTTAGTAATTTAAATAGCCTTCTCGCAAGTTCTAATAATTCACTATCAAAAGATATGTTTACATTGTACTCGATTTAAGTGTAAATATATAATTCTCTGTATTTATTTACTCTAATTTTAGACTGAAGAAAATAGACGCCTAGACATTTGGAATCAATTTGCTAGCGTTTAAAGTAAACTGAATTTGACCCGATATGTTTGATATATTTACAATAAAGATTTATGAAAAATGAGGCCAGATTTAAAATCGTTTTATATGTGTAATTGTAAAATCTATTTTAAGGCACTGTTTAACAAAAATTGATTTGTTTAATTTCGGTTTCATTTCGTTGAGTTTTAGAGCTGCCACAAAAAAAAAAATGGCGACTTATTCGTACATTTAAAAAAACATACATGAAATACAAACTAAGTTAAGGAAACAGTCATTATACATAGTCACATATATATATATAAAAAGACATACATATATATTCTAGTACTTGTAAACTTTGCCAACTTATGTGCTAATGAGTATTTGTATTCGTATTCGTATTCGAATTTGTAGTCATAAATTCTTATTGCTAATCGTTAACTGATCGAAATGGAAGATGGTTTGAGTTTTAGAAACTTATATATAAAAATGCATTCAATTTTTTAAATTCGTAGCTCTATTTCGAGGGCAGCAGCAACATTTTAAGTTTGTCCGATTCGCTCATCAGCGTTGGCTCCTTGAGATGTCCTCCTCGGGGATGTCCGAGCAGAGATTGCATTTCGGTGGCATCCTCATTGGTCAACTCGTTGCGTTGTCGACTTGCCGCATTTAGTAGACGCATTGCCTGTTGCAACTCCTCGTTGCCATAGGTGGGCAATGTGTGCGTGGCAATTTCAAAAGGATTCGCCTGGATGCCCACATCACAGCTGGTTTTGCTGTTGCGCGAATTTGGTTTGCCCGTCGACATGCCAGAATATGAACTGTGCAACATGCCACACAATGGCAAATCCAACTCCACCGAGGAACAGGTCAACGAATCCCCATTCACATCCATTGCAGCGGCCAATTGTCGCGCATAATTCCGCTTAAAATCACTATTCGAATCCATATCCAACTCGAGTCGACGTGATTTGCTGTGCTCCTTGCGTGATTTGCGACTGCGTTGTGAATTGCGTGAATGTCGATGGGATTCGCTTGATTTTTGCATGTGCTTAAAGAAATGCTCCAAGGCAGCAGCTTTATTTCCATTGCCATCGGTCAACTCTTGAATTTTGGGTGCCGCAATGTCCAAGTCATCATCATCATCCACATCATCATTATCGTCATCGCTCAACTCCTGTTTAACAACCACATTGAGATCTCGTATTTTGAGCGAGGTGCGTGAATTATTCTCCTCATCCGAACTGGTTGTCATGCCCTGATTTTGCAGAAATGGCAATATAAACTGACCATTTTTCTGTATGAAATCCGTAATGATGCTCGGATCGGCATTGCGTCTTGTATGACTATTGTGCTTCTTTGTGCCCTGGGCAAACATGTTCACTTTGTGACTAGCATTCGGATACGTTGTCTTCTTCAGTGCAATCACTTGAGATTCAACGGAGGTGCTGCTCTCACGTCTACCACGGCCAGCACTGCTGTACTTCGCACGACCACTGCTCGCCGCATAGAAATCCCGGCGGCGTTGGGTGCGCTTATTGCTGCTGGAGGCGTAGCCATGTTTGCCATGTCCGTGACGTGTCCGCGAAGCGACTTTCGTCTTCATTTCGGCTATCTTGACGGACACCTGGGAATCCACGGAGTTGCGTCGAGACTCAACGGAAACATGTCGCACACTTACACTTATTTCCGAGTCCAGGGAGTTCTTGCGCCCTGCAGCCGGTTGTCCCAGGCTGGAGGAGTTTGTGTTGCCCGTGGTGACGCCAGTCAGAGCCGGGCGACGTATTACACATTTGGGCAAATAATGCATCCATGTGGAGCTCATCGCATTCGTTTCCGATGAATTCAAATCGTTCACATCGAAATTGAGTCCAACGGGATCGGTGTGAGTATTGTGTAGTGTTATGGATAATCTTCCCTTGTCCACGAAGACCTTGCGCTTGGCCCATGTTTGTGCTATGACCTTGTGCTTGGCCATTTTAACCTCCTCGACAACCTCCTTGCCGCACTTTCTATAGAGAAAATAAAAATCAAATTCTATTTCAATGATTTTCTTGTAGAACTCACTTTTTTATGTAGCGCTTCCAGGTCTCAATGGACGATGGCGTCCAGCACCAGGTGGACATGAGTATGCCGGAGCTGAACAGGCAGAGCAGATGCAATTGCAGCACACCCACACTGGGCCGATTCTCAATCTTGCACACGCTGTTTTCATCGTAAACGGAGCTAATGCGACAACTGAAAGGAAAAATTAACAAAATTGTGGATAAGCCGATTAGATTAATAATGATATTAAGATTAATCAAGCATTTTAAATTGATTGATTGAAAAAAGAATGCTGGATGAATAGAAGAATGATGTGAAACTTTTTAAAGAATTTTAAGACGATTAGTTCTAGCATAAAATATGGCTATATCGACTCAGTTCGACTTATGCCTTATGGGAATGCTAAATGTCTAATTCAATGTATTATATTATTACAAAAGTTATATTCCAATCATTAAAAAAACTCACATGATATAATTCCTGAAACTTTCGGCCCACTCTTCAGAATGACGAAACTCTGTCACATGGCACGTGATCGCAACGAGTATAAAGATGAGCGACAACAGCGCACAGACGCCCATACGCATAATAATCAAATGGATTTTATTGCTGGCCGATGTGGATTTGATGTCATTAGCAAAGTGCTTAAGCCCAAACAACATAATCATGCCGCGTGTGATGAAATAGCCGCCAATGAGTATGACGCCACAAAGTGGGCCGAGCAGCAAAGCAGATCGCATTGCATGATTGATGTAGCCAACAAAACAGATGCCCACAATCCCATTGCCATCCACCTCGCTGAGCGCCATTGTCGTTATGGTTAACACCAGCGGCAGAGACCAGGCAATCAGATGAAAATACGATCCCTTCTTATCGATGCGATCCTGAACATGACCCATGGCACGCCAGTGCCAGGCGTAGGTGAGGAACACAAACCAAACCATGCCGGCAGCTAGAAAATAATAGACGAGCACAAAGATCACAATGCAGGAGAGATTCTCGCCGGCTGTAGGTTCCGAGTGACGCAGTGTGCCATCCTTGCGACAGACAATGTCCTCACGAGATCCGGACGTAAATTGCACCAACCAGCTGAAAAATTGTGAACATTTTACTTCAATGTCATCAGAAATAATGTCATAAAAAATATACGTATTATATAAACACTGGCAAATAATGTGACATTTCAATTGTTAGTCATGTCACGCCTAATACAAAATCATTAAACACAATTTATGAATTTAACCCCATTTTGGATTCCATAATAAATAAATATTCAAAGATAAAATTTATAAATTCAACTAACATTTTAGCAATACAAATATATTGAATCAAACAAACTTGTTTGCTTATTTTGGCTCCTATAATAAACTTTGGAATTTATAAATCAAAATATCAAAATATATTGATTTGAGCACGCTCGTTTGCCTTTTTTTTGGCTTCTATAATAAACCAATATTAAACAATATAATTGAATCTACATTTCTATATAAAATAATAAACTTTTTTCGCCTATTTTGATTACTATAATAAACAATTATTAAACAATACATTATAAAAAACTATTTATAACTATATTTATATGGTCACTCACCCAAAACAGGAGATGAGAAAACAGAGATTGATGTAGAAAACGATGACAGCGGGATATTTGTTGGCATTCTGCCAGTCGATGAGAAATGTGGCGACTACAAACAGATTGGAGAGCAGACAAATGCTGCCGCCATACCCGATTAGTTTGTGTATCTGCCGATGCTCATCGTCCGTATACAAGGGATCCTTGCACTGCACACCGCAACCATCAATGCCGGGATAATAACTGGCCGCATTATCAGCCGGCACCAAAGGAGGCATACATCGCCCAGTTACATTAAATTTCATTTCGCGTGCATCATTGCTGCATTTCATGGGAAACAACGTTTCATTGCAGCGCAGAAATTTTGGAAAAAATGTGGTATTATAAAGCACACGGCACGGCTCAAGCGTAATCTTGCACATTTCATAGGAAGGCAGGTAGATCATATCCTGACCATCAATCTCCTCGCACCTCGGCTTGAATACGGCACACAAAAATGGCTGCAGAAGGGAACAAATCATTATTATGAGTTGGCAATAAATGTGAGTTTATTTAAAGCTGAGTTCTTTTTTCACCTGGATGACTGCCCAGCATTTGGGCACATGTCGCAGGGCATAATAACTGCTCAGGACTTCGTCCAGTTCTCGCTCCTTGCGATAATCGGTGAGTCCCAGACTGGTGTAATTATAGGGCAGCTTGGAGCCAAAGCAAGTGTTGTGGATGCTATTCACCTTCAGGCAGTGACCACGACGCACACACTGAATAAGCGGACTGTCGAGGTCATCAAACCAAGGCTTGTCGTCCTTGCCCTTTTTGCCATGTAGCCGATAATTTGTAGTGCCATTGATGGGCTTCAAGTCTACGTGTGTGGAGGAATTGGCAGTTGCTGCAACTGCTGCTGATGTTGTCCTCGCTTTGTATTTCGTGGAATCGAGATTTGCATAGCTCGTTGTTGAGAAACTAGCCAGCAACAGGTAACAAAGTGTAAAAGTGCTCCTAGTAAAGATATGAATTGTATTTCATACACAGTTAGGTATTTGCATATATATTGGCAGCTGCCTTCTGCATACTTACGTTGGCATTTTGTGTGGTGATTGTCTCACTAGCGATAGAAACAATATTATAGTATTAAACGCAGCCTTTGTTGAATATTAATTTCCAACGCAATCGGGCCTGGTTTGTTCACCGCAATAAATCGTAATCAAAGCATTTTGTTGCTGTGTTGCTGGCAATGCTTTGTTTTTTAAACTACACTGGTTTTTTTTTCATTCAGAAAAAAATGCAATGAATTAAGTAGCAAAATGAAAATGAAAATTAAATACGCCGCTAACAGAGCAATAACGCAAAAAATGAGCGTTGTTTGATTTGTCGCAGCAAAGACCACCCACAAAGCACTCGGCTATCGAAAATGTGACTATCGACAAGTGTGCATATCGATAGTGGGTACGATAGCCAAACACAAGTAGCGGCAAGCTTATCGATGTGTGGCGTTTATTTTAACATCCCTGGCAATAGTTGGCTTGTGCAAATTTATACACGGGCATTATAAAAACGAAGCAGCCTTGATTTAAAACACAAACTTTCTGTAATTTGTTGAAATCAAAGGCCCTCTCAATTGGTAGCCATGGATGCTGCATCAACTGTCGCGTTGCACGCTACAAACGAATCAAACAAACAATTAACTCAACCCCCGGCCCCGGCGGCCGCTGCGCCAAACGAAAATGGTGTACAAACAGCAGCAAAAAAATCTGAAACATCGACAGCGACTCCGGGCTCCGGTACGTATAAACGACGGCTTTGGATTACAATATACGTGTGTGTGTGTGTGTGTATTCACAATATTATTATTGTTTGGTCTAACATGGTTTTATTTATTTTTGCTTCTTTGTTTTTTCTTTTGCTCTTTAGAAACGCATTCCAATATCAGCGAGACTGGCAAAGTGCTCGAAGCGCAAAGTACGAAATGCGATTTGCCCAGTGAAACGGTATTAATTACAATATGCAGCGCCGATCGAAAGAACAAAAAGACATTCATGTCCTTGCCCAGCAGAAAGGCTGTTACAGAAAAAGGTACGTGTTCTATATTTGCTAGGGTTTACTCGTATTAACTTTTCGGGAAATGCTGTACGAGTTATAGTATTCTGTTGAAATAGTTGTATTTGTTAGGCACCTTGAAAACATATTTGATCATAAAATTTAAAATGTATTACAATAAATCAGTAATATAATTTGAATAATTTTAAAATCGCTTATTAAAATCATAACGTTGGGAAATCCAAGCGCAAACTGTATTTTAAAATTCCCAAAATCAACTAAAAATATTTATTTTCATTATATTAGCACACAAATACGGCTTGTTGGGCAGCACCATTGTGCTCGAAAGCAATGGCTGTGAGATCTGCGAGGACGAGGTGCTCCTCTTTGCGGCAAAGGAGAAGATGCTGCTAATGCTGCTAGCCGAAAGTGATGAATATATAATACTACCTCCACCATCGCCGCTAAATCGTTCCGATCGCGCAGGCAGTTCCATTGATCCCAGCTTTGTGTCGAATGCCAACGATTCGACGGTGTCCAACGATGAGACGCTTTCCCTGGCCAGCATAACGCCGAGCAATTCAAAGACATCGACGGTATTGCTTAAAGAGTTCTCGATACCTTGGTCAAAGGTACCTAATGATATTATGAGACTATTGCGCAATAAAACCAGTTTAGGCAAACGACTCAATACGCTCGCCAATCTGCTAGTGGATGCTTTGAGAGAACGCTCGGCTCACATACCGACCAGGGTGTTTCGTGAGGTTGCCCAGCAGGCGGCCGAAAAGTATCCGGAATCGTTGCTGGAAAAGGATCGAGAGGGACAACAGATTGCGACGACTCCCCAATCGCTCATCTCGAAGATGATCAATCGGAACAATGCACTAAATCGACCTCATCAGAAACGTGCCAGCTCGTCGGGCACATCAGATCTGCACATGACCACCACCAGCAGCAGCAGCAGCCTGAGCACCAAGAAACGCAAATCTTCTGCAGCACATGCGGCCAACGGCAATGCCAAATCCGTTGCCCTCAATCGTGATCTGGAGCACAAGAAGGAACTGCTGATTGCCAGTTACCGTGGCAGTTCCACAGTTGACATGGTCACCATAGCTGAATATATGAAGGAATGTTTTCCATTGCAACGCGAATTCTTCAATAATAGCGAAAAGATCCCAGATATTACAGCCATCAAGGACAATTGGCCGTATATCTTTAACAAAGATATGCTCTATCAGCACTTTGAGCTGCTCATGTCCATTGATCCGCGCGTGTTCGAGAAACGCTTTGCCAGTGAACGAGATCGCATCTTCAAATTCTTCAAGACGTCCAAGAATAAGAAAATCAACGATTTGCCGGTGAACAATGCGAATGTTTTCCGCGGCCTGGCATACCATTTTAACGAGGATCCCGACTACATATTCATGAGACTCGAAAATGGCGGATTGCCAAAAGATGTCCAGAAAATCAACCCAACCAATGCGCCTTGGGTGGCTCTAGTCAGTGAGTAACGAACGGTTTACCTTTTTTACGTGGTTGTGAAATGCTTTAAAGATTGGGGGGAGTCATCTGTGTGCCCATATAGTATTATTTTTGTTATGAGGATTCCGGCCGTTTCTTTTTCATCTAAACTCTGCGTGATGCGTTAGCTTGATGAAATTTAGTGCTAATATTGAGCTAGCTAACAATCTTTTAGTATCGAATCAAGTTAATTTATTATAAAATTATAATTTAAAATCTTTAACCAAAATCTCTTTATTTTGCAGATACACCAACATCATCCGGCGGCGTGGGCGGCGTCACTGATGCCACCCAAATTGAGGCAATGGTCTACATTGAAGGACAGATAATGAGCACGTTTGCTGCCAGCGATGTGGATTTGCCAGATATTGTTGCCCAATTGCTTTGCTACTTTTATACCTTCAACATGATGTACCCCAAGGAAGCCAATCAAACACTCGAATTTATCGTCATATATTTTCTACAAAATTCGCCGGAACAGGCGCGCAACTCCAAAAAGTGTGTAACCGGCAACAGTAAATACAATCAGCTCATCGCCAAACTGGCTAATGCTGCAAATGGTTGAGCTACGCTGAGGATGCCTGATGGATGAGTAGATGATAGGGATGATGTCTCATTTCTCATACTGTTTAGTTTACATATTTATATTAATTTACAGACCCCCATTCACAAAATACTCCCCCTATATATAAGATAAGATTTACATAAATTGAGTGTAGTGTACTTATGTTGTGTATACATTCTGATTTCTCCCAAAAAAAAAAGAAAACAAAAATCGCAATTGTTTAGTCATATATATTTTTTATTTTTAACTATTACCAAATTTATTGTTCTTGTTAAGAGGTTGGTTTTTATTCTTGTGCACATTGCAAGCGTTTCTTTTCATATCCACGATGGCATCACGTAAGCTACCCTCTTTTTGAATCATTACCGCTTTGGTTAATTTTCTGCGTAGATAATTGCGTTGCTTAAAGTCCATATTTTGAGGATTGTTAGCCATGGTTTGTTTATAGTTATTTTTGCCAGGGTTTGCCTTAGATTTAGATGTTTTAGCAGCGTCGTTGTTGTCATCGTCAAAATTCGCCCATTTGGTTTTTGTGTTGAGACTCGCTTCGATTATGTTGCGTCTGTGATTTTGTTCGCGTTGCCTGCGAAATTCCTTGGCCTGCTCACTGTTCATATCAAAGCGTTCCGCATTGCGTTCCTCGTGCTCGCCATCCACAATGTCATTCTTCACCTGATTCCATGGCTGCGACGTCTCTTCGGGAACAGACTCTGGTTTGGAGTGTCGAAATGCATTCGGCGTAAACTTCTTTTTGCCCCAATTTTTGGAGCGATTAGCCAAATCTCTTTTGTGTCTATTATTTGATATTTTAGCACCTGAATGAAACATTTTGTTAAATATTTCACTGACAGCAGAGAATGTAAACAATACGATGAGCGTTTCAGTTATATCGATGTTATACGATAGGCCGATATACTTTATTCTCGATGTAATATTATTTTGGCAATGATGTTAACATGGGTATATAATAATAATAATAATAATAATAGATAATAGCATGATAGATCTCTAGCTAGAGTCTGACTGCATATTTAATTCAGCTTTGGTTTGTTTTTTAACACATACAAATCAATCGATACATGACATTCGATTACTAACTTACTATCGATATTAAGAGTCGGTATTGACCTGCCGAGCATCGATACTTATTTAACACGTGCAAGCGCTTTTGGTTTCTTTAAGTTTCTGCTAGCTGCGACGGTTTGCATACAAAAAAGATGCAAGGCGGCAGAGGAAGACGCCCCAGCGGCAATTGGCAAAGTAATGCCGGCGGCAATGACTACAATTTTAGGAATAACAGCGGCAATCAAGCGAATGGCAGCTGGGCCGGCAAACGACACAATTTTGATAACTTTAATCGCAATACGCATGGAGGACGTGGTGCAGGAGGCGGAGGAGGAGGCGGAGGAGGAGGTGGAGGACGAGGCGGCGATGAGAGCTTTGAGAAATTCCGAGATCCAAATCAGCTGCAATCTTTTCCGAATCGACAGCAATTAAATCACCAACGATTTCAAGACAATCATCGTCGAGATCTGCTAAATAAGGAAAAAAAAGCAAGAAACAAAGTACGCAGAATTGATAAATTGTTGAGAAATTGCAAAGGTGGTGGCGGTCGAGGTGGTGGAGGCCGTGATGGTCGCCACAATGGAGCTGGTGCAGCTGGACCATGGTACAATGATGGCGCTATGACAGGTGATATGATGTACTTCGACAATGGGCAAGTGGGCAAAGAGCAGAGCGCAACAGGTTCAGGAGAACAGTCAATCCCTCCACTAGTTGCTGGAGAGGCACCCACTGAAGCCGCTCCAGCAATTGTCCTCGAGACGACGGCGATAGTCGATAAACCAAGTGCTGCCGCTGCTCCTCATGCTCTCATCAATGCGGCCAACATAAAGAAGGAAAAGAATGATCAGTCGCCCAAATCTAAGCCGGTAAAGCCAGCGGAGAGCAGCGACGATAGCTCCTCGAGCAGCTCCGATGAGAGCGTCGAAGCTGGCGAGGTGGTTAGAAAAAAAGAAGACGCCAACGCTCACAAGACAAAGGTTAAGGTTGAGATCGCTGCGAAGCCAGCTGCCTCCTCATCCTCCGAAGAAGAATCCGACGATGATACGCCCTCGCCAGTTAAAGTCAAAACGTTGGTGAAGGAATCAACGTCAAAGTCCTCTAAAATCCTGAAGAAACACGCCTCCGAAGATGATGTCGTTTGCCTGGGCAAAGAGACCCGCAAATTCACTATACCTGACGAGGATGAGCACGATGTGGACGATGAAGAGGAGGCAAGCAGCGAGGCCGAAGAGCAAAAATCCGTCAAGGACAAAACGAACCATCCATGTGGTATATGCGAGAAAAAGGTAAGTTTTTTTCAGTTAATCCTCAGCTCGCTCCGAAAAATCATCACTTTCCTTTCACAGGGACACACTTCCTTCGAGTGCCAGATGATCTGCCGCAATTGCTCGGCATCGTATCATAGTCTAAAAAACTGTCCGAATCCTCCCAATTTAAGCATAGCGTTGCAGGCATTCATGGAGTTTACCATGCAACAATTGACCATCTTCAATGTGGATAAACGCTTTGCATTTCCCGCCGGAGTGGTTAGCACTACGTCAGCGATACCACAACCAGCTTCTGCCGTCAAGTCCAAAAAAGATAAGCAACGTACGCTGATTAAGAAATCGAAGAAAACTCCCAAAAAGAAACTTAAAATTGAAAAACATGATAGCGATGATGATGATGATGATGAGGATGATGATGATGATGATGATGATGAGGCTGAAGCTGAGGCGGATGCAATGAGCGAGAGTGAGAGCGAGAGTGAATCCAGCATCGATCCCAAGCCATCGTTGAGTAAATCGAAAAGGAAGCGTTCCTCTACAAAGCTGGCGCCAAATATGACACAGGCACCTGCATATCCATTTCCACTGCTTGCCGCCGGCTCCCATTACAACCCAATGATGTATCCCTATGCAGCACCATTCAATTTTCCCAAATAAGTTTCTAGTCTGTATACAAGTTTGGTTTTGTATATAGACCGCATTCAAAAATAGTGTTTTAAGGATAAAGTTTTAAGTTTAATATACGAAAACTAAGACGATGAAAATTTGTGCAGATCACGTTGGATTTGTTATGATTTATTTTTATTTAGAATAAATGTGTGCTCTTTTTTAAATCGTAAACTTTTTAGTCTTGCGAACGAAACAATTTTTATCTAACTACCTCAACACAAAATATTTTCATATGTTCTGTGAGACTAGTTAAAAAATGCATTTTATTACCCATAAGCTACCCTTTAAGCTAGGTTGTTCAGTTTACAGCTTATAAAGACTACTCTTGAAAACCATTTACAATATTTTTTATCAATTATATCAAACTTGAATTTCGGCGCTTTCGAATCAAACCGGGATGGCAATGCATGCGTATATGGTGAGGTAACAAGTAACTGTTGTGAATGACAACCCAGTAGCCCTGGCAGCTGTTTGCCAAGCTGCAGTTTGTTTGCTGTTCACACGGAAAAATCGGATTTGATTGTGGCATATAAAATGTGTAATAATTTAAGCGCAATTCCGTAAAGCAACAAGACAAAATCTGTGTATTTTATATGTACTAAGCTAACTGAGGTAGTGATTTGGAATTGTGTGAAGCACACAAAACAATTTGGTAATTATTTTAGAATCAATGTTTTGAATTCGCGCGCTTACATTTCAAACCAGGGTGGCAATGCTGCATGTATTGTGAGTGCTCCAACTAACTATTGTGAATGGCAACCCAAAAAGAGTGCTGCAGTAGCCCTGGCACACAGTCATACAGCTGTTGCTTGCCATGCTGCAGTTTGTTTAGTGTTTACACAGCATAATTGGATCGGATTGCGGCATATAATTTGTATACTAAATAAAGTGAAATTCTGTAAAGCAACAACAAAAGGCATAGAAAACAAATAACAGTTCAATACATACAAGTAAGTTTAATTGCTTTTTTTTCACATGAATTTTGTGCGCTAGACCTGTGGATTCTCTATGCGCTGTAAGCTGAACTGGGGGAATGATTTGGAATTGGGTGAAACACACACACTTCGTAGACTAAAGCAAAAACTAACTTGAGCAGAAGGCGCGCTGTTCCCGCTCAACATCGCTGCCACAGCTCGTTGGATGCGTCTGTCCACGTGGCTCGACGCCCGGCTTGAGCAGCGTATTCTGCAATTCCCAAATGATCTCGTTGGACAAAACACTCACAGTCAGCATCAAAGCCGTCTTATAGTTCAACGGATTCACGGCAAAACTCAGAATACCAATCGCAATCTGATTGTAAAGGAAATCTTTGTCCAGTTCGAGTAACTCCTCGCGTACCTCCATAAAGCGATTCTCAAAGTGACACTGAATGGCGGCAAACACCTGCTTATCCAATCTCACAAACATTTCATGCTTGAACTTCACCAAATAGTGTTCGATGAACACGATTTCGTTGCGATTCATGTGTGGCAAGTGATGCTCCTCCTGCACCTCCTGCTCACCCACCTGCCCAACAATGAGGGAGGCCAACGAACCCGCCGGCGTCGGTCGTCGATCTGTGCAGGCGCGCACATCGACAAACGGATGAATCTCATAGCTGCTCATGCCAATGGTGCTAGCGACGCCGCTGAATGAGACGTGCGAGACCCGAGATTGATTTTTCGTTGCCAGCGTGCTCTTCATCGGCGATGATGACGGCAGCTCCATCGCCTTGTTATGCCGCGCAAAGCCAATTATCTGTATGGCTTTCTGCAGGAGAGTTGTTATAGAGGAGGGAATTAAATTTATTCTAAACATACTTTTTTCTATAGCGAAAGAAACTCTTTGATTTTGGTCATGTTTCTATATACCTATAATTGTAATCTGATAATTTTCTTGTCGTTTTGTGGATATTTATGTAACAGGCATAAGGAAGCATCTTTGGTAATTTTGCAGTGTTTCTGAGCGGGAGTGGGCGTGGCTATATAAAATGTGTTCTGAAAATGTATATGCCGATCTTTGAAGGAAGTTATCAGCGAGCTACCTTATCTCTCAAAATTAAGAAATATCCCTTTTACCATAGGCCTTCAAATTTTGTATATAGTTATTTAAAGGATGGTAATATATGTACCTTCCAAATTTTGATGGAATATATATAAATTTCCGTCGGGGAAGCTTATGGAAGGAAGCTTATGGAGGAGGGATAATGACCATCTTTGAAGGACAACGCCAACAACCTACCAATCAAATTTGATGATTTCATCTCTAAAAGTGTCGAAGATATGTGGTCTTATCGATATGTGATTATAAATGTTATCAATTTCCTAGAGGACGTATGACTTCAATTTGAACACAGCCGGAATACCTTCTACTGTTAAATACTCACATAGTTGACATATTTCTTGGCATCGCAAATAAAGTTCATGATGCGCGAGGACAAAATGCTGATGGCGCACTCATCCTCGCTGAGATCGACGTTGAAGCCTTGCAAGATGTGATTGAGGATATACTGGGCGGCCTTATAGATGGGATCGTTGGGCGCAAAGGTGACGGGGGCATGGCCATCCAAGGCGATGGCTGCATTTAGGGCATAGCACAGTTCGCTGTCCAGGAGACCTTCGAAGCTCTCCTGATACTCATCACAAAACGAGGGCTGCACACAGCTCGGCTTCTTCTTCGGCTTGGACCGCTTGCGCTGACGAGCGATTTTCACATGATGATCCCGTTTCTTGATCTCATCCTGTATGCGTTGCCATTTCTCCTGATACTTCTGGATGTGATTCGCAATGAAAAGTTCCCGCTCATGTTGCACATCCATCAAGAGCACCTCGATCCTTCGCTGATGTGCAATGCGGTCGTTGAGACGTTTGTGCCATGAATGAATCTGTCCCTCGGTGTGCTTCATCAGTTGCTGCTTGTGCAAATTGCGCATATTCTTGTTGTAGCGATCCTTCTTGAACTGAAACAATTTCTTCAGTTTGATCAGATGCTTGCGCTGCAGATCCTGATGCAAACTGATGTGGGCGTTCACCCGCATATTGGTCAACATCTTGCGATGTTCAACCAACATTTTTTGCATCGCTGTCATGCCCTCCAGTCGCTTGAAACGCTCTTCCGTAATGTTATAGATGCGCACCTTCCTAGCATGACATTCTTCCTCAAGACGTCGCTTCCGTGCCAGTACCTCCTGCTGATTGTGATGACGGGCGCCCGTCTCCAGATCATCACGTCGCGAGATGCCCTCCGCATTGGCAATCAGGAGGCGATCATGACGTTCCGTCTCCCGTTGCCTGTACGCCTGGAGTACATAGTACAACTGTGATTTGTGCAGATCCTCACGATACTGATTGAAATCCTTCAGATTGCATATAACCTCATTCTCATTGGTGATCTCACCATTCTCACGCAGTCGCTTCAAATTACGCTCATTCGAATAGAAGGTCTTCAAATTGGAATCGTGCAATGGATTATATTCCGGAATGTGTACGGTTACGGATGAATCAAACTCCTGCATGCTGCATTTGAACTGAAAGTTGGAGATGGGATCGTTATTAGGGATATACCTTTACTTATCAAGTCTATTCTCAAATTCTTACCGTATTACCGATTTTATCTTTTGAAAATATCACCTGATTACCGGGACACTTGAGCATGGGCAGTTTACAGTTGAGCGGTATTAGTTCCCAGCCAGGCAAACTGTTAATAGGCAGACCAGACTTATAACTGGCCTGGTGCTTGTTGCTCTGGCTGGTCACATTGTTGCGTCGCGGCAATGATAATATATCAATCATTTTTGACCCTTATATAGTTATTAAATTTTGAACTTTTGTCTAGTTTTACAAACAAAACATTTACACGAAACGAAATACAACTATATTTTTTTTCGTTTTGCTCATTTTAGTTGTGTTTTTAACTTGTTTAAGTCTACGATGTTCGAACCACTGTGCGTCGCCTACTGTGACAGCTTTTTTAGCTCTCCCGCCTTCTACTCTCTCGCTCTCTCTCTTTCTCGCAAGAGTGCTTCTCAAATTGAAAGCTGACAGCTTCCGTTTGTCCTTTTCACTTGTTTTTTTTTTGTATGTTTATTGTTGTTTTCGTTTTAATGTGGCTCTTTTGATGCTTTTCGGCTGCTTATCAAAGCTTTTCTTGTTGTCACTTTAGTAGTGCCTCTCATCTCATTCTCTATGGCCCTTTGTTCTTGTTTTTGTTCTTGTTGTTATCGTTGTCATAGCGGGCCACATTGAACCGGAACCAACAGAAAATGAAATTTATTTCAACCATAATTCAATTGAACTTTTGTTAACGGAAAATTTCTAAATTTCTATAACTATTTAATAATGGCTTTTCCTTGATTGCAGTTTGGTTTGATTGTAAACTTTTCAATTATTTGGAATTACATATATTTATTTACATACTTTGCCTATTATTTTTAGTTGTTAGTGTAGATATTTCAGCTATTTTACAGTTCAGTAAAAATAACTATTCTTTCCTTGACCTAAACTATTTTGCAGCATCCACAAACATTTTGCTGCCAATTCCCCACTTTAGATTTTATCTCATTGCAAATAAACAAGGTCTATTTTATATAAATTTCATCGATAGATACTTGTGTGTCTGAGTGTGTGTGTGTGTGCTTTTTTTTTGGTAATTGCCTTCCAAATTTTACAACGTATTGGTGGCAATCATTCTGGCAAGTTCTTTCTACCATTAGACGCGCTTGATTTGCGATTGCCTAAGTAGCAGAATGTATTTAGATATCTGTGCCTCTTATATAAGTCGGTCGCATTGACTGGCATTGATAGAAGAATCGACAGCAGCATATAAATATTATTCAGTTTTGGCGTCGGCCTGTCTGGGGGCAACCTTATCTCACGGGTGCCATGGAAATAAAATCACATCAAGTGTTGAAGGTAGTAAGTAGTACTTGCTCTGCTGTGTGTTTGGATTGTACGTGCTCCAAATATGCTCTCGAGTGTGCTTTCCATTTCAGCTAACATTGTCTCTCTCTCTCTCACTCCCTCCCTCTCTCGTTCTCTCTCTCTCTCTCGCTTATTCACACACCACGCCTCATTGCCTTACATAAATAAAAAATGATGCCTACAAAAAAGAAGACGCAAAAAATCCATTAAAAAAAGAAAAGGGAAAAGTGCGTACCAAACTGTGGTGATAAGTTCTTGCCTAGCCTGACCCATTTACCGTTATGTAATAGGTACTTCCTGTTTGCCAGGTAAATCAGAGATGCGTACGTGATTCGTATGCTTCTTAGGATAACTTTAAGCCCAATAAAAGTGTGTTTTTTTCTTTGTATATACCCTGTAATTGGAAATGTGAAAGAGAGTGGGCCTACGTTTATTATCATTTATTATAGGTATGTTAGGAAAACCAGAGATATGCATAAAATGATTAATGTACACCATAAATATTATAATTGATATTCATTTATATATTTTTATTAGGTATGTTATTAGAAAGTTGATTAATATGCATTAAATTGTTAATATTCTTCAACACTATAATATATATTTATTTATATTTTATGTGTATTTTATTTTAAATATTATTTGGGCTTAACAAAATTTATTGAAAAGCATAAAATGATACATAATTCCCATAGACCGTATAAATATTATAACTTATGCTTAAAATTGCATAAATATTTGATAGCGTATACAGACGTTTTTTAGGCTTTTCCTAGTATTTCCTAGCACTCATTCAATTCAGAAATTCTTAACTTGATTTGGGCTAATTTTGTACTCTGACTCAGGCAGCGATTTTCAACAGCTGTTTATTGTCAAATGCAAATTAAAAGTTGTTTTTTTTAAGCCTTTTTATTCACCTGCTTAAGTTTGTTTGTTGTCTTTCAATTATATTGTATTCTTTAAACATTTTATACACATATTCACATGCTCATCTCTGCATGTGTTATGAGCAGCGTTAGCCACTTACTCCAGCTGTATCCCAGAGGCGAGACCAAAATCTACCCCCCAATGCAAGACACATGCACACACAAACATATTGAGATTGAATAGTTGGTTTTCATGCGTTTTTTTTCCTCTACCAACCCAGGCCGGTCTTTAAGCCCAACAAAATAACGCCTTACCGGCAAACCAGACAGCTGTGACACGTCGCTCTCTCTCCAATCGAATCCACTCCATACTCTCTCTCACCACCCACTCAATTCATATACGCTCTCTCAAACTCCGCCACATTTGGATTGGCTTTCAATTGCTCGAAAGCTTTTCGCTTTCAACTTCGTCGTCGTTGTGTGTGTGCTTTCAATTTTGCAAATACTTTGTCAGCCAGAGAGCTTTCATAAGCAGCAGCAGCTCATTTGCTCAGTTGCTTCGCGTTCGTCTGGCGTGCTGGTTCGCTAAGCCTTTCCACTTGCGTCGTTGTTGCGTGGTTTTGCGTTACATTTGCCTCTCTGCAAATATGATTACTGCTGCTCTCTTTGTGCGTGCGTGTGTGTCTCTGTGAGTGTTTGTGTTTGTGTGTGGGAGCCAAACAAATACGTAAAAACACAACATAGAACAGCAGCAAAAGGGAAATCATAGAGCAACGAATCCTTGTTTAAATGGGGGTGGCAGCGCCAGTTGAAACGACCCCATAAAGAGCACCACCCCCAAGCCATGTGTTTTTCAAAATATTACCTATACTGATTGTTAACTACGTAGAGAGAAAACAAGAGAAAAAAAAGCAGCAACAGACAACAAAGATAAACACAAAACAGCAAAAGGATTACATAAAACGCAACGCTAAATAAAAATTAAAAAAAAAAAACAGCTGTAATGTGCCAGCAATTGCAAACATTTCGCAACACATCTATATCATCATCATTATCAACATTAAAACGCTTATCAACACTAGCAGTAACAACATGCGCAACGCGCCCAAAGCGACGCCAGTTGCACAACTGAAGCAACAGCAGCAGAAAGAGCAGCATCAGCAGAAAGAACAACAGCAACAACAACAGCATAAAGAGCAGCAACAGCAAGAACAGCAGCAGCAACACAGGCAACAACAGCAGCAACTGAAACAGCAGCAACTGAAACAGCAGCTGAAACATCAACAGCAGCAGCAACACCTAGAACAACAGCAGTCCTCGGATCATATAATAACAATTAGCACTGCCAGCCTAACAGACAATTCACAGGACGAGCCCATCAAGTGCTACAAAACAACAAACACAACAACAGCAACAGCCACACAGGCAGCAATTGAAGAGGGAGTAGGAGCAGGAGGAGGAACTGGTGCAGGACTTCCAACTGGAACAACTCCTGTTGTAGCAAAGAAATCACGTCGATTTCAATACTCGTTCAGTCAATTGATTAGCTATCAGAATAATATAGCCGATGTGCAACATCGACGTGGTCGTCGTTTGCATGGTTTGCAGTTGCCACTGCATCCACTCCAGCTGTTTGGTTGGCTGGTGCTGGTGCTCTTTGGCATTGCCAGTTATTGGCTGTTGATACCCGCCTTTCATGCGCCCATCCAGGGGCCCTTGTATGGCCTAATCTCTGGCCTTTATGTGGTGCATATTGTTGCCCATTTGACGGCGCTGCTCACAGATCCGGCGGATAAGGAATTGAGGCGTGTGCATCGCAACGACCGCATTGTGCCCGAATTTGATCGCAGCAAACACGGACACGTCATCGAGAACGGAAGGTGTCATCTATGTAATATAAGGACAACGACTCCTCGAACTAAACACTGTTCGGTGTGCAACAAGTGTGTGGGTAAATTTGATCATCATTGCAAGTGGCTGAATCATTGCATTGGCTCCCGCAACTATGTCGCATTCCTGATGTGTGTCGTCAGTGCCGTTGTGGCCACTCTGGTCATTGTGGCCGCGGTAATTGGCCAAATTGTGCTGTACTACGTGCAACCGGATTGGTTGAGTTTCTATTGGTGCCAGCACAGTTCGAGTGAATTAGATGCCGCATTTGGCTCAACGGATTATATCAATCTAACCTTGAGTTTGAGCAATGGCAGCATGTTGCTCTTGGAGGAGGAATCGGAGCAGGCTGGGGAGTTGGAGCAGGAGCAGCGGGACTTGCTGCTCAATTTGACAACGTTGCCTACGCTACTGGATAACTTTACGGCTTTGCTCGTGGAGAGCAGCACAACTGAGGCAACCACAACAGCAACAACAACTGTGCCACTAACCAATCACACCTTAACACCTTTAGTTGCCGGCATTGGACTCCATGAGACCATTTACTTGCTGCTGCTAGGTGTGCTTGGTCTCCTGGCTGCTATAAGTGCAGGTCTCTTGTTGCATTTGTGCTTCTTTCACATCTACATCTCGTTTTTGGGACTCACCACCTACGAGTATATACGGAATCATCGCCAGGCGCAGGAGGCCAAAGCTAAACAGTTGCTGGAACTGGGCCATAAAACGAACGGAGTTCATTTCAATACTCAACTGCCCACAGCCACAAATCATCCGTCCAAAATTGCAGGCGGTGCACAGCTCTATTGCTGCTCCAGTGTGCCCCATCCCAATCAGCGAATGGAATTATCCTCGCCCGGTAGAGCAGCGGCAGCTGCAGTTGCCCGGCGTAGTCATCGTCTACATTGCTGTGCCAGTTCCCGAGAGTTTCATCAGTCACGGCAGGCGCTCTACATGTGCTCCCTGCTCCAGGAGCGTAATAGAAGCGATCGCCTCCCGGTCGAACTGGAGACGGGAGAACGCGAAAATGAGGACGCAATGAGCTCCTTTCACTGCTGCTCCAGCTACGCAGCGAGCTCCATGCAGCGACGCTCAAGCACGGCGGCCAGTGCTCAGGTCAATCTGGAGCCGCGACAACGAAGGTTTGCTGGCGCCGGCTCATCAGCATATCTCCAGTATACGGAACAGTGCACTTTGTGCACCTTTCAACTGCGTAGTCCCTTACGGAGCAGTAGTGCTGCAGGAAGCAGCAGCACCCGCACTCTGGCAAGTCAAACGGCAACAACGATGACGCCAGCATCGTCCTCCTCCTCCGCCTCCGCGTCGAAGCAACGTTGGCGTCGCAAATGGAATTGTTGCGCCAGTGTCCCGGACAGCCCGGATGTGCCACAGGATCTGTTGGCGGCGCTTGCCTATCGCGAGCAGGGCAAGTTGAATGCCAGTGAGTTGCCAGTACAATTTATACGCAGTCTGAACGGTGGTTTGGAGTTGCCACACGTGGCAGGCGCTGAGCTGCCGTTGAAGACGCCGCGCAGCTCTCGACTCCGCCACATGTTGCGCCTGCTGGGACGCTATCGTCGGCCGCGCTGTCAACGCGGCCATCTGCCGGAGCCGCAGATGATCATCAAACAGAATCAAATACGGCCGCTGCAACTGCAACCGGGTCGCGGCTACGATAATCCAGCCGGAACAAGTTCAACTGGGACAACTCCCACTCCACCATTGCCAGCGAGCTGCAGTTCGCCGAGCAGCGGCAGCAGCGACCTGAGCAACGAACATCTCAGCAAGGAGCTAATGCTGCTGCCCACCAGCGTCATCCGGGATGATAGTGTCACTACCAGTTACTCGTTGACACTGCCGCCGGCCTTGCCGCCGCCCACACGCCGCAAAATGCCGAATGCCAGCGAACTGGCCGAGCTGGCCGAAACCCTGGGCTTCATCTCCAGCCAAACGCAAACTTCAACATCGTCAGCCGGCAGTCGCCATTTGCCCGGACTGGGCAATGTCTATAGACGCCAGCGGCGGAAGCATTTCCTGCGCACACGTTCGCCCACCTTGTCGCCCATCCATGAGTCTGGTCTGTCGAATCCGACATCGCCGCAGCCTCTGCGTCATGGATTGGCGGTCAGTACGAGTTCGGTGGCCAGCAGCAGCAATTCCAACAACGCCAAATGCTCACCGGATGTGGCACGATCTTCCTCAGCGTCGCTGGTGCAGAATCTATGTGGCATTGCGGGCGACGCCCTGCGCAAAACTGCCTCGAATAGTTCCCTGCAGAGCATCAGCTCGAATTCGAGCAGCACCTAAGATAAACGATAGCATTAGAGAGGCGTAGAAAGAGAGAGGATTGTGGACAGTTCCTTGCATTGGTTTCTGCTTAGTCCATAGGTTAGTTAGTCATAGTGCCGCCGTTTAACCCACCCAATCTAAAGTCTAATTTCCAGTTTCAGTTATCGCAGAATTTTGTAATTATTTTCCACTTAATGAACATGGAATTCACTTTTGTTCCGTTCAATTTTCTATATACAAAGCAGATCTACTCGAGCTAGGATTCAGTCTTAACTATTATTATACTTTGTAAATATGTCCAAAAACTTTTTGTATTAAATGCCCTTATTGAAAACTATACTCTTGAACACTCAGTTATTAAATATGCTGAAAACAAAGGTGAAATCCAATTTAGTTCCATTTGCTATATTTAGCAGATCTTGAGTTAGGATTCAGACTTTAATATTATACTTTG
This sequence comes from Drosophila nigritarsus, assembly GCA_035044305.1. NCBI lineage: Eukaryota > Metazoa > Arthropoda > Insecta > Diptera > Drosophilidae > Drosophila > Drosophila nigritarsus. The sequence continues at coordinate 4,201,915 of JAWNMF010000133.1, read as the reverse complement.
TAAATATGCCCAATTCAATTCCTTTATTGAGAACCATATTTTGAAATATTTCGTTGATTATTAAATATGCTCAAAAGCAAAGATCCATTTTTGTTCCATTTGATATTCTATACGTAGAAGATGTCCTCGAGATGAAAGGAAAAGTACGAGTTAGGATTCAGGCTCTATTATTATACATTGTAAATATGCCAAAATAAGCTGAAATTTATTTTCTATATTAAATTCATTTATTGAAAACTATATTCTTAAATATTCATTTAATTTACTTTTGAAATATATATTTTACTTGTTGCATACTTTTGAACTATGATTTGAACGAAATTCTTTTATTTATTATTATTATTATTATTCTGAATTTGTTGACCTCTAGTCAAGCAGAAACTTTAAGTATATATATATATATATATATATATATATATATTATTTTTTTTGGTCTTACACATTCAATGTAAGTGCTGCCAAAAGAGGTGTTTATAGAAATTGCGAATGCCTTTCATTTCCCCAATTTGCTTTTGTGCACACACTTAAATGTTTGCTTGCAATGCTTTCAATGCACATACATTTGCGTGATTTGCACAATAACCCTCCACTGCTGCCCCATTTGCCACCATCACAAGAAAACACAATCTTCGTCACAGTTGCTGCCCCCCAAACACATCCAATCCCTAACCCCAACTAGAGATATATTTGCTGTTGTTGTTGCTGTTGTAGTTGTATCTGTTGGATGGCTTCGTTCATTCGCGTTAAATATGCAACAGCATGTCATGTACTATTGAGGGGTTAGGGGTTGTGTGGAGGCGTGTCAAGCGTACAGCAAAGCAATGCAGTTACACTTTGGAGAGACCTCTCCCATCCTCTACACGCTTCCATTCTCTGTAGACCTGATATTGATTTTAATGTTACCAAAAAACTTTTAAGCGTGAGGTTCGTTAGGAGATTGCGTATCTGTATGGGTAACTGCCACTGACTTTGCAACAAACTCAAACTACACATGTAGGTGGTAGATGGGAGTGGGGAGTGGGGAGAGGGGGAGAAGGGACTTATTGCATTTGTCAAATTGTTATACAAATGTTTGTCGGCTGCAATTGAAAATGAAAAGAACCAAACTTGGCAACAATAGTCAAATTGTGTGACATAGGATATAAATGATGTTCCCACTGAGTCTATTGCGTAATATGCGAAAATGTGTATGTGTGTATGGGTGTGTGTGTGTGTGTGCGTGTGGCAATAGACAGAGAGAAACGCCCCACAATAGACACACTTGACAAACGTAATGGAAAAAGTTTAAAGCTCCACTAGTTGGCAAGGGGAATGGAGCATGCTTTAACTGAATAATTAATGTTGATAAAGTTGCTTACACTCAGAAAAACAAAGGGGTAACTCACCCTATTATACAAAAAGTCAATTTCTAAAATTGAAGGTTATGGTTTGCATTTCTGAATTTATTTATTTTTCTAATTTTTATAAGAAATATATTTAATTTGAGAAAACTTACTTAATGATTCCAAATGATATATCAGCAAAAATCGAATATAGCAGTCGAGAGAGCAAATCTAAATTCAGACAGAATGTTTTCGAAGAAAGTTTGCATTTCTAGAAAATGTTTCATAGAAAATGTTTCTTTCAATTTTAAGAAAAAAATGTTTAATATTTAGAAATTATTTCTAGTATTTAAGGCGACTTTCTTCTGAGTGTAGCACTAATGCGACAGCTGCAAATGGAAATGCGTCAAAATTCTGATTGAGTTGGGACTGACAGAACGACAAGTAAGCTGCCGGGAATGACTTAGGCACATAATTGTACACACACACAAACACACACATACAAACCCACACACATACACACTCGCTGACACTAACATTTAGCAGACAGCAGCGAGGAGGAAACACTTGAAAACTACAGTAAAAGTCGAAAGTTCGTGTTATACTGTTTGGCTGGTTCAATCAGTCGAGGTGTTTGCGCCAAATGCGATAGCAGATTAGTTGGCATAGTTATTTTAATTTGGAAACTTATATTTATTATATTTATAGCCAAGAGTTTTTTTTATTTAAATTTCTCTATAAATAATTTCCATTAACCCAATATTTATTTATATATTTTTATGAGCTTTTGTCATGGAATGATTTAATGCCTGCTAAAATTGAGAAAATTTTCAAACATATTTTGTACATACATATTTAATCAGCACGTGTATAGGCATATGGCAAAGTATATTTACTTCAAAACTGTTGCTCAGTTTATTCAAAACTTAATGTTTTTTAAATCTGAATGTAAAAACAGACATATAACTGGAATACATGCTGTCTGGCATCACATAACCCTTGTCTTTGTTTTATCATACTTTAATCATAAGTTCAACACTTGAAAATTCCATTTTCTAATTTTTCTAACTGACTGGACGGTTGTATCATGAATGACAAGTTAATTAAAGTCTCAAGCTGGGCTACTTATCAGGTCACTTAAACATTCTTATACCCAAACACACATGGACGCACACACACATGACTATATGGTTGCTATATATAGTTGCATTGCTGGTGTGCTTGCCACAAAATGTTATTTGTGACCAGCTCCTCCTCCTCCTTTCCCACTCCCCATCTATGCACAGCCCAGCCCAGCTCACTCTAATTCTGTCTGCCAAACTGACTGACATGCATTTCATTTCATTTCATTTCATCGTCGACTTAAATAACAAAAATACTAACTGAGTTCTTTGGCTGTGTACGTTCTCAGTGTCCTGGTTATCCTGCAAGTGTTGTCTGTTGTGGTGTCAAATGTCGAGCACATGTTACCCCGTGCAGCTAGGCAGCTGCTCATTTCCGCTCGATCAAGAAATGTGCAAAAAGTGTTGCATACTTTTTGCAGCGAGCTGTCTTAGACTGCATGTGAGCATGGCTCAGTGCGTGTGTGTGTATGTGTGGTGTAAAATGTTTAATTTGATGGCTCTTGGCATTAACAATTTATAGCTACACCTGCTGCCGCTATTTTCACACACACATTCTCTGGCTTCATTAAATTTTAATTGCTGTCAAGTGTTGTAAAGTTCTTAGATATATTTATGTGCAAAGTGTTCGGGGAGAATTTCGTTTACTTTGTTTACTTTCGTTAGCAGTTTTCTTTTACTACTTTGCTTCTGTTTTATTTTTAGCTAACGCTTCTCCTTTTTTAGTACTTTTAACCTTTTAGTTTGCCAGATTGAATGTAACATAAACAAAATGGACAGACTTGTCGCCTGGGCGATACAATAACAATATCAAACCACATTCATAAACACAACAAAAATCAATAGAGTACTAAAAATAAAAACACCTCTAGAATGTATTTTTATCTTCGACCTATCTTTAATGGAATTCCAATCAGAAAAAAAAGAAAAAAGTTGGAATCGATAAGAAAATGATTAAACTTGTTCAGATATCAGAAAAAAACCTTTCCTTGTTAACAGCTCTGTTTCTGGCGTTATTTGAATAGGATCTATCTAACTTTTTCAAGAAGTAAAAAATTAATTAAAAAGTAGTTTCCCATTGGTTGCCAAGTGACATGCCCACTATTTCATCTGTTAACATTGTAAGCGTTGAAAAAACTTGGAAACAAATATTAATTGATGTGAAAATGAATAAACTTGTTTAGGTATCGGAAAAAGTCTTTACTTATTGCCAGTTATTCCTGTAGTTATATTAGTATAGCAAGCTTTCCAACTTTTTCAATAAGTTAAAAATTAATTAAAAAGAAGTTTCCCAATGGCCACTGAGAAACATTCGCACCATTTCATCCAGTAACGTTGTAAATGTTCAACTTTACAACTTTTCCGGTGCTAAAACACAACCTTTCCCACTCCGCATTGCTTTGACTGGACGCATGTGTGAAAATTGCACTGGGCAGTGTCCAGGCGAGTGTGCAGCTCGTTAAAAACCTTGGAAAATGCCAAGGTTTTTCCTGCTGTTTTTGTTCGTTTTTTTTTTCGGTTGTCACTTTAGTGGCAACAGTTGACAGCCAACATGTTTTTCACTTCTGTATTTGCACGTTGGTGAATTGTGGCTGGTTAATATAATTTTTGCTTTTATTATTATTTTTGATTTTTTTTGGTAATGTTTGTCTTTAATTGCATGCCCATGTCAGGTGCGCGTGCACGGGCATCAAACCCGGAGGCGTCCCCATTTAGGAGGAACTTTGGTTACGCCCCGATGCCTAGCAACACCCTCGATTTCGACAGGAATGCGATTTGATGTCGAAGTTTGTTTATCAGCGCCAAGCTTCCCCTCCGCCCCCATAGCAACTTGTAGTTCTTGTTGTTGTTGTCATGACCACTTGATGTTGTTGTTGTTCTTGCAGCCGCATCAATTATAAATTCAAGAATGCGCCTTCATTCGACTCGGACACGCAACAAGCGCACAGACAACAAATCTGCATAAATCGTTGGAGTTTTTGGTGCGACTGGGGCAGGTGAAGGGTGAAAGGGGAGCTACAACTATTAGCGTTGGTCACGTGACAGATTTATTTGACGAGTGAAAACACGAATCAACGAGACACATTCAAAATTTGTGTTACCAATTATGTTTTACAATTTTGTTAAAAAAAATTAGCATTCGATTTGAAATTCTTCTTTAGAAAATGAATAGTAAATGAAGAAGAATTTTTAGTTATATTAGAAAATGTACAAATGTATTCAAAATAGAATCTTTCGAGCTGAGTCGTTTCTTTAATAAAAAAAAATAACATATATTAAAAAATAGTTTTAGAATCATTTTTGGTATACAAAGAAGAATTTTTAGTCTTATCAGCAAAGATTAGTCTTATAGCCAGTACATTTTATATATATGTAACTTGCTCTGCGCCGCCATAAGCTATATATATTCTTCATTCATCAGCTGAATCCATCTATCTCTCCGTCTGTATGAACAATGGGATCTCAGAGACTACAAGTACTCCAGACTTTAAATTGGGACTATAAGTTCTTGCCTGCCAGTTTGAACAGAGACACAAACAAATCGCCTAAACACCTCTTTTGGTTCCACAAACAATTTCAGTTCCTGTAGTTCGATCTTTTTACAAATTTTTGAATTTAAGTTCTGAGTCGGATTCAGAATTTCTTTTTGTGTCGTGCTTTTTCATATTGCAACACGCGCAGAACTCTAGCAAATCTAAATACACAATTGATTAAAAGTTCATTTTGGCAGTTTGGGCAAGAAAGATGAACAGGTTGGCAGTTTGTCTATCTTTCCGTCTGTCTGTCTGTCTGTCTGTCTGCCTGCCTGTCAGTTTTTCGGAGGTGCGCCACCAACAAAATTTCCATTAAGTAAAGCGAGACGGAGAGGGAGAGAGGGAGAGAGAGTTACAGTCGGTTGCTTATAGTGCTTGAATAATGATTGATATCTGTAGAAATGGGTGCAGCTTTCAGCAGTCGCCGCCAGGCAGTCAGACAGACAGACAGACAGACAGACAGAGGACTCCATTGACTGGCCGACGCCCTCGACCACGCCCACGCCCACAAAGTCTACGCCTACTTCAATAACTGGTTGTCATTAGCAATAGCCGTTTTGGCTGTTTCTAACGGTAACGGGATACGTGTATCCTGTGCCTGGGTGCCCCAAACTGTTGAAACTGTTGCTGCTGCATCTACTGCTCCTGCCACTGCTACACTAAGAAAAACAGTTGCAATACAATTTCAATTTAAATAATAATAAAGTTAAATTAAAAATGAATTTTAGTATTTAAAATTAAATTTTTGAAAATAAGGAATATTTATTCGATTTTATCAGATCTCACACATAATATTTATATATATTTATTTACATATTTTCTAAAATGAAGAGTATATTTTTTCGATATTTATATTTTGATGTGATTCAAAGTATTTAATAATTGTTGCAAGTATGAGTTAGTTTCTCATTGCCCCATTGCTATTGTTTGCGGCTCGTTTTGTTTTTTGTGGCAGTCACTTAGTGGAGGTGGGGAGTTGCCCCCTTGAACTGCCTGGCAGGAAGCGTGCCACGACAATATCTACCTTACATTGCTTCTTTTGCTTCCTCGCTTCGTTTTTTGTTTTTTCTATTTTTGTTGGTTCAACGAACCTGCTGCCTTTGTTCCTCTGTTCCACTGTGGAGCGCAGCCAGTTGGAACACACATCCGCACATTTTCTTTTCCTTTTTTTTTTATCCATGCTGCCCCTTCAACATTTAATATGGTTTTCAATTTAGTTAATGACTTTTCGCATAGGCAGCGCATTCAAAACTGAAACTGAAACTGGGACTGGAACTGGGCAATGGGGGCCTGTGGAGTGGGTTTGGAGTATTTCGTGTTTAGAGTTCAGCTTTTTTTTGTGGCACTTTTTACTAATAAAGTATAATTAAAAAATAAACAAACAAAATAAAAACACCAAGTGTATGAGACTGGAAAATAACAGCGAGTGATGAAAATTGCGGAAAAGCGAAAGGAAAAACATGTAAAAATTTGCAGCATTATTTAATTTAATGTTCATTATGCATGCATACAGTAAAAAACGGGGAGAAACAAATAAACCAAAAATATAATAACATATATTTTGATAAAATGTGCAGCAAAGTTAACAAAACACAACAACAAAAAAAGGAAACAGAATTATTTATATATATGTATACATATATAAAATAAATGACAATTAAAATAAAGGCAACAATTTCAGTCCAAAAGCTGTGCAAAATAACGAAAATATGATAAATACAATTTAAACTGAGGCTAACTAGAACTCTAGCATAAGAGTGTTAACTGTAAAGCTTTGTATTAACAATTTTGTATAATTAATGTATTCATCCTTAGTGAATATTCAATGTTTGTTTGTTTTTTATTTTGATTGTATTTTTGTCTGATATTTTATGCATATTAAGTGTCAAATGTCCAAAAGAAGAGAGACAAATAAATGGAAAATAAAAAATAAAAATAATTGAACGAAAACGCTATCATTGGCCGCCAGATGGCGTATTTGTGCCGTTCACATAACCGACTCCCTTTTCTCTTGTGCGCCGATTTCAGTGGCATTTTAAATATTTATCAGAATGGATTCAACTACTGGCCTTCTCTCTACACAAATGTGTTGACATCAGCTCTATGGATGAGACCACCCAGCAGGTAGTTCCACGAACACTTTGTGGCTGTCATAATGGCATCAGCCACAAAAGGGAATGCCCATCAGGCGGTCCTCTGGTCACCAAGGGATTTTCAGTGTGTGTTTGCCATAGGATTATGGCCTCGATTACCGACTGAAACTCAAACATTTCAACCGAAGCGTTGATGTGGCACATAGTTGTTGTACGACGATAGTGTTTACTATTTGATGTGTCCACACATGGTCTTTAAATTAGCTGCAACAGCTTTGCTTTGAAGGCAGCGGCTCACTCACATATGCAAAGCTTCGTCATATTAAGTGTGTCATCTACACTTTTTTTTTTCTTTGTCCAATTTTTGTATGAATCGATTTTTTGGGGGATTTTTGTTTTCTGAGTGTACGTAATTATTCTTTCTGGTAATGAATGTGTAATTAAGTAATTATTAGCATTAGGGGAACTCCAGTTAGTCTTAGCTGGGTAAACTGAAGCACATTTAACGAAATTCAGTATATAAACTCCCTGCATAACAAAAAAGGGTTGGAGCATTGCTACTAGTTTATCTGATAAGTGTATAATAATTAGCTAATCAATAATCAATAATCAATAATAATAATATATGTGAGCTTGTTGCAGGAAAAACAAATTGTTTCGACATGGATTGTTGACGCCACATTTATGTCGGCCAATTTCACATGAAATATTAATGCAAATATTGTGTATACGCAACGTGTACACATCTGCTCGTTTGTGCGTAAGTATCGATACTTTTGCGAATTGATTATTATATTCGTCTTCGTCTGCGTGGTCTGCCATTAACTTTCTACTTATGTATTATTTATGCAAATACGCGCGTAAATTAACAAAATAAATTGTTGTTGGCATTTTATATTTCCTGTTTGGGAGTTCCTTTTCTGTTTTTCTTCGTTTTTTTTGGGACTGTTGCTGTTTGGCGCGACATCTTGTGTTTGTGCTGGCAAAACAAATCACACCAATGTGACAGAACACATATCCACATTAAATGACGCACGCACATACACACACGCACAGAATTACACACGCACACTCTAACATTCGGTGCCTTAAGCCCCGCACTCGGCAATAAAATGCCGAGGATTTATGGGTACGTGTCATTTGGCTCGTTTGTCCCTCGAGCGACGCATGAACACACATAAGTATTCCTCCATTCTATACAACCTGTACACACTCACACACAGACAGACACACACACACACAGACACACACATAATTCGAAATAACAAATATACAAATAAAACAGCCAAGTTCTCGCATTCATTCAACGTTCACTTCAACAGGCTAAACACCAAGTGAGAAACGCCTTTTTGTGTTTAAGCAACAATTTCTACCAACCAAAGTGTAGTTGGCTTTAAGCACATTAGCTAGTTTGCTAAACAGGCATTGACTAACTAAAAGGAGAGACTAACTTTATCAGATGAACACAAATATAATATAATAACTCATTAACTACATTTTATTGGGTTAGCCATAAATGTAAGCATTTTTTCTCGTAGTTCTGCTCTATGCAATCAACTCAAGAAATGAAGCAACAAAATGCGCATTGAGTTCTGCACCGAGAACATCCAACACCTCAGAGCACTTGGCACGCACTTCACTCCAGATTTTTTTCTCTCTCTCTCCCTCTCCCTCTCCCTCTCTCTCTATCTCTCCCTCTCTCTCTTTAGCTAGCTTTCTCTCTCTGTATCTGTGTTTTGGTCTGTCTGTCTGTTCCGCTTTATGGCTTTGAGTCAATCAGTGGATTTCACGTTCAATTTGCTTGTTGGTCTCATCTGGCACAGTTGTCTGGCGATGGCCAAGCAAGTGCAAATATAATTAAGTGGCGGGATAACACGGCAGTCAGACACACATAGACATAGGCACTCACACACACACACACTTATACATATGTGTGCAGGTATATGGGGATTTGATGCTGTTCCTGGCAGTTGGTTCATTAACGCCTCCTCCCGTGACGAGCTCTCTCGCTTATCCATGCAAGTCTCAACTTTGCGTAGAGCTTGACTTTTTCTACACGGGTATTATAAATTTTTCAGGCAACGTGTAATGCATCTTCAACAAAAGAACAAATATATATATAGATACAAATACACAAAATATAAATATATAGTATTAATCGGGATACATATATATCTGAGTTATCAAATAGTTCTCATAACAATATTATACACATTTTATAGAAATCTATAAGTCGAAGAAAAATAAATTATTTTCCAAAATATTTTAATAAAACAAATTATTAATATCAAAATTAACGAACAAATTTTCTTACGATATCCGCATTAAACTCATAAAATGAACAATCAATATCGGAACAATCAATATAAGCAGCTAAACGCCGTGCTGCAAGGGTATCAAGTAGTCGACCTTGCTCAAAAAACACAATCACTTCGTTCTTCGTATTTTTCGGCTTCTTTTTTTCGTGTAATTTTTGTTGCCTGCTGGTTTGTTGGCATTTGGGGATGGGGATTGTGGGGATGAGGATTGTGGGGATGAGGATTGTGGGGATGAGGATTGTGGGGATTCTGTGGCTGTTGGCTGTTGCCTGTTGGCTGAGCTGACAGGCCAACTAGCATCATTAGTCCTAATGAGCTGTGTAATAAAATTCCATCAAAAGTGTGTGCAAACAAATTTGCCACTCAAAATGCGACCCCCTCGCCCCTCGCCACCCCCGCCCTGAAAATAATTAATAAACCAATTTTAATTGGTCGGAAATTGGAGAGTGGAGCTCTCGCTCTTCTAAACTCTTCTAAACTGCAGCTACGATGAATTAATAACCAATCAATAAACGTTGATTACATGTTGCAAGGAACAAAGAGCAGGCCAAAGGCAGGCACAGCAACGTGCAACCTGCAACGTGACTCAACTCGGGATGAGCTTCACTGCATGAAAACTGCCCCCCGCAGGCAGTTTTGGAAGCTGCGCCAAATTGTGTTGCAGCAACAACATTTTGTTGCTTCCTCTTGTTGTTGTCTTTTCAACGTCAGCTGCCATTGTCCTTGAGCCTTGGAGCACAATGCGGTCTTTTATTACTATATGCCTTATTGCGTCAGCAGGCGCCTGCAAGACTTGTGTGTTGTGTATGTGTATGCGTGTGTGTGTATGCGTGTGTGTGTGTGTAAAGTCTTTTGCCAGTTGGCAGTGCGCCCTGACTGTGACCTCGTTGCATAACAAAAGACGACATCACATCGAAAGCTGCGCAACTGACAGCTGCATTCGACAGATGCCACATGCGCCATGCTCCATGCTCCATGTCCTGCTGTTCTGCTGTTCTGCTGAACTGCATCTGACACAAAACTCAATTTCACCTCATTAACCAAACCTTGTCAGATGAACTCGAGACTTCTTTCATTCAAATTCTTTAGATGCGTAATGCGCCTTACGCAAGCTGAAGGGAGAAGAGAGAAGGAGGTATTCAATAGTTTTGCCTATTTTGGATTAAAAGATTTAAATTCGCATCATTAATAGACTACATATATATATATATATATATGTATATATTATTGAAATTCTGCAAACTGAAGTGGGGCTTGCCTCAAATTGAAGACAGCTTGAATGAAACCTGAGAAAAATGAATTTGGGTTTAATGTCTGCTCGAGAAAACATATCGATTTCAATTTCAATCATTAATCTTGAGACCCAATGCTTATCTGGCGGTCTTTAGTTATTAGATCCATCAGCTAATTAAGTTTATAATCAGTCACTATTGGAGTAATGGAGTCACTATTAGTAGAGCAACAAGTTGTTACTACAAATAATACAAACAATAAAATAAATGCTTTGTTTAATTATACTTTATTCTTATAGTTAGCCGAGTTGTTATAGTTAACCAAGTTGTTATAGTTAGCCAAGTTGTCATAGTTAACAAAGTTATAGTTAACCAAGTTGTTATAGTTAACAAAGTTATAGTTAACCAACAACTAAAAATACAACAACCAACTACAAAATGCAATTGTAATGTACTGCAAATATATGGGCCAATAAATCAAAGCATCCTTCGAAGGCAAGTTGCTGCTAAGTAATTTATATAGCCTAGTAATTGACAGAAAGGACAAACTAAGTGGATAAGAATTAAATGGAAATTCCATTGATATCGATATGGGGAGCGGGGAACAGGTTAATCCACTCTGGGTGCGCGCCCTTTAATGGGTTAAACGCAATTTCCACTCGCGTGCAAGTAAATGCAATACAAATGAAATAATGGAAATGTTTTTTTTCTTGTTGTTTTTGTTGATGCTTTTTTGTGGTAGCACGCAAGCGGGTTGGCCTTCCTTGCTATCCGCCTCCCACATTTAATGGCCAGCAAACACACACACACACACACAACCCTTCCGGCTAAGACCCCCTGGCATATGCACTTGAAATGTCATTGCGTTTTGCAGGCATTGTAAAAAAAAAAACAAAACAAAAAAAATTGTTTGCTTGTTGTATTCTTTTTTTATACGCTCTCGCTGCAGTTTTTTAATGCATTTCTTTGCTCTGGCGCTGTAAAAATTTTCCACTGTTCCTGGCCACATGGCGTATGCGTAATACGCAAACCTTACATATATATATATATATGTATATATATACAACTGTTTTGTAAGTCCTTTCATTCTGTGTTCTGTGTTTGCTGGCGGCACAAAATGAGGTCATATTTTGGCGCCGGCAACGCCATCTTTATTTGGGGTCGACAAAAATACAGAGAGCAAAAACACACACACAATTTGGACAATAAAAACAGCAGCAGCCGCAGCAGCAGTAGCAGCAGCAGCAGCAGCAGCAGCAGCAGCAGCAGCAGCAGCAGCAGCAGCAGCAGAAAAACCAGCTGCGATTTACAAATTGCGGGCAATTGTGGGCAACACTTGGCTCCGAGTTGTAAGAAAGGGTACCTAACTTCATATATATACATATATATTCTTACTCTCTCTCTCATCATGACACACAAGAAGAAGAAGAAAAAACGCCCACTGAGTTAAAATGGCAGTTGGTCGGCTACAATTCATTTGCCTTGAAAAGGGATTTGTCGCTTCGTTGAATGCAATCGAGTTAATTCCGCATTTTCTACGCATTGGCAAACCACTTTTTTATTGAGCCTCTTCAAGGTTGGCTACGAGGAAAAACAAACAATAAAGAATTAGCTGACTGGCTGAAACACCTGCAGCTGCGGTTAAAATAAAACGTTAATTGAAAATTCTACTTATTATCCCTTCTCTATCCATCATCCATAAACTTAAGTTTTTTTTGAAATATTTTCAGATTAAACATATAAAATTGATCATGTTATTATATAGTACTCTATCGAACTATATATATTCAATACTTTTCTTATTACAATTTTAATATACAAAACTCACTTAATTTTTGAAATTTAATTTTAAATATTTTGTTTTTAATTTATTTTTTCAGTTTTTGTATTTTTCATTCTTTTAGCTTAAAGCGATTTCTCTGTTCAGTTTGTTTAATTTGAATATTATCTCATTCTTTGATTTATACATTTCCAGTCAGTTGTAAATCATAAATAGGTATATATATATATATATATTTAGTTGGTTCAGTTGGTTTTGTGCTCTAGAAAAACAACACGATTTTTTACAGCTCCCGACACAATGATTTCTTCCATTTTTTTTTTTATTGTCGTTTTTTTATGATGATTGAAAAAATGACTCAGCACTCTTTCAGCGCTATTTTCCTTTTGTATTTTTTATGAGACTAACAAGTGAAGTGAACATTAAATAAACTGCATTTGCTCGCGACGATTAGCCAGTGAAATCATGTTTAAAATTGGCAAATGGACGCGTGCCATGCTCAACAGTAAATTACTTGCCGCACTTGGGGAAATTGAAAGGGCGAAAAGATATAGGCGTCTTGCGATAAGTGCGTGCAGATATCTACACTCAGAAAAGTTAGCTCCTTAATCATAAACAACTTTATATATTTTTCTCTCTCAAAAAAATAATAAAATGAAGATAAGGTCGAGCATATTTTTCTCTGAGTGCTGCCAATAGAAAAATCTACCAGAAATGCAGGCAACTCTTTTGTGCGAGATAGACTGAAAGACATGGAGAGAGAGAGGAAAAGAGAGAGAGAGGGAGTAAAGAGAGACAGCATCAATTGCTCCATGGTTGACTGGATTGGCTGGATTATCTATGTTTGGCTGCACAGTTTATTTGTTATGTTTGTAGCGTTTTTGGAGTGAAAGCCAGATGGCAAACCTTGACACGCTCCTCGCTATTTAATATTGATTCATCTTAATTAGTGCGGAAATTATTAATTATCTTTATGTTGTCTGCCCGCACACAGCATTACTCTGAGTGGGTCTAAAATGGAAAGGCATCACTTAAAAACCACTGATTTATTACCAGTCCAGTTTGCTGTGGTGGCTTTATCTGCGGTCTTCTAATTACTTAACAGCCATAATGCATTTTAAAGGCTTTTTTGTTGTTGCCACTTTGTGGCTGCAGCACAATTACAATGGTCGTGCCACTCTATAGAAAAGTTTGTTAGCTAGCTTATTGTCTTCATAATATTATTATTGCTTATATAACATTATTATACAAAAATAATAATAATAATAATAATAATAATAATAATAATAATAATAATAATAACAATGGAAATAATAATAAAAGATAAGTAATTAAAGATAAGTAAATGGCCCTGGCAGCTAAAGAGCAGTCAACTTGAAGGAAACACCCCGAAAACTTATTCCTTCGACTGCTCCTTTTTAAACATTGTTTTCAAAAGTTTCTACTTGTTCCAATTGCGTTCGCTTGCATTCTGTTTTCTTTCCTCCCTCTCTCTCTCTCTCTCTCTCTCTACCCCTGCCCCTCTCTCTCTCTATCGTTGTCTTTCCGGCAATGTCTGCCATTTTGGTAAAAGTTTTTAATTGCAAAATGCCCATTTTCATGCAGCAAAGAAAATGCCGCTTGCCTTGCCGCCAGCTAGTTGCCTTGCCTCATTTGCAAAAAAGTTGCTTGTAATTATGACACAGACACAACATCTGTCATCTGGATTTGCAACACAGTGTCACGCCCACCCAAACCCAACCAACGCCCAACAATAAATGTTGTTTCTTATGCAATTCACAGAAACTTTTCACAACATTTACAACTTTAATTACGCGCAAAATAAATGCCTTGCATTGTCAGCAAAAATGTAAAAATAGCAATTTTTAACTCGCTCCAAGTGAAGAAGAAGCAGTACCGTTACTAGAAATTACAAATGGCGAGCTTTGCCATTGATAAAATTGCATGCGATTTCCGGTCAGTAAACTTTCAATGCAAAAACTTTTAATGTACGTTTGTCTGTGTGATTTACTCCAGAAGAAGGATTGTGGGTGTGGGGGGGGGGGGAGGGGGAATAAAACACACACTGCCAGCGCACTTTATAAGTAGTTTTAAACCGTTTAAAAACTGAACTTTACCGTCATGCCTTGTAATCAACAAAAAAAATCACACAAATTGAAAAGAAAAGAAGAAGCAGCTAAAGATCCGTTAAGCTGCGCAGCTTGCAATCGCATGCAACTCGACTTGAGTAACTCAATTAGCGCTTCATTGTTACATGCAGCGCCGTGCAAGTTAGCAAATGACTTTAAGCGCATTTTCTACGCCCAACTCGAAAGCGAAATCAGCGCGTTTGGAAAGTGAAATGGTTGCCTATAATGTATAAATGTAACACACACAAAAAGCATACGTGTTGTAATTGGAGCAAGCTGAAAGTAAAACCTCTAATTCGTCAGTAAAAAAAAAACACCCACCCACTCACAGCTCTGAATTAATGTAAATTTCGTTTAGCTGCCGCACCCGGCTTTGTTTTATTTTCCTTCTATCTTTTTTTTTGCTAATGTGTCGCTAATTAGCTAGTTTAGCAGGTGTGCTTTGAAAATATTCCCCAGCGGCTGACGAACTGAGTTCACAATTTGAAATAGCATTGCACAACTTTGTCAAATGTCAAACGGTCACACAGAATTCTCAACTCTGCGTTTGAGTTTGAGTTTGAGTAGGTTTTGGCTAATTACTCATTCGATCGATATTAATTATCGATGCTTGACAAGGTTTCACAGCGAATCGTTGTGAATATTCATTCAACTGCCTGAAATAGTTTCTTCTACAACTATGTATTGTACTTTCTAATCCAAAGCGAATACTAACGGCATTCCTGGAGTAGTAACTTAAGCAATGCAGCTTAGATAATGCCTTGAATAATGCCAGATTTCAGTTTGTAAACACGCACAAATTATTGTTACCAAAAGTGCATTTTATATGCAGCCTTTGATTATTATACCAATTTTATTGACAGAGAACTGTAAAGAAACACGCCTAAATAATAATTTATAGTAATCTAAGTTTAATTTATGATTGGAATAGTACTACATTTCAATATGGAAACACGCCTAAATACTTATTACAAAAATCAAGGCATTTATTGTATTATTATAACAACTTTATTAAGAGGCATCAATGAAGTATATTTCTTCTATGATTATGACTTGAATTATATACAGAATTTATAATTGCCAGTTCTAATTTGAATTATTTTTTAAATTGCAGTCGTAGCGCTGGGTGGAAATGGTGAACGAAAGTGGTGAAGCCAACAGCAAAAAGCTG
The DNA here is from genome assembly GCA_035044305.1 of Drosophila nigritarsus. Classification (NCBI taxonomy): domain Eukaryota; kingdom Metazoa; phylum Arthropoda; class Insecta; order Diptera; family Drosophilidae; genus Drosophila; species Drosophila nigritarsus. The sequence continues at coordinate 4,186,215 of JAWNMF010000133.1, read as the reverse complement.
GGTGGCTATGATTTCTATGAGCGTGTCCTGGGCTCACCGCGTTATGTGGTTGCTCCGATGGTGGATCAAAGTGAGTTGGCCTGGCGAATGCTGTGTCGTCGCTATGGCGCCCAGCTCTGCTATTCGCCCATGTATCATGCGAATCTGTTTGCCACCGATCTGAAGTATCGCAAGGATGCGTTGCAAACGTGTCCCGAGGATCGACCATTGATTATACAGTTCTGCGGCAATGATCCGCAACAGATATTGGAGGCGGCGCTGGCGGCACAGAATTACTGCGATGCTGTGGACATAAATCTCGGCTGTCCCCAGGCAATAGCAAAGCGTGGACATTATGGCGCCTTCCTGCAGGATGAGTGGGAGCTCCTAACTCAAATTGGTATGTTCCTAAAAATAAATTAAACATATATGTTAAATAATGTTATTATTCTTTAGTGAGAACACTGCATGAGAAGCTCTCTATACCGGTGACGTGTAAGATCCGTCGTTTCGAGGATCGGGCCAAGACAATTGAGTATGCCAAAATGCTGGAAGCCGCTGGCTGTCAACTGCTCACCGTTCATGGCCGGACACGGAAGCAGAAGGGTCCACTTACGGGCGTAGCCGATTGGAGTTATATCAAAGATGTCCGCGAGCACATTAAGATACCCATGTTTGCCAATGGCAATATATTACGGGTGGAGGATGTGCATCGTTGTCTGACGGAGACGGGGGTCGATGGTGTCATGACCGCCGAGGGTAATCTACATAATCCTGCTCTATTTGAAGGCATCTCACCGCCAGTGTGGCAAATGGCCAATGAATATTTGGAATTTGTTGATCTGTACCCATGTCCCACCTCATACATACGCGGCCATCTCTTCAAGCTCTTCCATCACATGTGAGTAGTAGGCGATTGAGCGAAATTAATATAATATCCACTACAAGATGGTTTAGATTTCTTCGTAATCAGATATGGTTGGATTTTAATTAATTTTTGACACGTGTTCTGGCATTGCAGCATGAACATACGAGAGAATTCCGAGTTGCGGGAACAGTTGGCGACGGCAAATCAACTGCACCAGTTCCATAGCGTTGTCGCCCGAGTGCAGGCCAAATACCAGCCATATCAACAGGGTGAACTTGACTACGAGCCCGAGGAGATGGAGCTAAATGTGAGTGAATTCCCGATGCTGCAGCCCTGGTTGTGCCAGCCCTACATACGCGCCTCGCCCGAATTGCATCGCCAGAAGATCGCCGAGAAGCAACTGGAAGCCATCGATCCGAATCGCACCAAGCGACAATACTTTGACAATGCCGGCAATGAAATATCTCGCAAACGTATGAAGAAATTACGTCGTCGCCAGCGTCGCCCGATTAAAACCGATGCACAATTGCAGCTGCGACGTGAAAGACATTTGGAATATTGCGAACAATGCGCCAATCCTTTGGGTTCCAAGTGTGAGTTTCGGCTGTGTCGCATCTGTTGTCGAGACAAGTGTTATGCAGAAGATTCCGATTGTCCCGGACATGGCATACTGATCAAGTCGCGACGCGCCAAGGCCAAGCAATTTGAGCAGCATTCCAAGCTAGATAATAACAACGATGCCCATTTAACACCGCATCCTGACGATAACAATGCGCCGACAATCGACCACATCTCCTTATACTAAATTTATTGAATTTGTGCATGTAGGAAATTAATTGTATTGTTGTTCCTATGCCTTTTTGTGCAAATAAAAAACAAAAATCAAAAAATTGATTTTTTTATATCGCTAGACCTCTGTTAAGCTAGATGCTTCAGCATGCCTTAGTTTTGTACTATCGATAGACCTCTGTAAACACATATTTTGTTACTGTTGAGAACTGTTTACATTAGTATACATCGGCAGACGTGTTCGGGTGCATTAGTTCCGAGTTCAACTGAATCCAGCGTTTGTAAACAAATAACCAAGTGAAAATTTTTGATTGCAATTTCCAAAATCGATAATAAAAATCACAATAAAAATAAGAATCAAAATATTTTGCTTTGTGCTTATAAAAAGTGTAGTGGTTTTTAATCTAATGTAAAATAATTTTGCAACCCTGGACAAGTGATTAACAACAATTAGATGGTTTTGCATGTTGCAAGCAAAGCAAGAGTTGGTTTGAGAAAATATTTTTAAAAAAAAATATATATATATAGGTATAGCAATATAACTACTTCAACTGGTAAATGAGTCTACCGCAGCTATTTCTGATCAAGAAAGCACTCGAGTAAAGTGGCGTCATCTGTGAATTGAATAAACTATCGATATATAAAATATACATAAAAATGGATGAAAATAAAAGTTTTCGCTGTAGCAAAGCTGGTTGCGGCAAGGCGTTCTGGTATAAGGCAGCACTGAAGCGACACGTGAACACCCACAAGGAGATTGATCCCGATTTGCCGAAATTCTCCTGGGGCTGCAGTGAGTGTTGTAAAGTGTTTGCCAAAGTGGAAACGCTGCGTCGTCACTACAGGTAATTTACAATAGTTGGCAGAGAAGTGCTTATAATAATCACTTATATTTTGGTTATTCTGTTTTGCCAGGACAAATCATGGATCAGTTCAAATATATACCTGCGAATACCCGGGCTGCAATCAAATGTTCCAGCGTAAGGATAATTTGACGCGGCACGCCGCATCGCACGAGGATAATAAACATGCCTGCGAAATCTGCGACAAATCCTTTGCCAGAAAGGATGCTTTGACCAGGCACAAAACGTGAGTTATTTCTCATATATATATATTTATTATTTCAGGATTCATTAAAAATATATTTATTACAGCATTCACAAAAGACAAATTCAAGAAGCGGCCGGACGCGAATGTGTTTCCTCTGAATTATGATCAATGCCATGATCATAATTCAGCGGAATCAAATATGAGTCCAGGCTCTCGGAGAATCCATCGAAGACCTGACGTGGACCTCAAGTCTGACGTGGATTTTATGCGCACCAGCGCAGTAGATAAAGCCCGATGCCAGGTTGGTTATCCTCCTGGAGTAAAACCGCATTCGAAGTATATGTGGAATTATCTGCAAATAATAATAATAACTATTTGAGGGACAAAATATCTAACGAAAGGTATTCACAATTACTAACTATGAATATGGAATTAGATATAAGAAACTGAACAAACAGATTGTACATTGTTCAGATTTGTATAAAGAATGGGTTAAAAATAAAATATCGCTGAAGACATGATTTAATATTTTTTTTATTTTTATTACACATATTCTTACATGTTTATATATTGTTTAAATCTGAAATTTACAAAATGTGATCACAGATTTATATAAAACAATGAAAGATATAGAATGAAATAATTTAATTTTGTTAGATTTCTTAAAAATATAGGACTGATTTCTGCGGTGGGTTCTATTTCAAATTGATGTTAAGGAAATTCAATAAATATAAAATAATATACAAATAAAAAAATATATACATTAAGATATAAATGTCAATGAAATGGTTGTTTTTTTTTTAATTACAAATATTTGACTGGTTGTTCCGGTGAATCCCATTTATTATTATGTGAAAATTTATAAATTTTCATGGATATCTTAAGACTATAAGCAAATGCATGTGGTTCTCAGCTTTATCAAAATAAAAGATTGTCGGAGCTGCATTAATCGATATATTGCTTTGTGTGCGATAATGTGCACGGTTGCATTTGAGTAGCTTAATCGATATAAGTAACAAAAAAGCAACCGTGTTTTCACTCACATGTTGCGCTTGCAACTCAAAACAAAAACATGGAGCAAACGCAGGGCTTTTACGACTTTTGCATACCTTATAATAAAGATGACAAAGTGCTGCGCCCAATATTAGAGGAGCTGATTGAGCTGGGCTATAAAACGATAGCAATCGATCAGAGTTTCGATCACAGCAGAAAGGAGGCGGGCAAAAGGGGCTCCGAAATGTTCCCGGAGCCATTTGGCATCGAACATTTGCGCAAAGAATTTGCCGGAAAATTGCGAATATTGCAACGAATAACAATTTTGTATGTGGATGCGAATGTGTCGCACTCAATGGTAATGTAGTAAGTCGAATCCTAATTAATTAAAAATGAATAATAATCATAATATGTTTCCAGAGCGTTTCTCTCAATCTGCGGAAATTTAATCTGATTGCGGGCCAGCCAAAAACTGATGCAGCTCTTACGGTAAATTGCGGTTGCCAGATTGATTTTTTAGTTCGTGAATTGCCATGTTAACTAAAATTTATTTTGCAGCACTGTTGCACCACATTTAATGGAGACATTATCACATTTGATCCCATTGCCGGTTCACGTTTGCTAGTTCATCGCAAGGCTTATTTGATTGCGGTGCGTCGCGGCATGTTCTTTGAACTGAAATATGCACCGGCAATTGCTGATTCGAATAATCGCAAGGATATGATTAAGGTGGCTCAAAACTACTACACCAAAGCCAAATCGAAGAATGTGATTTTTAGTAGCGGTGCTGCTCACGAATTCCAATTGCGAGGACCTTACGATGTTGCCAATCTGTAAGTCAATTGCGATAACTCAGAATGATCATTATTTACGATTTGTTGATGCGCTCCGGAAACGCCACACATATCTCGTCTGTTGTTTTTTTAGTCGGATTACAAATCAAGAACTAAATGTTCGGTTGGTCTTAAACGAATTTTTCTTTCTATATATTTACATTACATTTATATATTATTATTATTAGTATTTCTATTTTTATATTTTATTATTATTATTGAGCCATGCCTACATAGCTGTCCATCAATCACAATTCCTGTACGAATGTGAGCATTTTTGTCGGTTTTAGGGTTTCTATGTCCTCCGATTTATATTTATCTTGTGCTCTGAGAATTCTTTCTGATTTTCACAGAACGAGCATAGTTCGTTTGAACTGGTGCCTCTGTCCAGCTCAGTTGTCGCCACTGCCTTTTTCTGATCGTATTGCTCTCTGTTCCTAAGATTCTTGGTTGTTTATCTGCCGCTTCATTCTCCGGAAGCCATCTTATATCTTGGACCATACCTCAACCACTACTTTTGACATAATCTTCGTCATTCTTTAGGATTGGATAGCTATATCCATGCTATGATAGTTACGTTAACTCATGTATACCATGAAATTCGGCTATTATTGTATCAGTTGGAGAAATAAGTTAAACATTTCCGACATTTATATTTAATACATTTATATATTTTATATTTGATTTATAAAAAAAATTTCCGACATTTATATATATATTGACAATACTTATTTTATTTTTATTATATGCATATACACTTTTTTTTGCAAAACTATAATTCTATTCTCTAATTTCTTCTACTTACAGTGCTTTTATTTTTGGTCTCTCGGAGGATCAAGGCAAAAATGCCATCGATCGTTTTTGCCGTCAATTGTTTTTGCGTGCCGAATCACGTCGCATGGGCAAAACGATAATGTTTGTGAAGGGCAAAGGGCCAATTGTATTCTCCGATAGTTCCGATAGTGGCCAAAGCGATGACGAAATGAATGCATTAGCAACGAAAATGGAAAATGTAGACGAGCAGAACAGTCCAGTGAAGAAAAGACTGAAAATCGCATAAAATTCAAATTACTTTCTAACCTCAATTAATCGATTAACCATAATTTGCAAAGTATACTGTAAGATAAATAATAATCGATTGTATGTTATCAGCACAATGAATCTGAACTGAGTTTTATTATTAAATTTTGCTTACTCTTTATTATTATTATTAGTGCTTAACATTTTACATTTTATAAAATTATTGGAATCATTTATGTTCATCGAGTAAAAAGTATTTTTTTGTACCCAAACACAACATCTACTCGTTACTTTAAAACTATGTATTCGATGAGTAACTGGTGAGTGATATATCGGTCATCGCTAGTCGCTGTTAAACAAAATGGAGGTCTTTGATGTGGTGCGTACATGTCTGACAAAGTGCTGCTAAAAAGTTTGCGTAAAACGGTAAAAAGAAATGATTTAATTAATTAAAAGTAACAACAAAATACATATAACGTTGCCGGCAACCAGTTGCGCTAAAAACCAACCGAATATTGAGCGTAATTCAAACGTTATATGATTTTCCAAAAACCACAACCAACAAAAAAAAACCAGACACTCAAAACGAAGAACGAAAAGAAAAAATGTGAAAGAAGTAGAGAGCGAGAGTAGAAGAAGAAGACGACGAAGGCGACAACTAAACGACGAGAAAAACGGCAAAAGAAATATGTATTTCGCGAGACGACGACGACCGCAGCGGCAGCAGCAGCCGACGTCGTCGCAGTCAACGTTCAATTGTTTTTTCTGAATTTTATATTTGGCCAAGTGCATTTTGATGTGTGTTTAAATGTATATGTGTTTATTACTAATTGAAATAACTAGACAAAGGAAAAGGAAAATATGAATGTAAATCAAAGTAAACGCAAAAATGAAACATTTTCACGTTCACCTTTTGTATAATTAAAAATGGATCTCGCTACCTCTCTCTCTCTCTCTGTGCATGTGTGTGAGTTTTGTGCATTTGCTACTGTGTATATCTGTATACATGTGTGTGACGGTGATGCTCGATTTTCGCTTGATGATGATGTTTGATTATAATAATGACTTTTTGTCTTTGTGTGCGTGTGTGTCGGCTACGTTTTCGTTTGCTGCTGCTATTATAATTTGTGGGGGTGGCAGCATTGAAAGTTTATTTTAATTTCAATTTTCTTCTTTTTTTTTTACTCTTAAAGAAATTTTTGGCTGCAAGAGCAGAGAAAAATCGGCAATGATTTTCGCCAATTTTGGGGTCTCTTTGCATATGTTCGTATGTGTGTTTGTGTGAGTGCAATAAAATGTCTTGTTGTAATTATTCGCTGAGGCGAGTTCGCCATTTATATTTTCATTTCTTTGTGCACGCTGCTTCTTCTTTCTACATTTGCTGCTGCTGTTGTTGTTGTCGCTGTTTATGAGTGGCGTGTGTCCCGCGCGTTGATTTTGCAATGTTCAAAAAGAAAAAAAAAGTAACAAAAAACTTTTCGCTGGCAGCATTTTGTGTATGTATTGGTCCTTCTCGCTGCAGCGTTGCCACACTCGCATGCAGATTGTGCACACACCTGTGCAAATGCGACTGCGGCTGCTGCGAAAACAGACAGCCCAGTCACACAAAAATGCGTCGGGGCTGCTGCTGGCTGTTCTGCTTGCGTTCGCCCCCGCTGTGAATGTCCATTTGCCATGCCTTTTGTTGTTAGTGCTGCTATTCAGCTGCTTCCTCTTCTTAGGGTCTATTCATATTTCGTATTGAGTGTCAAATATTTGTGCGTGCGTTTTCACTGATTTACACGTGAACATCTGCATGCAACGGTATCCATTTACCGCAAATATGTGTGTGTGTGTGTGGCCCGGCAATGACTATGCAGTCTAGTATTGTTCTTGTTATACAGTGGTCACTCATTTAATGTCAGCGAAAGTCGGTCGCAAAAAAAAAAAATAATACAAAAAATAATTACCTTAAATTCAATTAAAAATCAAAATAATTAATGTATTTTATATTGTTTTCTAAGACTGTTTCTAAAAAACAAAATTATTTAATTTAATTAATTATTAATTTTAAAGAGTATTGGAAATAATTTGTATTGTTTTGCCAGACAGTTTCTTATAATTCTGAAAATAAGTAAAAACACAAACTTTAAATTCAAGCCATTAAATCATTGAACAACGCAAAACATGATTGACAATTGTAATTATCCAGAGTTTACTGTAGAATAAGCAGCGCTTCTGATGTTGCTTGCATTGTCTTTTCTTGTGTGCCATTTGATTTGTCTCGTCTCTGTCGCGCTCTGCCGCCTGTCATCTGTCTACCTCCTTTGCACACACACACGCACGCATATACAGTCACATGTACACACTGGTACACGTTTTTCTAGCCGGGGCACTCGCTGTTAGCGCGCTCTCTCTCTCCCTCTCTCGCACTACGCGCAATTGATGAGAGCGTAAATTTTCATGCGCTTGCCGTCGCACCCGCTGCTGCTGCTGTTGCTCTCGGCGCCATCAGCAACAACAGCAGCATTCGCAGTCTCGTCGTCTGCAACGGCTGTAACATTTTTTTAAAGATTTTTTTTATGACTTCTTTTTAGCTTCTTCTCCTGCCACTTCCACGGTTGGTTTTCCTTTTCCAATTACACAAAACCATTTTCACGTCTGCTTCTTTGTACACATATATATATATATATATATATATATCTGTATATTTTTTTCCAGCAATCTCTATCGATTTCTTTGTGGGGCCCCATGTTTAATTGTAATTATCGCGCATATCTTTGTGTGAGTGCTCAAGCTGCAGCAGCAGAAGAAGAAGCAGTCAGCAGCGGAAGGAGAAGCAGCAGCAATAGTCAGTCTCAATCGTTGCGCATTTGTGTTTTCTGTTTATTACTACTTTCAGCCATTTGTCTTCTGCTGCTTCTTAATAATTTGCCTTATAGGCATATTTGTGTTTGTTGTTGCAATGCTACAATTATTATTTCGAATGTGTTTTGTTGCTGCTTTTGCTCTTGCTTCGCTGTATCTACACTCGAATTAGCATAGTTGTTGTTGTTGTTGTTGACATTCGCATTCTCGCAACGTCCGTCATTGTGTGTTTCATCGTCATCATCATTCACATTTCAAAGTTGTCGCCGTCGTCGCTGTCCGCAAAAGGCAAATGGCGCTGCATGCATAACTATCGATAGATTTCGCCTCGCCGCGCTCTCATGTCAATCGAACAAAACGCAAAACACACAAGGCAGAAAACACAATAATAAAAAAAAAGTTCGATCACTAAAATTGTATTCAATTTTGTACAAACTACAAACAAAAATTCCAATGGATTAGCAGCAAAGATAGGTGAGTTTAAACAGTAAATATGTAAATATATATATATACAAACATACACACATACACACACATACATACACAAATACACATACACATTTGTACTTAGGCGATTATTATAATTACATTTTTTATTTTATTTTGTTAATTAAGTTGGGTGCGGTAATGAAATGCGAATACGAATGGTATGCACAGGCGAAACGTGAAATTTCGAGAAATTTACAACAATGGCAAGGCAGAAAATGCTTTTTAGAAATAATTATGTATCTTTAACCAAAAGCAGATACACACAAACACACATATATATACAAGCGTTGCCAGCAGTCACTCACTCAGCCAGCAAATAAAAATGAAACAGCACACTCACACGCACACAGTCATATGAATTGAGCGAAACCGAACACAAACATATAGAAACACACCCATACACTCAGAGCTGAAATAATTTCAATCAACTCTTTTTGGTTGGGAGAAGTGTGTACGAAACAAAAAAAAAGTAAAATGAAAAAAAACGAAAGAAATAAAATAAACGTCACACGCGCCCCAAACAACGTGTCGCCCCAACCGCTCCCCAACAGCATACTATGCCTGCACTGATAGAAGAGGGAGGAGTACAGAGTGAAAGAAGAGAGTGGTGGGTGTAAGACATATAGAGAGAGAAAGAGAGAGGACCGGTCAGGCATTTGAGTTTTGGGTTTTCGTCTGCTGTGTGTGTGTGCATTAGTGTGAGAGTTTTGGGTCGGTGGAGCTGCGGCGAAAAATTAAGGCACAGTGGTCGCCAAACAAATTAAACTAATGATTTTAATGCGCATTATTCGAAGAGCGTAAGTGCATTTATTAAATGAAAAAAGCATATTTGAGTATATTGAAAATATTGAAATTTAGGTTAATAATTTCATTGATTAAGCCTACAAAATAACAGCACCAATATAATATTATTAATTTGATCATATACAAAATAAGCATTTTAGATGCTCATGCTAATATATTTTGCAATTTAAATATTTGCTAATTTGTAATTTTGCGAGCGATGACAACCACTATAATAAAAAACTACAAGCGCGCTTTTTTTTACGTGACGTGCAAATGGGAACGACGACAATGACGAAAAAAGAAGAAAAAACTGATGCAAACAACAATTCGTCGAAGCACGGCAAGCAAGAGCGCACACACACAAACGCATGCATGCATACATAGATATACATATTTATACAAACACACTGACACTCATGCATGACCGGTCGTTGTTCGCGCGAGAGTCAAACAGCAGATGGGAGACAGAGCGAGAGAGTACGCGAATGTGGATGGATGAAAAGCAAGAACAACAACAACATTAGCAGCAGCAGCAACAGAGGCAAAGCCAAAGCATATCATCCATCCAAAACCGAATCAAAACCGACCAAACAACAAGCACAAAAACATATGAACGACGACGACCCCAACGCACACACACCAACACTCACACATACATGCACACGCATACGCAGGCAAATACAAATTCACGCAGCCCATGACAGATACTATACACACACAAACACTGGCGCGCGTACTTAAACGATATGCGAATAAAATAGCAACAACAACAAGAGCAAACAACATACCAACAGGGCAACTATGCGGCGAATTTGCACGAATCATGCGAATCTCCAATACACACACACATGCACAAGTACACACATACTACACATGCATACTTAATACGTGTTTTGTACTTGTCGCCGTCGTCTTCGTCATCATCATCGTCGCTGGCCATTCTCGCCATCATGGCTGCTGCCGTTTGCCTTTGCTTTGCTACACACGCTTTTTTTTTTTTCGTTCGTTACATTTAAAATTGCGTTCGCCTTTTTCACTGATTTCGCTTTTCTCTCCAGCTGCAACCATGATAATTGCACACAGACATCTATATCTCTATGTACATATGTAACAAATATACAACTAACAGCAATAATAATAATAATAATTTTTCTGCTCAACTTCCAAAGTAAACGTCCCGTCTTCCATTGTGCCTTGTTTCATATTCGCGTTTTTGTTTTGACTGCTCTTGTCAACTGGCCGTTTCTTTTCGACGCTCTTTCTATACGAAAGCCGCCGCCGCTGCTGGTGTGCAGTCGCCGTCGTCGTTGTCGTCACCACCCAACAAATGTGCCGGCCATCTGTCTAACATGACGACGCTGGCGTCGCTGCCGCTGCTCGCTCAGTCTCAGTCTCTGCCGCCAAAGGCCGGCACGCGTTGTTGCTGTTGCTGCTGCTCCAACACAACACGCCTTCCCCCTCATCTTCCCTCCTCTGCACCACTTACCGTCTATCGTCTGTATGGCAGCACGTGATATACTCGCTTTGCTTTTGTAATTTCGCTTTTGGCTGTCTCTTTAGCGCACGCTTTGCTTTAGTCAGACCATTTTTGTTGTTGTTTTTTTCTTTTGCTTTTTCACTTGTTGGGCTGTTTTTTTCTTTTGCTTCTTTGTTGTCTTCTTTTTACTCGCCGCTGCCGCTCTCTCTTACTGCCGGCGCTCTCTTGCTCTCGTTTTGTGTTGGCTCTCTCGTTTGGACTCGCTCTCGTGTTGTGCTCGCTCTCTTTCGTAGCGCTCTCTCACAGCGGCTGTTTGCAATATTATTTCACCTCTGCTGTGTGCTTGTGTGTGTGTTCTGTGTGTTTGTTGTTGTTGCTGTTGTTACTGTTGTTGTTATTACACACAATGGCACTATCCGGTTTAGGTCCAGGTGCAAATTTTATACAACAGTTTAACTCGATAATCGGGTCAGGCAATTTGGCCATTTGTTCTACACGTTTTTGTTGTATTATTTTCGGCAATTCTTAGCGGGAAACATGGCGTCAATTTCTTGTCTTTTAATTTTTGTTCTATGTTCCAGTCGGGTTTTTTTTCTTACTACTACAAACGTCAGCAGGCGGCGGCAGCGTTGCCACCCAATTTGCTTTGGGTGTCCAAGCACGTCATAAAAAGCAGAAATGCACCGTTACACATTTGAAAAGCAAGCAACGACGTCTTGTAATTTATGTTGTTGCCGCTAAAAAAAAACCCGAGTGTTGCTGTCGCTGTTACTTTACCTATTTTATTACCATTTTTATGTGTGTGTGTGTGTGTTGTGTGCGCCCATCATCTTCTGCCTTGGCTGCTGTTTGGTTGCTGTTGCTTTTCTTACAAAAACCAACTGTACTTTTCTTTTATATTTTAGTTACAGTTAGTGCCCGGCGTACACACACTCACACACATACACCAAAAGCCACTTGACTACTTGACTTGTGATTGCCATTAGAGAGGAGCAATGTACACACACACACACACGTATACATGTGTAATAAACGCGCATTTCTTTCTATGCTGCTGCTGCGCTGCTTTGAGTGACACAAGCAGAACACCAACAACAACAAGAGCTAATCATTCCACACATTCCATTCCCATTCCATTCCCACTCGTCTTATTATTTATTTATTATGGGTCAAAAGTTGGTTACATTTAAAAAACGTCCGAAATGCCGTTAAGCCAAAAGCAAAAAAGCAAAGCTCAAACTACAATTTTTGTTGTTACTACTTTTTATTTTTTGGACAAGGTGAATGAACTTTGTTTTTGTTGTTCGCAGTTAGTTTGGCTCATTGTTTGTTGGCGTTGTCTTTGCAAAATTTTGTCTTATTGTTGGTAGTTCATGTTGAGAGAGTTGTTTGCTGCAATGAGAGATATGATATGCTCTTAATACTTGTGATTGCATTTTTTTTGTGTGTTGTGTGTTATCGATAAACATGCAAAAGCACGAATACTTTTGATTTTTGCAGGCCACTTACAAAAAAAAAAAAAATACGATTGGGCAACATTGTCAACTGAATTTTTTTTTACGGCCCATTAAATTGTCGCGCAATAAAAGAAAAACACCAAACTGAAGAAGAAGAGAGACAAATCCACAGAGCAGCTACCGACAACAAAATGTTAGTCGAGGTAGCAGCAGCAGCGACGTCGCAGTCAGGTCAGCAGCGGCGACGGCGACGGCGACATTCTTGCTTTTGTTGTTGTTGTTGTCGTCACCCAAGTTGGACAAACAGAAATTTGCTTGTCTATTATCACCTTTAATCGATTTTTCGCTTATTTTAAACAAAAGTACAGTTGCGCACATAGCCCCAATTTATACATATATATATATATATATTTATATATCGTACACACAAAACATATAATTTCACAATTTTTTCAGATGCTTTTGTTGTCGTTGCTTTTGCTTTACATATTACTATTGCTTTTAGTTTATTGTTTTTGCAATTACTTTTGACGATGGCGACGCCAAAAAAAAAAGCGAAGCAAAAGCAGAAGAGAAGAAAAAAAAACACCGTAAACTCAATGACATGTAGCTCGCAATACATATACAAATAAATATACAGAAACACACATACATAAATTACATACATACATATGTATAGCCTTAGCTATCTGCTAGATACCAACACACACACACACACATATACAGATACACAAATACCTAGTCTAATAATAATGGAAAAAAGCTGAAACTAAATAAATAAATAGCTGAAATTGCAAAAGCAAAATGTAATTGATTACGAACAACAACAAGAACAACAATAAACAGCAACGACGACGACGACTAAATGATTGCCCAATGAGAGCAGAGCCCGAAGAAGGCAATTGGAGCGGGTGCGACATGGAGGGGGTACGCATTAGTAGAGTGGTACCGGGAGAGGAAGGGAGGCAATAGCCTAAGCTCGCTTAGCTCTCATGTCATGCACTCCACATAAGTTTTGAGATGTATTTGTATGTTTGTGTGTGTGTGAGAGTTGATGTTGCCACTGTGTTGATTGGTTGGCTGAATGTGCTTGGCTAGCTGCTTTTGCCCAGATGTCTGGAAAGCAAAATATATGCGCACGTATTTATGACAACAACAACAGTATGTGTGTGTGAGTGTGTGACTTACTAACTGCATATCTGAAATATATTTATGCCCAGCTCAATGTAGTTTTGTGTTAGAGTTGAGCGCCGCGTAAGTTGCCTCACATGACACGAAAAATAGAGTATTATTAACAGAACGTAAAGTAAAGTTATAAAATTGACAAAAAATGCTATAAGAACACAAACGATTAATCTTAAAATATTAGAATTATTGTTAATTAAAAAATGCATAATATTAAAAGAAAAGGGCATAATGCGGTTTTAAACAAATGTTAATTTATTATAATAATAATCTCAATTAATTATAAAAAACGAAAAAAGTTTCTGTTTGAGTAATTTCGGCTTCACAGTTATGATTAACCGATTTAATTTAAAACATTAAAAAATCATTTTGGCAAATTGTAAGCAGCTCAATGAAAAGAAATATTTGTTTGTTACATTTGTGCCTCGTGTCACGTTAATGTTTACATCTCTAGCATGTATCTCTCTCTCTCTCTCTATCTGCTTTTGCTCACACTTTCCATTTGCAAACATTCAACAACACAAACACACACACACATCCAGATGTCCCGCACCTTTGGCTGCTGTTTGCAACATTTGCATATCTTTTGGGCAGTGCTGCTTAACCCCCACACACACACCACACCCCTACAAAAAATAACTGTAACCACCCGCATCACTGTCGAGTTTGTTTTTTTTTTCTTGATGCTTTTGCTGCTGCTACTTTAGATTTTTGGGCTAAAACCTTTGCAGACAATGCGAAAAATCGATAGCGTTGCCATTGTTTTTTTCTCACTGCAAAGCAGCGGATGTCGCCATCAACACCATCCCCACCAGCACCAACAAAAACAACAACCACACACACACACAACACAAATACAATCATCATAAGAAATTCCGACCTAAGGCCTCGCAAGAAAAGGGTTTCTCGATCCCAAAAACTCAAACCCGAAAAACAACGACCAGTCTTAATCCACGCCTCATTAATTGGTTACGCTTTCCTTTTCCCCAACAACACTTTTCGTCTCAAATTTGAAGCTTCTGTTGCAATATGTATGTTTGTATGTATATATATTTTTGGGGGATGGTTTAAACGGTATTTCCTTTTGGTACAGCCTAGCTGTAGCTATAGCTGTGAAAAGCTTTGACAATTTCATGGATTTTGAACATCTTAACAAAAAGCAGACTATTAACGTTTTACTTACCAACAAAAATCTAGCGTCACTTTTCATAAGTGTGTGTGTTTGTGTATGTGAGTGTCTTGTGTGTGTATTTGTGTGTATCAAATCTGTGTAGTGAGTGTGTTGTGTAGTGTAGGGAAATAACACTCAAATGTTTAGGGGGTCAAACTGTACGTTATATGTGTAAATGAAGAAATTCATAAGCGTATAGCTTTTCCCCTTAAAAGTTGAAGTGACAGCAACGTAAAAAGTCTTGGCATAAGTATGTATACATATATATATATATATACAGTGCGATAAATATAACAATATTTAGTTCCAAAAGTTATGCTTATCTAAAACTAAATAATACCGTTTATAAATGTGATCGTTTACAATTTAAAAAAACTCAAAACAAAATTGAATAACTTAGATATATAGTAATATATAGTAATATATACTCGTAATATGTACTAGTAATATATATAATAATAAAAGACTTTTAACTAATTATGGCCTGTTTCATTCTTATCTTTGCAGACTCTACGTTTTGAATACGCTCAATCATATAACACAAAAAGTTACCGTTTTACGCAAAAGCTTTAACCCGTCAAAGATTATATATATGTTTTCTGACATTTTTTTTTCTCGCATAATTTAAATATCTTTTTCACAAAAAAATTGCTTGCAGCTGTGAGCGAATGTTTCACTGCGAATATGTCAAAGGTCGGCCATGAAGTGTGCGAAGAAACAACAAATACAACAAGAAGAACAACAACAATCACGACGAATACAACAAAAAGGACAAACACGAATGTGTATACAATATAAAAAAAGAGATAAGGCGAACGAAAAAAAGAGCACATGAGCTGTAATTAAGTTTAGTTAGTTAGAAACAAACTTGAAGAAACAAAAAAACAAAAAAAACATCGACCAAAACGCCAAAAACAAATTGCGTTAATATATCCTAGATTTGGTTTTTTATTTTTTGGAGGAGAAGAGTTGCTTTGACTTATCGAGTGCGCATCATCGACGACGGCGACAAATTTTGCAGCATTTGCGCCGTGGTTAAATGAGTGAATCTGCGAGTAAACCGACCAACAACACCCACACAACAACGTGGTGAGCGTCGTCAACTCCTCCTCTACCCCTCAACCCACAACCCACAACCCTCAATCTTCATTCCCACACCGACATCGCCCTACCCCGCACTGACTTCACTTTTGACAACAACGGCCACGCGCAGAGAGCAGCATCAAAATTAAGCCAATCGACGAGCAAACGTGAACAAAACGCAGCAGCAGCATCGTCGCGTCCATCCGACGACGACGACGCGTAACGGACATTTCTGTGTGCGCTGCGTTTCAAAAATCTGATGGATGGAAATGCACAAAATATGTTTCACGGCAATCATCAAGGGTGAGTTTTTTTTTGGCCACGTCCTGTGTTAAATGTTCATATTATCTTCCTTTGTGGGTATCTCAGTAAAATAAGTCAATGAGAGATTTAATATGAGTTGGGAAGAAAGAAAATAAATTCAATTCAATTTATATTGCATGTAAATGTATTTTATATTGTAAATGTATTTTAACTAAGTAATAATATATGCAATTTAAGACAGCATTTTTGTATGTACTGTAACTAAAATATATTTAAATGCACAAAAAGGCAATTAAAATGATAATTCCTTTAATGCATTTAAACAAGTTAAAGTTGGAAAGGTTCTGGGCACACTAAAGATATTGCTAAAGCTAGGAGGGCTCTTGACACTTCTACCTCATAAAATAAAGATTTGTACTAATTTTGGTTTTTATTTGATCCACTTCACAGAGATCCCTATTACCGTTATGATGCGGCCGCAGCAGCAGCAGCCGTTGCCGCGGCAAATCCTCGAGCGATGGGCCCACCGGGCGGCTATCCGCCGCGTCATCGGGCGCCGCATCCGCTACAGCAGCAGCCACAATATCCATCGTACCAGCCAACGGCGGAGAATCTGTACGGGCTGGGGGCCACCGATCAGCATGCGGCCATGGGCGTTGGCATGGCTGACCTAAGCGGTTGGGGTGCAGCGCCCTCGGTGGCGGGACAAGCCGCGGCCTATCCGGGTGCCGGTTTGAGCGCCTATGGGCATCCACAGGCGGTGGCGCCACCGACGCAGCAGCAGCGTCAAAGTAACGCCAGCGCCGCCTATCGCCAACATATGCCCGCCTACGGACAACAGGAGCAACAGAAACTGGTGCCGTATGGCGCCCAACAGAATATGATGGGTGCACTGGGCGCCACAGGCTATGGGAGTCTAGCGCCACAGCAGCAACAGCAGCAGCAGCAGCAACAACAGCCACCAACGCCACAACAACAGCAGCAACAACAGCAGGTGCAACAACAGCAACAACAACAGCAGCAGCAGCAGAGTCAGCAGCAGGCTCGATTGCCGCAACATTATCCCCAGGCACCCGGTCAACATCCTCTGTATCCGGGTGCACCAGCGCAAGGGGCACAACCAGCAACAGTGCCACAAGCCTATGCGCACAGTCCCTACGGCAGCCCGATGCAACATCAGCCGGGCCGTGGGGCGCCACAGCATGTGGGCTACGGCCATGCGGCGTTGGATCAGGCCAGTGCCTATGGCCAGCATGTTGTGCCGGGTGCGGCGCCGCCAACGCATCATCTGAGTGCGCAGCAGCAGCAGGCTGCGCATTTGGCCAGTGCACAGCAGCAGCAGCAACAGTTGCAAACGCAACAGCAGCAGCAGCAACAGGCGCAGCAGCAACAACAGCAGCAGCAGCAGCAACCGAATCATGTTAGCCTAATGCAGCAGCAGCAGCTGCCGGGCGCCGTGTTGCCGCCGCCGCACATGGGTATGCCACCCAGCTACGGCAGTCATCATCAGCAGCAGCAACAGGCACAGCAGCAACAACAACAGCAACAGGCACAGCAGCAACAGCAGAGCGCTCCACCTTACATGTCCAGCAGCAAGCATCAGGTGCAGGCTCAGGCTCAGCTCAACTCGTCGCCGCAATATCGTGCCGCGTTTCCTCAGCTCTCGCCACAAATGTCACCGCGTCCGCCAACGATGTCGCCGCATCCACAAATGTCACCGCGACCCGTTGGTGTCTCGCCTGCCAAGCCACCGGCACAGCAGCAACAGCAGCAACAGGTGCAACAGCAGCAGCAGGTTAATTCGCCCAGTCAGCACAGCATACAGGGCATGGTTGGTTTGCCGTCACCACGTCCCCAACCGCCCAGTGTGTCATCGGCGAGCGGCGCCAAGGTGCCACCGACAGCAGCTGTTGGTGGTGGTGGTGGCGTGCCGCCCGTGAACACGCTACAAGCACTCGAACAAATGGTAATGCCCAGCCAGGCGCATGGACTGCCACCGATGGATTATCCGACATCGTATCGCAGCGCTGCCGTTATGGGACCACGCATGCCCGCCTCACCCTCCCCCCAGCATCATCAGCAATGGGGTGCGCCAGCGCACATGGCCGCCATGCAACAGCAGCAGCAGCAGGCGTCACAACAGCAACCACCAACACCCCAACAGCAACAGCAGGCACAGCAACAACAGCAACAAGCGCAACAGCAGCAGCAGCAGGCTCAGCAACAGGCGCAAGCTGCACTGTTGCAACAGCAGCAACAGGCCGCACAAGCTGCCCAAGCAGCAGCTGCGGCGGCAGCAGCACAACATCAGCAACATCAGTTGATGTATGGACAGAGTATGGCACAGCAGCAGGTACCAGTGCCGGTGCCAGTGCCAGTGCCGGTGCCCGTGCCCGTCTCGGTGTCCGCACAACAACAGCCACAAGTTCCGCCCGCCGCACAACAGCAGCCAGTGCAAGCACCTCCGCCAGCACCCGTGCAACAGCAGCAGCAACAACACCAGCAACAGCAGCAGCAGCAGCAACAACAGCAGCAGCAACAGCAGCAGGTGCAACAGCAGCTGAATGAGCAACTGCAGCATTCCATCAATGATATTGTGGGCAACAATCAGCAATCGCAATTAAATGTTTCGCCATTGCATCAACAAACGTTGCCCAGCATGCATCATTTAAGTGCTTCCGTGCACCACCAGCAACAACAGCAGCAACCTACTTTAGAGGCAAGCTCAGCTCAAGCAACACAGCAGCAACAGCAACCGCCACTTCAGCAACAATTGCAGCAGCATTTGTCGCCCATACATCAGCAACAGTCTCCGCATCAGCAGCAATCACATATGACCAGCTATGCGCAACAGAGCAGCAATCAACAGCAGCAACAACAACAGCAGCAACATCAGCAATTTGATGCATTTGCCAATATTCTGGCTGAAACACAGCAACAGACAACAGCAACAGGAGCAGCAGCAGCAACTGTTGTTGCAAGCCAGCAAATAATGTCGCCAGCGCATGTCAGCTCGCCCATACCCCAACTACAGCAGCAACATCAACAACAACAGCAGCAACAACAACAACAGGTACAGCAACAGCAGCAACAGGTGCATCAACAAATGCAGCAACAGCAGCAACCAGCAACACCAACAGCAACACCATCGCATCATCTGAGCAGCATACTCAATGAGACGGCCAATTCGAATGATTCATCAACGTTGGCCGTTGCCGCCAATGATAGCAACAATAGCAGCAGCAACAGCAGCACCAACAGCATTGTCAACAATCAACCCACTTCGGTGCACGACAGCAACTCACAGAGCAGCATAAACAGCAATTCGGCGAATCAGCAACCGTTGCTCTCCTCAATGGAGGCAGTCGCTAGCAATATGCTCAATAGCAATTCGGATTCCACACACACCAACAACACAGCCACAAGCCATCATCATGTGAGTGCTGTGGATGTTGGCGGACTTTTCGATAACAATTCGATGAGTTCGACGAGTGCTGCTGCAGTTGCAGCTGCCTCAAGTGCTGCATCCGCTGCAGCAGCGTTGCTCGACAGCAATTCGCAATCGTCGAATGTGGAGTTCGAGAAGAGCGTCTGTGATCCTACGGAGCAGGCAGCATCAGTTGCTGGCGGAGTTGCTGGGGATTTGTGTGCCCAATTGCCACTGGATGAGGAGAATAGCAGTGTGTCCAAGACGCAAACGGATACGTTAAGCGACACAATGACGCAGCAGCCGACACACGATGACCAAGACACAACAGCATGCCTCAAGCAGCAACAGCAGCAGCCGTCGCTTTTGCACACAGAAGATATGCTGGCGGAGCAAACACAACAAACGCTCTCCGACCTTGTTGCCACTGAGGAGACCAAATCCTCTGAAGAGATCTGCGACGAGAAGACGCAGTCCCAACTCGATCCGAGTCTAACGATGCCACCACAGACAACGCCACTAACAATGGGTGGTATGCCACCAATGCCACCGCATCCATTGGCTGGCTATGATGCTGCTGCTGCGGCCGCCGGTGCAACGACAGCAGGTGGCACGCCAGCCGGGCAAGTGCCAACACAGCCAACCGCGCATATGCCACCAATGTTGCCACCATATCCAGGCGCGACCGCCGGCATGTATCCACCCTATCCAATGTTGCATCAACAGGAGATTGCAGCACTGCAACAGCAAATCCAAGAGCTCTACTGCATGCCACCCGGCCACGAGCATCAGCATCAGGAGAAACTAATGCGTCTGCAGGAACGCCTCAATCTGCTGCAGCAACACGAACTGGCAGAACAGTGTGCGGGTGGACCACAGTGTCTGCTGTATCAGAGCATGCCTCCTCTCCCATATGGTGGCAGCTCCACGCTGCACAATCAAATGGTCGAGAGTCCGCAGGTGTCGAGCACCACGGGACGTGGACGGGGCAAAGGCGCGAATAAGCCGCGTAAGCCACGCGCCAAGAAGGGCGACAAAGCGGCAGCAGCAGCCGCCGCCTTGCAACAGCAACAACAGCAGCATCAACAGCTGCAACATCAGGAACTGATGGATATCAGTGGCAATGTTGTGGTTGTCGCCTCCGCCAGTGCGAGCAGCAGCAGCAGCATTATACCCACCACCCAACTGCCCGTCTCCGAGGATTGTGTGACCCAGGGAGCGGGGGATACAAGTGTCGTCGGCCTGCTGGAGTACAGTGAGGGTATGGGTGATCTATCGCAGGATGTGCACTCGGCCAATGAACTGGACACCTCCACCGATGGCAGTGGCAAGAAGAAGAAGCCACGCAAACCACGCACACCCAAAGATCCCAATAAACCGCCTCGAGATCGTACGCCCAAAGTGAAGAAGCTACGGGATCCCAATGATCCCAATTCGACGGAGAGCAGCACTGGAGGGGCACGCAAGCGCGCCAGTGTTGGCAAGCGACGCAAACAATTTGGAGATGATGCCGCCGAGCAGACGGGCGAGGGCAGCGAACTGGAGGACAACAAACCGCTGCTGCCCAAATCGGTAGGCGATGGCGAAGCCGAAACCTCAGCGAGTGGCGGTGGTGTTGGCGGCGGTGGCGTTGTTGATGGTGAATCACCCGACTATGATGATATACCCGTCTCGAAGATACCACGTGGCGCCAATGACGACGACAAGGATGCGGAGGCCGGCGATGAGACAGTTGATTCCGTGCCCGATTCTGCTGGCGATGCGGCAACCACTCCAAGCAGTCGCCGGGACCGGAAACGGTCCACGGCGCGTTCGAGTCGCCGCAACGCGACATCCGAAGATGGTGGAAGTGCACGAAGGAATCGTGGTTCGCTCAGCGCCAAGGCGCTCAAGAAACGACGCAATCGTGGACGCATTGTGCCCGAATCGGATGGCGAGGATGATACAATGGATCGGACGCCGCCGCCTTCGCCGCCACCGGACTCCGAACTCGACTCGAATAAGCGACGATCGTCGCGCAACACTCAACGCAAAAAGTACGTTGATGATGTGATGCTACGTTTCTCCGATGATGAGAACTCCTTGATCGTCGCATCGCCCGTCAAGAAGGAAAAGAAAACCACATCGGCGAATGCGGCAAATTCGAATGCTGGCAGCGATGTGGAGAAAACCGAACCGCAATCGGGTGCCGAAGGCGAAGCAGGCGGCAGTTCAGCGGGTGAAGAGAAGCAGCCCCTGGCCACAGACGACACTACAAATAGCCAGCTGGAGGCCAGTTCCAGCACATCCGCCGCAGCGGAGAAGTCGGAGAGACAGTCCGCCAGTGATGCTGCTACAGCAGCATCCGCTGCGATGTCATCAAAGCCCAACTATGTGTATATCAACACAGGCGATGAGGATAGCATGGTGGTGCAATTAGTCCTCGCACTGCGGATGGGTAAACGTGAGCTAATACCTGAAGCGCCCAAGGTGAAGACACCTGAGCCCAAGACAGAGAAAGAAACCGAAGTCACAGCTGACGCCGCAGCCGAGGCAGCAGCAACAGAGGCGAAGACAGCAGAAGGCAAGGATCAGGAGAAGTGCGCTGAGACCAGCAGCCCAGATAAAACCGAAGACAAAGAGGAGAAACCTCAACCTAATGCAGAAGAAGACGGGGAAGCAATCACAAAAGTGGATGAGGCCAAGGAGCAGCTGGTGCTGAAATCCGATGAGAACAAAGAGCCAAAGGATGACCACAAAATGGATGTGGATGAAAAAGTTGAATCACCCAAATCATCGGAAGCAAGTGAAAAGTCCGCTGAAGAAGAAACATCCGAAAAGGAAGAGGTGGATGACAATAAAATGGAAACTGATGAAAGTGCAGAGAACAAAGAGAAAGCCGAAGAAACAGACAAGCAAGAAAGTGAAGAAGACAACGAAGACGATGATGAAGAAGACGAAGAAGAAAGAGAAGCAGAAGCAGAGGCCAAGACTGATGAGAAAGCAAAACCAGCAGCTGAGCCAAAGATAGAAGAGCAGGACGATGCCGTCACAGATGATAAAGAGAAAGAAGCTGAGAAAGCAAAAGAAACGTCAGCTGATGACACAGCAGAAAAAATGGATGTAGATGAAGCCGAAGCCACAATTAAGGACGAAGGGGATGCAAAAGAGGAGAAAATAAAAAGTGAAACCGAAGCAGAGCCGTCCAAAGTTGATGCGGACAAGCCGGAAAAGAAAGTGGAGGAGGATAACGATGAGGATAAAGAGAAGACAGCAACAGTCGCAGAGCAGACGGAGGAAAAGAAAGAGGAGACAACCGAGCCGTGCAACGAGGACGATAAATCCAAGGATGACGGCGATTCGAAGGACAACAAACCCGAACCGGTTTTCATCGATGTCGAGGAATACTTTGTCAAATATCGCAATTTCAGTTATCTACACTGCGAATGGCGCACCGAGGAGGAGCTGATCAAAGGTGATCGTCGTGTCGCCGCTAAAATCCGCCGCTTCCAACAGAAGCAAGCGCAACAGATCAACATCTTTGAGAACATCGAAGAGGAACCCTTCAATCCGGACTTTGTCGAGGTTGATCGTGTGCTGGACATGTCTGTGCATACGGATGAGAATAGCGGGGAGACGACCAAACATTATTTGGTCAAATGGAAATCGTTGGCCTATGAGGATTGTACCTGGGAGCTGGAGGAGGATGTGGATAACGATAAGATTGAGCAGTATTTACGCTTCAACAAGACCCCGCTGCGTTGCGAGTGGAAGAGTCGGAAACGGCCGCATCCCGAACTATGGAAGAAGCTGGAGAAGACACCCATCTACAAGTCGGGCAATAGTCTGAGACCCTATCAGCTGGAGGGTCTCAATTGGTTAAAGTTCTCCTGGTATAATTCACACAATTGCATACTGGCCGATGAAATGGGTCTGGGCAAGACCATCCAGAGTCTGACCTTTGTGCATTCGGTCTATGAGTATGGGATACGTGGACCATTCCTTGTGATTGCACCACTCTCCACAATACCGAATTGGCAGCGTGAATTCGAGGGCTGGACCGATATGAACGTGGTGGTTTACCATGGATCCCTGACCAGTAAGCAAATGATTCAGGACAATGAGTTCTACTACAAGACGGACAGTGGCAAAGTGCTCAAGGAGCCCATCAAATTTAATGTGTTGATCACGACATTTGAAATGATTGTCACCGATTATATGGATCTAAAGCAGTTCAATTGGCGCCTGTGCGTCATCGATGAGGCACATCGTCTCAAGAATCGCAATTGTAAACTGCTGGAGGGATTGCGTCAACTCAGTCTCGAGCATCGTGTCCTGCTCTCGGGCACACCACTGCAAAACAACATAAGTGAGTTGTTCTCACTGTTGAATTTCCTGGAGCCCAGTCAGTTCTCCTCGCAGGAGGAATTCATGTCCGAGTTTGGCAGTCTGCGCACCGAGGAGGAGGTCAACAAGCTGCAAGTGCTTCTCAAACCGATGATGTTGCGACGTCTCAAGGATGATGTGGAGAAATCCCTTGCGCCGAAAGAGGAAACGATCATCGAAGTGGAGCTGACAAATATTCAAAAGAAATATTATCGCGGCATATTGGAGCAAAACTTTAGTTTTCTCAAGAAAGGCACAACGTCAGCGAATATACCCAATTTAATGAATACCATGATGGAATTGCGCAAATGTTGCATTCATCCCTATCTACTTAATGGTGCCGAGGAGCAAATCCAATACGACTTTAAGGCTCAACACGGCGAGGATCCCGAATCCTATTATAAGAATCTTATTCTGTCGGCGGGCAAAATGGTTTTAATCGATAAACTGCTGCCCAAATTGAAGGCAAATGGCCATCGTGTGTTGATCTTTAGTCAGATGGTGCGTTGCTTGGACATACTGGAGGATTATCTGGTTTATCGGAAGTATCCGTTTGAGCGCATCGATGGACGCATTCGTGGTAATCTGCGACAGGAGGCCATCGATCGTTATTCCAAGCCGGGCTCCGATCGATTTGTCTTTCTGCTCTGCACCAAAGCGGGTGGCTTGGGCATTAATCTGACGGCCGCCGACACCGTGATTATCTACGATTCCGATTGGAATCCACAGAATGATTTGCAGGCTCAGGCTCGTTGCCATCGCATTGGACAGCGTAAGATGGTCAAGATATATCGACTACTTTGTAGGAATACCTACGAACGGGAGATGTTCGACAAGGCATCGATGAAACTGGGCCTGGACAAGGCTGTGCTGCAATCGATGAATACGCACGGCTCCAAGGATGGCAATAACAAGCAATTGTCCAAGAAAGAGATCGAAGATCTGCTCAAGAAGGGCGCATACGGGGCCGTCATGGACGATGATAATGCCGGCGATAAGTTCTGTGAAGAGGATATCGATTCGATTCTGAAGCGACGCACCCAAGTCATCACAATGGAACAGGAGAAGGGTTCAACGTTCTCGAAGGCATCGTTTGCCGCTTCGGGCAATCGTTCGGATATCACCATAGATGATCCCGATTTTTGGACGAAATGGGCCAAACGTGTGGACATCGATCCCGATGCATGTGAACGCGATGAGACCGAGGATCTGGTGCTCTCCGAACCGCGTCGACGCACACAAATCAAACGCTATGGCCATGAGGATGTCATGGAGATCAACTCGGAGGACTCTTCGAATGAGAACAGCGATGAGGAGGGCGGCATTGGTGAGTTGTTTTAACGGAGCCAGATTTAAGTTGGAGTTGCAGACTATAAATCGCCTATTTTTTGACCAGGTCTTCGCTCACGTCGTCGCAAGGAGAAACGCGATCGAGATCGCGCCCGGGAGAAGAAGGGCAACGATGAGTATATACCACGAGAGCGTGATGCTCTGGCCGCATTGGGTCTGGAGGAGATTCAGTATGGCAACTGGGCCAAGTCTGAGTGCTTCAAGGTCGAGAAGGGTCTACTCTCATTCGGGTAAGTTAATGACGACATTTTATTCAATTACACTACTCATCGCGATACCGATAACGTCGCATCACATTGTTCAGCTTCATGTTTAGTATATAGATCTTGCGCTGCAACATCTTCTCCTCCTTGTCGAAGTAGAGTGCCTCCTCCTTTCGCTCGATATATTCGGTGACGCTCGGTGCCTCGTACTCATCGAGTTGGGCACGCAACTCACCAAGGATCACATAATCCTTGGCATTGTTCTGCTGTACGGTGGCCACCTCCTTCTCCAGTTTGGTGATGGTGCGCGTTATCTCATCGGTGCGATTGATTACGTTACGCATCTCAGTCTCCAGGTTCATCATCACCTGTTTCTCCTCGGTCATTGCTAGCGATGTCTTGCCTGTAACGCTCTTCAGTCCCGCCATGTGCGTATTCTTCTCCTCCAGTTCGTTGGTCAGCTCGGTGCGTTTAATGATCAACTTCTCAAAGTCGACCGCTGTGAGGATGCCGCTAAGATCCGCTTTGGTTATCAGATCGGCACGATGCTGTTGACACGTCTCCTGCAGGGAGACAATCGTCAGTCGCATTGTGCCCAACAGCGCTCGGGCGTTCTTAAACCAATTTGCCGTAAATTTACGCAGCTTGCGCTCAATTTGACGCTCCGTTGCCGTCTCCAAAAATAAGGCATCGTTTTCATCGCGCAGAAAGTGCAGCATAAAATTTTTCTCCGTCTCGATTGTCTCCTCGCTTCGATAATGCAGTTCCTCTATCTTGGACCGCAACTGTTTGACCTCAACCATGGCTGGAATGCAGTTTGGAGAATTTAGAATATGTGCAATTATATTATTTTCGAGCCAATTTTCGAGAGGCGCATTTCAAATAATAAGATGGTAAAAGCTGTACCAAAATGAATAAAAAACCCAGAAGATAGCTGTGTAAACTCAGTCGCACAACCTGCTCCGCAGCAAACCTTCAACTTAATTGGCCAAAAGAATGCATAAACTCCCTATAATGATTTTTGCAAAAGGAAAAGAAGCGAAATCTTTAGACCACTTCCAGGGAAGAAAGGAGGACCCTTTCTAAGCGATCTACCGCAGTAACCGGAATTAGGCCCAACTAAGATTGTGAAATTTATAAACGCAAGTCCAGAAATTGAGAAGAATTCCAATCTTATTAAGCTAATCTAATATCGCTCGAATTCGCATTCGTCTTTTAATGCCGTCGAAGAATCCAAGAGAATCTTAACCAGCCAAAGCTAATCTATTCGACTTTTGCACTTACCATTTCGCTCGATGTCGATGATGCGTTTTTCCACCTCGGACGCTGCCTTTTCGGCCAATTCGGCCTTGGCCTTAACATTCAGTTTGTGCTCGATTGGTTTGCGTCGCTCGGTGCCGCTCCCTGCACTCAATAAGCCCATGTGTATGGACATGGATATGGATCGTTTTGAGCTCCTCGAGTGTCGACTCGTTTGCTGTAGATTGTCCGGTTGGGCTCCATGCTTCGTTTGAATACGCTTCAAGATTGAGGTGCGTCGCTGACGCAGTCCGATCAATAGCTTTGGATCGTTCTTCTCTAGAAAATCGACCATTATGTAATTCTCCAATTTGATTATGGCCAGCTCCTTTTGCACAGTTTCAATGGTATTCCACATGTCCAAGGCATCCAGATCGGCCAATCGATTCGCTCGCTCATCGTCCGACAACTGATTGAAATCATCCAGATATAACTTATTCATCAGGGACACAATATCGAGCTCACCACGTCCATCGTTATTCTCATTTACGTGTGATTTGTTGAAATTATATCGACTCCCGGAATTCGTGCCAAGACTTTTATTAGATGGGCTAGCCAAGGTCTTCGACATGTTTATTTCAATTTCCATTCGAATCCGAAAAAACAATTATTATAATTGGGAAGAATCAATGATCTCTTATATTTTGGATCTCTTGAAATATTAAATTTAGGTTGTTATATTCGTATATTATGTATATATTCTTAGAGTGTGTGTGTGTAAGGAGAAGAATATTTGTAATAGGCCAACTATGATCTATAAATAATATATATACATATATTTTAAACATATCTCTTTTAATTTTTATAGCTGGGGACGCTGGTCGGAACTCTTGGAATTGGGTTCGTTTAAGCGCGGCTGGCGCGATATTGACGTTGAGGGCTGTGCACGCATTATTGTAAGTCTGTGTTTAGCTATATAGCTAACCGATATATATATATATATTTAATGATGATCAACCATGCTAATATTGAGAGAACTTTAGGTTCTCGCTGAGTAAGAATACTTCTTTCAACCCGCTGAAAAAATTAAATTATTAATTGAGTCTAGTCTATCCCACTTTAAAAACTAACGATTGATTTTCTCTTGATTGAAACTCCTTACAGCTGCTATACTGCCTGCAGGTGTACAAGGGTGACGAGAAGATCAAGACATTCATTTGGGATCTAATCACACCGACGGAGGATGGCGAGGTGCAGAAAATCAGCAGGGATCATAGTGGCCTACACAATTTGGTGCCACGAGGTAGGAATGCCAAAGGTATGGTAAAATATACATTCACGCACTCCAACTGCTGCACGGACGTAGAGAGTTATCCAAAATCAAAATCAATACAAAAAAATACGAGCTGCCTCGAGCTATATAGAATTTACTAGTATTGTAAAAAATCGAAAAAAAAATGAAAGAACAAAAATCACAAATTTAACTACACACTATATAGAATAAATATCTGGGCTGGACTACCTTAACTACCTAATCAATTGCTATAAATATATAGTGTATATATATGTATATACATATTTCTACATTCAACTTTCTCAAGCACTTCCAAGTAAATGTCAACTTTTGAGCTGCAGCTATTTTATTATTACTATATATGTATATATATATCTGATTCTATTTGTAATAACTGGGTTCTTTGTTCTACAATATAACCCTTCAACTGATTCACCCTTTCAAATGTATTATCCAAAAGACCATTCAATGTTCAATGTCAAAGTGTAAACTCTATATAACAATTAGCAACTGACTCGACTCAACTCGACCAAGACACGACGAACGCCAAAAATAACTGGTAAAATGATGAAAAGAAAAAGTGTGTGTGTATGTTTTGTTGCCATGCAATTGTATGCCTTTTACTATATAACCTTTTATGATTTATATATATCTTCATATATACATACACATCTATATATATATATATATAACATCCATATCATCTATACGTATATAAGATATCATTTGACCAAAACTTATATTTTGCACATTTTTCATTACTAATCATCAATTTATATCCTCTACATATTCAATTTGGAATTGTGCTTCCATAATCAACTAGATTAATCAGCTATATCTTCATAATCGTTATACATTTTGAATCATTTTTATCAGATATATACTAAATTATATCCAAAATCAACTTGATTTTTTTACTCGTTACTCTTAAATACAAAATTATATTGAAATCATTTAAGCATTTTACATAATCTTTAGCATTCCAAAAATATATTGAAAAAACATAAGAAAAACTAATAATAATGCCATAAGTCTTGACATGTTTTGAATCTTTATCATTCCAATTTAACAATCGCTTTTTGCTCTATTGGAAATTAATTTTCAAATTCAGCATAGCTTCGGCTTACACTGATTCCTAATTTTCTTTCAACTTTTTGTAGCTAACACACTAATATATATATTTTTTTATACACATAAATCATTTATATTATTCAAATTTGAACACATATCATCGTAGTAAACAACTCATGCATCATTATCAAGTCAAAAGCGAAAGAGTCTTTTAACTTAATCTGGCCAATATTTTTTTTTGTCATACATTTTGCAGGACGCAACGGTGGCAAGTCCAACAAGGAGATGACACCGGCACCTGGCACTGCCTCGGGCAGCAACAGTGGGAATACAACACCGGCGCACAAGTCTGACTCGAGCGTTGGCGATAAGGATGGTGGTGGCGGTATTAGCGCCAGTGCTGTGGCAGCAGCAGTTGCACCACCGCCCGCACCACCCACCAGCATACATGATCCGAATCATTGGAGCAAAAAAGAGAAATACGATGCGGATGCATATCTGGAGGGCGCCTACAAGAAGCATCTAAGCAGACACGCGAATAAGTGAGTCGTGTGGAATCGAATTTGAATAAACTAACCAAAAAAAAAAACATCCTGCTGCTGCCAAGCGGGGTATTCCAGTCTAAACTATTTTGCTAACAAAGTATCCTATATATTTTTCTGCTCTTTTGCTCCCTTACTTTCATATATTTTGTTTTTTTATGTTATGTTCATTTTGATTGACTTTCTGATTTCACACAACAGGGTTCTGCTGCGCGTTCGGATGCTCTATTATATACAGCACGAGGTCATCGGTGATTTAGTGCAGCAGATCAAGGATAATACGCCCATCAGGTAGGCGTGTTTAGCGTTCACCAGCATCCATCACATTAATCACATCATCATGATTGTTGTCGTTGATTGATTGACTGATTGTTGTTGCGCTCTGCAATTTGAGCGCCAAAAAGCATTCGTTACATTTTTCTTATATATATTTTTGAATTTTTTCTTAATTCTGTAGTTCTATGATTTTTATTGAGTTCATTTTTTTTTTTGTTCTGTCATGTTTTTTCTATAGTCGTTTTATAACTTCTCATTTGATCCAGTATTATCTCTGACTATCTAACTACTAGTAAATGCCAATTTGTTTAACTCTTAATCTTAAACTTTAATACTAAAACGCCAATTGTATCATTTGTGCTCGCGAGTAATATTTCTGCTTTGAATTTCAGCAGTTTTATTACTTTTGAGTTTTTAATTCGCTTCCATGTGAGATCTGTCTATTCCACTCGCTAGTTTCATTGCTCTCTTTCTCTCTCTCCCTCGTTACTAACTTTGTTCTCGTTACTAACTGTTTAAATGCTCTGTGTATCTCTCTGTGTATCGCTCCGCTGAGTGTTTCAATCAAATAAACCTCCCCTCCCCATTCTTGAACGTTTGTTGTACGCAATTTTTAATACTACATTTCTATATTAACTATATATTCCCCAAAATCGTTAAACCCACCCCCCAAAAAAAAATGTTGCTCAAATTTTTTCTCGCTGTGTTTTGTTTTGCACTACTTGAACCTTTTTGACGAATATTCTAATTGCTAATTTGAATACGAATAAATATATATGTATGTGTATATATATGTATATATATATATATCACTCACTGACAACTTTTGGATAACAACAACAACTACTACTACAACAACAACAACAACAACAACAACTTTAACTGATGCAGTTCGAAAGCCAAGCAACATCTGCTAGCACCTAGTCTGGAAAGGTAATATCTATGCACACATCTCGCCCTCGCTCGCTCGCTCGCTCGCACGCACTGATCGCTCAAAAAAAAAAAAAAAAAAAAATCAAAAAGACAAACCCTCCGATCACAACACCATCTCCGCCCGCCCATCCGAAGCGAATCAGGCGATTAGGGAAATCGTATTTGAAATTCTCATGCCTCTCTTCATCATCGATCGATCAACGAAATATGAGATATATCCAACAACATATATAAATATATATGTCTACAAGTTATATGCACAGAAATTTTATATATATCTATATATATGATTTTCGATATTCCAAATTCCAAAAAAATATATGGCAACAGCAAAATCTTTCAATTAACAAAATTTCTTCAAAATAATACCTTTCTTTAGTTGCAATTGTAATCTGTTTTCGTAATCCGTAGCACAAATTGGCAATTAACAACAACAACTAATAAATAATAAAAGTTATAATTTGGTTCTTTTTTACCCCCTTTTTCGTATATGCTTTTCTTATAGTTTGATATATATATATATATATATATTTTTTTTTTTTTAATTTTATTTGTTTGACAACAACAAAAACAATGCATAGAACTTGTTGAACTGAATTTATTGCTCATCATTGACATATTTGTACTAAAAAAAAAAAAAAACCAGCAAAAACTCATGCAATTCTTCTTTCCCCCCTCATCTTTATCTCTCTCTATATCTCTATAAATATATATATATATATATATGTATATGTATATGTATATATCGATGTATGTGTGTGTATATATATCTATCAAATCAAATGTAGCGAGCTCCCAATACGGCCGCCGCCAACGCCCGATCAGGTGCCATCATCATGGTGGAATCCCATTTGTTGTGATAAGAGTCTATTGGTTGGAACCTACAAGCATGGCTGTGAAATGTACCGTCAAATGCGCGCCGATCCGAATCTGTGCTTTGTCACTCATGTGGGCGCCGGTGCCGGTGACGATTTGGCCGTCACGAATTTGCCAATGTAAGTTGTTAAAGAAAAAAAAAAAAAATTGTAATACCCATATTCCCTCTTACCCTCAACCACCTTAATTCCCCTTCCATTCCATTCCATCCATCGATCCATCCATCCATTAAACTATGCCTAAATAGGGAACCCATTTTAGCCATTATTTCATAGTACCACACATAAGCCACAAGTACTAACACAACCACAATTTCAACAATGAGACCAGTCTCTAGCCATGTATGGGAAACGTGAAACGTGGAAACCTCAAAACAAATAGTCCAAAAATAAACAGGAACTGGAATATGTTCAATATGTTCTATTTTTTATATTTACTAATAGTACTTAGTAATTACACTAACCAAAACGAAAATTAAGTGATCTGCAAGAAAGACATTATGTTCCATGTTCAGTGTGACCGTATGCATTTTAATGCTGAGCAACAACAAAAAAATCACATGCAAAAAAGACAGCTTACATCTCAAAAATGCATTTAAATTTGCCAATTTGATTTTCACACGAAATTCAAAAAGTGTTTTCATTATCATAAATTTTCCAAAACTGAATCTTTTCTTAAGAACAAGTTCTTTTTAAACATATTTTGACCACTATGAATATGGACTTCTAAAAGTATATTTGAACAATAATTGAAAGAGTTTCGAATTGGAGTTCAGCAAGCGGTCACACTGAATATTTTTGCTACGCACTTTGGCCAAAGCATTTGATAATCATTGAAATTTTGTATGTGTGTGAATGTGTGCATGACTTTTTCGCTCAGTGTGCCACACAACAGAAATTCAAATCCCGCCAAAAAGAAAATTTAAAAATTGTATAGAATGTGAGACCATTTTATAATTAAACTCCAAACATATTTATCGATATTGTATTCACAGAATTGAAGACGATGCAAATTCGAAGCACGATGACGGCGATGAGGTGGACGACGATGGCACCACAACCACCAAAGACTCGGATTCCACCAAGCTAACGGCCGGCGATAATAAGGACTCGCTCGATCCGGAGCGTCCCAGTTCGTCGGGTAAGAGCGATAAGGCCGAAAATCATAATAATAGCAGCGGAATCAATTCTACTACTACTACTACTACTACTACTACTACTACCAATACCAATAAAGCCAACGAGCAATCCGTCAACTCCTCCAACTCGGTCGAGGGCAATGGCAGCGATGTAGTCGACGTCGACGTTGACGCCACGGCGGCGGCGGCAGCTGCGCCAAACGAATCGGCAACAAAATCAACCAAATTGGCTAAATCGAATGAAATTGAAACAGAAAATGCAAAAGATATTCCAAATGAAACTGATAACGATAAAGCGCCAGCGGCCAACAACGAGGCAGTGGCTGTTGCTGATGATGCCACCACCAACAAGGCAGACGCCGATGCCCCCGTTGCCATGGACGCCGACTCGAGCGATGCGGCAGCAGGTGATGAGGGGGGTGCTCTGGTCTCAAAGGCAGCCACTGTTGCCTCCGCTGTTGGTTCGCCATTGGACGACACCACCGATCATATTATGGACGTTGAGGCTGATGAGGTGAAAACCCAAGCCAATGGCAATGAGGCTGCTGCTGCGTCAGCCGTTGGCGAAACCGTTGATGCCGCCGCTACCGTTGCTCCCGCCGAGATTGGTTCAGATTCATGCACCACTAACGCAAAAAAAACCACCACCACCACAACCACCAACACCACAACCACAAATATCACCACTACCACCACAAACACCACCACTACTACTATAACCACCATTACCACCAATCCATCATCCACAACAACAACTACGACTGCAGTGGCCCCTGGGATGATCATTGGATCAGGGGAGTCAGCGGGTCAAAACTGCGAAAATGCTAACTCCAACTCAAATTTAGGCTTGGACGAGGAGGAAAGTGTCGCCGGCAGCTATCCGCCCACATTGGCCGCCGTCGAGGATGCCACAATGTGGCCATCAATGCAAGATCTCAATACGCGCTTGCGTCGCGTCATCACCGCCTATCAGCGCAACTACAAAAAGGAGGAGCTCAAGCAACAGCAGAAGGCCAAGGTGAGTCCTCCCCCACCCACCCCACACAAACACAACTGATTCTTCACCATCCAAACCAACCCACATTCAAATGACACCCAATTCATATCATTTATATATCCGTATATATATATATATATATGTTTTTGTTTTTTTTTGTATGTCTGCTGCCCGATTTTAGTCTGAATTCTTCAACTATTTGCAACTATGTAAATTGGTTCTTAAAAATTCCTAGCAAGAATGATGGATATTGTCAGAAAGCAGCAGTATAAAAGACTAATGGCACAGATATATCTTGATCCTGATCTGATAAATAACGATAACTTACAACTTTGTTTATATATTTCAAATTTCATTATAAAGCAACTCAATTTCAACCAATCTATTAATATGCAAATTGTTCGTTTATAAATAAAACTAAAGCCTTGGATACAATTTAAAAATAGTGATTATCCGATATCGATAACACCATATTATCGACTTATTATCAGTTATTATTGACAAATTTCATAAGCGTTACATCCCTCGACTTCATTTAGTTTTTTGATACTCCAACAATTATTTTACTTTTCCATCATTCTTGTAAATATATCCCCCACTTTAATTCCTTAAGCAGTTTGTTTTGTCTTTATTCTTTTTGTATTTTGATTATAACACCACCAAACAAACACAAAAATAAATACCAATCAAAATTTTGTAGATGAGTTTATTCAAAGTATGTAGTTTTGTTGCTTAGCTGTTGGCCGTAGTTAAAAACTTGGCTTAGTGTTTTGCTAAAATACTGTACAATGTTGTAGAAAAACGTAGAAAACGAAACGGAAACGGAAACGGAAACCAGAACAGGAACGAGTACGAACTGTAAAAAATGAACGAACAAACAAACCAACCAACAGCTGATTAACAAAACTACCTGCGAGAAGAACCCTGAGGAAAAGCCCCCATCTGATTCATATGCCCATTAATTCATGCCTTCTCTCTACGAGAAGCAGTTCATTTTCTCGTCACTCCATTTTCACTTTTTTTTACACACACACTCTCACTTTCACTCTCTTCTGATGATGATGATGATGATGATGTTAAATTGTTGCTTGTTCTCTCTCTCTCTCTCTCTCTCCCCACCAATCAAAATCCAACTCCATCTCCTCTGCCTCTGCTCCTCCCAATACAGTTACAGGCGCTGGTCTCATCGACGCCACCGCTTTCGGTGCCCACCACGCCCACTTTGCAATCCATGCAAATGCAGATGCAGGGCACCGGCGTTGGCAACAATTCTGCAAGCAGCGGCGGCGGCAACAACAACGTTGTCGTCGGCGGTGGCGCCACCGTTAGCCAGCTGCAACAGCAGCTCGACTCGAGCAATCGTAGTCTGCAGGCGCTGATGCAATCGCAGGGTGCCAGCACCTCAGCAGCAGCTGCAGCAGCAGCAGCCGCCGCAGCTGGCAACTCTGGCGTACAGCATGGAATGGTTAGCCAGCACCAGCAACAACAGCAACAGCAACAACAACAGCAGCAGCAACAACAACAACAACAGGTTGGTGGCGCCACAGTGCCTGCAATGCCCACCGCTGCCGACATAAGCCTGATGCTGAGCATCCTCAACACAACAGATGTAAGCCAATTGGCCAATTTGGATATCAACAAGCTGGCCATGTATTTGGTTAGTATGAACAATGTACGTGAAACGCCAAATTATCTCTTATATATATACTACATAACATATATATCTTACATAATGCATTTCTGAAACAACATCCCCTACCAAAAAAAAAAAAAAAAACATATCCCCTAAAATTGTACTCATAATACGAAGAACATGCGACAACATACAACTTTCAACTCACCCCGCTCAAATATACTCATTCATTCACCCACAAATCGGCAACAATATGCAGCCCATACTTAAAACACACCCTTCCAGCCAGTCTAGCTGCCTCGAGGGGGTGGAGCGTTAATAGACCATGACCAACCAACCCACCCACTCTAACACTGACAATAACTTACCACCCACATACATGCATAAACACTCACACTACACTCACTCACACTCACTCACACGTTGCATTGATCTAACCCTTTTATTATTGAATATTTATATATAAAAATTGCTCACACTAACACTAGCATGATCATATCTTGAAATGTACACACTATAATAATTAACAACGTATTTTTTTGTGCAATTCTCCAGTCTTACTATATTTATTTAGCTTTTACAATTTTTCTATTTTTTATTTATATAAGATTTTACCAACATTTATCAAACATCGCCCAATCTTATAAAATTACTGTAATATATTTAAGAGTTGGAATATCTAGCTATTCTAGCATAGTCCAAAAGTTTTTAGCAGGCTTAATGATTGTTATCGATTTCCTAGTGTCTCCCATTCCATGTGAGTTTCAACACTCAACATTTAATTTCGTTGATTTACCGCAATTTGTCTTCTCACATTTCGATACGAGATATCGACAAAATAAAAAAAAAAACTCATCGTTGCATTCAAAAAAGCGAATTACAATGTGTAGTGAAAATTGAAGTGTGTGAAAAGTCAGTAAAGAGGAAATCTGACAAGCAGCAGCAGCAAAGCTGTAAAAAATGACGAAATAAAATAAAATAAGTTACACCCACCCACCGTTGTGTACGAAGAGAGGGCGGTTGATGAGGGAGGGGGTTGCAATCGCAGATTTCTGTCAACTACATACGTGCCGACTCGACTGAACTGTATAACTGTCTCTCTGCATATATGTGTGTATGGGTGTACTTCCGAATGTTCAAACAAAAGCAAACGATGACAAAACGAGACACAAGACAAGACAAGCAACAACAGCAAGAAGCGCAAGAGCGAGAGCGACAACCATAAAACACGGCGAAAATACTGCAAATACAAATCCAACTGCGAATGCGAAATACAAAACACACTTATGCCTGCTTAATTTATGCAAAATAAAAGAAATACACATAGAGCAGCCAGCATACACAACACGGCGAGAGCGAAGCGGACAACGATGATGATGGTGTTGATGGTGATGCTCAGACTTTCGAGCATTCGAATTTGAAGCCAACCCACACCCCTCCCCCACCCTCACAGAAATGCGGTGCACACACGGGAGATGCTCGGGCGCGAATGAGCAGCGAAACGAGCAAACGAGAAAATGTCAAACCACTTTGCACACTCAGCAACCGCCCCAAAAACGTTGTTGTTGTTGGCGGCGTTGCCACCTTCAAAGAGGGAGGCGCAAACAGTGAAACCACCGCAGACATGTTGGCCCAACAAGCTCTTGGGTCAAATTATAAGATTCGTCTTCGCAGCTGGAATTGGAGTTGGAGAATCTATTGTATGTATTGCTCTGTACAACCTGACGCGCATTATACTGTAGCAACAACAAACAGCGACGACGTCGACGCCATTATCAAAAGGCAAAACGAACGCCAGCACCGTCAATCAAACCAACAACAACAGCAGCAGCAATGAAGGCTGGCTGGCGTTGATGCCATCTGCCAGTGCTGCCAACTTTTAAGCAGCAATTAAAGCTAGTTTTGTTAGGAAATTGGAAATAGATGTCTTTCGCTGCTTTATAACAGCAGTAGCGGTGAAGACAGCGCTCATGTCAGGCAGTGCTGTCAACTTTTAAGCGGCAAATAAAGCTAGTTATGTGAAATCTGGAAAAGCTTTTCGCTGCTTTGGCTATTCATATTTCCAAAAATTCTACTTCAACAATATTGACATTTACTTCGCTGTGGTATTTATATACCATATTTTAGACACTACCAGGTCTTACAGTTGAGCTATATAGTTTATATTAGCTAAATATTTAAATAATCTGCATAAAGTAATCTACATATATATTATATTACATCAATTTCAAATAGCCAACTTGAAGTTAAGTTTCTTTTTCTGTTGCTTGCTGTTTTCCGCTCATTTCCAAGCGCTTGAAGAAAAAAGCCAAAACAAGCCGAACTGGCAACACTGACGCCAGCAGCAAGAAGAGCAAGCAAAATGGTCACACAGCCAAAGCCAAGCCACATTATGTCGTGTTGTTGTTGTTGTTGTGTTGACGAAGTAAAGTTTTTCACATTGGTGACGATGATTGTTGCCGCGACGTCGGCGTTGGCGGGCGACGCTGCTATGCTGCTGCTGCTCCTGTTCTCTGTCTCTGACTGTTGTTTGTTTGGATATATTGGTATCGGTAACGGGTGGTTATTGCTGCTGCTACGTTGGCTGTACTTGTGCGCCGCCTCTCTTTATATGTATGTGTGTTTTAGTTTTCCTGTGTATGTGTGTAATTTTACATTTTCTGTGGATTTATCCAATGTTTAATTTTTTGCTGCGCCCACCCAAAATACCAAATACAAAATATAAAATTCAAGCAGCCGTTGATGGCAGCGCGTCGTTTTTGTTGCTGTATCCATATCCGTGTCCGTGTCGACGTCGCCGTCGTCGCTGCTCTCACGGGGCGAATTATTGAGTGAGCGAGGCAAGCGACGAATGGGGCGAAGATGTGAAATGTGACTTGGATATTATGGTGACCTGTTCCTGCTGTTGCTGCGGCTGCTTCTTCTTTTGCCAGGCCGCGGCGCGTCAATAAAGCCAAAGCTAAAGCCTAATTGTGCTCATTTGAGAGCTCATCGCTGTTGTTGTCTGCTCCTTTTGCTCCACTGTTCGTTCGTTTCTTGTTCTGTTTTCTCCACTTGCAGCAGCGGCAGCAGATTCTTTTTGCTGGCTGTTGTTGTTGTTGCTCGCCTTTTTTCTTATTTTTTGCAACATGTATTTAGAACACAAGCATAGAATTTGCCTTACATATATGTGTGTGTGAGTGTGTGATTATGTATGTACATATATTTTCATATGTGTATGTATGGGTGTGTGTATGTAAGATTGCCATTCTTTGTGCACCATCTTTCTTGTGCTTGCTTGGGATTTGCTTGGATGCTCACCTCGCGCTGACCGCTATTCGATTTATTATTTTTATTAGCATTTTGTTTTGCTGTGCACAGTGGTGCAATTGTCAATTATTCATGCATATGCCGCAACAATTTTTCGCCACTGGTTTGACCAGTATTCCACATGCCTTATGCCTCACATCTCACGTGTTGCAACCTTTTGCAGCTGGTGCTGTTGCTGCTGCTGCATTCGTTTCACACCTGTCGGCCATAAATAATTTCAAATATTTTTCTCTTAAGAGCGGCCCAGTGTGCAGTGGTCAGTTCATCAATACACACACACACACATGCATATGAATTTGTGAAGCAGTGTGCGTGGCTAAATGAGCCGCTGTTGTTGTCTACCTGCCTTTTGATTTAGTTTTGCGTTACGCTTTAGTCAAATTTACGACCACACACGCATAGAAAAAACCGTCACACGCTTGCACTCACACACACACACATGCACGCAATCGTAACCTCTCACGTGCAATTGTGCAGTGGTTCGCGCTCTTCCTCTCTCTCGCGCTCTCAGCTGCCGATCATGTTTTTACTAGTGTGTGTGTGTGACTTGTCTGTGTTTTAGTCATATGCATTTGCCGAAGATGTCTCGCTGTCGCCGTCGATTGGCAGCTTGTTTTGTGCTGCTGCCGCCGCCGTCGTTGCTGCTGCTGGCTGGTTGTGGTTGTAGTGGTGTTGGTGGTGGTGGTGGGATTGTGTTGGATGTGTATCTGTATCTTACAGATTGATTAATAATCTCGTTTTTATACTCGACGAAGCTCTGCGACTGCTGCGGCTGCGGCTACGTGCTTATCACACTTTAGTGCAGTTTCTATCTTTCGCGTTACTTCCACACAATCTTTGTGAATATACATATAAATATAAATATGTATATACACATATATATACATATACTTACATGTGTACATATGCAAATTAAAACTATGGCAAAGGTCGTTTTAATTAAACAATTGCATAATTCTCTAAAGCAATAGTAAAGAATTCAAGTCGTCCTCCTCCTCTTCCTTCTCTTCTTCTATACACAGAAAAGACTAATTTCTAGAAACAAACGCTTCCTTGCCGGTCGCTCACATGTTGTGTGGAGCGCGCTAGAGTTGTGTGCGTGCTACGAATTTTAATAACACGTTAGTAACATGGGAAAACGAAAGTATCACGAAAATACCAAAATATAATAGATCTATTTGCATTTATTAGAATTAGAACATATTGTTTTATTTATTATTGTAATAATATTAATTAATTGTATTGTATGCGTAGTTGTGCTCTTTCATCGTGTCACGACACGAGTCCATCTCTAAAGATGCGCACAAATTTGAGTACCTGAATTTAATCCATTTCTCATGGCTAGCCCGAACAGCGCTTGGCTGGCTATTATTTTATTTTATTTTATCCCTTTTACGCTGTGTGTCCTTTGCACCAATAACAACATCAGTCGTCGCAGTCGCAATCGCTGCTGTGCTTGCTTCTTGTTGTCGTCGTCGTCAACAACAGTTTTTGTGGTACATTTGTTTCATTGCTTGGCTTTTTTTGCCCCTGCGTATGCCCTGTATATATCCCCCCTTTGCCCTTTCCATCATCATCCTGCTTGGAACACACGTGTGTGTGTAAATATATGTGCATGAGTGTGTGACAGGAGGCTCTGCCTTTGCCTTTGCACATCGCCTCTTGCTTACATTACACAGTTGACACAATGTGTGCTCTGCGCTGCCTTCTTTTTCTTCTCCTTCTACTCCTCCTCATTCTTCTTCAACTCGTCCATCTAGTGCACAGCAAACACACTAACACACACACACACTTATAGAGAATATATGTATATATATATATGTGCATGTTTTCGCTCTCGCTAGCGGCGCACTCTCGCGTACAATGCGCTCTCTCTCTCTCTCTCTCTGACTCTCAGTCAGTGCTGCAAGTGACGCTTTGGCTTCGCCTTTGCCTTTGCCGCGCTCATTCACCTCAGCGGAGGACAGGCTGGGACTGCTGTGACTGCCTTTCTGCCTGCCCATCTCATTCATATTCACATTCACCCAAAACGGCGTTTGGCTTAATCTCACGATTGTTTGGTTTCGTTTCGTTTGGTTTGGTTTGGTTTTGCTTTTTCTCTGCTCTGCTTTGGGCTCTGCTTTGGCTCTGCTCCAATGGTAGTTGCCTTGCTTGCTGTTGTTGCTGTTGGTTTGACTAGCGACCGACCCTCCACTCTTCTTCTCCCCCGTCTTCGTTCTGTTTCGTCGCCGTTGCTGTCGCCGTTGCTGTTGCTGGCTGATTCGCATTCGATTTTAGCCGCTGCCGCCGTCGCTGCTTCCGTGCTGCGCGCGTATGCGTTCCCCGTTGTGGTCTCTGTGTGTCTCTGTCTGAATGGGTATGTGTGTGTCTGTATGTCTGTGTGTGTGTGTGAGGAGTGTTTCTTGTATTTAGTCCGCAATGCGCTCGCTCATTATTTGTTTGAGCGCCGCGGTGTAAAGTTGTAAAAAGTCCAAGTGCTGCTTGAGCTGAGCAGCAGCAGCAGTAAACGCATCCATATCCAAAACAGCGTCGTCGATGTCGTTGTAGTGTCGGTGTCTCCCTCTTACAAACACACACACCCGCGCTCTCTGTCTCTTTCGCTCTATGAATGTGCTGCGTGCGTTTCTGTGTGTGTTTGGCTACATATGTGTGTGTGTGTGTAGTAGAAGAAATAATAATAATCAAACGAATGGAAAAATGTAATTGCTGCTGAGACAAAAGTAGACGACGAGTGGTGTGTGTGTGTGTGTGTGTGTGTGCGTGTGTGTGTGTGAGAAGCGAATGCAGACAACAACAACAAGAATAAGAAGCAGCAGCGCAACGTGCAAATAGCAAATGCTGTCGCCGCCGCTACAATGAATGATAATTAGTGCTTAATTAAAATCAATAATGTCGAAATCGAATTCGAAATCGAGATCCAATTCAATATTTGTGATATAATATCGTATAATTGTAATTCAAATTGAGTGTTTAATGTGTTTGTGCCTAAAATTGTCTAATACAACAAAATGGAGGTTATTAAACCCATGGATTTTAGCAGTTTCTCAGCGTTCTGCGAGCATCTAAATAAATCATCAGCAACAGCAGCAACAACAGCTCCCATTTTAAACAATGGCATTTATTTGGAGGTAAAACTACAACAACAACAAACAATGACAATGACAATTTATATCAAATTCAAATTTTGCGCAAATATTTAATTAAAACGACGATGCTCCATCGCATCAAAAGAAAAATAATGTGAATGCAAAGAATGCGTGCAGGAAACAACAACAAGAAGAACAAGACGCGGCAGCAGCAAAAGCAGCGCTGGTCACAGTAATAAAAGTAACTTAAAAAAAAGAAAAGCAGCAAGCTGCAAGCAAAGCAAGTCGAGCCGCAGAGTTAAAACGAAATACAAAACAATAAATTTATGCCTATAGATTTCGACGAGCGTTGCCACTTTACATGGCACATGTATGTGTAACTCACTCATACACACACACACATGACGGTAACCAGTTGGGCTATGTGTGTGTGTGTGTGTGTGTGAGCAGAGCGCGCTCATTTAAATTCGTTTTTCCGCCTGTCTTCTATCCTACCTACCCCCATTCCCATTTCCATTCCCATTCCCATTTCGCCGCACAAGTCAAGCCGTTGTTGCTGCTTGCTTTGCCTTGCCTGCTTTGCTACTTACTAATAATCATAATCAATCGCTCGCACTTGTATCGTGCCAAATGCACGAGTGAACGAGCGCAAGAGCAAGCGAGCGAGTAAGCGAACCAAGAGCAGCAGGGCGAAGGTGCGCATTTGTCGCGTGTGTCCAAGCGAGATGGGAAGGCACTTGCTAGAGATGGGTTAGCAGTAGAAGTCGTCGTGTTCAGTTCAGTTCGGTCTCCTCTTTATCTTGTTTCGCTGTTTTGTCGTTTGTTTTTGTTTGCCCCTCCCCCCATCACCCACATTCCCCAGCGCTTACTTGAAATTTGTATAGCAAAAAGCCGTTAGCCTCTGTGCCTGCATATATAAAACAACAGACACAACAGTGCTGCCAACCTGCGCCAATTGGCATCCTTGAAGAGCAGCCAGACTTGCCAACGTTGACGCTGCTGAGAGCAGGCAACTCCCCCTCCCCATGGCACTTGACTACAAGAGGCGCCCGCTTTACAGTTTTATTGTTGTTTTGATTTGCATTCACATATAAATATAAGTGCATGTGTGTGTGTATATTTTATTTGCAACCACCTGGCAACGCTGTCTAAGGAGTTGGCGTCGTTGTCCCTTTGCTATGTGTGATGGGTTGAGGGGAGGGGAGTATTATTATTATTATCATAACTAACTACATCACTAGAGTGAGAGAGAGAGACATAAAGAGATCCATTTTTGGCTATGTGTGCGTGTGTGAGTGAGTTGGCCGTGCAATTGGTCTCGCAGGATTCATTTGTTTGTCTCCCGGCTGCCCGCCTTTTGTCTCACTCCCTCAAACCCCTAACCCCCTTCGCCTGTCCTTAAATTGTCGCTATGCCATTTTTGCCCTCTGCACTCTCTGTGTCGCGTTATTAGGGGTGTAAAATGGATTTTTTACTTTTATTATTATGATTTTTATTGTATTTCCCAGTTTCAGTTTCAGTTTTGCTTCGTATTTAGTCGTCATCGTCTATTGTCTCTCATTTTTGCCCCTTTGCTTTGCGCTCGCCATTCGCATTTTGTACTTTTTTTTACTTTTTGCGCAAAATTTGAGTAATTTGGAAAAAGGTCCCGTTACCGACACCGACACCGACCAACCCCCTACAACCACACACACGCATAGAGCAACAGCACCCACCCTTGATGCATC
Source organism: Drosophila nigritarsus (assembly GCA_035044305.1). Classification (NCBI taxonomy): domain Eukaryota; kingdom Metazoa; phylum Arthropoda; class Insecta; order Diptera; family Drosophilidae; genus Drosophila; species Drosophila nigritarsus. Next base: position 4,142,458 of record JAWNMF010000133.1, on the reverse strand, counting down.
CATCCCGTTATGCTGTTGATGATGACAATGAAGAGGGCGAATGAGGTGTGGATGAAGGGAATGTGGTGGGGAAAACTGCTTTTAATTTTTTTCAAATTGTGTAAATATTCGTAATGAATTTGCGCTGCTTTTCGCGTTGTTTTTTTTTATTTGACTGGTTGTTTGGTGTTGAGTATTGGTAATCAAATAGTGATTGGCTACACATATATATACACATGATATATATTTAACTGTATTGGCGTATGTATATATCTATATTTATATCTGTACCTGTATATATAGCTGACAGTTTTGAGTCGTTGTACAAGACTAATAGCCTTATCTTATCGGAGGCAGACTTTTTGTTTGTTTGGTTGGTTGGTTTGTCATGAATGGGTAACGCTTGTAGAGTAACCAAGATTATTATACTCGCAAGTCTGATGTTGATGATACCTCTTTAATCTACAACCAACATACACAGGAGTCTCTCACTCTTCTGAGTCATAGGAAATGATAATCTAAAATGAAATTAAGAAATAAATATAAATAAAAATAAAATAAATAAAAATAAAATAAATAAAAATAAAATAAATAAAAATAAAATAAACCCAAACAAAATAAATAAAAAAGTAATTCAAATAATTATAAATAACACATAACTCAAAGATGAGTGAACTTCGGTCAAGTGTTAGCACTTAGCTTTCAACCGATAAGTCCAACAAAATAAAAATTAGTAGGAAATGTGATTGAAGATTTGATTGAATCGAAATGAAGATAATATAAATAAAATAAATGTATATTATTATTAAATAAAAAAATGTAAAGAAAATGAATGTGAATCGAATAAATACATAACTTAAAGATGAGAGTGTTTCGCAAGATATTGAAGAAGTAGATATGTTTAGTTTTTGACAATCGCACATCAAAATATGCCGGCTATAAGGTTCATATATATAACAAATTTAAACCGCTTAAATATCCAATTGAAATATGCATTAATACTAATAACATAACCAGAAATATAAAAATCACCCAAAAATATAACTATATATAACAACTTGTAGAATTGCACACATCCAATTTATTTATTATGTGATAAATTTATTTAAATATTAATATATAATTGAAAAATGTTTTTATACTTATAGAAAATGGAGCGGCAAGGCAAAATGGAGCTGGCTGCCAAGGAGCGTGAATCGCAGCGTTTGCAGCTGATACCCAAGAAATGGAATCGCCGCGAAGAATACGAATTTCTGCGCGTTCTCACCGGCTACGGCATCGATATGCAGCTGACTACGCCCATGGGTGGTGCAAATAGCAATAATAATCACCCCACACCCGATTGGATTAAATTCAAACAGATGGCGCATTTGGAGCGCAAAAGCGATGAGACCCTAACCGATTACTACAAAGTCTTTGTGGCGATGTGTCGTCGCCAGGCGGGCCTCAAGCTCGGCGAGAACGAACGCGGTCTTGAGGGCATCATCGAGGAGGTGGAGAAGGAGCATGCCAAACTCATTTTGGACCGACTCGAACTGTTGGCCAAGTTGCGCGAAGTGGCGCGAAATCCCCAGTTGGAGGAGCGTCTGAAGATGTGCGCTATGAATGCAGATACACCCGACTGGTGGGAACCGGGACGACATGATAAGGAACTGATTGCCGCGGTGCTCAAGCATGGGCTCTATCGTTCCGAGACGTTCATCTTCAATGATCCCAACTTTAGTTTTGGTGAGTCGGAGAAGCGTTTCATACGCGAACTGGAGGCACAAATACAGCGCACCATCAAACTGGAGGCATTCAATGCTGAGAAGGCAGCGGCAGCTGAGAAGGCGGCAGCAGCAGAAAGGGCGGCAGCAGAAAAAGCAGCCTTGGCTGAGAAAGTGGCGGCAGCAGAGAAAGCTGCTGCAGCAGCATCTGTCAAGCATGAAGTCATCGATCTGGATGATGAGCTGCTCACCAAGGAGAGTGTCATCAAGAAGGAATCGCCCGTCAAGGCGGAAATTAAGCCAGAGTTGAGCACGGATCAAATGGAGACGCCAGAAAGCGGTGAACAAACCAACAAAGTAGAGGAAAAGGCAACAGAGGAGGAAGTGGAAACTGCCGAAAAGTTAGATAAGGATAAGGATAAGGAGAAGGAGCAGGAGCCTGCGCTGGATGAGGAAGCAAAGTTGCCCTGTGAAAACAAAGACGAAGAAGCAACAGTCAAAGAAGTCATCGCTGAAAGCGAAGCAGAAGCTGCAGAGATCAAATCCAAGGTTGCTGCTAGCGAAGATAAAATGGATGTGGATGTTGAGCCAATTGCAGAGAATGGCAGTGAAAAAGACGCAACCGCAGAAACAGAAGCAGCAGCAACAAACGAAAGCGAGAAGAAGTCGGGGGAAAGGGAGGCGACTGCCGAGGAAAAATCCGAGAAAATCAGCGAAAAGGCAAATGACAAAGCTGAGAAAATGGAAAGCGAAACAAGCAGTGAAGAAAAACCAGCAGCAGCAGCATCTGAAAAGGAAGACAATGAAACAACAGAAATTCCTGAAAAGGCAGACAAAACCGAGGCTGATGAAAAGCCAAGCGAGTCCATCGAAGAAGGAGATAAAGAAACGACCGAAAAGGAAGCAGAGGCAACAACGGATACAACAGTTGCAACAACAGCACCAGCAACAGTTGTTGCCACAGCTGAAAGTGATGCCGAAGCCGAGCCAAAAACAGAAACTGCTGCTGATGCAACAACCACAACAACAGAAGTCAAGACTCCAACAGTCGACGCGTCAAAGGTCAGCGAGAAGAAGAAGGTGCCCGCAGAACAAGAGATACTTGATCTGGTCGCCGGCGGACCCACAGATCCCGACGACGACGAAGTGATGAAGGAGAAAGAGAAAGCCGTCGAGGAAGAATGCAAAAAGCAGGCAGCCGAACTAAAGGCTCGCTTTCCCGATCTCGAAGTCATTCAACCGGCAACGGTTAAGCAGCAGAAGCTGGAGAAGCCCAAGCTGGAGATGTGTATGATTCGCTGGTTTAAGGATTTCGCATTGGAGCGTCGCATCGCGCACATCGTTGTCTGTGTGGAGACGAGCAAGTGGCCCGTGGACAAACATTATAGCGCCTTTGCCGGCCTCAAGGGTGGTGCCTCAACAGATCTCAACATAGCGCTGCACGAATCCATACCACATCTGAATAGTATCGAGCGACGTTCGACCACGCCCGATGTCATCACTATAACCACAGATCAGGGTGTGACCAAGCATCTGCAGGCATCCCAAATGCAACAAGTGGCCAACAGCAATGCAAGCGTGTCCAATGCAGCAGCGGCATCAGTTGCCTCCATGCAACACACGACAAAGACGACGCCAGGCGGTGGAGCGACAACGGCAACAACGCTGCCCGGTCTGGATGCGAATAGCATAAATGCAGCAGTTGCAGCTGCTGTTGCAGCTGCCGCAAGTGGTGGCAATGCCACCTCGCTCTCTGCCCTGCTCCCGGGCATGTCGCTGAGTGCGGCAACGGCAGCGGGTGCAGCAGCAAGTGCAGCAGCTGCTGTTGCAGCGGGCGGCTTAAATGTGCCCACTGCTGGTGGCGGCAGCGGCCTTGGTGGCACCTCCAACGTGGGCAAAAAACGCAAGCGACACATTGCCATCGATGTGGAAACGGAGCGAGCCAAGTTGCATGCGCTGCTCAACAGCTCAACAAGTAAGTTGGAATCGAGTCCACTTTAGATATAATCACTAGCTAAATCCATGCTCTCTTCTTACAGTGGCGCCCAAAGATTGGGAGAGTGAAATTGCCAATATGGAGGCTTTAACCGGTTCGGCGGCGAGACGTGGCGGCGGCTCAGGTGCTGCAGCTGCCTCGGCAGCCGCATTGAGTGGCATGCAGCCGCCGCCTGCGCATCAGCATGCCTCGCTCTCGCGTCAATCCTCCGGTCAGTTCAATAAGCCCGCTGTGCCAGCGCTGAAAACACCGCCACCCTCAATGGGTGCACCCATGGATCTGTCTTCCAGGTGCGTCAATTTGAAATTGTTCAAGCTTAAGCTATAAAATACTAATTCGAATTTAATTCACAGCAGCCTGCCCAAAATGAATATGACTGAAATGCTCAAGTCCGCATCGAGTGCGGGCGCAATTGATTTGAGCGAGGTGCAGGACTTTTCGATGCCCTCCAAGAAATCATCGTCGTCATCGTCCAGCAGTGTGCATGCGGCGCTCAGCTCCGCATTCCCCTCCATGGCGGGCAGCAAGAGCAAATTGGACGACACTCTCAACAAGCTGATGAAGAAGAACAATTGCGTAAGTCAATCAAAAATATCTCCCTGAATCTTAAATACATCTCCGATCTGAATTGCAGACCATTGAAGAGCCCGTCATTGGCAAGGAGAAGAAACGCAAGAAGCTGGATGAGATTGTGCTTGGCCTGTCCGCTGCCAAGGAGCAAAAGACCTTCCCCGATCCATCGTTGCCCTCGTCAAAGAAACCTCAAATACCGCCCAGTGTCTCGGTGACGCCTGCCAATCTGCAGGCGCCCAGCCAGCAGCAATCGAATCAGAAACCGTTTACCATCACTGTGACGACAGTGCCCGGAAGTGAGTTGGAGTCTCTGCGCTTTCATTTCTAATATGGCCCCCCCTCGAAAAAGCCAAGGCGGCTTTATCCCCTGATTCAACTAATCAGACTAATCAATCCTAAATCTCTTCCAACAGAATCGAAGAGCGGCGGCCAAGGCAACAGCGGAAGCGGCGCCGGCAGCAGCAGCTCAGCGCAGGGCGGCAGCGGTCTGAGCGCCCTGCAAAATATGGCCATGGGCGGTTTGTCCAGCAAGGACAATCTCAATGCTCTGCTCGCTCAGACAATGGCCACCGATCCCCAGTCGTTCCTCAAGCAACAGCAAAAGATGATGCAATTCTTGCCGCCGGCTCAGCGCAAGGCGTACGAGAATATGCTGGCCGAAATGGAGCAAGCGATGAAGTTGAGCTCCAAATACAACTCCTCGCACGATGTCAAGGTCAACAAATGGCTCTCGGACATGAGCAGCCCCCTCGGCGATCAGCTGAGCATTGATTATGTTGGCAATTCGGGCGGCAACAGCAACAGCGGCAGCAGCAACAGTCGTCGCGGCAATCGCCAGCAGAGCAGCAGCTCCTCGGCTGCCCAACAAGCGGCTCAATTACAAAAGCAACAACAACAGCAGCAGCAGCAACAACAACAGCAGCAGCAGCAACAACAACAACAACAACAACAGCAGCAGCAACAACAACAACAGCAGCAGCAGCAGCAGCAACAACAATCGATGGCTGCAGGTCCTCAGGGTTTGACGGGGGAGGAACCGGTTCCGGTGATCAACAAGCAGACGGGCAAACGACTCGGCGGCAACAAGGCGCCACAACTGAAGCGACTCATGCAATGGTGAGTTCAAAGTGTCTTTTTATCACTTTATCATCGTCTTATCAATTCAGAGTCTTATCTGTTTCAATCGTAAACTAATTCATACACTAAGAAAAAAATCGTTCTAGACTCCCTTTTATTCAGAAAGTAACTTTCTAAAATGGCTTTCTAAAAACTGCGGTTTGCATTTCCATACTTCAGTGTGGATTTTTTTTTAAATTTTTCAAAAAATATGCCTAATAATTGAATAATATTCATTTAACAGTTCTCATATTGACTCTTTTGTTACGTAAATTTGTTTATACAGAAGTTTTTGAAAGCAGATGCAGTCATTTTTTATTACTTCATTCTGAATTTCTCAAAAATGAGAGATTGTTTTTGTACTTTTTAGAAAAGTTGTTCTAAATAATAGATTGTCTCGATTTAGGGCTAGAAGTTTTTGTAATATTTTTCCCAATACTTAGAAATTATTTCTAAGAAATAGAAAACGTTTTTTTTTTTGATAAACCCAATATTTATGTAGATTTTCATTTTAGGCCAATTTATTGTAATGTATTTTTTCCGAGTGTACTAAATATTTCTTACTTCTTCTTTCTACTCCACAGGCTCACCGAGAATCCCAACTATGAGGTGGATCCCAAGTGGCTGGAACAGATGCAGAATCCAATGTCGGCGCCATCGCCAAAACCGAGCAGCGGCAATAGTGGGATGGTGGATAACAACAGCGGCCTTGGCTATGGCTCCAAATCGCATGGCGGCCGACCGTCGTCCAATTCGAGCAACGCCTCCTCGAGCAGTCACACTCAACAGCAGCCAAGTGCGGCACAATCGCCAGCTGGCAACAATTCGGGTGGTGGTTCCACCAAGAAGTCATCCCGTCAATCCCAATCAGCTGCTGCCTTGGATCAGGCAGCGTTGCAGTTTGGCTCGCTGGCCGGGCTGAGTCCCAGTTTGTTGGCCAGTCTGCCCGGACTGGGTGCATTCGATCCGAAGAATCCGTTGGCCGCCTTCGATCCGAAGAATCCGCTGCTCTCGATGCCTTTTGGCGGTATGCCCGGAATGGGTAATCTGCCCGGTCTGGGTAATCTCAACAATATGAATCTGTTCGCCAGTCTGGCGGGCATGGGCGGTTTGGGCAATCTCGCTGGCATGGATGCCCAGTCGCTGGCTGCGCTCATGGCTGCTGCGGGTCCAACGCTCGGCGGCCTCACCGGCAGCTCGGGCCTCGGCACCGGCAAGAGCCAGTCGCAGTCCGGCGGCGGTGGCAGCTCCTCCAGTGCCGGCTCCTCCTCAGCGGCCAGCAAGAAGAAGCAGCAACAACAGCAGCAACAACAACAGCAACAACAACAGCAGCAACAACAAAACGAAGCCGCCCAATTGGCAGCAGTTGCTGCTGCTGCAGCAGTGAATAGTGGCGGTGGTGGTTCATCGGGTGGCAAGAATGCTGCCAGTGCTTCGGCATCTCAGTTGGCTGCTGGTTTTCCATTCCTCTTCCCCAATCCATCGCTGCTGTATCCGCCCATGGGTCTCGGCGGTCTCAATCCCTATTCGCTGGGCAGCAGCGGACTTGGCTCCGCCTACGATCAGTTGGCGCAACAATATAATCTGTTAAATGGCGTTGCCACATCCTCGGCTGCTGTGACAGGCTCAACGCAATCCTCATCCAAATCGCATCAGTCGCAGTCGAGCAAATCGAGCAATTCACGCAACGCCTCCAATTCGGCGGCAAATCTAATGAATGCCATGGCCAGCATGAGCGCTGGCACGGTGACAACGCCCAGCTCCTCGAGCAGTCGTAGCCGCCAGAGCAGCAGTCAACGCAACTCGGTCGCCTCGGTGACACCCAGCGCAGCCGATATGGCTCAATTGTCCAGCCTGCTCATGCCCGGCGCTGATCCACATCTGCTCGAGTCGTTGAGCCGCATGAGCAGCATGGACTTGGCGCAGGCCACTCGACTGATGAGCTCGCTGGGCATGCCACCGATGCCGACGACAACGAACAACAACAGTTCGTCGAACTCGAACAACAATAGCGGCAACAGCAGCAGCTCCTCCAGTGCGGCAAGCAAACGTGCCGCTGCAGCTGCAGCTGCTGCCGCTGCTGCCAACGAGGCATCCGCCAAGGAGCAACAGAAATGGTTCGAAAGCATCACACGTGGTGCTCTGCCCACAGATCTGGCCGCATTGCAGGCCTTCTCGCAGGGCAAAATGCCCGCTTCGTCCAATTCCAATTCAAACTCGTCGAAGAGCTCCTCGAAGTCGGCGGCCGCAGCTGCTGCTGCTGCAGCTGCCGCAGCCGCCGCACAATTGCCACAAATACCGGGCATGTCCAGTGATTTCTCACAGGCGCTGCTCGCCGAGATGGCTGCACAGGCAATGGTTGCCGCTGGCGGCTCATTGCCGCTAAGTGGACCAGGCTCATTGGCCAGTTTGGCGGGACTCACTGGTGGCTCCACATCATCCTCAGGTGGCAACAACAACAGCAGCAGTGGCAGCGGCAGCAGTTCAGCTGCCAAGCGACAACGTGAACAGGATTTGTTTAAGCAACAAATGGATTTCTACACCAAGTCACTGGGACTGGGATCGGGCATCTCGCTGATACCCACCTCCTCCTCCTCATCGACTGGCGGCAGCAGCAACAGTCTCAATGCAGCCGCTGCCTATGCAGCCGCCCTGGATGCCGAGCATCTCCAACAGCAACAACAGCAGCAGCAACACAAATCGAAACGGGCGCGCACCGATCTCCATCCCACAAAGGATGAGCTGGCGGCTGCTGCATTGGCCGTGGGCTTGCCACTGAATCTGGGAGCTGCCAGCATGAGCAGCATCGAGAAGAGTTTGCGTGGCGTGAGCAGCTCCAGCAACAATTCAACGCCAGCGCCGCCAACGCCAACACCACCCGAGCAGCAGGACAAGGTGACACTGACGCCACTGTCGAATGCGTCGGGGGCCGGCAGCTCCTCCTCATCCTCGAATGCAGCGATTGCCGCCAATCTGCCGTCACAGACAACCATCACGATTGCACCGCCGATCAGCAGCGGAGCCAGCACCAGCAGCGAGCGATCGGAGCGTAGTGAATCACGCATCTCGCTGACCATTACGAATGCGGCGGATGCGGCCAAGTTGCCGCCACCCTACGAGGAGGCCGACGAGCTCATCATCCAGCCCATACTCAAGAAACCGACGGCGCCCGGCAGCAGTCACAGCGGCAGTGTCGAGGATCTGGATGCCAGCGGAGGCAATAACAACAATAATTCCTCGGCAGCCGCCAATCTGAGTGGTTCGAGTAGCAGCAGCTCATCGGTGGTGGCGGCTGCCGCAGCCGCTGCAGCTGCAGCCGAAGAGAATCGACGCTCCTCCAATCGTCTCAAGCGTCCACGTTCCGGCAACGAAGGAGGTGGCAGCAGTGGAGGCGGCGGCGGAGGTGGTGGAACAACTGCATCGGCTGCGGAACAGCCGCCGGAAAAGCGACGAGAATTGCGGTCAACGCGACACACGCGACAATCGGCGGATGCGGCGACGCTAAATCTGTCGGCGGGAAGCGAGTCTGAAGAGCGGAATGAATGAGTAAAGCCAAGCTCCTCCTAGCCAGACGATAGCGCCCCAGTGGGCGCCAGAACCAGACAAGGCAACAGCAACAGCAACAAAAATATAAATAAAGATTACCAAAATCAGAAGAAGAAGAAGAAGGCCACACAAGAAACGAGGCGAACCAGAAATGCAAACAGAAAGAAGAAGGAAGAAGGTGCAGCAGCTGTAGCTGATGATGAGACAAAAGCACACAAATCGAACTCAAAGCAAAATGTAACGAGTACAACAAAACGAGCTAGTTCCACAAAAAGAACGAGAGCGAATGCGACGAGTACAACAACAACAGTAACAACAACAACGCTGACGAGGGCGAGAAGAATGTGTGCGTCTAGAAATAGTAGATCCCTTAAGCTTAAAGTTGTGTAAAGTATAAGTAAAAAAAAAAACAAATATATATATATAAACATATATATATATATATATATATCTAAAGATAATATGCATATATATACATGGTATGCATCTATAGCGAGTAGAAGGAGCGAATGAGTGTTTAAAGTGGAATACTGCTGCTGCGCCAGACTGTGACCAGCTGCTATGTGACTCTGACCGAGTTGGGGACTTCTCGTCGCACAGCAGCAGCGAGTGTAAAATGCTGCAAAATTAAAAACACTCGATGCTGTTGTCCGCCTAGATTCCCACTCTACGCTTTGTAGTTTCAGCACCAGGCCTGGCCATGTATTCTCAATCAAACTCACTCAGCTCTCCAATGATGATGATGATAAGGCAACCGTCGCAAACTGCTCCATCCCATCCCCCACCCCTTTAACTTCTCCATCCTTGCCGCACTGCTGCAACTAATGCGCGGGGTGATTGGGTTAAGAGGGGGGTAGTGGGACGAGATGGCTGTTGGTTTGTACGGGGTTGATTCATACGATTAACGAGTATATTAAAAAAGCGCTTATAATTTAATTGTAACAAAAAGGGGAGGAGGGGCAGCAACAGGAAGACACACAGAGAGATGGAGCGAAAGAGAGAGTGTGGAGAGGGTGAGAAGTTTGCTGCCTGCTCCTACACACACAGATTGAATAACGGTTTAAATTATTGCAAATTATTATTGATAACTGAGATAAGCAAAAACACAACAAACAAACGGCAAGAAACGGAAAGTTTAAACAGCAAACTAACTTAAAAGCAGGATGCAAAAAAGCAAAAAAGAAAACCACAGTTTAATTGATTCACACCACACACATACACTCATACACACCTATTATTATATGTACACATACATAAATATATATATATACATCAATATATATATATATATATATGCAACAATATATATATATATATACATTTATATATATATCTAGGATTAATTGGGTTCAATGCTGTCGTCCTTCACAAGAGTTAATCTTAATCACAAACAAAAACATAAACAAACAAAAACAAACTGTACATATTTTAGTGTCTTTAAATGGCTCTCGTGTCACTTAACGTTTTATAGATCACATCAGATCGGATCCATACCCCACACCCCTAAATCATATATTTCTCTCATTTCTTCTGTGTTTTTTTTTATTATTGATGATAATGTGTGTATGTGAAATCCTCTTCTGTTTTATCCCCCCCGCACTTGGTCGTTCTGCCTATGTTATATTTGAGTACTCGATATGTCCTATTTATATATATACATATATTATACATAATACAAATATTGACATTGTCGTCAAATCGCTTTTAATTTTTAATTTTAATTATGTAATTAGTAAACAATTTATATCGCATGAGTTTTAATTTGTATTTTGTATGTTTTTAAAAGTGAATTGAAACCAATCGACAACAAACAACAAGCAAAAATCTGCAAACAAAATTAAAGAAAAACAAAACAATACAAAACTTAAAAAACTGTAAGAAATGTTTGTTGCATAATCAAATTTTTCTTAATTTAAATGTAATTGGCGACTGTACCTCCATGTCCCAACACCACCCCATCCACAAGAAACTTACATATATTGAATTATATAAATCCTAACTATATAAATCAAATGGAAATCCGATTTTGTTTGCACTTCAATCCATTAAACTACAACAAAAATCCATAATAATAATAATAATGAAAAAAAAAAAAACAAAAAAACCGTTGCACCAACAGACAAGAGCAAATAACAATTTAAATTAGAGATGCTAAGTATAAATCTTAATTAAAGTATGATAATTACAACACAACTACAGCAACAACAAGATAAATATATGAAAAATAAATTTCCAAAATTACAACAAATAAATACTTTTTCAATTGGGAGCTGGGAAATCAAGCGAAAATTCTGGTGAGCAGTATTTTCAAGTTCCGGCGAAATCTGAAATAAAATACTGCAGCATGACTTCGCATAATCATTATAACCTTAGCTCAAAAGAATATAATGGTTTTGTGCAAATGCATGAAACAGGCAGAGGGAAGCATCTCCGACCCCATAAAGTATATATATTCTTGATCAGGATCAACGGACGAGTCGATATAGCCATGCCCGTCTGTATAAACACGCAGAGACTAAGAGCTAAAGTCTTCAAATTTGGAATATTGGTTCTCGAATACCAGGCGCAGATCTAGTTTGCTTTATTTTATCGATAACTGCTACTGTTTAAGGAATATCGATACATTTCGATGAATGGTACAATTTTAAAGACAGAATCTTCTAATTAATACATAATTTGTATATGCATATTATTGATCAGCCGCCCAAATTTCATCAAGATCGGATAAGTAACACCCAATTAGTGGTCGAAAATATATTGTGATATTGATCTCATTTCTATCAGGAGCCGCAAGCATTTTTGTAAGCTTATAAATATGCGAGCGCATGTGTGAGAAAGAGATGGCATGATAATCGCCGCGAGCGTTAATATATTTTTGTGTGTATTCTGGACAGCCCCGTTACACTGTTTGCGTGTACATATATATGTGTGTTTGAATGTATATGCACTTATTTGCAGCCAGCCATTGCGGGCCAGTCCGGGCTTGTGAATAATATGCGCTGGCTTAGTTTTTACTCTGCAGTCCCTGTGCCTGCCATAAGAACAGTGCACTGAAAGACCTTCTCACATTTGGGTGCAAGAATTTTTAAAGGGAAATTTGCCAATAAAACTAGAATATATATTTAACATCTGTGTTAAGGGTATATAGTAGTTGAGCTCACTCGTCTAAAGCATTCTTACTTGTTTTTAATATATATACAAATATTGCATCCAATTCGCAAAAACTATTACGTCAGCCAAATGAAGTTGGACTTTCTAGAGTTATACCTCATTGAAAGTGTAAAATTCCGAACTTTCGATTGCAATATTATGAGCAATTGATGTGTATATTACTCGGGCTTGATAGCAGTCGAAACTATAAATTTATTCACTGGTAGAAACCTAGAATTGGCGCAAATACGCAATAATTGTAAAAGTATAAAGAAATTGACTTTGTGTTGTGTTTGTTTTTCGTCTTTACTACGCAATTTATAGATATATATGCTTGTATATTCACAGTAATTGAGTTTAACTTAATTAGGGGCAACAAAAGCTGCTTTTAGCATTGCGATAATCAAGGAATTTCCATAGATAAATTGACATACACATAACTAAATTGAATTTCGCTGAATTGAAATTTCGTTGTAACTTTTTTTTTATGACCAATTGAGGGGTTAGGGATTAGGGTGAGGGAGATGGGAACAGAACTTACAATAAATACAAAAAGTACAAATATGTATAATATACAATGTATAAATCTGTGTGCAATTGCATATAAAGCACTTCAACAGCGACGTCTCTGGCGCCACCAAATTGGGGGCGTCACCAGCTTGTCAAGTCGTCAGGTCGTCAGCTCGACAGCTGGATGTATAGTAAACTTTGAGTCTTAAAGGCTACAGCTTTGTTAAATTGCTCATGTTGGTTTCTGTTGGTTGTTCGACCGAACTAGATATGATGCAAGAACAGGGATCTCTCGTATGCCTCCTCGAGCAGCATCTGGTTGCGTCGCTTCTCCTCCGGCGTCAGTTCGCGCAGCTCGTCGAAACCATCATCCGAATTGGCTGTTTCGTCGTCTTCGCTGCCAGTGCGCTCCTCGCCAGCCGCCGCTGGCAGCAGCGGCTGCCCAATAATTTGACGTATATCATTGGGCAAAGCCTCGGATGCCTTCAGCTGCAGATAGATGGCTTCTGCGGTTTCCAGGGTGCATTTCAAATCGATGGTGCCGGTTAGTTCGTTGACATGTTTTAGGATCTCGGTGAATTCGTATTTTCGATCGATAATCACATTGGTCTCCTGGTCGAGTAGCGCCACAGAGATGAGCAGGTGGAAGTTGGCACAGGGAAGACGCGTCCACAGACACTCCCAGAGCCGGAGCACATCATCGTTGTCCAGCTCCCGCTTGTACCAGACGAGCAGCCAACGAAAACAGAAGTACATGTTGTCCGAATCGTGACTGCACATATAATTGAACAGTGGCGCATTGGCCACCTCGAGCAGTCGCCGAATCTGGGCAAATTGGGTCTTCATGCCCGCCTGATCCATGTCAAAGTTGCCGAGCACCATGTCCATGAAGCCGACAAAACACCAAAACGCATCCACCTCGTTCACCTGATTCTCCAGTATGGGCGCCAGCAGATCGGACATGCCCTGCACATAGCCCAAATCGAAGTTGTACATCACATAGGTCATCAGAATGCCCTGCAGCAACTCGAGATTGGGATTGTCCTCACCGGCATAAAACTGCTGCGAGCGATCTGTACGCTTCACATCCTTCTCAATTTGACATTTGCGATCACGATAGCCGCTAAAATTCGACTCCTGCGTGTTCGTCATCGAAAGCCATTGTGCCTTCATTTTGTAGTATTCCAGTGACTTCTGCTGGCGCCGCTCGATGCGTTCCTGTTCCGTATCGGACCAATGATTGTAGTTCAGCAAATATTTCCACACCTCGGCGCGCAGACTCGGCTCGATGCCGCCACGAAAGATGAGCTCTTTGACGCGTAAGCTATCCGAGATGCGTCCATCGTCCATTCGAAATTCCAGCCACTGCTTCTCGTTGAGTGCTTGGCCTGCAATCAAATCCAATCAATATTCAAATCAATCCCTTTCCCTTAGTTCAAATCTACTTACCACGATGCACACTCTGTCGCGCTGGCAAATTATTAACTATCTTCTCGTCCTGGGCATTAAGGTTTTCAAGTTCAGTGTCCGCCGGCGATTTGTCGGCGCTCTCGCCGCGGCTGTGACTGTTGGAGGAGCAGGCGCTATTAGTGCTGCCACTCAGCTTGATGAACTGATAGTTCTGATCCGGCGACGTTTGGCGATCACCGTGCACCATCGATTTGGGTGAACGTTGAAACGATGGCTGCACATAGTCCGGTATGGTGCCGAGAAAACCGACCAATTTATTGGGCAACCAGCTCTCGCGTGGTAACTGACTCGCCTTGATCTCACCAATGTCCAGTTCGGCGAATGTCTTCTTCAGCTTTTGATTCTCAGTATTTAATATGGCATATTCCTCGCTGCCATTGCGACTCGTCTCGGAGGTCTCGATGAAATGCTGCTGGCGCATCGAGCTCAAAAATAGCTCAGCATTGCCATTGTGAAAGAAAAACTCGCAGTGGACGCCACTGTCCGACTTGCGCAGGAATCGTATAGTCTGTCCGCGATTCCCCACCTCAACCGCCGCCAGATCATCCATCAGGGCGCGCATTATTCGAGCTCGCGTTGCCATCAAACCACCACCATTCCCATTGCTGCCCACTTCCAGGGGTTTTGTGTTGAACGCATTGCACTCGGATGTGGTGCGTGTCCGACCCGATATTCTATCGACCAGCGCCCAATCGCCCTGATCCTGACTATCGTTGGCCACCATAATGCTATCGTTTGGCTGCCACTCCAAATAGAGGCGACGCCGTGGCAGCGTGTACTCCACCAGCGACAGGGACCCGCTGGTGTTCAATTCCGCAATATGCTCCGCATTCGCCTTCTTCAGCAGCACCCCGTCATGTGTGCACAGCACCTGCAGCCATAAATGCAATCACCAATTTAAATTAGGGCAAGCCCAAAATGAGTCAGTGTCTAATCAAAGTGAACAAAGACTTTGACGACTTTCAACTTACGTTTCCCGTTCCCTGGGGCATATCGGAGTCGGGCATGGTGACGCCCACTTGGGATTCGGTAAGCACACCCAGCTGTATCTGCTGGCAGCGCTCGTAGCGCACCGATGTGTTCATTGCGATGACCAGCCGTATCCGTTTACCAAATGAAACAATAAAATTTTCTGCGAATTATTACGTTCTAGATATAAACAATTGAATTTTGCAACAAATTTGGAGTGTACACACTGCACATTCAGCGCTGCCAACTTGTCTGTATCATTTGCCGATATACGAGCGCAACATTGGCAACTCTAGAGAACTGCGATATTTTCAGCTCAAAATTATTTATAAAATACAAAACGCAAAATAACCTTAATCAAATATTGATTTTATGTGCCTATGAACGATTTGTATATGGTATACATTAAAGTGCAGTCAAAGCAAATATTTGCATTGCCTGTAGCAGTGTGTACACACCAAGATCGTGTTTATAATTGACAGTTAAATTCAAATATGAGGATCATTGGCATTTTGATTTATTTATTTAATTTTTTTTAATTAACTAAAATGTATGACTTGCTATCTGCATTTTGAGTTTTATGTGTCATATAAGTTATGCTCTTTGCCAGTTCCGTGTGCAAGTGTAAAACATTTGAAAATGACTTGCAATACAATTTAAATTTAATCACAGCCATGGCCATTGTTCGCTCGCAATTGATCCGAGAGCGAAAGTAAATTTCTTGCACTCTACACTAGTGGGCATATGACACTCACTGATCATGTTTGGCTTTTAGCGTATGCCGGAACACGAACGATCTGTGATACGTTTGTAAATAGGCATTATATGTTGTACGTATGTACCAGCAAATACTTTACCGAATATTGTAAATAGACTGAATGTGCCCCACTCTTGTGTGATAAGTGCGAGTGAGTTTTCTCTTTTCTTGTTTTCTCAATTTCCGAAGTGCCGACGTTTTTCCGAATGACAATCGGAGCGCCTCAGAAAATGATTCGAAAGCATTTTGGGTAGTTTTTGAAAATTGGACGAGCATTCAGTTTGCCTTTTGAGACTTGGACTATCGAAACGTTTATCTCGCCGCGTTCTTAGAACAAAAAATAGAACAAAAAACAAAAAAAAAACATTTTCAGAAAACTGAAATTGAATATTTACAGGTGGGTGAATTTATCCATGATGAGCATTGACCCACTGTGCCCTAGGCCTTCTAAGAAAATTTGGCAAACTTTTCAATTGAATTTGCCATTGAGAGCATTTAAACACTTTTCGGGCAAATAGATAATTTATTTTGTAAAAAACAAGTCTATTGTTCTTTTGTGTTATGTTCAGATTATATAATATTTGATAACACCTACACTAAAAAAAAATACAGTGACAAAAATATAAATATTAGCAATAAACTTTAAAGTTAAAAAAACAATAGTTCCCTTTGAAGGTGTGCGTACTTAAAAATTGGCCAAGAAGCATAAACACTTTTGTAGACTGATTTTGATATGTCTATAAAATGTATCCATAAGCATAGATATATGCAGATATATACATTTTGGCATACTTTACTTGAAAAACATGGCCACCACAGTTTTATCAATGAATACAAGAAATACGTATTGTGACCAGCTGAATTAAAATATGTATTTAATATGCATGTCAAATAGTTTTAGTGACCTTTACGCATAACTCTTTAGAGTTTGGTTATGATCTGATCGTGTGATATCTTTCTCTCTCCTCTGATTATTTTCTCTTTGTGTGTGCATATGACAGTGTTTTTATTTTTTTTTTATTTATCGGATAAAAACAACGGCAATAGAGCAAAAACATGAACAATTTTCTCGTTGATCGTCGTTGGGATAGAAATAGCGCCACCCACCCAAAAAGTTTTGAAACTGTATTTTGTATTTGGTTTACAGCATATTTCGGGTCGTCGATTGGCTTAATTGGGATGAGCAACAACTAGGGGATTGCACACGATCTCAGCAAATATCTGAAATATTTATATTCTCTTTCTCTCTCTGGCAGGTGTGCCATGGAGAAATCGAGTCGCCCCAAACGCAATCGTCGTCACAGCAGGTGAGTAGTGACCAGGAAAATGAAAACAGATTCTGACTCAATAATTTTAGACGTGCCTGGCCACCGGAGGATGAGCTGCAACTGGCTCGGGCTACGAAGCGACTGTTTACGCCGGATATAAAGCGCATGCTGAAGGATTGGCTAATACGGCGCCGCGAGAACCCGTATCCCAGCAGAGAGGAGAAGAAGCAACTGGCCGGAGAGACGGGGCTGACGTATACACAGATCTGCAATTGGTTTGCCAACTGGCGGCGCAAGCTAAAAAACTCGGAGCGCGAAAAGGCAAAGAAGTCATGGGGTCATCTAATCAAGAACTACAATCACAACGCTCGTGGCAATGTGGAGCAGTTTAGCATCTCGTCCGAAGACAGCATTTGGGAGGAGGACATGCGTGGTCCATGCGCAGACGACGACGATGATGATGATGCTGACGATGACGACGATGCCGAAGATGAAGACGAGTTATCGAGTCGCAGCACGGGCACTGATAGCAATGGCCACAATGCCTCCTCCTCCTGCTCCGCACCATACAAGCCCAACTTCTACGTTGAATCCACGGCGCAGCCAGATCGCAATAAGAGTTGTCGTGTGCCCATGTTACCCACGGTGGCGGTGGGAAAGGCCAAGTACAAACAGCAGATGATGGAGAAATACCTGCGCGATAGCAATGCCCTGGACGATGACAACATGAGGACAACGGGTGGAACTGATAACAATGGCACTCAGCTGAACAAGTGGCTGGAGAGTGCAGCCAGATTTACGCCGGATAGGCACAACTATCACATCGAGTGGAATATGAGCAGGTAAAACGACAGTAAAAACCCTTGCAGGGAGATTGATAAAGTGGAAGATAACTTTTAAAACTCATCTCCATAAGTCCACATAGTATGGGTCTTTAAGATAGCATCCCAATTATTAAGCTATATTAACGAAAATTATATCACAACGGGCCAAATCTAACTTATGCTTTTAGATCCTACGTTTGACACCCATCTCATCTAACCTAACCTAATCATTTTGGACTAGTCGGTTATTTCTTATTGTTATTATGCCGAACCACTTTATAATTTAGCAAACAATTTTGTGACTATGCCCTACATATTGTAGCATCCCTGCAAGGGTATTTAAATTCAACTCTTTTCGTGCTACTACAAAGCTGTGCCTACTATTGCAGGCAAAAATGTGGCGGTCAGGAGCGACCAATGGCCATGCCGAGCCAGTTGCTGTTTACCAGCGATGCAACAGCTGCGGCACGTGGCGAACGTTGGCTGCTGCATCACAAGGACGAGCTGGATGCCGCAGAGGCACTGGCCAATTTGGCTTTTAATTGCAGACAGCGCTGGCATCATATGGCGACCACGATCACCTCCTCCTAAGGCCCTGACACGGACTTGGCCAGTGACGCCAACATTCCAGGCCGTTTGGAAAAGTGCAATCTAGTTATATACATACAGAGCCAGTTTAAGTTTGTAAATTTAGTATGAAAGACAAATTGAATATATTCTATTTTTGCTGTTATTATAACAGTGGGTGCTCGTTAATTGGAACTTCAAGGACGAGTACGTTTTATTTTAAGAATTTTTTTTTGGTATCTTGTTCTCACTTTAAAAGCTAAATTTAATAAGTCGTAAATTATACAAATTGCTTTCAAAATTCTGACTTTCTCCTTAATTTTAAAGTTCCAATTATCGAGCGTTGACCGTATTATTTAAGTGTAATTTACGTCTGGGTTTCCTTCACATCAGTTGTTGGCGCCGCATCGCCTTTGGCATGGACGTCCAGCACCTTGACCAGATTGCACTGATGCGCCTGCAGCTGTTGCACCACATTGCCTGCCGCCATGTTGAGCGTCTGCACCAGCTGTGCCTGGGCCGATTGCAGGCCGGGCATCTGGGCAAAGTTGATCAGCTCGTTGCGGCTGAGCAGTGTGTTCTCCACAATGCCACCAAGGAGCACCATTTGCGGCACTTTGCGGGTGAGGCGCAAAAGAGCGCCCACACGCTGCTGATCCGGCGAGAAGACGATGCAGTGATTCGAGTAGAACAGTGGCATAATCGCCTCGTATTGTGTGCCAGCCACAGCCTGAGCAATGATTTTCCGGCCGTAGGATTTCAGGTGCATATTCTGTTTGTGCAGCTGAACACGCACGCGAAAGATCTCATCGGCTGTGATGGAGTTTAAATGGAAGATGGCCACCAGGCGCGAGTGGATCAGCCAGTTGCGCACCTCGCGCGCTATTATCGCATTGTAGGGGTTCTCCAGTTGGGCCGCCGTTCGTTGCGCCCGCGATTGAAAGCAGGTTAAAGCCTTGGGCGGCTCCGGATATTTGGGCTGTGTGACGGCAACGACACGCGCCCGCTCATAATGCGGCTCCTTGGGACGCTGAATGTTAATCTTGCCGCGATGGCGCAGCAGCTGCAGCAGTGGCGTCCGTGCCGACGTCAGAGGCAGGCCTACCAAATAATGTGTAAATGTTTTCGTACATTGTATAACCAGAAACCAGAAACAGCTGTTGCTGCTGGCAATTTAACAAGATTTAATGTGTTTGCAGCACATGAGCCTACCTTTTTGTATTAGATTTGCCATGTCTGCGGGTTGCAATTTCTATGCACTTTTATAAATGATTAACAAATAAATAATACAAATACTTCCTCCTGCAATGCTCAATATTTCGATGGTAATATTTGTATATCGATAACACTAAATGTGCGCAAGTCAGCTGTTGTTGCTTAACAGTTTGTCAAATGTTAATTTTACAGCCGCTTTTATTACTTAGCATCCGTTATCCGCAAACTGTTCTCACTGCACGATCAACTACGGCAGTCAACTCCAAAGGCTGTTGCAGGCTGAAAAAACTGTATTAGCACTTCAGAAATATCAATTAAACTTTCACACATAATGCATAGGTATAGAATTTATTTAATTACAAGTATAACATTAACATCTATATATATGTATATATAGATCTATATTTATATATATATATATAAATATTTATGTGTTTGTGTGTTCATTTATATATAAGTTGCATTTCGCTAATGGATTCTCTTTTATTTTTCTGTGGGCTCATAACGGTCTATCGTACAACCAACAACTATTGTGAATGAACTGGGGACACTTTTATTTAGAGCAGAGAAGAAAAAAAGGTTTGAAAATAAGTGAAACAAATGGTTTAACAGAAAAAGTTTATTGAATTTGTTTATTAATTCACTTAGAAATAAGTGTAATTTAATCGGTTTCTTCATCATTATTTAACTTAAAAATAACTAAAAATGTCTTAAAACAATAGCGTTTCATCTGTTCTTCTTGTTGTGTGTTACTGACAAATATGTTTTTACTTGCGATTTACTTCTGATCATTTTTCATATCTCGTATCTTTATCGTGTTATATAATGTACAGTTTTAGTTTTAAAACATACAACTAAATACGCGCTAAACACTAATTAAACTGTATTTACATGTACATGAATTATCGTTTAGACGCTAAATAATTTAAATATTTTACAGTTGTTTTTTGCTTTTTCGTCACATAATTTACAAGTGGGCGTGAAAACGTTTAAGTTTAAGGAGTGTACAGAGGGGATTTTTTTATCATCTTCATTTTTCTTTACTCTCATGTATATAATTATATATACTTGTGTGTATTGTGTATTGGGTGTCTGTATGTGTTTTCGTTTAGTCAGCAATGGGCTTAAAATATATGTTTTGTATGTATATATACATATATATGTATATAGTTATATATATATATATATGTATATATAAATACGCACTACGACTACTGCCCTAACAGTTTACAAAGTTTCGCGCACAAGAGAACTAAATCATTTAAATTATCTTTGCTTGAATTAATTTCGTGTACAGTGTTTGTGGCAGTGATGGTGTTGTTGTTGTTTCTGTTGTTGTAGTTCCTGTATGACGTTATCAAGCAAAACACAGGCGGAAAAGATTGAAACAGGGAACGGAACTCGGACACAATGGCAATAACATCCAAAAATGCCAAGCAACGTGGAGCCGCCCATATCGGAGGCGCCTCCTCGTTGAAAGGATTTTTGGTGGCCAATTTGGAACCCGAAATGGATATAAATATATATAGATTATAAGTAACAAGGAAATAAGAAGCTTGTATCTAAATGTTAAAATATTTGGCTTAACACATATTCGTTTATAATAATTAAATAGATATTTAATAATTGTAATTTATATGTAGGTGTGTGTGTGTACGTGTGTATATATGTATGCATGTAGGTTGTATGTATTCATGTATTTATATGTTGTAATATGTTTGTAACTGTAGGAAAAAAGCCTCTGGGCGCATCTTTAAACCTAATTGTGCTTAAACAGCAGTTGTTGGCGACAGGTGGCGCTCAATGGCGTTCTTCGGGTCCATGCGACACAGGAGCGTCGTTGATTGGTTCGTGCACCACATGGAGCCGAGGAACAAACTTGAAACAATATAGAATAGACAATAGTTGTAGTTGGAGGAGACTCTATAGGATCTGTTAAACTACGTATACTTAGTTATAGCTTTCGAAACTTTGTAAAATGCAAGCAGTAACTGTGCAGGGCGTATGTTTTTTGTTGTTGGTGTGGTTGTGTGTGTGTGAAATTATTCACCAATCAAAAACTTAAACGTGTTGCTTTCTTTACTCTTTTTTTTTTTTTTTTAAGAGGATAGTAGGTTTATATGTATGTATGCTTGTATGTATGTAATGGTAGTAGTATGTAGTACAGTAAACAGTTAGGTTTTTTCTTTCCTTAAGCATTTTTCATTCACATTCGTTTTTCGTTTTGTTTTGTTTTCTTTCATTATCATTTTCATTTTAAATTAAGCAAAAAATAAAAACTTTCTTGAGATCAAACTTAACGATACTTTGCAAGCTTTCAAAAAGTTGTTAAATTTAAATTATTTATTATGTAAATTTAAAGAATAAAATTAAACGAAAGAAACGAATTGAAGATTTCGACAAATACAATTTGCATTTGTTTTTTGTTGGGGCTGTTTACGTGTTGTTGTTTTTTTTTAATTTTACGGATTTACATTGGATCATGAATAGTTGCCAACAAACATTTTATCGTTTACATACAGTATGAGTTTGGCCTCAAATGTGTTTTACTCTATCTGTCTCTTGCATTTATTTATATATTCAATAAAGTTTGCATTTTTTACTTTCATCTTCTTTACTTTATAGATTTTAAGGTTTTCTTTTGTTTTTGCTTCCTTAAACTTTTGTGTTGTTTAATCGCTATTTAAAATTACTTAGAATACTAGAAGAGCGTAACTTGTTTTTGTTTGTTGTAGTAGTTGGTAGTTGTTGTATTATTGGTTGGTTGTTTTCATTTTGTTTACTTTACATGTGGTTGTCTCAGTTGTTGTTGTTTTGTTCTGGCTGGTAATGTATAAAGGAATTGCCGGTTGTTGTTGTTGTTTCAATTTGTAAATCCGATGGAAGCCTTCCGCCTGGCTAGCCTGACTGGCCTGGCTAGACGGTGGCGATGACAATCAATAGATGCGCCAATTCGGCGACACGATTCTTGAGATCAGGCGCAGCACGCTCCAGATTCTCGTTGGCGAAATCACAGGCGGGGAATATGTGCACCACATAGGCAGCCTGCTCGCTGCCCGGCACCGGTATATTCACAATGCCAGCGGCCATCTTCTGCTGCAAATACGTGATGAAGCCAGTTTGCAGATTACGTGAATGTTGCAACACATCAGCATGATCGCGACCACATGGCAAAGCTAGCAGCATACAGTGCTCCTTATCCACCTATGGAGTAATAAATTAAAATGAATTATTAGTGATTTATCTAATGATTTAAGACCAAACAAAGATAAATATGATTGTTTTGCAATGCAATGATAACACATTTAATTCGATTACTGATCGATTAAGAAATTCTTGAAATGAATTTACGCACCTGCATCTTTTTGGCAACACCCTCGAGCTGCGTCTGCTCGAGACGCATGCGCTGAGCGATGCGCAACAGTGGCGTTGTACTCTCCGCCAGGCTGGGCAGCGAGGCGCGTGCCACATTCGGGTTGCCGTGCACAAAGTGCATTTGGACGGCCGCCTGATCGGTCTTCAGCGCAAGCAGACCCTGCCACATGACTGGGTAGCGTTGCAACAGCGTTACAAGCGAATCACCTGGTGGTGGTGCCATTGCTGGCGGTGGTGCTGGTTGTTGTTGACCAGGTGGTTCCATGCCGCCATGCAGCACAGATGCCGATAGATGATCCTGCTGCTGCTGCTGCTTGGCTGTGAATTGAAGAGGATGCGAATCTGTTATGACTGCTGCTGCTGTGTGTTGTTTGAAAGGTGAGAAATACGCACCAACTGCTGCCACCAAGGAGAGACGTTCATTTTCGCGTTCACGTTCTCGTTGCTCCAAGAGCTTGGCCTGACTGGGATGCAGGGAGACAGACACTGAGGCACCGCCACCGATGTACGGACTACTGGCGGAGACTGACGGCGGCGGTGGCACCGAAACGCTAATCGAAGCCGCTCGATGCGCCGGCGGTGGCTCCAGCTGTATGCCAGCGCTCTCATAGTAACCACCACGCGTCGCCATATCGCTGAAATGGGCGTGCGGAATGCGAGCATTGTGCACATACACCTGAGCCATCTGAGGTGAGTCTGTAAGCGAGATGGAAAAGTGGGTTAAGTCTGATATCAAGTTGAATTCAAGATTTATTGTATGTGTTTACCAGCTGCGGTGCGATCCTGTGGACTCTGTAAACTGTGGGGCACAGCAATGGTGCGGGGTGGTCCACTGCCCGGGCGACGCAGCTCCAGTGGAGGACTGTTGCTGATCATTTTGTCATCGTAGTCACTGCTGCGCATTATGTGATGCTGATACAGCATAGCGCGAAGTGTTGTATCATTCTGCAAGTGAAAATAAGTGAGAAAAGAAAAGAAAATTAGAAAATGCATTCGACGATTGCTTGATCAATGTTCGCCGTTATTTGTTAGGTTATGGGGACTAGACTTGGGTTACGCTACTTCAAAGTTCCGCATGTAAAACTTGTGCATTACCGGTGTTATGGGCGATGCCTGCTGATGGGCGGGCGGCGGGCTCTGTGTGCAACGACCGCTCACATAAACGCCCAGATCATGCTGCGTCCACGTGGATTAGCATTATATTAAAGGTTAGTAAGTTAGTAATAAAACTAGTTAAAACTTGCCAGCAAGCAATCTTAATTTTAATGTTACTGATAAATAGATGTGAGGGACGACTTACCATGCTGGCATCGAAGGGCGGCGGCACACCGGGCATACCCGGCGGCAGCACCAGCGGCGAGACGCGCGGCTGTCCCTGCGGACTGATGTTTGGTATGGCGGTACGCATAACTAGATAAACAAATATATAAATAGCACAATTAGTCGAGAGTTATCACGGAGTAGAATCGCTGAAAACTTACCTGCAGCTGCAGTGTTGGCTTGTTGCTGTCCTGGTTTCATCGGTGGTGGACTGCCAATACTGCCTGGCATCATTTGAACAGCCGCCTGTAGATTGTGCACCACTGGATTGGGCTTACCCGGCGGCGGTGACGGTGTCAATTGATGCTGTTGTGGCTGCAAATGCACCGCTGGCTTTGACTGCAACAACAGCGTCGGGTGATGTGTGGGCAACAGTAGATTATGTGGTGTCAGCTGTACCGGTGGTGAACTCTTCTGTTGTTGCACTGGTGGCTTATACAATTGTGTCTGTTGCAGCACTGGCTGCTGTTGCTGTTGTTGTGGCGGCGCCTGTTGAGCATAGCCGAAGTTTTGCTTGTTTATCTGCTGCTGGTTTGGCAATTGTTGCTGTTGTTGTTGATGTTGTTGTGGCAACACTGAAGCCTTCGAGCTAACCACATGCAATATTTGTGGATGTGGTGCTGCTGCTGCATTAACAGCATTAGCCTGCTTGATGACCAGCGTCTGCTGTTGTTGCTGCTGCAGTGGCGCAGGATTAGGTTGCTGCTGTTGCGAGACTGTTATTCGCGGCGAGTGTGGCGAATGCGCTGCAGGTGGTGGAATATTCACCAGCAGATGCTGTTGCTGTGGCGTTGGCTGCTGCTGCTGTTGACCTATCAGGTGACGAGCCATAATATTTGGCTGCAACAGCTGCTGATTGCCGGCAACGTCTGTGAGCAACATGTGGCCAGCATGCGCTGGTTGCTGTTGCTTGTTGGGCGTCAACTGCTGTTGTTGCTGCTGCTGCTGTTGTTGCTGCTGCTGCTGTTGTTGCACCTGTTGCTGCTGCTGTAGATTTTTCTCGCGATTCAACACATGCGCCTTGAGTGGTTGCGGTGGACGCACAGTGCTGTGCTGCGCATGCTGCAAAACTGTTGTCAGCACAAGAGGCTGCTTGTTGGGCAACTGTTGAAGCTGCTGCTGTTGGGTAAACTGCTGCTGTTGTTGCTGCTGCTGTTGTTGCTGCTGGTGCTGTATGAGCAGTGTTGGCTGTGTATTGGGCGTGGTATTGCTCTTAACCAGCACGCTCAGCGGTTTGTTATCCTGCACCTGCAGTTGCACCGGTTTGCTTAGTGTTGTTAGGTGTGTGACTGGTGCAATAACTGTGGCGCTGATTTGCAACGGTTGCTGTTGTTGATGGTGCTGCTGCTGTTGTTGTTGCTGCTGCTGCTGCAGTGGGGTTGCCTCATTGCTGCTGTTGGCGGGCGCCGCTGCATTCGCTGCCGGCAAATTGCCTTCCTTGCCCTGTGGCATTCCGGCCGTAATTATGCCTGTGACCGGATCAATCAAAGCCTTGCTAACTGCATCCGCTGCACCGCCCGTTATCTTTTGTGTTGCTGCTGGTGCAGCGGTTTGATGCATGGGCGGCATGGATGAGTTGATGGCCTGATAGGATTCGATTTCGGCAGCGGCAATTGCCTTCTTTTTGGGATGTTGTGGTGTAGGTTTCGAGATGACTACGGGTGGTGCTGGCGGCGGCAGTGGTTCGATTACTGCGGGCTGCTGCTGTGGTTCCTTAACTTCTGGCAACTTTGGTTGTTGTTGAGGTTGTTGTTGTGGTTGTTGATGAGTTTGCTGTTGTGTTTGCTGCTGCTGCAATTCTGCAACTGTAGCTGCACCAGCAGTTGCCACTGTTGGTGGCGCCACTACTGTTACTACTGTTGCTGCTGTCGCTGTTGTTGCTGCTGGCGGTGGTGGCAGTAACACTGGTGTTGCTTCCTCCTGCTGCATGCTAGCTGGCAACTCAGAAATCGTCTTGCGATCCTTGGAGCGTCTGGGCCTGCCTACAGCATTAGGCGTTTGTGCTGCATCCATTTTCTTTGCCTGTGCATTGCGGCCGGAGCGACGCGGTGGCGTTTGTGCGCCCTTGGGCAACTGTTGCTGCTGCTGCAGCTGTTGCTGCAGTTGTTGTTGTAGCTGCTGTGTGTTTGTATTTCGCACCACATCTTCTATGATGTCATCCACAGTGCTTCGATCTTCTTTCTCTTGCAGACGACGTGATTTGCGCGTGCTTGTAGACTCACAGCTGTCCGAGCTGTGGTCCAGCTGAGGCTGCGAATGTTGTTGCTGCTGCTGCGGCTGTTGTAGCTGCGACTGTTGCTCTGTTTGAGCCTCAAGTTCGCTGCTGTTCTTGAGCTTGTTGATAGTTAGTATGAGACGTGGACGCGTTTCCTCACCAGCAGCAGCTGCTGCTGTTGCAACTGTTGTTGTTGCTGCTGTTACTGTTGCTGCTGCTGCTGCTTGTGCAGTTGTGATTGAGGTTGCCTTCACCTTGGGCTCTGCATCGCATGCATCATCATTAAACTCGTAAATGTCCTCGCTGGAACCACCGCTGGTTTGTGTCAAAGCCCGATTGCGTGCCTTTTTCTCTGCAGCTGTGGGCACAGGAATTGGGGCAACTGTGGGCGTTATTGCTGGGGCAACAACCTCCTTCGACTGCGACAGTTGCTGCTGTGCCAGCTGTTGCTGTTGAAGTTGCTGCTGTTGCAACAGCAAATTACGCGGCGGTCTACCTTTGCGTCCGCGCGTCACAGGTGCCGTTGCTGGTTTGCGCAGACGAGTGTGGACACCATTATCGCCCGGTGAGAGCGGCAGACTGGCATCGTTGGCATTTGGCGGCAAACTGGCGACGACGACAGCACCTTGTTTGGCCTTGGCGCCACGAGGTTGACGTCCACGTTTGGCAGTGCCGCCGCGTGCGCTGGGCGGTCGACCAAGTTTCAGAGTCTTGATGCTCAACTGACGCGTTTCAGTCTCATCCTCGGTGTCGTGGTCATTGTTGGCAGCATTTGTTGCAGCAACTGTCGCCGCTGCTGTTGTTGCAGCAGCACCTGTTAATGGGAGTTCTGTGGTCAAAGCTGTCTTTGCTATCTCCTCAATTGGCGGCGACTGCTTTTGAAGCTGATGTTGTTGTTGTTGTGTTGCTGTACGCTTATTTTGATTGTCTTCCTTGGCTGCAGCAGCTGTTGCTGGATCTAGTTTCTTGATGACACTATCAATGTTGACCTCCTTGGCTGACCAGTAATCACTGTCCACCTCCTTCGAGTCCTGCTCGATGAGCTCATCCTGCTTGGGTTTCGAAATCTTGATCACATTCTCTTCGGTGAGCAGTGAAGAGGCGGCGGCAGCAGAAGTAACTACTTTGTTTGCCTGAGGTGAACTCGCCAAGTTGATGGTGGGGGTTGGCGTGCGTATCACCGAAACACTTTCCGATGTCTTCAGTGGCAACACGGGTGCAGGTGATGAGTCCACCACAGCTGTTGTATCCTTGGGCGGTGGTGGATAGTGTATGGCTGTTGTCGCTGTTGGTGCGGGCACAATCTGCTGCTGCACAATGATCTTCTGGGCCGGTGGCGCACTTTGTATAACATTGAGCGTTTGTGGTTGTTGCTGCTGTTGTTGTGGTGACGCGCGTACCAGTATTGCAGAGGGATGTTGCTGGTGCTGCTGCGCCTGCGGACTATGCTGCGAGCTGTGGGCACTTGCATTGAGTCCAGTAGGACTCACTTGCTGCTGCGGTTGCTGCATGTTGCGAGGAAGTTGTTGCTGCTGCTGCTGTTGTTGCTGCTGTGCAAATATTGACGGGGGCGTCAAATGCGTTAGCGGCTGTTGTGTTTGCAATTGTTGCTGCAGCTTTTGTATGTGCAGATGCTGCTGTTGTTGATGCTGATGCATTTGCTGCTGATGTTGCTGTTGCAGCTGCTGTTGATGTTGGTGCTGTTGAGCTTGATATTGCTGACGCGCTTGATGATGCTGCTGCTGTTGTTGTTGTTGCTGCTGCTGCGTGGGCAATGAATGATGAAGACCTGGCGACAACGGCGGGTGTTGCATTTGCTGCTGCATGTGTTGTTGTTGTTGTTGCAACTGTTGTTGCTGATGCTGTGGCGGCAACTGCTGTTGTTGTTGCCGCTGCTGTGGCGGCTTACGATCCAACATTTGCTGATGCACCTGCATATACTTTTGCAACTGCTGCTGATGCTGGTGCTGCTGTTGCTGTTGCGAATTCATCTTTGACAACATTTGAGGCGAGAGCTGTTGCTGCTGCTGTTGTTGGTGTTGTTGATGCTGCTGCTGCTGCGCATTTACAAGCAGATTTTTGTGCGGCGGCAAACTGCCCATGGGTGGCGAGTTGGTCAACTGGCTGGTTTGTACTGCCTGCTGCGGCTGCACGGTGACAACTTTGCTAATGATTGTCGGATGATGCGACACCGGCAATGCTGGCATCTTCTGCAATGGCAACAGTTGTGCACCTGTTGGTGTACCCACTGATGACTGCAACTCGATGACCGACTTTGCTTGCTGTATTTGCTGCTGTTGTTGTTGCTGTCGCGGTAGATAGCTGTTGGGCGTGCTAGGTGACAACTTGACGGTGTTTGTCGGCGATGATGTTGTTGTTGTTGTTGCTGCTGCACCAGATCGCGATGTGGGACTCGGCAGTGGACTCATGTTGAGACTGCTGTTACTGCCAGTTGGCGAATGCAACAGTTGTTGCTGCTGCTGCTGTGCTGTCATAACAACTGTCCTAGCTGCTGGACTTAGCTGACGATTAGGCGTACCGCCGCGTCCCGGTGACAATAACGGACTATGCGGCGATGGTGCACGCATGCCCATCATAAAGGCACCAGGAGGAGTCTGATGCTGCTGTTGTTGTGGTGACAATATCAGGTGCGGCACTACAAAATGTGGCGCTTGCTCTGGTATGGAAATTGTGGGCGGCTGCATGATCAAAGATGGCGTACGTTGCGGCGGCAGCTGCTGCATCTGTTGCTGTGCTGTTGTTGCTGTTAACTGTTTTGGCGTCGAAGCCTGAGGCATTGTTTTTAGTGTTGTTGTGGGACTGCCAAAGGATAACGACGCAGAACTATTGCTACTGGGTGTATTCGAGCAATTGGATATAACATTCGACAAATCCAAATTGATGACGGGTGTCAGAGGCCGAGCAGCGGCAGCAGAAGCACCATTTATTGCTGCTGCTGATGCTGTTGGAGTGGAAACAGTTGCCGACGGCGCCGGCAACACAGTTTGCACCGGCTGCACAAGGGGTTGTTGCAACTTACTAATGGTGGGTGGCTCAATTTTGTGCAAAGGCCGCGCAGACACGTTGCAATTGTTGTTGTTAATTGCCAGAGCAGCAGCAACTGTTGGTGGCATGGGCAACAACAGCGGCATCTTCGTTATCACTGATGGCTGCGTCGGCGTTGACGGTGACTTTCTCACCTTGAGTTCAGGTGATTTGCTGGCGCTGCGATTGTCAGACTTGTCAGACGAACTGTTGCTGTTGCTACTGTTGCTGTTGTCTTGCTGCTCCTGTTGTTGTCTTGGCGTTTCATCGATCTTCAAGGTGGGTCCGCTGCTATCTGCCTCGTCGGCATTCTCCTCAGTGTCTGTGTCAATTTGCAGATCACGTTCGGATTGCGGCGTATCCGCCTTAATGTCCATATCCTCACGCAAACTTTGCACCGCTTTGTTGACCTCCTCTGCATCGAGTACCACTCCACTCACAGAGACAACAACAGGCTCCGGTTCCGGTTCTGTTTCAGGTTCGGGCTCATTGACGACCTCTTCGACGGCGGCTTCAATGGCCTTGGCGGCCAGTGCTGCCTCCTCATCAGGTTCGGCCACAACGACTTCCGTAACGGTCGCTGTCATGTCATCCATGCCGTCCAGCGAGTAATCCGCTGTGGAAGAGGTGCCAAAGCTTTCACCAAGGAGCGCCGAAACGGCACTCTCTGTCTCCTCCTGCGAAATGGTCACCCGCGACTTGTTGTCCTCCTTGAGGACGCCAGGTGGTGAAGCCACCGGGATCTTTGGCTCATCCGAAAGCGCATCCAACAGTGCAGTGTTGAACTCTGCCGATATGGATTGAACAGCCGATTCGCTTATCTTATCATCGAGTTGTCCATCAAAGCCGGGTATGAAGATCTCCTTCTTCTTGGCCAAAGCGGCGCTGGTTGGCGACGAACTTATTTCGGCTGCCGCTTTTGGTTCAGCAGCAGCGGATGCGGCTGTTGAGGAGGTGGGCGTGGTCACCAGTGGTGCAGCCCCACTGCTCACAGGCGTCTCCGCTGACTGGGTGGATAGCATGGAATTGCTGTTCTGACTCGAATTAATGGTGGGCGTCTTCGGAATGGGACTTATTAAGCGCGGCTTCTCACGTGCCGGAGAAAGTGAATCACTACCAGGCAAGCGATTTCCGCTGCTGCTTGCCCCACTGCTCGCGCCGCTCGGGACCGATTTCGGCACTGGCACTGGCAGAGGGGGCTCATCATCATCATCGCCAAGTAGGCAGGGCAAACTGGGAGATGGCTTGCAGATCGGTGAGCTGTGCTGCATGGATTCCCTTTCGAGCTGCTCATCTGCGTGCTTTGCGGCTGCCTGGACATTGATGGTAAGAGCGGAGCTAGTAGAGGATGCGACAGCGAGCGGCGCAGCTGTTGCTGCTGCCTCTCGACGCATTTGCAACTGTTGATGTTGCTGCTTGTCGAGCTTCTCCTGCTTCTCTTGCTTCTCTTGCTTCTCCTCCTTGGAGCGCTTCTTCTTTTTCTTCTTATCCTTGCTCTTGTGCGCCGCCTCCTTTTCGCTTGCCACTTGCAACTGTTGCTGCTGCTGTTGTTGCTCGATGGGATTGTTGTTGTCCTCGTTATCAGAGAAACGGAATACGTCCGTCATATCACTGCGATATGTGGTCGCTGTGGAGGGCGTAGCATCCTCTGGCATCTTACTGCTGCTGTCAAAGTCATCCATGAGTTGCGCTTCTATCGCGCGTCCCGCCTCATCCATATCGACGCTGTTGTCATCGTCCAGCTTGCTGGCAACTTGTTGCTGCTGTTGTTGTTGTTGCTGCTGCTGCTGTTCGCGGGCCGACTTCTCGCGACGTTTCTTCTCGCGCTTCTCCTTGCGATGCCGCTCGCGTTCGCTGCGCTCCAGCTCCAGTTCCTCCTGTTGTTGCTGCTGCTGTATCTGTTGTTGCTGCTGCTGTATTGTTGTCGTGGACTCCTTGTTGCTGCTATTGAGACTGAGCGGCGTCTCTTGTTTGTACGTTTGCAACGCAGCGGATACCATGGGTCCTGTCGTCGACAGCAGTACTTTGGCCGTATCTGGTTGTTCATCGGTTAGCTGTGATTCCAACTCTTCCTCCTCCTCGTCGGAGATAATGCCAAAGATGTCCTCCATTTTGTCGTCGCTACGCTTGG
Source organism: Drosophila nigritarsus (assembly GCA_035044305.1). Classification (NCBI taxonomy): domain Eukaryota; kingdom Metazoa; phylum Arthropoda; class Insecta; order Diptera; family Drosophilidae; genus Drosophila; species Drosophila nigritarsus. The sequence goes on along the minus strand of JAWNMF010000133.1, from coordinate 4,110,726 downwards.
AAGAGGAGGATTCGCGTGCAGTTTGTGTCGGCAGTATGTTGGGGGAAGTAACACTGCTAGCGTTGGCATTGTAAAGGCGTGCGGCAGAAGTGTCCAAACTTTTGGATTTCTTAGATTTCTTGAGGCGATGTCTCTCCTCCTTTGAGAGCTTCTCGCTGATTGGCTGTGGAGGCGGATGCTGCTGTTCGATGGAGCCGCCGCCAACGCTGGCATTGGTTTCACTCATATTGCGCAACTTTTCGCGCTTCTTCTCCTTGCGCTCCTTGTGCTTACGTCGATCGCTGGCGGCAGCTGGCATCGTTGCGGTGTCCTCTAAGGTGGCAACGGCAACGGTGGTGATTACGCCATGCTCCGTTTTGAGCTCATCAAAGCTGTCGAATTTGTTGTTCGTCTTGCAATCGGCGACATCAAAGATGCTGCTCGTATTGCCGGCTGCGACAACAGCCGCATCTGCAACAGGTTTGATACGCTTTTTGCTCTTCTTGTGCTTCTTGCGCGTCTCCGGGGAGTAATCCTTGAGTTTTGCACTGACCTCATCGTCAACATAGCCCGTAAAGCTAGAGTTGAAATACTCATTGTACTCCTTCTTGAATTCAGTTTTTACCAGCTTGCGCTCCTCGTTGGAGGAGTGCGAATTATTTTGAGAGTTGTTTGCAAATTTGGGCAACTCGCTCTCGGAGAGCTGCTCCTGCTTGATCTCTGGCTCCTGTTTGATAAGCTCCGCTGTTGGGGCTGGTTGCGATTGCGATTCCGAGTCGGAGGCAATGCGTGTCGAGAGGCAATTACGTTTACCCGGATGAGTAAGAACATTGCGTCGTATCTCATCCTCGGAACTATCGTCGCCATCGCATAATCTACGCAGATTCTGTTGCATTTGCTGGCGCATTCGAATTACATCCTCGAGATCGGCGTCCGAGTCAGAGAAGATGCGAATGTGGGACAGCTTACGATGATAGCCATCATCATCGTTCTCTTCATCGCTGCTGCTTAGACCACCGTGATTGCGGAAGCTGCTGCTGCCGCTGCTGCGATGATGATGCGGATGATGCATTCGATCCTCGAATTCCGTATCGCTATCGCCATCATAGCTGGTGTAGCGCGTCTTCTTGGCACGCGACTGTTTGAGCTGCGAGAACTTGGCCATGATCTTCTTCTCCTCCGCTTGGCGTTGCATATTCTTGCAGCTGCGCGCCTTGACCTTATCGTACATGGAGACGTTGGGGCAATCGTCTGGTATATCGAATATGGAATGCTTCTTGGATAAATCATCGGTGTCATCCGAGTCCGCAGAGCTAAGCATCATTTTGCGCGTCTGTGAGGTGCTTTTGTTCGAGGTGTTGCCCTCGTCTGATCCACGCGACGATTTTCGCTCCATGCTGCGCCGATGATGATGATGACGCTGATGGTGTGGGTGCTGATGCTGTGATTGTTGCTGCTGCTGTGACGATGGCTGTTGTGGCTGCTTGCTGCTTGTACTGCTGCTCATCTCACCCGCCGAGCTGCCCGCTGCAGAGATCCGTCTGTGTGGATTGTGAGTGGGTTCCTCATCGGTATTTGTGGATTCGGCGATGGAGTGTCGCTTCTTCTCACGATGATGATGATGCTCACGCTTGCTCTTGTGCCGTGATGAGGACGAAGAGCTGCCATGATGATGATGATCGCGATCACGTTGCGATTTGTGCGGCGTTGGCTGCAACTGCTGCTGCGGTGTTGGCTGTAATTGTTGCTGTTGCTGCTGCGGCTGCTGTTCCTCCTCGCTGGTGTTAAGCGTCGACGAGTGCAATTGTTGCTGCTTGGGAGCGTCCGATTCGGTGCTGATGTGGTTCTGTTCAACGCTGGTAGACTTGCTGCTCGCGTGATGCTTCTCGCGACGATGATGCTTGGAACTGCTGCTGCTGTGCGACTTGCCGGAGGACGCGTTAGGTTTCTCGTCCTTACAGGCGCCGCCAATGCTGCTGCTGCTGCTCTTATGCTCCTTGGAGTCCCGGCGATCGCTGAGACGCTGATGATTGCTTTGGCTATGATTGGGATTCGGATTGGGATTGCTGCCACTAATGCTCTCCATCCGTATGCGCTTCACGTAATCCTCGTGATTTTGTGTCGCATTAGCGCCGCCGCCATTGCTGTGATTGCTGTCCTGCGAGCTGAGGCGTCGCTTGTGCTGCCGTCCAAGCGGTCCAGGCGAATTCCGCGAAGATTTTCGTGAGCGATTCTTGCCGCTGGTCTCGGAGGTTGCAGCAACAGCTATAGTAGCTGTTGCTGCTGCTGCACTACTTGATGCTGCAATTGCAGCTGCAGTTGCTAGAGCTGGCGTACTTACAGCTGTTGTATCTGTGGCATTCTCCTTGCTGTTCTCGCTGGGCGTGGCAGCGGCAACATAGAAGCTGCTGGCCTCAGAACTGGCATCGGATTTGTTTTTGTGATAGGCGGACATGTCGCGCATGCGCGCCAGACGCGTCTCCTGTTCGCGCAGTTCCTTCTCACGCAGTTCCTTCTCGCGCTGCTCTTTGTCGCGTTGTTCTTTCTCGCGCTGCTCATTTCGTTCGCGTTCTTTGCGCTCGTTTTGCTCACGCTCCTCTTGAGTTCGGCGCTCTCGCTCCCGTTCTCTCTCCCTTTCCTTCTCCTTCTCCTTCTCTTCTTTGGCCTTGCGTTCCTCGCGCTCTTCATGCACCCTGCGATCCTTTTCTTCGCGCACGTGGTTCTTGCGCAACTCCTTGTCGCGTTTCTCCTGTCGCTCCTTGTGCTTTTCCTTCTCGCGCTCCGGCTTTTCCGGCTTCTCCGCTGGCGCATCCGACTCACTGGTCTCATCCTCCATTTTGGGCGTTGTTGCCGATTTGGAGGAATGCTGCGATGATGCGGAATTCTTACGCTTATCGGAGCTGAAGGCGGCGCTGGACGTTGATGAGGAGGAGGAACTCTTTTTGGATTTCTTTTCCGTATCGCAGCGATTATTGTGTTTGCTGTGGCCATGTGGCTTATCGCCGACGGAGCTCTTTTTAGTAGAACCGCAACTGTTCGATGATGTCGTGGAGCTGGTTGAACTTTTGTGGTTGCCTTTGGACTCCACCACCACTTCATCCAGAGAGTTGTTTGGTGTTGGCTTTTGTACTTGTGCGGCTGCTGTTGGTGTTGTTTTTGTTGCTGTTGTTGTGGTTATTGTTGTTGAGGAACTGTTACCGTTAGAGGATGAGCTGCTGCTGGTGGCGGTGTTGCTGCTGTTATTGTTACTTCCCGTAGTGCCCACATTATTGCTGCCTGGCACAGAGTTGAACTTGTGTAGCACGGACCGCGTCTCATTCGAAGCAGCAGCGGGCACGCTGAGACTTTTGCTGAGCGGTTGTTGTTGATTACTGTTGTTGTTGCTAATGGTTTTTGTGCTTTTGGGCAGCTCTGGAGGCGGTGGTGGTGCCGGCTGCACGGCGGGCGGTGGCGCTGCTGTATTTGGCAATGGCGGGTGACTGGGAAACGGATATTGCAGACCCTTGCTGGCAGCTGCAGCTGTTGCTGCTGTGCCACTCGCTGCTGCTGCTGCTGTTGGCGTTGCTGCTGTTATTGTTGGTGTTGCTGTCGCATTTCCGCTGCTGCCACTTAAACAAGGCTGCTTGCTGGCATTGACATTGACAACGGAGGGCGAGGGCGACGGACTATTGTAGGGCGACATTGAGGCCTGCGGCGAGTTCATCGGCGACAAGCTGCTCAAGCGTTGCAACAATCCACCAGCAGTTTTACAACTACTGCTGCTGCTGCCAACATTACTGCTGCTGCTGCAGTTGCCAATTATGGCCGTTGTCTTGGTCGCCGCCAGATTTGGCAACGCCGGTGAGGTGTTCCCACTGCAAAGGCCACCGTGCCGAGCAATGCCAGACGTTCCGCTGCCCGTATTGAAATCTGTCGCAGCCGGCTCATACCACTGATTCTTCTTCAGTCGCTGGAAGTCGTCGTCGAACACCGATTTCTTTGCTAGCAGCGATTTGACAATGTCCGACGGCTGCAGCTCGTCAATATCGAGAAATTTGTGACGTGAGCTACTCGTTGTACTGGACACAGTGCCGCTGGAACTGTTGCTGTTTCCCGAGCCCACCAGATGCGACGATGAACTCAAGCCACTCAGATTTGTTGTGTGCATCGAGAGCTGCCAGGATGGTGTATTCGACTGACTGCCACTGCTGTGGCTGTGACCATGACTGTAACCATGACTGTGTCCATGACTGGGATTTGTGTTGTTGCTGTTATTGTTGTTGTTATTGCTACTGCCACCGGACCAGCGCTCATAGTTCTCCTCAAAGTTGCGCAGTCGCTCGTCCAACGTTGGACTACCGCCAGCCTGGCCACTGGGTACATCCGAATCGCTCGAATTGGAGCTGAGCGAACGCGGACGCACCGGACTGGACATTAGGCCAGATGATGAGGACGATTGCTGCTGTTGTTGGAGCAACTGTTGCTGCTGTTGCTGATGAAGGTGATGTTGCTGCTGCTGCTGTTGATGCTGCTGCTGTTGGTGGTGCTGATGATGATGATTGGAGCGCCAGTAGCGCGAGGAGGGACTGGGCAAAAACGATAAGCTGGATGTGGATGAGGAGCAGCCGCTGGACGACAATGTCGCAGCACTAAGACTAGAGTTATTGTTGTTGCTGTGGTTGCTGGCAAGTAACGCCGCCGTTGTCGTCAACTGGTGCAAATATCCGGTGCTAACACCGCTGCTACTGCTGGCCGCAGCGTTGCGCTGTTGCTGCTGCTGAAAGAAGAGCACACCAAATTTGGGCAGTGGCAACCACATAATATCGCGTACACGCTCCCGCGCCCGCTCCCTTGGCGGCGGCAGACGACGCGGCTCTGTGGGCAGTATCTCGGGCCGTTCATCGCACAGCGGCGTGCCTGGCCGGGAGCCATCGGCACTCTCGCCGCCGCTGGCCTCGTGCGAGTGATGGGAATGTAGCTGATGGCCGCGACCACGCGACGCGTGATGATGATAATCATCGTTGGGCACGGGCGCTGCCAGCGTTGGCGTCAGCAATCCACCACCACCGCTGCTGCTGCTGTTCGTCATATTCTGAGGAGCAACACTGGAGGATGAGCAGGACTGCTGCAGCGACTGCGTCGGCTGACTGAGCTGCTGCATTGTGCCGGCGTTTGCGACACGTCGTCGTTTCGCGGCCAGCGATGCATTCATCATATGCTGCTGCTGCTGTTGCTGTTCCATGCTGCTCGCACCGACCAGACCATGACGAAACGCCGACGAACTGGAGAGCGCCGACAGGACGCCCACATCAATCGATGGCCGGCGACAGCTGAGCATCATGCCGTGGTGCTGGACAGCCGGTGGCGGCGGTGCAATCGCTGAAAATTTATTACCAGCCTCGGAGACGCGTCGTATTTCGCTTTTGCGATTTAGCGGATCGTGTATGACATCACAGTTGGAGAGTGGACTGGGCTTGTTGCTGATGTGGCCAGAGGACAAGTCGCTGTTCTGCTCCAGCAGCAGCTGCGATTGCTGCTGAAATCGAAAGCAGAACATACATTTAGATACGACTCTACATGTATCAGCTTATATAGAACGCCAAATGATCGAGTGATTAACTAATGAGCAACGTTTATTTAATTTCCTATCAATCTTTACGAATATAGGTTGATTTAAATAAAATTAATATCTCATCTTGCGATCATTTTGTCGAGCAAACTTACCGCACTGGCATTGGAATGATGATGATGATGGTAATCCATTTTGAAGCGCTTGCGCGGACTGACCACGCCCTCATCACCACTGGACGGGCATTCCTCGAGTTGTTCTGGCAATTGGAAACGTTGATTGTGCACATGGTGGCGCAAATCTACATTTGTCTTACCACAACGACGGCGATTATTGTTCGCAATGCTGCCAATGCTGTTATTCATCAGCGTCACATCGAGCGATTCGCTTGGATTTCCGCTGCCACTTCCGCTGCTGCTATTGACGGCTGGGCCGAGGCGTGCAATGACTGGCGAATCGCAGCGCATAAGAACGCCCGCATCCTCATCCGTCGCCTGACTATTGCTGTTGCTGTTACTGTTGCAGCTGCTCGAGTAATCCTCAATGTTGCGAATGTCGATGGTGTGGCGTGCAGTTCGTGCCATACGCATTCGGGCTTGCACCATCGCTGCCGGGGACATGGGCAACGAATTCTGACCCACACCACCCGATGAGGGCAACGATGTCGCTGTTGTTGCGCTGCAACTGTTGCTGTTTACAGCTGACGAGGCAGCAATACTAGGCGCTGGCATCGCATTGCTTGCCGAGGTGCTTGTGCCACTGGCTGCAGCTGCTGTACCACCACCCCCCGGCGTGTTGCCGCCCGGTGAGCAAATATCGCTTGAGCTCTGCGGCCGGCTAAAGGAGGAGGCGCGTGAGCGTGTCTGCGACGACGACTCGTAGCGATTAAAGCGCGACGACGAGGAAGCTAATGTAAAAAAGTATAGCAATTAGTAAAAGTTGAATACCTTTTATCAAACTCGTAACTTACCCGCATTGGGTTGCTGCGCTTGCGGCGCCTGTTGTTGTTGCTGTGGTTGTTGCTGTTGTTGTTGTTGCTGTTGTTGTTGCTGCTGGAGTTGTTGCTGTGGCTGTTGCTGCACTTGTTGCTGCTGTTGCTTCTCCTGTTTGTCGTAGAAGGCATCCTGGCATTCGCGTGATGCAAAGTCCACCTGCAGCTTGCGTCCACGCATAATCGTGCCACGCATATCCTTGACAGCAGCTTGGGCATTCTGCACCTGATCGTACAGGACGAGTGCCAATTGTCGCGTCCGATCGATGCTGACCTTGGTGACGGTGCCGAAGCGTGTGAATTGTGACTGCAGAAATGACTCGGAGACCTTCTCGCCACAGCCATCAATCCAGACACAATTCGTTGGCATCGATTTACCAAAGCCGAGCTTAATGCGATTGCTGCCCAAGTGTTCGCCATCCATTTTACGCATGGCCTTCACCACAGACACAATATCCGAATACTGACAGAAGGCATAGGCATTCAAGCCCTGCTTCTTGATGTCGATCTCGATGATCTCGCCGAAACTCTCGAAATGCCCGCGCAACTCACTGGCCGTAATATCCTTCTCCAGATTGCCAATGAACAGGGTGCGTGTCGATTTCGGATGATATTCATCCAGTTCGGCCTCATACGGCCGAAACTCATTGTCCTCGACATCATAGCCCTGATAGGGTTCCACTTCGATTTTACAGCCAAAGAAATGTTTATCGTGTGAGACCTCAAGCGCCTTTTCCACATCGTCGGGTTTTTTAAAGCAAACGAGCGCATAACGCTCCGAATTCTGGCCGACAACTTTCACCCACGTCACCTTGCCGTGCTTTTTGTACTCGTGAAAGAGACCATCCTTAAGGGATGTGTCCGAGGAACGGGCGGGCAGGTTGCGTACGCGTATCGCCAGCGGACGATTATCTTCGGAATGAACCACCGGATTGGCGGCCAGACATGAGCTGCTGCTGCTGCTCGAACTGCTGCTACTGCTGCTCGATGAGCCACAACCACCACCGCCGCCGCCACCTGCATTGCCACTGGGATTTGAGGAGGTGCCTGTAAGAAAAGATATTATAATAAGTATATTTATTTATAAATAAATAAATGAGTTAATTTTCTACTTACTGTTCGCTGTGACGCGTGAGCTGCGTGTTGTGGCAGCAGCAATGCCAGCAGCAGCACCACCGACACCACCAGCACCACCGGCATCGGCACAATTGCCCGCTATCGGGCTGGACGCGTGCGAATGCGATGATGAATGCGATGAGGAGGCCGATGATGAGCTATGCGAACTACTGTAACTACTCGGCGAACGCGAATGCGAGCGACTTGACGATGTTGTGCTCCGTCCATGCAAATGATGACGCGGCGCACGTGCGGCGCCACTGCTGCTGCTACTGCTGCTATGATCCACAGCGGCAGCCAATGCAGCAGCCACATTTAAAATGTCGCTGCTGCTGCCAGTTGTAGTTGCTGCTGCTGATGCGGCGGCAGCAATTGGCATCGTTGGAGTGGCCGTGTTTATTGTATTATTTAAACTATTACTACTAAAACTATTGTTGTTTGTGATTGTACTTGTCGTCGTCGTCATCGTCGTCATCGTCGAGCCTCCTCCTCCTCCTCCTCCTAACGGTGACTCTGAGCCGCAGCGTGACGTTGTCAATGCCGTTTTAAGCAGCTTATTCAATTTGCTGACACCGCCGCTGGCGAGGCTTCTATTGCTGCTGCTGTTGTTGTTGTTGTGGTGCTGCAGGTGTTGTTGTTTGCGCATCGCCCCCTCATCCGCCGCGCTGCCCGCATACGCAACGCTGCGGTGCATGGCGGTTGTTGTTGCTGCTGCCGCTGTTGCTGCTGCTGCGGCGGCTGCTGCTGCTGCCGCTGCTGCTGCTGCAACTGCTATCGTGTGCGTGTGGGCGGGTGAAGAGTACGAGGCGGATGTGTTGTTGCTGCTGCTGCTGCTGTTGTTGTTGTAGTGATGATGATGTGAATGTGTGTTGTGCGGATGATGTGGATGTGGATGATGATTGATCGGTGAGCTCATTGTGCTGCTGCTGCCAGCTGCTGAGACGCCGGCATTGCCACTGCCACCAGGACTTTTTAGATGAGCTGTCGTCGCAGCAGCAGCTTCGTACCATGACTGCGGTACGCGTGTATTTTGGTTAATGATGTTGTTGTTGTTGCTGCGATCGCCCAACGCTTGTGGCGGCAACGGAGTTGCTGCACCACCAACAATCCCACCGGCACCTGATCCACTTCCACCTCCACCCGCACCCACGTCCGCTGCAGCTGCTGCTGCTCCTGTTGTTGCTGCAGCTGTCGTCGTTGTTGTTGCTGTTGCTGCTGTTGTTGCTGTTGTTGCTGATGTTGTCGTCGTCGTGTTGCTGCTTGTAGCTGACGCACCAACTGCTGCTGCAACTGCGGCTGCTGCTGCTGCTGAACCATTCCTAAACAATCGATCTCGAGCTCGCGATCTATCGCTGCTGCTGCTATTGTTGTTGTTGCTGCAGTTGTTGTTTGAATTTATGTTGCTGCTGCTGGTAGTTGTGGCTACGGCTGCTGCTGTTGCGTTACTGGCGTGATAGATGAGGCGGCTGCGATCGTAGTAGTTCCTTTCGAAGCTGTTTGTCGGTGGTTCTTCTGTAGACCTGCAATTACAACGAAAAAATAAAAAAATTGATAGATAGATTATTTATAGCAAATTTAAAGCAGTGCAAAATTAAAAATTGAAATTCATAAATACAAAAACAATTTTCATTGTCGATATTCCAATTTTCAAAAAATTGCTAAACAAATTATAATAGCTGATATTCTAATTTTATGATTTTATAAAATTCATAAATACAATTTCTCAACAAATCTTAATTGCGTAAAAACACAAAAGCAGCCCGCCCCACCCACCTCCGCATAATAGATTTTACACAGCAAAAAACCTTGTTAATTTGCTGGCACAGCTGTTGTTGGAGCAGGAGAAGAAGATAGTGTTGTAAAATAATTCGAGCATCCGCTTGAGGAACGCTTTTTGCTTAGCGCCAACATTTGCTGCTGCTGCTTCTTCTTTGGCTGCTGCAACATGGAATTATTTGACTTTTAATAAATCACATAAGTTCTCCGTGCAAAGAAAAAATTTCACCGGCGAAGCAAGAAAAAAAAACTCGCGAAACGGCGCCAAATTGAACGTCTGTCGACGTCGTCGTCTGTTTACGCGGCAGAACTTTTGCTAGTGCTTAAAGTTTTTTTTTTTTTTGCAAACACTCACAGACACGTATATACAAATCACAAGCACACATACACACACACTCATAAACAAGAGCCGGTACGAATAGCGAGCGATAAAGCGATTGCCTGGAAAGCAACCGGTTTTCTTCTAATAATTACATACACACACTACGACCTTTCTTAAAAATTATTATATATTTTATCCGGCACAAAAACACATATATTTAATTTTTTTCAGCTTTTATTTTCTGCAGTTTTTCGCCGTCGATCGTTTTGCCGCTTCTTACTAATTGCTCGTTTGCTTTCATGCCGATATTCGCGTAACCAAACACGAGCAGCGACCTCAGTTCAGTGCTACCGGATCGCCAAACGTTTTCAGAGCGTGAGCAATCGCGGGACTGCCAAGCTGTCTGCAGCCGCACTGCTATGTTAATTACCAGCAGACAACTTTTAACAGCGCTCTATGAGCGACAATTACATTCTTTCTGTTTTCATAAGTCGACTAAACTCCAAATTGTTTGTTGAATCAACAATTTATTAAAGTACGCTCTAGAAGCATATGTTGGGCAATCCGAGCGTCCAACAGAGATTCTCTCAATGCTTAGATAACGCTCGCTGTTATTAACAGTGCACAGTGTAATGTTAATGCTATTCACGCTGTTATTATTAGGGTGGACACAAAACAACACGAATATTCAACGACGCATTTTCCAGGTAGTTAAAAGTAAAAATTGTAAGTTGCCGCTACCTGAATCAAAAATCAACCCCGCTATAAATTAACACGCGACGCAAAAAGACACAGCAGCGGCACCCAATGTGACAGGCCTATATTCTTTTTTTTCACACAAGGGAAAACAGGCGCGACCTTAGCTAAACTTATCCATTGTTTCTCCCTCATGAAAGAACGGATAAAACGTTTCCTAACTACGCCAAAAACAAACGAGTCGTGGCAAAGGGCACATTTTTAGAAATACAAATAACTCATATATATTTATGTAAATTTGTGTATATGTATATGAATTTAATTTTAGGGATCCGCCCTTAACGATCGATTCGTAATAAAAGCGGTGTTCAGTAACAGATGGCTGTTAACACCGTTTCCTAATCTGCTGCAAGGGCAAATAGACCGCCTGGAACATACGATCACTGACAACAGTTATGCATATCTATATATAGACACACACACACACAGACGCACATTAATATGCAGCTAACAACTTTAACACAATGTAATTAGAAATGCAACGCAGCTATTTTGTATAAAATTAAGAAAGTATTAGCATTGTATTTACATAACGTAAATTAGAGCTAGCTGTAAATAAGCAGTGCATTTTGCATTTTTAATCCCACCAGAATAATGTTATTTAAATCTGCAACTGATGAGCTCTTAGTTGAAATTAAATTTACCAATACTGAACAAATTAAGCTTATTAATGCAACGGAATTTCCATTTTTTTCTTTCTATCAACAAAATCTGACTTAATGTATTTTAGGTAATTTTCTATTTAACCCAGCAGCTATCCATTGCCTATATTTACTATTTATGTATTTGGTTTAACAGAGATAACACATAATCAGAAATAAGCTGAATTTCTGTAAGTAAAAAAGTAAATTGAAAGTTTTCACAATTCTATTTGTAATTATAAGTGATTATAATTAGAAAAATCTTCACATAAATACAAATTTTTCAAGCCGTTAATTCTTTGCGATTTTCCATTTTCAAGCGATTACTGTATATATGTATTTACACATACATAAATAGATTTATTCCAGCAGAGTTGCTTTTGATGAATTGAATCCCGCCCATACACAGTGATACATTAATACATTGTCGTTTGTTCGTTGTTTCTAAAGATTTTTAAAGCCGCATTAAGCGCTTTAAGCGCCATCATACACATACATACATGTATACACACATGCATAAGCATACATAAAAGCCAAAGCACTTAAAATATGGCCATGTAAGCACATTCACATGCCAGCTACATATGTATTTGTGTGTACATAGATATTTATGCAAGTGTATGTGTGTGTGCTTGGGGTATATAAGGTAGAGTTGCATTTTCCAGATATCGCTGGAAATGCTGTTGTTGCTGCTGCTGCTGTTACCGCTGCGGTGGGAGTTGTTGCAGGCTTATGACTCAGGGCAGCAAAAAAACATATATACTTAGACACACATATATATATATATATAAATATATTACACATATACACATGTCTAAATATATAAAGTATATATATGCTCATGAGCAATTGCATTCAAAGAGCGGCTGCTGCTTCTGCTGTTTGTTGTTGTTGCTGGTTTGCCCGGCATGCGCAGTGAGGCGGGCGAAAAATCAATTCAGCTAAAAGTGCGCCCGGTTAGAAAAGTGCAGGGCGAGAGACAAGGGCCAGGAAATCCAAAGCCAACAACAATGGCAACATTTGTTGCGCCAACTGCGCGAGCAGCAGCAGCAGAGCAGCAGACGCAGCAGCAGAAGCAGAGCAAAGTAATGCTGAGCAGCAGCAGGTCGGGTGTCCGACAGTTGGTACAGGCACGCACAGTGGGGCAAATATTAAAGTACTAGTATTTTGACATTTGCTTGAAGCTAAAGCAAAACATATACATGAATTCACTCTATTGACACGAAATAGTAGTAATTACGAATATTTGAAAGATTTGAAAACCATACTTTAGAATTAAAAAGAAAAAAGGTAAATATCTTGTCTAAAATACAATATATTAATTTGAAAGTGTGGTCAGATTATTTCTTAATGACTGTAGACACTCTCAGAACTTCCTTACAAAGACTCATAAGTCAGAAAAAAAACATTGAAAGGAGTCAAGAAAACTTCATCACCAAACGATTATCGTAACGTGTTAATGCCGTCAACAAATGCAAATTTTAAAGATTTTCTGAAACTGTCTAGTACTACGTCACAAGTAGCCTGTTACCTACATTACTAGTGGCCTGCTGCACATTTTAGAAATAAATACAATCGTTGTTCAAGAACATTTTGGGTGTTCTTTGACAGATACAGGGCTACAGTGGAAAATGGCTGGGCCAGCATTTGATTTGGTTGCAAAGCTTGAAAAAATGCATAGATTTTAGGCAGGCTGAAATACAAAAAGTGGACCGATGATTTGTGCCCCATTATTCTTTAGTTTCGAACCACTGTGCACACTGCCTGGCCTAACTGGCAGGCAGGCAGGAGTCAGGTGGGTGTTTGAGTTGGGTGAAGTTTATGGCTTGGTTGGGTGGTTTTTTTGGCAATGGGCATAGCAGTAAATTGCATTATTGCGACTCACACTATGTGGATGGGTTCCCTCCCCCGACTCCCTCTTCCACTCTCTGTGTGCGGCTTATATAATACATATAGAAAGAGAGGAGACGACGACATCGCCCCCAAGTTTCGCCTGGGCCTGGGCTAAAAAGTTTTGCAGCCAGCTAACGAACACACAGCGAACGTCCTTGTTTGAGGTTATTTCTGTGTATTCCCTGTATATATATATATATATGAGTATATAGAGCTGACTAACTGGCTGGCAATATATACATACATATATATGTATATGTATATATATATATATATATATTGAAATTGTTGTGTGTTGGTGTGGTGCGCAACTTTTTGCAAGTAGAAATTCCTGAAATCCCTTTTAGCCTTTCATTCAATCATTGCTGGCAAATGGCAACGGCCCCATTGGATAACCCAAAATGCGGGGCTTTGGACTTGGGACTTGGACTGCAGCAGTCAAAAGTAATTTGAAGACTCTGCCGTTGGGCGTGAAATTTATCAACATCACAGAAGAAGAGCTGCTTGAACAACAACAGCAACAGCAGCAGCAGCCGCTTCTGGCATGTTGAAGGACACGGGAATGACAGCTTGGCACAAGGAGTAAACGCAGATATGAAAATGGCAACGTAAACTAGAAACATGGCAGGATAATGCAAGGATCAAGTCTTCCCACACAGCCAGACGTTATAAAATATGAAAAGAACAACTACAACACTAGTGAAAAAGGAACTTATTTCATGAAAATCTTTGAATATCCGTTAATTTTGTTTAGATATATCTCCAGAGAATAAGATCTTATGAGAAACACTCAATTAGAAAAAAAGTAATAAAAGAAATAGGTAAATAATAGTTCAGTTTATTAGATTTCTCATATTCCAACTTTAAAAATGATTGGCTTCTCAAAAATAACGGGAACTCAAATAGTTAAAGAACAGTTTCAATTTCTTTTTTTTTTTAAATATCTTCCACAAAACTTTTCTAAAATAAATCTACATTTTAATTGGGATTTTCATTCTACATGCTATCAAAACAAAATTACTTTTCTTCCACTTTGGGCAGCCATAAAATAAATCCTTTTAAATACAGTTTTTCAAAGAGAAAAATGTAGCAGTGTGGGCAGAAAATCAAATTAAAATCCGAACTAAAGTCCAAAATAAAAAAAAATTGCACACAGAACTTTGTCAAAGCAGGAAGCCTGGAAAATTCAAGTAACCGAAACCCCATGATAAATGTGCAAAAATTTATTTCAAAAGGATTTTATGCTGGCCAAAAGAGAGGAAAAAAGAGTTGCATTTAAAAATGGAACTGCTATGGAAATCACTTTACATAATATTATGCGCATTTAAAGTAATGCAGCCTTAAAGCATTATATAAAGATCCTCTGCAAAATGACCGACGACGAGAGTGGGTGGAAGCAACGAGCCCTGGGCGCCACAGAATAATGCAGCATCCTATCTCTCTCTTGCTCTCACACTCCCTCCTCTCTGCCACTCTCAGTGTGCTCTGCTCTACTGGTTAAGTTAAGCGGGGCGACCTCAATTAAAGTGCTGCAGCGGCTGCAGTCAAGAGAGATGCGTATGCAGATGATGCTCAAAGGGGTGCACGCAGCAGCAGCAAAGGGCAGTTGGGTTGGATAGGGCTGACAAAGTCAGAGGGCAAAGTTGAATAAAAGTTGAAGCCACGACGACGTCAAAAATAAATATATTTATATATATAGATATATATATATAGAGATGAATATATAACCAAAAAAAATAAGGAAAGAAAAAAAATAAAATGACGCAGCGCTGCCTGACAAGTGACGCAACCGGAAGCAGATGAGGACATTCTAAGGGAGACGGGGTACGGAACGGGCTTGCGGGGTGTGGCCAGGGGGCACAACAGAACACAGAGCCCACTGCCCAAGCCTGGGCCCGGCTTCCTATTGAATGAAAGGCGGCTAACGGGAAACACAATTCTATTATTGTTGTTGTTGTTGTTATTGTTGATGTTTTAGGCGCATGCGCGCTCCGAAAATGTTTTTGTGTTATGTAAAAGGAGTATATATACATGTATATACTATATATAGTACATGGCATAGGCTGTTTGCGCCACCCACAGCCGCAGGCAACAAACAACAAACAGAAACAACAATAACAATGATAACAGCAGCAGCAGCAGTAGCAGCAACGGCTTAAATTGCAGCAGAGCAAAAAGGAGAGAATCAAAATAGACAAGAGAAAATAACGAAAAATTTGGCGACAGCAGCTACCTAACAGGCAATCCACCTCTCACACCCTTCTCCCCCTAGTTCACGCACACACACACACCTTCCGCTCTGTGGCTGCAGAAAATGCTGCTGCTGTTGAAAATGAGGTCGTGGAAATGGAAAATGAAAGCAGTTCGAGAGACGAAGCCTCAATCCCAGTCCACCCCTCTCTGCCTCTACCTCGTTCAAGCTAATGCCGGCTAAAATAAAGTCCACGTCGTTCTTATCTGCAGCATAGGCAACATCTAATGATGCTGCTGGACAACAATAACACCAACACTAATAATAACAACAATAAGAGACAAACATTTATTATTGTTGTTGCATATATATATATATATATATATGTGTGTGTGTATATATGCAGCTTGGGAGTGGCTTTAAAATACAGACATACACAGCTGAATATATACATATATATTTAGTATAGACAGATATACAACAATTGCCAGATACAGAACAATATAACAACAACAAGAGCAACAATAATAAGAGCAGCATGCGTTGAGGACAATGGCAAACATTTTCATTGCCTACATTTGAGCGTTTGTATTCGTATGCGTGTGTGTGGCTAAATATTAACTGCAGAACAAAAGGACACAGGCAAAAGAGGCCACTCCCTATGCGGAGAGTTATACATAAATACTTATAAATACCATCACATAGTAAACACCATCATTACCATCACCATCGTCATCATCACCATCATCATCATCATCATCATCATCATCATCGTATAGATAATACATAGTTAAATATTTTGTGTTGCGCAAATGTTACCCAATGGATTTGAAATTTAATGCAAAATGCCAGCAGCTGAATATTTAAAGGTCCTTTTGGTTTTTTTTTACAATGTTTTAATGCCCAAAGCACTTTTGTATGCGTGCTGGAAGTGTGGCATAAGATACAGCGAAACAGCTTTACGTATACAAAATATCAGATGTGTTTTAATTATGTAGACTCCTTATCATAATTATAATTATAGCAAGTACATGTTTTCTAGTTACAGCAAATTGATTCTTCAAATGAGGAATTTCATATTCTTACTAACAAATTGTTTCTTAAACTGAAAAATTGCATATTCTTATTAAAAATGGTTTCTTAAAGTTCAGAATTTGATATGCTTTCAAACAGACCTTTTTTCGGCATGCTAAAAGCTGTTTCTTAAAGTGAGTACTTTTATATTCCTTCAGAAAAACCCTTTTTCAGATTACTAAAAATGGTTTCTTAAAATTATGATTTATATATTTCTTCAAGCAGACTTTTTTGCAGATTACTAAAAATGGTTTCTTAAAATGACGAAATTTATATTCGTTCAGAAATATCTAAAAAAAAAATATCTGAGAACATACAAAATCAAAGTTTTGATATTTTCATAGTTGTCTGTCCAAAGTTATACTTCTTGTGATTTATAATGTATCTACATGTAAGCTACATAAATGAAGGAATAAGTTCGAAGCTTTTTGAATAAGCTTCTCCTGCATTAATATACATAAATCAAGGAACTATATCAAGGAACTATAACTATGCTTGAAAAAACAAATAATTTTAATGGAAAAGAAAGAAAAATGTTATGGTCAAGCTGTAAGTGGCAACAACAACAGCTGCAACTAGTTGGAAATGAATAATTGACAATAAAATTGAGTTAATTCGTTGCTGTATAATCCACTAGATAATTGGACAGCAAATGCCCCCCATATGCAGCTGCAGCTGTCTATTTTTCCAGGACGAAGGACACGTACTGATTGTTGATACTGGGAATGGGAATGGGAATGAAATGCAACTAAAATGCGAAACTAACAGACAGTCAGACAGCGAGAGTTGGCCTCGTTCGTTTGAGCCATTTATGCATTATGCATTTGGCCATTTAACTAATCGGCATTTGGAGTGCCCACATTTCAAAATGTGAATTCAATTTTGGGCGCTGCATTTAACAAAATTGATGGTAAACTTCATAAAACTGGGTTTTACGGCAAATGGCGTAAATCAAGTAAAACTGACAGACGGTCAATGCAATTCCACACAGATACAAACATATACACAAACATTCACAGGTGCACACACACACACACACAAGCAGGTGCATAATCAGCACAGCGCAAAATGTTGACAATTTAATTAGAATTGATTTTCCGTTCGATATTTTCCAGGGAAATACACAATGATTGCCGCAGCTGCTGCTGTAGTGGGAGGAGTATATATATATATATATATATGTATATTTGTGTATATATATATATCTGCAGCTGTTATGTAATTATATATATGCACACTCTCACACACAGACACTTGCATCATTTAATTGCTTGACAACATTTTACAATTTGCAACCCAGGCAACTCTCCCTGCTGTTCCCCTGTTGTCGCTGCCGCCTTTCCAATTTAATGAGCTATATCTGCTATCTTTTATATCTCACTCTCTTCCTCTCTTACTCTCTACCTCTCTCTCTCTCCCTCTCTTTCTCTGTTCCTTGGCAACCGCAGGGCAATGAAGCATTCCACATGAAGATTGATTATAGCCCGAAGTTTTTAATGCGTTTTGCCATTTATTTCAATGCATCGAGCAAAAAAGGAAAGAAAAAGGATTCGTTGCTTGGCATCGATGCCACGCCCAGACAGACAGAGATAGAGAGAGATATAGAGCAAGATAGAGATAGAGATAGCATACAAGCAGAGAGTGAGAGCGAGAGAGAGAGAGAGAGAGAGAGAGTGCATAATAACATGATATATGCATTGCATTTATGGGCATAGATAAACATAGATGGGCATCGATATGCTACAGTGAACACTTTGAACACTGCCTGCTGTTGCTGCCTCCCCAAAGGACCCTGGCGGATATCAAATTGAATGGCATACAATTTCAATTTATATCCATATATATGTCTATATATGTATATATATATATGCATTCTGCGGCACAGAGAGGGGACTATAATGATTGCCACTACTATTGATGGGCAGCTCTCACATTCATTTGTAAGTAGCAATGAATAAAAAGATATGTACAAATGGAATTTCTATAGTTATTGAGTGAAGGGTTCTTCTCGCACTGTTCGAATTGCAGATTGTGTGAAAAATGCATTCATGATGGCATGTTCAAGTTGTCTGATCGGCTTAATGAGAGAAACACTGAATGAACGCAATTCAAATGTAGCACTTTCAATGGAATGTCTACAATACATATATAAAACTAATTAATTGCTGTTATATTTCCTAGTAATACTTGCCAACAATTTCTAAGCCATTAAACAAGAAGTTATTTCTTTGTTATTTAACACTTGCAATTAATTTTAAAGTAATTCTACTGTATGTTCATTCTGGGGAAACTTCTGATTAAAAGTCTGCATTCAATCAATATAAAGTTCGTCGTAGAGGCATTATCGAGTATAAAAACTAGAACGAATACATAACCTATAAGTCTGTTGAAAAAAGTTATTCAATTAGAGTTTCTTTCAAGATTTAATAAAAACCATCAATCAAACATCTCTTAACGAAAATATCTCTCAAAAAAACCTTATACAACAACAGTTTCTCTCAACAATTTGAAAAAATTACTTTTTCGTTTTGCTCTCTCATGTTTATGGATTTTAAATTTTTGTTAATAGTTTGCTCACATGCACCAGAATGTAAACTATAGATAATTTATCTTCTGATTATGACAGCAAAGAATACAAAAAAAAAAAAACAACTTATTGAAAATCATTCTTTTTGGTTATAAGCACAGACAAGCTGCTCCCGCACAAAAACACTATATATATATTTTGGCTATATATAGTAATTTTGAGAGACCAGAGAACTGAAAACGGAATGCCTCAAGATTGCATGCATTCCCAAAAAAATAAAAAAAAAGGATGTCTGATGGTATACATATATATATATATATATATAAAGAAAAAAGCTAAGTGTGCTTTGGTTGCTTGCTGGCAAACCACAACATTGTGGCAAGCACTGGGCTTTGGGCACGAACTTAACTCAACTGCCAACAAAAAATGAAAGAAACATGAAACAAATTTTTGGACGTGTGTATTTTTAGGGCAACACAAAAACACACACAGGCAACAACGTACGTGTATTTATGGCCATTACTCAATGCCCCAGCAGTCATAAAAGTTTAAAATGCATTTTTACGACAGCAGCGGAAAACATGGCAAGTGCCTCCCAGCAGCAGCCGCAAACCAAATGAAAATTGTCCCCAACTTGCCACCCAACCAATTTCCGCCCATTTGCATTTTGGGTGGCTAACACTCACACTTATGCATTTATGTGTGTTGATAGTAGATACACATGGGCGTGGCACTGTCAAACATTTGCTTCGTGTTCAATTTCTTGCAGTTAATTGAATGCAACATGTTTTTTTTTTTGTTATTTTCTTCTTAATTGTTATTGGCACCAGAAACAAAAATATAACAAAGTAAATATAACTCACATTCACATACATGCCACATGTGCCCTTTTCAACAACTTATAAATAACGTTATATATCGTTATATATCTAGAGATATTTCAGCACAGCTGTCTGTCCATTCGCTTGTCCATTAGCGGCGCATCATTTAAATTGACATTTTGCTATCGCTTGCCGAATTTCCCATTTAGATAAAAATGCAATTTTCAAATGCAGTGCCAAACTGCACTGAACGAAAGCTTAAAATGAGTACCAGACATTAAGAACTTAACTGATTTTTTTTTATTCTATACCATTTTAGCCATGAAAAAACAACTGTGTTTATGTCAAATATGGAAATACACAATTTTAAAGCACTTCCGGACGCACATCCTAGCAGAATGCGTCGCCTTAACCAGGAAAAGATGCAGCATCCTAGGGCAGCATATCATGAGGCCCAAGGACATAGAAACCCTCAACCCAACAAAGATTCTAGCATTCGTGCAGGAGTTGGGATTGATGGAAGAGCTATAGGCTCCGTAAGGGGGCACAATAGACCTTATAGGTCGCAGTGCTAACTATCCCCAATTATAATAATAATAATAAAGCACTTCCTGTCATTTGCTGTCAGAGTTAATGAGAAAAGTACAGCAAAATTGATATAAAAAGTTATCAAAGCACAAAAATCTGCACAAATTTGACAAAAATAAACCAATTTTTTATATCACTCTGCATCTTAATTAAAGATTTCCGGTTTTTTTGTGGTGAAATATTTTATGACATACAACAACTTAAAATGCTTTTCACTAATCTTTTTCTTTATTCTACTTTTTACATGCTTTGCGCTTTCCTGCTTTTCACATTTTCCTATGGATATATGAAATCTTTAGCTATTTATAAACAGTGTCGGATTTCTCGCCGTGTACACTTGACATTTTTAGCTGAATTCAATTTACAAATGCTGTCACATTATATTTTAGTGCTATTGTTGCTGCTCTTAAGTTTGTAAAGTAACTGTTACATGTTGTTAGCATTTGCTATTGCTGTTGTTGTTGTTATCCGCTGTCTTAATTAGGTTCAGCCTGACTATATATTACATAAGCAACAACTCCCGCTACCCTTTTACCACCACCACCTTGCGAAATGCTTGCGCATATTTTTTAAGCAAGCAGCAATGGCAATATGGCTAACTTATAACAACAACAACAACAGAGACCTCAACCCACAGTTGCTGCTGCTGTTAGCTGTGTGTTCGTTGTTACCTCCACCAGACGTTGGATGGCGTTTGCATTAGCAAGCAACGCCCCCGCCCGTGTGTCTGCCGCCAACACACACACAATTGTAGATTTGGTAATGTTGTTGTACATATTTCTGCACGCGCTTGTCAATTATTCACAAAATATTTGTGCACATTCGCAGTCATTCATTCGTTTATTCATTCATTCGTTCAGTTGGTTCAGTTAGTTAGTTAGTTGACTCACTTTTGTTTTTCTTGCCCAGTTTCGCCCATCCATATGCAGCAAATGAATAAACACTTCAACTTGTGTTGGCCAGTTGTTGGAGTGGTGATGGAGGGGGTAATTTGCATACGCATTTGTCTTGTTGTTGCTGTGGCATTGCGTAAAAAAACGCTGCACTTTAGTCGATAAGCAACCAACCAATTGCCATTAATGGTGCGCAGCTAATGCAATTAACGGCCGAATAGAGAAGAGAAGCAGATGTGATTTCTGTCGTGACAAGTGCGCGACAGGCCGTGTTCAATTATCGATAACTAAAATCGATCAGAAAAATGTTTCAATTGCAATACTAACAAAGAAGCACAGCGGCTGTTAAAGATATCACATTTTTAAACTACTGAAAGCTTTTATGAATAAAAATATGAAATGAAGATGAAAGTAGGAGAAGAGAAGCAAATGTGGGAGAGACTCGAAGTTGCCCGCATGTGAGTTCTATCGCGACAAGTGCGCGACAGCTCGTGTTCAATTATCGATAACTAAAATCGATCAGAAATCATCTTTTTGCAATAAGCAAAGAGGAGAAGAAACACAGAAGTTGTTAAGGTAATCACGTTGTAAAACTACAGCAAAAAATAAAACTAAAGATTCTATGAAAATATATAAAAATAATCTTGTCTATTTCATAAAAATAGTGTTGGTAGCCGTGTGTTTTTCTATTTATATATTGAACCCATCTCTAAAACCGAAGACACCTGACAGCCTGTCAGTTAGTCGCCGCAAGCAGCAACAGAAACTTTAAAATAAGTACAAAAAAAAAAACAACAGCAACAAAAACCCTGACAGCTGCCGTCAGTCAAAGATTCGAGAGCGTTGTTTGGTGTTTGGGATGTGTGTGTGTTGTGGGCGCAGGTTAAAGTGAATTGAACGCAATTTCAATTGGATTTGGTTTCGCTTTTTAAGAGATTGCTGCCAGCCGAGAAGCCCACACACAACTAGACTCAAGCTCAAGCTCTGAAAACTCAGAAAACTTCAAGGCAATACACACACGCACACGCACACACACACACGCAGAAAAAAATCTACAGCAATTTGTGAACAAATTATTTGTTAACGTACCCAATTCGATTCGATTTTTTGATATGTTAGCCGCTTCTGTGGGCCTTTTGTGTTGAGCAACAACTATTGTGATCCGATGATTGCAGGTGCTTATGGATCAATAGGTTTTGACACTGAACTCAACGGAAATACGATTATTATTGTAATTATTACTATGCTTTTGTTTGTATAAAATTATATGACAACAGCTGTATTAAAGCCAAATCTGTATTGAGACTTGCATTTCCTGGATGTATAGAATAATACTGTATACGATTGGATTTCTAAATGCTCAAGTTGTTTTTAGAAATTATTTAGTGTAAGGTTTGCAGCTATTTTTGGAAAGCTATGCCAGCGAAGGACCTATTTTCACATCTATTTCTTGGGATTACCCCGATGACCACCATCAGAAAATATATATATCAATTTTGATATTGTCGAACAGATGTTGACAGTGAGTTATTTGTTAGTTGAGAGTGTAACCAAGACAAAATGAAAAATGTCCTCAGCTGTGGAGTTCTTCATCATCGATAACATTTCCGATAGACCAACGTACAAGAATTTCAAGCAGCCATTTGTCATTGAACTCAGTTGATTAATTTAATTGCAAGTTTCATTCATTAAGGAGCTTGTTTTTTTAATTACTTCACACACAATCCATCAGCACTCGATGTCAACTCGCTTGCCTCAAAAGAATTGCAATCTGCAATTTGCCATTTCCCCACACAAGACAAATGAGCAGCACATGTGACAGGAGCAAAAGAGAAGGCGAGCGAAGAGAGAGAGAGAGAGAAAAGGGGGGAGACAATGACTGTGTCTAATTAATGCGACATTATTAATCATGTGGCCCGAAAATGCACCCGAATTGCGTAATGAACAATGGATGCACAGTGTGTGAACACATATGCAACCATATATGAGTAAATGTGGCAACTTGTATTGCCAACAACAAGCAGTGACAAGTGCCCATAAATTGCATCATGATTTGACTGCTCCCTCGAGCTAGAGAATAAATAAAGCAATCGATTGGGTAACGCAACGCCCACGACGCTAATAAAGTGGGCGTGGCTGTCCCATGGGAGCTGCTAGGCGCTTCGTTAGTTGCCAAATTGGCCTGGAGCAAAAATAAGAAGAACAGGCAGAGGAGAATAAAGGGAAAATCAGGAAAATCAGAAAATCAAATTCCATGCAAATTGGCTTCAAGGACCAAATAGGATGAGCCTGGGATGTGCACTGATTGGGTCCTGACGAATGCCTCCCTCAGGGAATGCAGCTATCTCTCAGATAGCTTCTCAGGTGTTACAGCACACACACACACACACAGACACACACTCAAAGCTGCACATCCTGTCCAATGGGGCGTATGATTAATATGGCCAGCGAAGTTGACAGAATTTTCCGGGCTAAGCTTTAAAGCTGCCACACAAAAGGGAACAAAAAAATTGATTAAAGCTTACTGCGCATTTTCTTTCTGTTCCTATAAATCCTTTTTAATTGGAATTGTAATCAGTCAGCTATAAAAATTAATTTTAAATTTGCGATTGATTCGGCGAGATAAGTATTGAATACTTGATTTAAATCTGTCTTTATGCTCCCATATAAATTTATAATATTATTTTAAATATTTATAATCAAAAATATTTTACATGGCTTTCCAAGTAATAATAATATTTATGCATATGAATATTTCAATTTAACTTTTGATATATTTTCGTTAGTTTTGAAATGAGTTTAGCATATTCTCGAATTACTTCTCAAATTTGATTAATTTTCCTTATAGTTTTCCCCACGCACACACACACACACCTTATAATTATAAATTACATAATGGAAAAAGCATTGGTTTTTATGTTTCTCAACTTACATCACAAAAGTTCAATTCAAATTTCAATTCTGCCGCAGTTTCGTTTCGGTTTTTGTTTAGTTTTAATCTTTTTACTTTTTAATTGTTGCCGTTGTTATATCTCGCTGCTTCTTGCTCAGTTTGTGTTGAAAATTTTTGTAATTATATTTCAATATATCTATTTTTGCAATCACTTTTAGTTATATATATATTTTTTGCAATGTTTGCTTTAACACAACACTTGCCACGATTTTTCTTCTCGACTTTTACTCCTTTTTTTTAATTAGCTTTTTGTTGTTGTTTTAAACGATGTAAAACGTATTTTTTCTTCGGCTTTCTCATTTGAATTTGTGAGACAGATATATATATGTATATATATATATATATATTGGGGGGAGATAACTTTTTTTTTGGTTGTATTTCAATGCACGGCCATGGATAATGTTGTTGCTGTTGCAGTTGTTGCTGCAACTGTTGCTGGCGTGTCTGTTGTTGTAGCTGCGAGTCTGCAATTTGTTTGAGGCAATTGTTGCTGTTGTAGGTGTTGTTGTTGGTGTGTTTGCTGCTGCTGTGGTTGCTGCTTCTGTGGCTGCTGCTGCTGCTGTTGCTGTTGTTGTTGCTGCTGTTGCTTGAGGCGGCTCTTGTTGCTGTGCATTTGTTGCTCCATTTTTAACAATATTTTTTGTACTTTTTTCTTTTTTGCGCCTAGCACCTGCAAAAGATACACACAAAACTATTGTGAGTGAGACAGCAAATGCAGCGTGGCAGAGTGAGAGAGAGAGAGAGAGAGAGGGGCGGAGGGAGTGTGCTTAAAAGACGTGGGCGGGCTAATTTTATTGACGTTTTCTTCATTGTTGTTGTTGTTGTTGTTGTTGGGGTCGCAGCAGCAGCACAAAAAACAACAGTTAGAAATTATAACAAAAGACAGCAATAAAACTAGTATATAATAAAAAGAAAAACAAAAAAAAAATATATAAAACAAGAAACACAAGTAAAAAAGTCTTTTGACCCAGACGGCCAACGGCATTTTATATGTTGCCCCCCGGAGGCGAAACAATCAAAGATAACTCACATTTATCTAAATACAACAATGTCATTTCAGTCAGCAGCCAAGCAGGCAAGCAGGCAGCAGCCAAGCAGGCAAGCAGGCAAGCAGGCAGCAGGCAGGCTTTATACCTTGAACAGAGCTCAAAACTAACTTCAAAACACATTGGATAATTTATTGTCTTATGCTAATTCAGAGCAAACAAAAGAGCGAAGAGGTACGTCCAAAACCAAAAATTAAAAGTGGACACAAAAAAACAATCAAATTTGTTTGCTCAGTTTTATGACAGGGGCGTCGTCGTCGTCATCATCATCATTGTTGTTGTTGTTGTTAATGTTGACTTTTTAAGTTGTATTTGATTTCCTCATTAAAACCAGTTTCTTTAGCTTTGGTAACGAAAAAAACATATATATATATATGTAGAGCTGATTTGATCGATATTTATTGTATTTTTGTTGAGCTTAAGTGGGTCACCGTTTTTGACACTTATTTTCAGTGATTAACGCTTAACTGGCCATTAACTTATGGTGCGCACTGTGTTCACTTAACTTGCAACAACAACAGCTGATCGTATGGCAAGTGCAATAAAAGTCAATGAATTGAACTCAATTGAAAGCAATTGAGCGCATTTAGTGCGAGCGGGACAGCAACGAGCATAGCTTGCTTGTCTGTGTGGGAAAGAGAGAGAGAGAGAGAGAGAGACGTATAAATCGCTGCAGTGTTGCACAAATAGAAACAACTTGTTTCTTGAGGCACTTTGTTAATTGTTTAAAACAACATCTGTTCAAAGGCATTGCTCAAAATAACTAAAGTATCCAAAAATCTTCTTTTCACCTAGATTCAAAAACATTTCGGAAAAACCTCGAATCCTAACAAAATCAAAAATTTCAAATATAAACAAACTTAAAGTAATGATTTCACAGAAAATCACAAAAACTCATACACAAAATTTCGGCTTCATAAATCACATAATATGTCAGTTTTACTCAGCACTTCTAGTAGTCGTCCTACTTTCTAGAACGCCAAATTCATTTTTAGTTGGAACTTAACCTTGAAATCGGAACTAAATTTATTTTGTTGTGAAGATAACAAATTTGTTGTTTGAAATCGGACCCAAGCAAAATTCGTGTGTCAAAAAACCAAAAGGCAGAATAGCACCAAGGATTTATATATAATAGCTACAAATTGTAAGATTTTTGAAAATGACAAATGACTTGAACCAAAAAAAAAAGAATCAATGTTTTAACACTTTTTTTGCAAGGCATAAAAAACTTTTGTTTTTGATTCTTAACTTTTGATAAGCCGCATTAATCATGTTTGCCAGCACGTGTTGAGGCGGAGGGCAGGGCATTCAAATGTCATCAGCAGTTGGGCAATGTTTTGGCTTTTTTTTCCCCCACCCATAAAGATAATATGTGCACAGAATTTATTATTGTCTGCCTAACCGAAAATGTAATATTTGTTTTCGTTCGTCTACATATATATATACATATACATAACTAGCGAGTTTTATGTATATATGTTATGTATATATGTTGTACTTGGTTTGCTCATCGTTTGTCTAATTTGAAAAGTAAGCAGCGACATACAAAAAAGTAACTTGTTGCAAAGGTCAACTTGATTAGCGTGTCTGCAACATGTTTCTATCTTTACATTTATTTTTGTTGGTCGACTATTTGAAGGCACTGTAATTTCCATAGAGACTTACACATTTACAGCTATTCAAATAATATATCTAATTTGTATATGGCTGCCTCAATAATCCAGGACTTGAGGCAGGCATAAAGAGACCTTCATCAGGGATACACACCTGCAAAGAGAAAAAAAAGAAATACAAAAATTAATAATCAAATTTCCGCTTTCACATTCAACATTTGTATAAATAAATAAAACATATATATATATATATAAATGTTTACTGAGCTGCGTTTGTCACATTTGCATAATATAGTAATGTACGAGAAAAACCACTCAAAATCAGCACATGGCGCCCTCCTACACACCCACCACGCTGTCCCACCCCAAAAAATTGCCAAAACACCTTTTGTCTATTTGCAAAGTGCAAAAGTTCAAAATGTTAAAAACGTTGCCAAGAAATGGCAGAAATGGAAGAGATACAAAGAGGAACAACAAAAGCCAAAAAAAGTAACAAAAAAAAACAAAAACCACTTTAAGCAGAAAGACAGACGAAAATAAATTATATTTGCTTGTTTATTATGTTTAGCTACAAAAGAGAGCAGAAAGAAGGAGAGAGATACAGTTATGCTAAAAATGTCGCATCGACGCGCCGTTACCCTGTAAAATTCAAATTGTTTCGATTCCAAAACAAAAGAAAAGAATAATAAATAACTAATCAGACTTATGGCAAATTTATAAGGCTTATTAATTTTTTATTACACAAAGTGTGCAGACTTAGTTGTTAACTGCATTATCTGCACACACACACACACACACACACACACACGTATATACACCAGCCAGGTGTGCATGCAGACAACAAGGAATGCAATTTGACAAATAAATGGGATAAGAGGGCGAAAATAGAGTGGACAAAGAAAGAAAAAAAGTACGCAGCAAGAAGAAAGAAAAAAGTCTTTCAGTGCGTCTCAGACACAGCTAAGCCGGCAATTTTAATGATGATGACGCCGATTTTACTGTGCCAAAATAAAAAAATCCACTAATACACGCACAAAATCAGCGACTGTGTGTGTGTATTGTCTGTGATTATATAAATAAAGCTAGGGGAGGGGGGAAGCTGGTGGGGGAAAAACGCATTCGAAGTGATATGTTTGCCATGGCCAGACGATGACTTCCATGACAATCACTCGCCCCCTCTCCCACCACATCAACATCCACCATTTTCTCTCTCACTCTCTGTATTCTTCTCTCTTGCTCACTCTAGTGAGTTGTCAGTTTCTCCACTTTGTTGTGCTGAGCGCGCTGTAATCTTTTTTATGCGCTTTAATTTGTTTTCTTTGCGATTCCATTTTCTTGTTGTTTGCCAAAAGTTTATTGATCTCTCTGCTGCGCTGCTGGTGCTGCTGCTCTGCGACAACAAAGAGGTGGTTGTATAGGTTAGAGCGGGAGGGCAGCGTAGAATATGTCGCTCTATCTCCCTCTGTCTGCCTGTCTCTCTAACTACATATGTATTTATATGTGTGTGTGTACGTTTGCACGACGTTTGCCATGCGGCAACACAACTTTCGCATTTTCTTTGTTAAATTTACGACCAATATCAGAAATCATGTCAAATATTCCAAGGGCAATGCCAAAAATATGCCGCAAAAAAAAGAATATATATATACAAATAAAAAAAAGAATTTCACGCATTTTGGGGTGGGAGGAGGTGAAAGATTGCATATGGCCACATCCCACATCATGAAATAGACAACTTAAGCACAGATCGTAAATTTATGGCAGCGTCGTGTAAACAAACCAAAAAATCAACCAAAACAGCTGTTGTTGTCCAAGAGAAACGAAGAAAATTAAATACATTTAAAAATTTGTTTTCACAATGGAAATCAATACAAAGATATGTTGGAAAAAAAATCACAGCATCCTTACACAAATAATTATAATCAACAACAATAATAATAATGAGAAACCAACAAACATAATGCGACAAATATGCAAATGAAGAGAGTTCGACTAAGGAAGGAGAAATCACATGAAATGAGAAACAACAAACACCAAGAGCAATCAGGAAAACGTTTAGCAGAAGAAAAGAGTGTGCAACGACAAAGAGATATGCTGTTAGTTAACAGTAACCGCATTTTTTTTCTCTTTGTGTGTGATATTAATTTTGTTTATCACCTAACTTATCTTCTGCATCTGCTATTAATTTGTACAACCTTTATTTTTCCTACACACAAAACAAACGGCAAACATTAAAAAAATTTAAATGCAAGCGTTGCGGTCGCAGTGGCCATCGCCGTCGCAGTCGACGTAGCCCATCAGCTGCTGCATTAGTCAGCAGAAACCAAATAAAAAAGAGAGCGGCGGCCCCAAAAAGAAACTTGCAAGAGACCATACCAAGTCATTGACACCAAAAAACCACTAACCACAAACAAAAACAAAACGAAGTTGATGAAGATGGAGCGATGAAGAGAGACCAACAACAACAAATGAAACTTCAAGAGATGCAAATGATTTGAAGTTATGCGCCATCTCGCTTGCACTTGATACGAAAATATTCATTTATATTTTAGAAGAGCGCAATAGGCAAAGCGCCACCTGTCGTGTCATTTATGTACAACTGTTCTTGTTCTAATTATTATCGAAAGTTTTTCATGTACATATGCAACAACTTGAAAAATTCCCCCCCAACAACAGTTGCAACTTGTTAAATGCGCGCAAATTTGTTTTCATTTCTTTGTTTGCACTTTTGGCTAGCCTTATGTGCCACGCCCCCAAATATGCCGTCCCTCTCTCTCA
The DNA here is from genome assembly GCA_035044305.1 of Drosophila nigritarsus. Taxonomy (NCBI): domain Eukaryota; kingdom Metazoa; phylum Arthropoda; class Insecta; order Diptera; family Drosophilidae; genus Drosophila; species Drosophila nigritarsus. The sequence continues at coordinate 4,081,220 of JAWNMF010000133.1, read as the reverse complement.
AGCATATGAAATATTGCATGTTGTTGTTGTTGTCATCGCATGCATTGGCATTTTCCTGTTGTTGTTGGCTTTTTGTGGTTGACAAAATTGCCGCCTTTTGGTTTTTTGGCGTAAATAAGAAAGCAGCACAACAAGAACAACAACAACAACAATAACAATAGAAAAGCCAGCTCTATAATTTGGCACAGCACAACATTACTTTGATACGCTTTCATAGGGTATCACACAAGTCTGCTCAATTTTACAAGCATTTTGTTATGAAAATTGGAGACTTATTTTCATATTTGAAAGCAGGGAGTCAAATGGGAACCGGAACTGTTAATGGATAGAAATGCAAAGCCAGAGCCGAAACTGAAATTAGGCATTCACTGATTATTTGACAGAGCAAAAAATGGTAACCGGAACCGTGTAATGAATTATGAACCAGAGCCGCAACTGAAATTCGTCATTCACTGATTCCTTCTTCACAGGGCAAACAAACGAGAACCGGAACCGGAACCCGGTTTGAAGCCCTTAACCAATTGGAACTCAGAACCAGCTCTGCTCTGGCTCAAAGACACTCAAAAATCGAAATAAAAATAAACAATAAAAGTACAAGAATAAAAACAAAACATTTAATATAAAATGCCAATTGAGAAGAGTGTACAAAATGCAACGTGCTCAATAAATTGAAAATCATTTTCAAGCAAAGTAAATTTGTTATTTATATTTGTGTTTGGCTGCCGCCGCCCCTTATGCAATTTGTGTGTGCGGCATGCAGCGCCATGTCGCGTGCAACTAGCAACTAGCAACAACAACAATTGCAAAAACAACTGCAACAACAATTCGCTTGCCTTGTACACAAGACGAGTATAGGTGAAATTGGGTTTAGTGTTCAATTTAACACCCACGTTCTAGTTTGGGTTTGTTGGCCCCATCATCAAAGCAGCAGCAGCAGCAGCAGCAGCAGCAATCGGCCACAACACAAAAAATAAAAATAAAAAGAATTAGCAATTGTTGTTGTTGCTTCGCGTTTGGTTTGCAACAATTGCTGTCGTCGCAGCTGCAACAGCAACAGCAACAGCAGCAGCAACAGCAGCTTACCAAATGCAATCATGTTTAATTATGCATTCCACATTGGATTCGTTCTGTTCTTCACCGTTACACAAAATAAAACAATTATAATAACAACAAAGCGACAACGCCCCCATCAATAAAAATAAAAATAAAACTAATAATAATAATAAACAGCAATCAAAATAACAACCGACAATGGAAATGTTTCTCGCTTTTTCCTTAATCTCTTTTCGTTTTTATCTATTCTATATATATTTCATTAATCGATTGATAAACCAACTTTGGGCCTACAACAAACAACAACAATTTCCCTTCATTTCCGTCAGATATGAGGGGAAAAGTCATTGAAGCATTTCGAGAGAGCCCACGTCTTCAAATAATAATTAACATAAATATGTTGCACACAGATTGGCTTTGATAGATATACATTTAATAGACTCGCAGCCAGACGTGCATAATTAACGAACAACTCGGGCAGCAGCCAGGTGGGTTGGGCCCCCAATTGGTGGGGGGCGACGAGTGGCAGACTCAGAAAAACAAAAAACAAAACAAAAGAAAATATGTCAAAGATGCCGAGACGCGCTTTGCGTGTGGGGTGGGGGGGGGGGCACAACCAACCAAACCCAACACTTGAGCTCCACAAAATGAAAACGACTTTGGGGTCAGGTCAACGCCCCTTTTTTATTTGCATATTATTGTTGTCATTGTTGTTGCCAGCAAGTGTTGCTGTTAATGTTGCACTGCTTGAGTGAGTTTAGTTCGATTTTTATTTATTTATTATATTTCATTTATATATATATTTATATATATTATTTATATATATTTATATATATTATTTATATTTATTTATATAAATAGCCTCACATCGCTTCTAATCTACATTTTTTTCAACATTTTATTGTTGTTTTTCAGATTTGTTGGCTGGTTTCGCTTCTCTGTTGAGCGCACAATTAGTTCAATGCTCATCTTCGATGGCCGTCATAACAATTTGCTTGCAACTATGTGCACACATATGTATCTAATATTATTATTATTATTATTATTTATCTTGCATTTTTTTATTTTTATTTATTATCATTGATATTCGCTTGCAGATTGCATTCCAATTAAGTCGCACAATTTGTGACGCATCTAATGAGATTTCCCCAACGAGTGTAAATACTCATATATATATCAATACTATATACATATATATATATATGGTACATAGCTGATATGGATATAAACAATCCTTGTCTTATAACTAAATATCAATTTGTTTTGAAGGATGATTCCTTGTGTGAAAAAACTTGTTGTTTACCAAGTTATATAATAATAATAATAATCAACATCAAGCTCCCGATATGATATAGGAGCTTGCGCTCGACTCTGCACTGCAAGGGTGTGCAATCTTCGGTGTGCCAAATCTAGTCGTTCTTACTTGTTTTCAATTAATGCCACTCTTCGCTGACGAATCATGATTATTATTGTAAGTAAAAAAGTAATAAGGCGGGTGCAACGCACTCAAAATATCCAAGTTTGCGTGTGTGTGTGTGTGTGTGTGTGTGTGTGTGTATGTGGCACGCTTGTCTAGCGAGGGATAACGGGAGCGGGGAGAGCATTGCAGACAGAAGGGGGCAGCAATTGCTCCTCAATGGGTGAAAGCGACCGACAATAAGACACAACAACAAACAAAACAAAATGGAAACAAGAAAACAACAAAACAACAAAACAAATAAACAACAAAACAAATAAACACTCGACTGTAATTAAATAGTTGTCTTTAGTTGCAATTTCATTTAGCATTGGGAAACACTATGATCAACATTTGGTGGGTGGGTGGAGAAGGGGAAGGGGCAAGTGCTGTCAAAGCCACTGTGATTAGCCAGGGTGAATAGGTCACAACGATCAGCTGCCAACTGTAGAATTAGACAGCCCAAACTATGCCATTGAAATCAAAGTTAAATGGTGAAATTTAACCCTCGAAGTCCATCTGGACTTACTTAAAGCCTGGTTTATTTAAATAGTTGTGTTACCAATTTTAAGGAGCTGCATTTACTCTAGAAACTAACTCAAATTGGTAGTCAATTTATTTGTAAATAAAACAGCTTCAACTGATTGACTGATTGGGTGATTGGTAAAAAACCGAAAAGCCAAAAGCAAGAAAGCTCTCAAAAAATAATCAAATTTAAAAAATACTCAATAAATAATGAGCCAGAATAATCGAAATTTACTTGAAATGATGATTGTTTAAAATTTAAAATTGTTTCATGTATTTTTCGAGAGCAAAAACAAAAAACTTAAAATCGGTTCCAGATTTCTCCAAGCCATAACTTTGTCAAAACTTGATATACTTTAGCTCTAGAGTAATACTACGTATATATATCTGAAAACACAATTGAAGCTCGAAATTCATGTAGGAAAGATGCCACCAAGAATGGATATAGAAACATTTGCAAACATTTCTCAATGTCATAACTTTCGCAAAATGTAACCGATTTCTATAAAAAAAAAATACCATCTGGAATTTGCAAACACAACTCAAAAAATCTCGAAAGTCAATTGACAATTTATCGATCAACATCTTCATTTCGTTCAAAAATACAATTTTAATTGAAATGTGACATTTGTGAAGAAAAAGTGGAAGACACTCGGCGAATAAAAATGGTGACAGCAAAATTGGCAAAAATGGAGCTGGCCAAGATTAATGTGGGAATGGCAAACAGCGACGGAGGAGAGCTGCTGGCCAAATTGAATGCAATGGCCACCCTTTTTGGCCAACAACAACAAGTCAATTGAATAAGTCATAAGTTATTTAGAGTTGTTTTTATTGATGTCGCTGTTGCTGTTGTTGTTTGTGCTCTGCTCCTATTCGCAGTGGAAAACCGGTTCGTTGAAATCACTGCAACAGCAGCAGCAGCAGCAGCAGCAGGTGGCAAGTAAAGCGAAGCTCCAAATGGGCAATGCCCGGAGTTTGTCATGTAGTCAAAGGAGGAGGAGGAGGAGACAGGAAGGAGCAGAGCAGAGAGCAGAGAGCAGGGAGCAGGGAGCAGGGAGGGGGAGTTGGTCAGCCGTGAGTTGAGTCAAGTTGTTGATGGTTGGGTTGATGAGTTGATCTGCCGCCAACCGGTTATGTAAATTGGTGGCAAGAACGAACATTGTTGCATATCATACATTTTAAATACAACATGCCCCGGGAGGAATAGGGAGATTGTTGCATTTACGGCAAATTGTATTTTTGGCAAAGCGGAAATGCTAAAGGGGGCAGGAGGGGCAACAGAAAAAAAAAGCGGGCTTTGCCCACCAACAGCAATCAACAACAATTAAATTTGATTAACGCAAATAAAATGAGTAAATGAAAATTAAAGTGTTTTTTTTTTGCCCCAAAATAAAGAAAGAAATAAAGAAATAAAAATAAAAATAAAAGGGTCGCTCTGATAAAAACTGACGGTGCATAAATTATGCTGGCAGGAACAAACGAACGAGCAACTTTCGTGCAACATGCGGCGGCACTTAAGACCCGACTCGAAATGAACTCAACATCATCGTTGGAAGTAGGTAGACCGACCAGACAATACCAGACCAGACCAGACCAGACAGACAGAACCTTGGGAACACTCAAATAATAAAGATGATTATGGTTGTTGTTGTTGTTGTTAATGCAGTTGGTTCGGGACTCTCAAGTGCCGTAGAAATTCAGAAAGAATGTGTTCAAGGTTAAATATGCAGCCCTGTTGAGGGGTTTCAAGAGGAAGCGGAGGATCCACTAAGAAAACAATAAAATCAGTCTTATCTCTGGGTTGGAGAAGTTCCAATACTCTCGTAGATAATTGAAACCGATGTAGACGAAATGAAGATTCAAAATGAAACTGTCAGTTGATCCTCAATTTAGTTTGAATATCTATTTTGAATCTGTCACATTGAAATGGTGAACATTTCCAGAGTTATTCGATTATATATTATAAAAGGGGTTCCTTACATGTTTGAACATTAATTAACACTTCTGTTTACAAATTTTGTTGATACTTTATTATATGGGCTGCTTCATGGCATTATATCTTACTTTCAATATAAAGAAATCCTGGATTACTGGAATTACTTGTTACTTTCTTTGATTTGGATTTAAGTGTTTTTATATCTTAACTTGCACTCTCGTCTTCCATATAGAGAAAATCCGTACTATTCTAATCATTATAATCCTTTCTCTCATTTGTATATACGTTTTCCAATGTTACATTGTAAATCTGATTAAAAACAAAAATGAAATAAAAACATTTGAATATAGTTTCTCAGCTCTTAAGTGCAATGCAGGAGACTGAAACGAGAAAACCTTTTTTCTGTGGAAAATTCCTTATGAAGTCCACTTGAAATGACAAAATTAGAATACCCCCAAGCAAGGGTATTGAAAAACCAAAAAAAAAAATAAGTAAATAAACCTTGACGAGCTGCTCTTCCTTGAAGAAGAAGAAGATGTATATGTAGATGAAGAGGGAGAGGGAGAAGCTGTGCGTTGTGAGTAAGCAAAGATCGCGCTTGCCACAAATTTAATGAGGCTCTGCTCGCGCTGTGGTGAGACCCAAAAAAAACTCTGGGTAAATACTACGACGACGACAACAACAACAAGAAAACTAAAGGCATAAATGTCGCTTAAGCGGCAAACGGGTTTTTTCTTTTCTTTTCTTATATTTTATTTATTTTTTGCGTCTCCCAGACTCTTTTGTTGTTGTTGTTGTTAAGAGTTGGCAGCTCCTACGTGTGAGCGGTTTTTTTTTACAGAGACCGGTTTCTTTATTTATTATTTAGCTGTTGTTGTTGCTGCTCAGAAGGCAACTCTACAACTTGAATAACATTTTCATGTTGCTCTGCTGCTGCGCCGCACAACAGGTACATTTCTTGTATACCATATAAGTATGTTATGCATATATGTATATGCATATGGATGTGCGTGTGTGTGCATGTGTGTGTGTGTATGTGGGGGGCTGCTGTTATATGAGAGTTCCTCTGTCTTTGCTTTGACTGTTGTTTGCCTTGCCTTGCTTGTGTCTTGTCTGTCTGTCAGTCTGTCTGCCTTGGTCCGTTTCTCGGCCCTCTCTCTCTCTCTCTCTCTCCCTCTTTCTGCGTTGGGTACTTCTTTTTAATGCCGCAGCAAGCAGCGAAGCAGCAGCAGCAGCAGCAGCAGCAGCAGCAGCTCTTCTTACATGTGTTGGTAGAAAGCCAAAAGAATAACAGAGGCAGGCAAACACAGCATTTGAGAATTCGCTTTGTCATGTGCCTCAGCGAGACTGTTTGTTCTCATGCACACACTTCTCTAAATATATATGTGCATATAAATTCATACATATATCTTATATACCACACTCTCTTATGTGTTATATATGTGTATATATCTGTCATATAAGGTTATGAGGCGCATAATGCTTGTTTGTTATGCTGATTTGTGCCTTCTTTCTTAGCACAGCAGACAAGAGCGCACACTCACACACTCACACACACACACAAAGCTGCCTCTGCCTCCCCACACACCCCCTGACCTTTGGTTGGATAAAGAAAGGGCTTGTGCTTAACTTATGCTAATAGGTGGAAAATAACACCAGTCATATACCATATATTTAAACTGTCAATTCAATTATTACTGAAAACTCAGCAAAAAAAAACGTTTTTTTGTTCAAGTTTTTGTTCGAAAATTATTTATAAGATGCGCAAAATTGGTAGACAAAGATCCATAATTAATATTTGACAACTTAATAGCAAATGATCAGAATATTATGGAAAAATATATATGTAAATCAAGTATTTAGGTATCAAAATTATTACTGTATATTTAACTTTTAAGGAACTTGTTTTCAAAAATAACAGACTAGTATTGTAGCATGTGCAGGCATATTAAAAATTACCGTTTTTACTCCTATATATACATATATATATATATATATATTTAATTCTTCATTTCTCGATGCTTGAAAATCATTTTCCATCTATAAATCTTTATAATTATTTTATCTAAATATATCTGTTCACAAAGGCACTTTAAACTGTTTTAGAATATATATACAAATAAAATCAGATGTCATTGATTAACATGATAATAAATCAGAAAGATAATGTGTCAATAAATCACTTTCAATATGTATATTAAGCATATAAGACATAAATCTACAGTGCTCATAGTGGATCATAGATCATAGATAGATTTTACTTATAGCCATAAATCATTTTATTTCGAACTCCTAAAACTACGAATTCCGCATTTCCCAAAAATATATTCGATTTTGTATAAAAAATTCAAGTATTTTGAATCTAATCCAAAAAGTATTTCCTAATTAAAACTCATTTATATTTGTTCGTCATGCTCTTTGCCACTTTTCAGAATAACTTCATTTAATGTTATTATGCTTAAACAAATAGCATTAATTAAAGAATATTTTCGCATGCGTTCTTTCTGCCAACAAATTAAGGGTCCGAGAAATACGTCTGAAAGCATAATTATTGGGTCATCATGGGAGAAACTGAAGAAGCTAATTAGTGGAAATAATTTGATTAATAGCCATGAACAGAGCATAGAACGTCGGCATCTCTGTTCAATTATGCACACACACATATATATACAGAAAATTTAAGTATGTGCAAAAGTATCTTCCATGCTATAAATAGAGAGACAATAAGCATAAGAATTGAAACTGAGCCGGTACTAGGCACCAGCGTTTACCAGTTTCTTCTTTTATCCAACAAAAAAAAAAGAGAGAGAGAGAGAGAGAGAGAGAAAAAAAGCGAACGAGATAAATAACAATAAATAAAATAGAATGTACGAAAAATAGCAAAGAACAGAACTAAGAACTCAGAACTAAGCAGGCAGATTAATTGACGCAGCAGCAGCCACGAGCACAACAAGCTCAAAATCGAACTCGACCTCGACTTTTGGGCAGTAGGCGGCAATGCTTTCACTTGGAACGGATCGCATTGGATCGGATTAGATCGGATCGAAAGCCAGCTAATAAATAATTAAACAGACGCCAGATGCCAGATGCGAGATGCGAGGGAATGTGGCAGTGAGCAAAGTGTGCGAGATATAGATAGAATCCTACATTAGCAAAGAATATATATATATCTTTTTACCTGTTTCTAAGTAAGAATTATCTGAGGCACTACGAACAATGCATATTTATCAGTCAAGTTGTTGACATTGAGTTATTAGTATACATACAAAAAAATGACTGATTGTTCCTATGGTAAATATATAATAAAGTAGTCCACTGTTGGAGAATTACTATTCGAAATGTTGGAAACATAGTTAATCATAGTTCATCAGCTTTAATTATCTTAGAAAAGAGAAAAGTTTTTCATACAAGAACTCATCTTTTAACAGATCGGTCCTGCAGCAGCTATATATGACATAGTTTTCCAATGATGCTGATTTTTTCAATAAAAATGTTAGTTTCTTAACATTGGGGTTCGAATATCTTGATAAACAAAAAAGTTTTTCTTACAAGAACTAATGTTTCAACCGTTCATTCCTATGGCAACTATATGATATAGTCATCCGATCCGGTCAGCTGTCACATGCGTAATTTCTGGGGTAAAAAAAAATGGATCTATGCCAAGTTACATTAGGATAGCTTTAAAACTAACTGAGTTCACATAGTTAGGACTGACGATCAAATATTTATATGGGAAAATAGTTCGATTTTATTACTTCTTTTGGTCAGCAACACAGGATTGGACACAGAATTTCATTTGGAGTCAACTTTAAGCCTTAAAATGGAAGAGCACCCACAAAAGAATAATTCTCATCATAATTCTCATAAGCAAACTCAGCAAATAAACCCACATATGGCAATGGTGTAGAACACAATAAATAGGGGCTGTTCAGCCCGTATATAGCCTAAATACGATTTACAGCAAGTGCTGCTTATGCCATTTCTTAAGGATCTCTAAGAAAACAAATAAATGGAATAGTTTTAGAAAGATTCATTTCTCAATGAGTCAAACTGCAAAGATAATATTTTGTTCCATATTCATATTATAATCAACGTGATATTTTTATCTCTTGCTCTCGCTCAGCACTGTCAACAGACTTGAGGCAGTCAGCAGCAGCATAAAGTGCTTCTAAGTGGTGTGTTAGCATAGTATGGTATCACAGATATGCAAACACATATGCCGCAGTAAGAATCCGCATGCCACCCCTCCCTACTCATCAGCCATATAGATAGCGGGGCCCTGAGTTTCGTATCTTATCGCAAAAAAACGCATGTTCAAATCAAACATATATATATATATAGGGTATCGCATTTTGTCCAAACTAAGGCAATATGTAATCAAATGAATTGTGGGCGCAGAGGAGGGGTTGAAGCGGTTGAGGGGGGGGCGTTGGGCATACTGAAAACATGTATGAATTGTATTGGATTTAGAACGTCGTCGGGCCGATAAGATAATACAGTACAGAACAAACAAAATATAAACAACAATAGAACCCGCACTTCGCATAGGACAATAGATTCCATTTTAGGGCCGTCGCAATATCCAAGCGACAAACAAATAAAAATATCTCTTCGGAAATTTAAAACGTAAATTTAGAAAATACTTTACAAAAATACTTTATATGTCTGTACACACACACATATATATATATATATATATATATATATATATTCACTGTTATCGGCCCAGATGTGTGTGTGCACTTAGCAATCGATTCTGTTAGTCATAACATTAACGGCTTATCAGACATTGTGGGTGCTTTTGTATTTGTTTCAGTTCGATACGATTGATATTGTTCTACCCCTTAATGAAGTAAAATACTTGTGTAACATACATATATATATATATAGTTATAGAGTATAACTGACAGACCGATCGATCGCAACGATCAGCAGTTATATATTATAAGCTCAAGAGACTATGAGAAATAGAGATCTGAATCTAGGAATCTCCGAGACTCGAAAAACTAAAGATCTAAGACTTGACATCTTCTATCCATAAGAGTTAGAGATCTTTAACTAGAGATCTCAGAGAGTATAACTACTAAAGATATTAACTTAATATGAGAAATAGACGTCCTAAACTGGGGATATATGAGAAGTTTTAGGTCTCTAACAAATGGCATCTCAGAGACTATAAAAAACAATAAGAATCTAAGATTTGGTATCCCAGAGATTATGAGATATAGAGATTATAAACTTGAGATTTCCGAGACTAAAAGAGAGATGGAGATAGAGAGAGAGAGACAGAGAGAGATCTTAAACTTTGTATTTAGCTTTTCAAATAGCAATGAAATCGCCTTAAGGTATTTCCACAACTCTATATACACTCCACAAATATATATACAGTGGTATTTTTCAAGTTATATTCTGGATTTTTGACACACTTAGCTAACGTGAAATCATACGCGATTGACCAAAACTTAAACGATTGGAGAGCTAACACAAAAAAGATTCACGAAACTCTTTTATATACAATAATTTCCTTCAAATCGTATTCATTTTACTCATTTACCCAATAAGCACAAAAGTCATTCAACAAACTATTACAAATACATATACAGGTAGGTTTTTGGAAAGGTTATCTTTTCACTTTTAGCTTTATCGCAGGGCATCTGTCGAGTCGAGTACTCTTACAGGCTGTTTTCCTTATCAAAATGGCACACATATTTGTCGCATACGATTTATGGGCCCAGAATTCAAGCATTGCGGCAACACGTAATTAGACAAAAGTGTTCAGGAAAACCAACAACAGACAGATAAAACATATGAAAACAGTCGAATGGAGCTGATAGTGTTGGCCATGTGGAAAATATATATATACACAACTCGACAACAATATCTGGCCATACACAGACAGACACTAATGAGAGTGAGCAGCAAAGAGAGTCAGATAGAGAAAGATAGATAAAGATAGAGAGAGAAAGAGAGCGAAAGAGAGAGAGAGAGAACGGAGAGCGATCTGTTGTTTTGACCATATGCGCAACATTTAGCTTATATATTAAGAGCCGCACGAAAGCGTTTCCAATTGACGTCAAAGCCAAAAAAAAAAAAAAAGAAAACAAAAAAAAAACTAGAAAAAACCTCAATATGGCGAATGAAAATTAACGCATATACGGCAAAAATCTCACACAAACATAAATAGATATATATACAGATAGTCCATATGCAAGACACCCCCTTTGAGAGCCATCCCCTCCGCTCAGGAGGCAAACAAAATCAATGAAAACAGAAAAATGTGCGGGAAACGTTTTAGAATGAAATGAAAAAACAAAGAAATCAAAAATCGATCTATATGTAGAAAGGTAGCAAAGGTATATATATATATATATATATACAGATAGCTCCATCGATTTGGGCTAATGAGCGCCTTTCAATTATTGAATCAATTTTTGATATATATGCATGATTTAATCATTCAAAAATGTCTGACTATTCATATGCTGAAGAAGAAGCAGAGGAAAGCAACCTTATCGAAGCACAAGCGAAATGTACAAAAACACTTCAAACAATAACAGATACTATATCTCCATGCAATGATTAGCGACTTTTTGGACACTGATCAAAACAAAACCAAACTATCAAATTAGGGGCATAACAAAATGGAGAAAAATCGATACGATTGATCAATCATACGAAAAGAAGCGAATGATCAATATAGGAAAAACAATGTGAAAACAATGACAACATTTTTCCATGGAGTGATCTATTTGAATTTCGAATAATTGTTGAGACCAATTGAATGAAATTAATTCGAATTAATTGAATAATAGAAAAGTACAAATTTCGTATATTCGACATTATTAGTTGACCTAAATGCACCCAGCTTGATTATGAATCATTAATTACCACACTGTTGCTATTCTCGCTTCTGCCTTGTGCACTATTCGTAATCGTTTTGCCAGCTATTTCCATTTGCACTCATTATTACTATTATATTTGGGGATAGTTAGCACTGCGACCTATAAGGTCTATTGTGCCCCCTTACTGAGCCTACAGCTCTGCCATCAATCCCAACTCCTCCACGAATGCTGGAATCTTTGTTTGGTTGAGGGTTTCTATGTCCTTGGGCCTCATGATATGCTGCCCTAGGATGCTGCATCTTTTCCTGGTTAAGGCGACGCATTCTGCTGGGATGTGCGTCGAGGATTCCTCCTCGTGTCCGCAGAACCTGCATATGTTGCTGCTGTAAATACCTAATTTGGTTAGGTAATTTGCACTCATACTCAGATCCAAGTATAAATCCACTTTATGGCTAGGGATAATTCAGATTCTGCAGTCGTTAAATATTACCTCCCGGGCAATCAAAGAGAATTTACCACGATTTTTGGCAAACTGAAAAATCAAATTTTCAAGTTTTATTTCGAATTTTTGTTTGCTTATTTTTGCGTGTGGCGCAAAATGAAACAAATGCAACGGATGTTTTTAGGGAGATAATGGGGCAAGAGCAGAATGGTGGGGGGCTACATCATATTTTTCCTTTTTGGCAAGCGCATTATTGTAAAATTCGTTTGGCCCATTGCAAAAGCCATGAAATATGGCACACATGGCCAGCTTTCAGTTTCAGATCATTTTCAATTACAAAACGAAACAAAAATAAATTCAACAAAAGCACACACATGAATATATATATATATACATATACATATATATATATATGTATGTGTAGGTATTTGTGTATGTTTGTACTAGTTGTAGTTAATTACCAGCTCAATATGAAATGGATTTTATTTCTTTGGCCCCAATTCGAAACATACCTGTAAGAAAATAAGAGAGATTCGTTGATTAATATATGGAGTATATATATATAGTATATATATCAGTTTGCGTTATAAAATTGGTTATATTCCAAAATGATTGAGTAAATATCTTAATTGCTGTACCTATTTTAAATTAACCAAACCAATTAAACAAAAATATTGAAATTGATTTTCTAGTTCTTAAGTTTTTGACATTTACAAGTGAAATAAGCAAAATAGTTGGGGAACCAGCACTGTGACCTATAAGGTCGATTGTGCCCAAAATAGTTATAAATTATAATAATTATATATATATATATACAACAAAAAGAGTTAAGAGTTATTCTGACCATATTTTTCGATTCGAAAAGCATTCAATATTCGAAAACCTTATCAAATCTTTGTTTGAAAATAATATTGGAATATTTATCTGGCAAATTTTCAAAGACCAAAATGTTGTAATTTTAAACTGCCAAATCCCTTTAAGGACTAAAGACCAACTGCCCTAAGACTTTAACTGAAAAGCTTCTAAAGCTATGCAGACTTAATTGAACTGTCAATTATCTTATACATAAAGTGGTTTTATCTTCACTCGACTTTAAAATGGGTATTAATCATTTTCCTGACACACATATATATGGTATTGTTCTACCTACACAAAGAGTTGCAAGCTCATTAAGAAAACGATATTACAATGTGCGACAATAACAATAAGCTTTGCTTGTTTTGTGTCATTATACAAAAGACTCCCGAACCGAAACGCTTTATCTTCACGCAACATTTGACAAAACAGCAGTGAACCCCTTCCTCCCTCCCGACAAGAAACCCCTCCCTAACTACCTACAAAAAAACAAAAAAAAGAGAAGAAAAACAGCCCTAACTGAGCGCGCAAATTTATAAAAAAAATAAATAAAGCAGCAGCTACTGAAAGACTGTGCATTGTCTGTTCACACAAGATACATGGAATATATATATATGTATGGTATATAGAATCTATACATATATGTATATGGTGTAGGGGCAAGCCTTTCAAGCGTCTCGCTTGCGGTTGAAGATGGCAAGAGCAGCAGCAGCAGCCGAGGGCAGAAGGCAAACCGCGAGGGGCAAGGTTGTACAAAAATATCAAATTTCCAAAGCCAGGCAGGGCAGGATGAACTAATAATAAAGGAGAATATATCTATATATATATATATATATATATATATATGTGTGTGAGTAGTTGAGAAGGGGCGCACATATAGGGGTTATATATATTATGCATATACAGCAAACGTTGCGCATACGCCACGTTGCACACACGCCAAACAATTAAGCGACCTCATTTGCAGAGAGCAAAACCGCATGCAACAACAACAACTTGGGAGACATTTAGACGCTTTGAGTGACAGCTGCACTTAAAGAGCAAAAACAAAAACAAAAAAACAAAAACAAAAAATAAAGCAAAATAAAAACCAGAAGCAGCTAAAAACCAAATTAAGTAAAAAGCTGAAAGAAAAAAAACACTAGCAAAAACAGTTAGGTTTGGTGTAAAGAAAACGAATACACTTGGCGAAATTAGGCTCACTTGTTCATGAGAATCGACTATAGAAATGGGAGCTGTTCAGAAGTATGGAAACCTTATTTGAATAAATCAAAAATCTGGCATAAAAAAGAAAATTTTTTCGTTCTCTGTAAATTCTTAAGCATAGAAGAGATTATAGACTACCCTCAGAATCTATAGCTCTCAATTCATTTCAGATATGATATTTTAAATAGACTTTATAGAGATAAAAATGACAAATCAGCTACGAAACCCGAGTTTTAACTAAAAATTCGTAGAAAGAGGAAAGATTTTCCATGGAAACACTTAACTTTTAGATCAGCTATATGATTCTCTATATCTAACACTAATTTTCATAAAAATACAAACATCTCAGCAGAAAACAATTTCAATTAAAGAATCTTTCAAAAGACTATTTAATCTCTATAGTCTACAGATATTTGAAATATATGTTTGCATATTTAATTCCACTCTGAAAATGGTGAATGTTATTCATACAAATATATATCTGAGAGGTGTTCGAACCGAAGTAGTTATATTATTCATAAATACACTGAAACTAACGCAACCTGTTCTAAAATAAATACTTCATGTTGTGCTCAATTTAGAACAAGTCTAAAATACCCAATGCCCGTTTAAGGGGTATAACAAGAAATTGCAATGAAGATGGAGGCGAACGTCGTTGACAGTTCACGAACTCAGCTCAGCTCAGCTCAGTTTAGCTCAAGTCAACTTGCAACGTTCGCTGAGCTCATTCTTGAGATACAGATACGGCAGCAAAGATACGCGATACGTTTGGCCAGCTGCAATGCAGCAACAATGAGAAACTAGTTGCAACTAGTGCAACAGCAGCAAAACAACAACAACAATGTTGTAAGGCGAACTCGTTTGCCTGGGAAGGCGTTGCCCAAAGCAAAAACACAGCAAAGAAAATGCTCCACACTATACTGTGGGTGTGCAACAAACTGAGGCACCACACAATGTGTGGGTGAGAGAGTTGGTGCTGCGCTGCTGTGAGAAAGAATGCCAGAAAATCGGCCTTTAAGCTGCTGCAGCTGTTGCTGCTACAACAACACAAATTGTAAATAGTATCTGATAGATACTTTTTGTTGCAGCAGCAGCAGCAGCAGCAGCCCGCATAAGCCGCCTAACTAAGCACAAAGCTCATTAAATTGATTGACTGCTGCTGCGCGGCTGCTTGCTTTATGTGGCAAGCGACTCTGATTTCTGATTATGTGATATATGTGGTGATACATATATATATATATATATATATATATATATATATGCAAGGCATATGCCGAGATAAACACTGAACAACAATATCGACAACATTTTTTGAAAACAAATCCATTTCGAGTTGATTCCACTTGCAATGCGATCGCAGCCAGAGTGAGCAGTGTTATAAAGCGCTGGATTATTTTCACTCATCAATTGTGGCTTTTCAGTGTTAGAGAGGAATGTAAATTGTATTGTAATATTAATAATAATATTGTTTTTTGAGCTTGGGAGCAAGCTGCATATAGAAATATCTTTGAAAGTGTGGGCTTTACTGCTATCGGTTATCGATTTATATCGATATTAAAAAGCGTGGGAAAGGATAAAATGAGATAAATTGGTTTTGCGTTTGGTTTATAAGAACTTGTGTCGTCAATTTGAAGTCCCCAGCTGACATCTCTGACAGACATGGCTGAATCAACTACATATACTTTTTGGGATCAGAGATGCTTGCTTCTGCCTGTTATATACTCTTACACAACGTCATTAACACTTTTAACCCATTTTTAATTGGACTCAGTGCATAATAAGTAATACGAACTAGAATATATTCACTTATAACTGAAGCCTACTCATTCCTTGCGTGATTTAATTTCAATCTCCTTATAATACTTGCAAATATTACATAAATTATATCATAAAATATACACATAAATAAATATATATATATCTATATATCTACGTCAAACAGAGCACAATTAAATTCACAGTAATTAAACTCAATGAATTGCTAATAATTTTGAAAATGATTAACAAATGTGGCAAACATTTTGGCAAACTTTGAGAACAGTTCATTGTTAATGTCAGACAATTATATAATCATATCATAATATTTGTTTTGTATTTTTTATAGCAAGCTTTAAGCTTTAATCGAATAGAAATGCAAAGTGCAGAGCCAAATGGACGGGGAGGAAGGGTTGTGAGGAGGGCGTCTAGACAGACGCCAACAATAATATCGAAAATCATATGCAAAAATAATAAACAAAAACACACAAAAAGAAATAAACTGAAAATAAATAACGAATTTATGGATATGTTTTGGAGTTTTTGTTGGAGTTGTTTACGATTGCGACGAGGTTGCCGTGGAGACAATTTCCGGGTGTCTAAATCGGTCGACGACGCGTCAATTTCCCCATTTTTGTCGCTTCAGTCCACCCACAGAAAATAGGATTTAGAGAGAGAGAGAGAGATGATGATGATGATGATGTATGCGAATGTGAATCATTTGCTCATTTCACAGCAATTAGCCCAAGTCAAAAAGGCACAAAAAAATACACAAAAAAGAAAAGCAAAATAAATTTAACGGTGCGATAACAACAAAAGATAGAACAAGAAAAAAAAAAGCCTAAATGTTGAACTCCATTTGCGTAACTTAACCTAGGTATTTGTATTTTGCGTATTCCTAGGGCACACACACACAAACGCGGCGCACACATAAATCAAGGAAATCAAAAAGGGGTTGCGCTGAACAAATATGGCAGCAAAAGAAAAGCAAAAAAAAGAGATTACGCTTTCATTCATTGAATGCAAATGCAGGGATAGAGCGAGCGAGAGAGAGATAGAAATAGGCATATGCAAATATTGTATGGGATTACTATGCACACATGTGCATGTGTGTGTGTTTGTGTGTGTATTTGTATTATGCACACAGCTGCTGGCCACACTGTGTTCTCATGCCTAAAACCCAACTCACCACACCCTTTCACCCTCCGTCTTCACTACTTCATCTGCTTAGTATGCTTGCCTGGCTTCTTTTCAGCGCGGATTTCCGCCGTTTGTGGCATGTTCAAAATGTTTGCGGCGGCAGACATAGTAAATATAAAAGCAAGTAAAAAAGAAATGAATGCAAGTTGAAATAAAAAGCATATTTGAATGTCAAGCAACGACAACAACACTTTGCAGCTTTAAGGATGCACAAGTACAGAGACAGCAAGAGTAACAGAGACAGGCGACAGTTAGAGCTCAAGGTCCACGATGTTAACAGTCTGCGCTTTTGTCTCTCCTCTCTTCTTCATCATTATCTGCATGCATGCTCATTCATCATCATACACACTCACATACACAACATACACATTTCTGATTTTCTGTGATTCATGCACAGAGACAAAACATATTTGAGTCGAGTAGTGCATATTGCATGTGTATGCGTGGCAGATATATTGTATCTCTTCTTGCTGGACAGTTTTTCTTTTTTTGTTTGTGTTATTATCATCATCATTATAAGTGTAGAGTCAGGCATTGTTCTGTTCTGTTCATGAAAGCGAAAGGCCCTATGCAGTAAGCCCTCGCTCTCTCTCTCTCTCTCTCTCTCTCTGTCTCTATGAACTTTCGTTGAACTGGACTATAGACCAACAGCGCGAGATGTTTGCCAGACACAAAGCAGCGGGGGATGGGGGATCAAACGGAGTGCGGCCAAGTTGTGTAGAAATGGGCAGCACTGAGAGTGCAATTGTATGCTAAAGTGCTGAATCACCAGCAATCACCTGATATTAGAGATGATCATAAATGCAAGAGAGTCGCAAAAGCACTGATTGATATTTGCGAGAAACTAGCTGTAATCAAATTGATAGTTTTTAAATTTATCTATGGATAACCCCTAGTAAAAATCTTGAATAATGGACAATTATGACGAATAAGAATAGCAGCAAATGGAATATACAATACATTTATTTTATTTAGCATTTTTAGTACAATTTTTATATTCAGCAACACCACCATCATCTCATGTAAAATTCTGAAACTCCCATCTCTATTCGTACATCGAATTGAATTTTGCTCAAACTCAATTCGACGTTATGGCTCTGATATAGACAACGACGAGCATCCTGCTGTACAAGCGAGACTGCTTGACTGCAGCAGGGGGAAGGCAGAAGGGGGCATATCTTTGGCAGGAACTGTGCCTACTGGCCCGCAACGATTGCCCAACACTGGCAATAACGACAACAACTCCAAGCACGAGTTGCGGCCACATTTGGCATTTTGATGGCGTTTTGCCCCCCCCCCCCCCCCCCCAAAAAAAAACAAAAACAAAACCTTTGCACAATATTCAATATTCGAAAGCTTAGCTCTGTGGGTGTACAAGTGTGTGTAAAAAAACAAAATTAGCAGCTTGGAGAGTGCATTGAACTCGACGATGGACGAGAGGAGTGCATAAAAAGTTGCCTAGGTAAAGTGTAGACAGAAGAGCGGCAGAGTGGAGAGTGGAGAGTGGAGAGCGGAGAGATGCGGGTCGGTCAAAGTACGCCCTCAACTAATCAAAACCAATTAGCAATAGGGCACAAAAGAGAGATAGATATACATATGCACAACACACACACAACACACATAAATATCCATAGGCCAGTTCATAGATAGATGACGATGACGATGATGATGATGATGATGATGACGAACAAATAATGTTCACGTACAATGTTGCCAAAGGGCACGTGGTCTGACTTTCAATTGTGCTGAGAGAAATTGTCATTGGCGGTTTTTTTTTCTCTATTCAAATATTTGAATGCTTAATAATTGCCGAGGGGTTTTTTTTGCCATTAATATAATAATAATTGTTATGGTGGTCGCTCAACTAAAAACACTTCTGTTCAAAATTCAAATAAATACAAAAAAAAACATTAAAAAAAAGCATGCAGCAATTTTTGAAGCTATAGCTATAGCTGTTATAACCGTAAATTATCAATAGCTGAAACCGATTTAAATCTTGTATTTGGCGGGCATATTTACTTCGTGTTATTTGATTATTCTTGAATATGATATGATATATACTCATTTTTAGCTTTATTTTCGATTTATGTTCTTTAGCAATTTGGCAAATGAACTCGGCTTCTGTCATATAGAGAATTATATAATCGGAGAATCATTACACACACTTATGTCCATATAAATAATTACAGACTGTGATTGTCCAACGAATTTGAGCACAACGGAAGTTCGCAGGTGGATAGGGGTTAAGGGGGAGGTGTGGGGGAGTTATAAAAAAACAAGATTAAAAAAAACCTCACACAATAATTACGTAAATTATTGTCAATTATTGCAATTGCAGTTACGGGGGCGGCAAATCATATACATCTACAAATATATATGTACAGTGGCGGACACCTTATTTCGAACATTGGCCAAGAAAAAAAGTAATCTCCAGATTTAAATGTCATTGAGAATTTGTGGGCTATGCCGGAAAATAACATCCGGAAGCACAGCATATCCAGCAAAGAAGACCACAAAAATGGTCTGCGGGAAGAGTGGAGCAAGATCAGCCCAGAGACTACCAGGAAGCTGGTATCTTCGATGAATAATAGATTAAGGGAAGTAGTTAATGCTAAAGGATATAGTATAGGATATATATATATATATATATATACTGACCCACATGAAGCGAGCTCCTAAAAGTAGGCAACATTTTTACATAATCCTACCTAGCAGGTGGGGAAACCCCAGTGGATTGGGGTCATATATTAATTTAGGTGGTTGATATATATATATCTACCATCGGTCTTTGGAATTTCTGAAAAATAATGAATGCTTAGCTTATGGCAGGCAATTACTTTTTTTCTTTGACAATGTTCGAAATAAGGTGTCCGCCACTGTATATATGCATACATATAAATACACGTATCAACACACACACATGCGTGCTTTTTCCCCACAGTGTATGTATAAATATTAATCGATCTAATAGTTGAAAGCAAATTGTAGTACTCCATTTATGAGGACAATGACAAAATGACATCAAATAATCGAGGAAAAAAACTCATTTAATATTCTTTGTTTATATAGTCGTATAGTATATATAGTTTGTTTATATAGTCGAGCAGATAATGGTGCTTCCAGCGAGCTATATTTAATTATAAATGAGGCAGACGAATATTAAACTTCATTACAGGGTATTTAATGGGTCGTGCAAACGTTTGAAGCGCACTTTTTGTTAGCTTTGATGTTTGACGATTGTTGTTGTTGTTGTTGCCGACTTAAAAACTGAACAAAATATAATAACAATAGTTATATATAGCGAGAGGAGACGTGTTTTTTATATGATTTTCGATTTACGTAACAGTATTATGATTTTTTTTTTATGTTCTGTTTTCTCAGCTCGAGTTCGTGCACAACACTTGTCAGCTGCTTTTGATGGGGGCGAAAAGAATTAATTTTTAATTATTTTTAATTGCAAACTTTAATTGCAAATGGGAAGGAAAAATCAACAACGAGCAACGATTTGCGATGAATTTGAAACAAGTAAATGCAAATTATTTGCACGCATTGCGAAATACACTCAAATCAAATATGAGTGTGTGGGGAGAGAGCAGCGGGAAGGGGAGATGGGAGGGAGGGGTGTGGCAGGCAAAACATGTGTTCGGCACGCTGGGAAATATCCACATTAAACGAATGCGTCAAATGCGAAACTCAAATTGAATTGCAGATTACTTTAAAATTGCGGTGTAAAAACCCAAATATAAACAAATAAAAACAAATTTAAGTTTTTGGCTTTTTTTTCATCTACATTTTATGTATTTTGATGGCTAATGCTTTTTATTAACAATAATATTCTAAAAATAAATGATTGACAAACAGATTCTTAAAATTCAATGACTCTTCCTGTAGACCAAATTTAAGTTTTCGTTTGTGCCAAAAAAAAAGGCTAAACGATCAGCACTGACACGGACGAGATCGATCTTCCTCTGGCAGTTTCCACCATTTTTGACACTACTCAACACTAGTTGGAGTATGTTCAAATTGAGTAAAGTAACTAATTATTGTTAAGCAAAATATATTTAGAATTTATGCAAATGTTGTATGCCACAACCCACTGGCTGCTGCTGCGCCTATTTACAATTCCTGCTTATCTCATGCATATCTCATATACATTTTCTGCAGCCATTTTCCCCTTTGTTGGCTTTTCTCTTTTGCTCTCCAGCTAAACTATGCCAACACCACCAACAACAACAACAACAACAAAGAGCAACTTGACATTTGGCGAATACTTGGCCCCGAAACAAATTCTGCCTGGCTTTGATCTCTCCACTTGAGCGCGTTTGTTTCGCTTGGGTCAAAAAAACAGAAAAACAGAAAAACATCTAAATAAATAACACAAAAAATACAAAAGCAAAAATAATGAAAGAAGAAAATAGTGAGTGGGGTCTGTTGGGGCTAATCTGGCTAAAAGCAGCGGCAGCAGACGCCATTGACGAGATTTACTTGTTCAGCTATTTATTTATTTATTTATTATCACGAGGAGCAGTAGCCATTAAGCGGCTGCTTCCTGAATATCCCAGGCAAAGGGCAAAGAAGGAAGCCAGAGGGGAAGGGATGAAGCAAAAAAAGCCCAATTGCTTAAAGTAACAACAGAAGTGAGTGAACACGTGAGAGAGAGAGAGAGAGGCAGAGGGAAATATACGAATAGCTGGCCAGGCTGAGCCAGCCAGGCGGACTTTGAATTGTGTGCGTGTGTGTTAGTGTGCGTGTGCATGACTCATTTGCAATTAAGCGACAAAAGGCAGCAAACAGCGAAACTCACTGACGCACACACGCACACACACACACACACGCATACATATGAGCAGGCAGCATTCATGTGCCGCAAAAATGCCAGCATAAAAATAAAGCAAACGCTGCTGCGCCAAAAAAGAAGAAAACCTACAAAAGCAGCAGCAGCGGCAGAAGCAGAAGGCAGCGACCACAAAAACCAAAACAGCGGCAACGCTAAGACGAGTGAAATAGCAAGAGGGGGCAGAGAGAGGCAGAGCGAGCGTCGTTTACTTGTGTGCGTTCCCTGCAAAATTCAAATTGGCTCAGGCGAGCGTCGACGTCAGCGTCAACGTCGACTGATGTTTACACAACGTGCGACGCAGCAGCAACAACAACGAATGCGACCGCGCTGCTTTGTATTTTTCTTTTGCCGTTGATATTTTGCTGCTTTTTTTACATCAGCTCTCTAATTGAAAACAAGCAAAGCCGTATGCGTGTATGTGTGTGTTCGAAGCAGCAGAAAAAACACAGGCAGCGTCTACAGCTGGCGCTGCTGCTGCGCTGCTGTTTATGCTGCTAGCGCTGCGGTTAAATGCGAAATTGTATAGCAAGCAAAGCGTAGCCAAATGCAATGTTGCCAAACTTCAGCAAGCAGCACATTTTGTCGCTGTAGCTGTAGCTTTACAGCAGCAGCAGAGACAACAACATATAGTTGACTATATATGTGCGTGTGTATGCTGTGTGTGTGTATTTGTGTCTGGCTGTGCATTTGCTGCTTGCTTTGCTTTTGTGTGTTTGTGTGTGTACCCGTTTATCTTCTTTGTATTTGTTGCTGTTAATTTGAAGCCATACATTGTCCGCTGTTAATTTACACAGGACACACAATGTCCCCATGCTCATCGTCATCACAATGGCTAATTTATGCCCATTTTAAAGATAACTTTGTATGTATGCAGGCAGCACCTGATCGACGCTTAATGATAGCCCACAAAAAAAAAAAAAAAAACTAAACCGGTTTGTTAGGAGCAGCAGCAGCAGCAGCAGCAACAACTGTTAACTGGTTTCATCGGGCTAACAGGTAATAATAATACATTGGCCAGCTCTTTTAGTTATAATAATCGATTTGTTGCTGCTGTCTCTCTCACTCTCATGCTCTCATTCTCTTTCTCTATCTATCTTCTCTGCCTCCATGTTGATAATCTTTTGTCTCTGCTGCTTAGCACCTTTTGTGTGAAATGTGGCAACGTTGCGCACAAACTTCCCTATCATCCCTAACTCGCTCTCCCTCACTCACACTCAGTCACTCACAGACAGTCTCAACTCGAGTGTGAAATTATTTGGGAAATTTTCGAATTTCCCATACAGAAATTGAGTTATCGCATCGCTGCCAGACAACAACAGCAACAAAAACGTTGTCATGTTGCCTCTCCCTCCTATACCTCCCCTTCTATACATTTGATGGGCATATGGAATTACGAAACCCAAAATGCAGCAACAACAACTGCAAATAACAATGGCAAACAATGTGCAATGCAAAAGAGACAGACAGAGCGAGAGAGACGATAAGTTAAAACAATAACAATGCAAATTATAATCAAATAATTGCACGACTTGCAAAACAAAAAGCTGTGTTCAAAACATGTACAAATGTACCCAAGTACCCATGTACCTATGTACCTATGTGCATTTGTACAAACACAAATATGATACGTTCCTGAACGTACTCATAGATACATTTGCACATGTCGAAAAAAAATCGAAAAATTCAATTTGAAAAAGTCGGAAATATTTTCGCGCATTTGTTATTGTATTATTTATTTATTTTCTCTGCATAGCTGCTTATCAGCTGTGTGCGAAAAAGGTACAATAACAACAACAACAACAACAACAACAATATGGGAGCAAAGTTGCAACAAATTTTGCTGGATGAGTAAGCTAAAAGTAAGCTAAATATTGCTGCCCAGGTGTCAAATTAACAATCACACATGTCATGTGCTGTGTGTGTGTTTGTGTTGTGTGCAAATCATTTGTAACATTATAATTTAAGAAACACACACACACACACCCACACACACACACACACACACACACACACACAAACAAGTACTTCAACTATTAATAGCAACATTTTTAAGTTTTTAATTATATTTGTTAACCATTTTTGTATATTTTTTATGGTTTTTCCTTATGGACATACATAAATAATAATTCAATTACTAGGAAAAAATACTTTGAAATGATTCAGCAAAATGTCGCCTATAATAATAAATTTATCAGATATATATATATATCATATATAGCTTTAGATTGCAAAACAATTATTCTAACCTCAGAAAATGTATGATTTTCATTTTATGTAACTTGTGTGTAGGTGTGCCTGTGTGTGTGTGTGTGTGTGTGTGTGTGTGTGTGTAAGGGCTGAGCAGATAAGAAATGTTTTTAATTTTGTAATTTTTGTTGACGACTGTCGAAAATAGCATTGGCTACAAAATATTATAAGAATGGAAACGTATCTTTTTTGTATATGTGTTTGTCGGCCGAGCAATTACAATTTGACTGCTCTCCCACTCTCTCTCGCTCTCTCTCTCTCTCTTTGGTTCGCTTCTCTATCTAATCGCATTTTTGTTGTTTTTGCTTGCCTCGCAGAAAGAAAAAAAAGAGCAAACATGCCGTCGTCAATGCCAAAAAGAACATTGATAAACAACAACAACTGGGTTCACATATATAACTATATATAATGTATATATATATATGCACTAAACAATAAGATCGTATATATAATGTATATATATATATATATGCACTAAACAATAAGATCGTATATATAATGTACATATATATATGCATTCAACAATAAGATCGTATACAAAATGTAACATGACATTGAAACAAGTCAAATATCTGATATAAGTTAATTGTTGTTGTTGTTGTTGTTGTTGATGTTGTTTTTCAACTTTATTTTGTTCATTTACAGATTGGTTTTTGAAGTAAATTTAAGTAAATTGAAAACAAAAGATAAAATACAGAATGCCAGAAAAGGGGGAAGCACGCTAGGTTTATGTGAAGCGAGAAGAAAAAGAAGACACAGCAGACAGCCAAGCCAATCTACAAATACAACAAAAGTTATTGTTTACAATGTGAATAAGCCAATTACGATGAAAGAGCTGAATTTTAGCATAATAAACAATGCCAGATAAACAGCTTGAACAACTTGCGGTAAACTTATCTACGAATTACTCAACTTGCAGCCAAATCAAATTACTCATTGTACAATCATCCGGCCACAAAAAGACCCATTTGAAAATAAACTCCAAACTTGTAGGCTGGACTTCCTCAGATATTCGATAATATATGTTTGACATTCAAATTATTCAGATAGCTTTCATGATAACCAGTTTGTTTATGTTTTGCGTTCTCTGCGAAACACGCAAATTGCATTTGACCATAAAAATGTGAAACATGGCTAAAACAATAAACGGTATCGGCCCAAAAAAAACGAAGGTAAGTCATTGATCTTTCACTGGATTGAACTTAAATACAACATTTTTGCTACTGTAAATAGTTGCAGAGCATTTGGCTAGAAAGATGGAGGAATAAGTTAGAAGGTGTGTTGGCTCGACTAGAAGATACCCTAAGAACAAGTCCTTAAACGATGTGGAGGAAATTGGGGATTTAAACGAATTAGCTACTCTGGAGGCATCAGCAAACAATATTGACAGATGTTATCGATACAATTATCGATACATAAACTTTATCTGCTCATTATTGGGTAAAGGAAGAAAGTTATCGATCAAATGAATAAACTTAATGTAGCATTCGATAACTTATGTTATATATTTAAAGTGTCTAGTTCTATGGGGAGGAAAAGGCAGAAAGTACCCTAAGACTAGAAGATACCCTAAGAACAAGTCCTTAACCGATGTGGAGGAAATTGGGTATTTAAACGAATTAGCTACTCTGGAGGCATCAGCAAACAATATTGATAGATGTTATCGATACAATTATCGATACATAAACTTTATCTGCTCATTATTGGGTAAAGGAAGAAAGTTATCGATCAAATTAATAAACTTAATGTAGCATTCGATAACTTATGTTATATATTTAAAGTGCCTAGATCTATAAGGAGGAAAAGGCAGAAAGTACCCTAAGACTAGAAGATACCCTAAGAACAAGTCCTTAAACGATGTGGAGGAAATTGGGGATTTAAACGAATTAGCTACTCTGGAGGCATCAGAAAACAATATTAATAAGTATTATCGATCAAATTATCGATACATAAAAGAAGAAAGTTATCGATCAAATGAATAAACTTAATGTAGCATTCGATAACTTATGTTATATATTTAAAGTGCCCAGATCTATAAGGAGGAAAAGGCAGAAAGTTATCGGTAAAATGTATAAGCTCAAACTGTGTTTAGTAATCGATAACCTATAGTATATATATATATATACATATATAAGTTAAGCTAAAATGTAATTTAATAATTTAAATTTAACACAATCCACATACAAAAAACGCTCTTTGGAAGTAATTTTTCAAGGCTAAACAAATAAAAAAATGTTGTTGATGAATTAAAAAATAGACTTGAATAAATAGGCTTTGAGAAGTGTAAACAATAATTGGCAGCAAATGTGGCTAGGAAGAAATATGAAAGAAGGGAGCCAAATGCGTCATCATAGCGCACAGCTGGTTGCTTTTTTTCTCATCTCTTTTTGAAATGTATCCCGTGGATAGAAATACAGACAGAGATGGAGATGGAGATAGATAGAGATGGAGATGGATAGAGATGGAGATAGAGATGGAGATAGATAGAGATGGAGATGGATAGAGATGGAGATAGATAGAGATGGAGATAGATAGAGAAAGAGATTGAAACAGAAACTATTTTAAGGTAGTAGTAATAGTTGTTGTTGGTTGTTGTTGGTTGTTGTTGTTGATTGTTGTTGTTGTTGATTGTTGTTGTTGCTGTTGTTGTCGACACTCTCTTCTCGGACTTGCTGCGGTGTTCGGGTTCGGTTCATTGTCAATGTCAAAAAGTTGTCGACTGGTTTTTATTTTTTTGTGGTTGGCATTTTTTTTTTTGAGCTATGCTTTTGACGATTGTCTTGTAATTAACCGACACAACTAGTAATTGTTGTTGTTTTGCGGTTGTTGTTGCCGCTGACATTGATGCGGGTTTAATGCACCGCTCGCTGCTGCTTCTGCTGCTTCTTCTGCTTCTTCTGGGCCGCTTTAATGACTTTTGGGCCAAAAGCAGCAAAACATTTGCTTACAATGTTGTGTTTATGTTTTTGTGTGTGTAGTGAGTGTGTGTAGTGAGTGTGTGGGGTGTGTGGGGTGTGAGTGTGTTGTGTGTGTGTTGTGGGGTGTGTGTGTGTTGTGAGTGTGTGTTGTGAGTGTGTTTAGATAAGAGCCGGCTAATGAAGCAATTAGACAACGACATTTGCACCCAAACGAACCAAACAAAAACCGGGGGGAAAAAAAACACCAAATATAATGTTCAAGAGCTGAGTGAGTGTGCCAGACTAGCGGATGCCCTAGAATCTCTTTATAAAAAATAACAAGTTTTCTTTTCATATTTGTGTATATTTTTTTGGTTGTTTTTACAAATTGAAAATGCATTTTACCGATTTCTATTCGAGATTTTAGCTTCAAAATCTGCAGTATTCGTCAACTATAAATAATATACACCAAATTTCAGCTCTACAGGTCAACTATATATATATATATATATAATTTAAAGGCTTGCAGCTGGTTGCCACAAGCCACACAACTTAATTACAGGGTATAATAAAGGAAAAATAAATAAAGCATATAGAAAAAATGAAGGAAAAATACGATAAACTGAAATACGAACACAAGAAACTTGTTTGGCCAAGAGAACACAAAACACAACACGAATGAAAGGCAGACAGAGGCGCACACACTCACACACACACACACACACACAGCTCGATTCTTTTGGTGGGGGTTGGGGTAGCCAAAATAAAAAAAAACACAAAAATTGTGTACGAAATTACGTAATAACGCAAAATAGAAGTCGACAGCGACGTCGACCACAGTGCCACATGTCCGTCCATCCATCCATCCGTCTGGTGTCCGTCCGCAAGTCTCTTTTACTTTATTTTACTGTACACGTCCGTCGTCGTCGCTGCCAGCCACAACAAGTTAGCTAAAAGACGAGACAGGTAGCTGAAAAGATGCGACGACGACGACGACAAGTCAAGGTAAAAAGTTACGCATTTTTTTTTTCTGTTTTTCTGTTTTTATTTTTTTAGTTTTAGGCCAAGCTGCAACTGCAACTGCCTCTCTTTTTCCGCTGCAGACGTGTCACAGATCTCGTTTTGGGATAAGCCACAACTCTTTTGGCCAGCCAGTGGGCGATGTGATCCATAAAGTAGTTTTTAGAGAAGAAACCCACTCAAACTCAGAGATACTTTGCATAGGTCTGGGCCGATTTATTTCTTTGGAGCTTTGTGTCAACCGTTAGTTGAATTTAGGGCCTACGCAGCAACAGCAGCAGCAGCAGCAGCAGCAACTGTAGCAGCAGCAGCAGCAGCAGCAGCAACTGTAGCAGCAACTGTAGCAGCAGCAGCAGCAGCAGCAGCAACTGTAGCAGCAGCAACTGTAGCAGCAGCAGCAGCAGCAGCAGCAACTGTAGCAGCAGCAGCAACTGTAGCAGCAGCAACTGTAGCAGCAGCAACTGTAGCAGCAGCAGCAGCAGCAACTGTAGCAGCAGCAGCAGCAACTGTAGATCTCTAGCTGCATTAGCTTCGAGATACATTTTAAACATACATCTAGCAGTTTCCACGTACGGAAAATTCAGGTAGCTGGGGAAATTTTTCAGTGGAAACAAAAACTGATTTTATGCAGAGTGCATGTAAAAGTGTCTCTTTTTTCAGAGAAATGGATTTGAACCTTTTAATATGATTTATAGAGGTTGACGAAATGCAAGAGTATAAGATTAGCATAATCTAGAAAGTCTTACAAGAAATCAAATTCATTTCTCAAAATTCTAGAGGCAGTCCAGATGTTAGCTGGATAATGTGCCAAGTGTGGATTTTACTGCAACTAGTAGTTTCCATAGTCTTCCAGAGTCTTACAAAATATTATCTAAAAAATCGAAAAATCTCTTTTTTAGTAATATTTCTTTGTCATGCCTATAAGAGTGGGTTATCTAAAGTCTGCCAACTCCATCTCAAATCATTAATCCATTGAGTAACATATTTATATGGTAAAGTTCTTTATTTTGGGCATATTTCAAGTGCAGTTGGATCTGTGCTCAGTAAAATAGATATTTTACCGTAATTTTACGATCTTCTCAAATATAATTCAAGTGGTTTTCAGTGCACAGCTCCATGATGATTGTCAAGGGCCGACTTCGCTGTACTTGGTAAAACTAAAATATATATTTTTCCATAGTTTTGCAGCGTTATTTTTATCAGTTCTCAAGTAGTTTTCAAATTAAGTCTGAAAAAATGCAAATATCCTTTCAAATGCTAAGCATTTTTGTAATCTACATTAATTTTGCAAACTTTCCAGAATTTACCACAATAACTTCATTGCATTTGTCTTACTAATGGAATACTTGCGCAATATTCCCAGAAATCTTTTCTTACTTCTATAGTTTCCCAGCTACCAGCAATCTTTGCCCCTCTAGTTTGTCCACTGCATCAGCAGGTTCACAACTATTCCAGAGCAAATCTTTCCCATTCGAGTTTTACATTTTCAACATTATTTATTCCAGAAAACTGTATTCACTTTTTTGTTAGTGTTTTTTTGTTGCTCTTATCTCTACTTTGAGCTTTCTTTGCTTTCTTTCATAAATATTCGAAACTTATTTAAATTTCTCTTGAAAGCATTTTCTTTTCCATAATTAGACTAATCCAGAACTTACCTTTTTAATGTATCGCGTAGTTTCTGGTTGTTGTTGTTGTTGTTATTATTATTGTTATTGTTGTTGTTGTTATTGTTGTTGCTGCTGCTACTATCCACGGCTATTTGTTGTTGTTGTTGCTGCGTAGTTTCGGCTAATTTTCCAAAACAAATGTTACGGCTGCTGTCGCGTACCATGTTTCATGACAACTCACGATCTATTGAGCATTTCCCGTAGTATGCCGTTGTCGTTTTGTGGAGGCGCATAATTTTAAATGGGCGCGCTCCTCCCATTGAGTGAATATCTCCCCCGTCGAGATTGAACTCTTATTTTCTTTTATTTTCCTTTTTGCTTGTTGTTGATTTTCTTTTATTTTTGTATCCTTGATTTTTGTTGTATTTATCTTTGTTGTTGTTGTGGTTGTTGATTGCTCGGGCTTCACTCGCACATTTTCGAGATACTTTTAATTTGCACTAGATCTCATCGATTTCTGAATTTTT
This sequence comes from Drosophila nigritarsus, assembly GCA_035044305.1. Classification (NCBI taxonomy): domain Eukaryota; kingdom Metazoa; phylum Arthropoda; class Insecta; order Diptera; family Drosophilidae; genus Drosophila; species Drosophila nigritarsus. The sequence continues at coordinate 4,050,815 of JAWNMF010000133.1, read as the reverse complement.
TTCTCATTGCATTGATTGCTGCATTTTTATTTTCTTGCTCTTCACACACACAGACACAACGCGAGAGAGAGAGAGAGAGAGATAGAGATAGACGATTGATCAATCGTTGATCGATTGAGAATTATTTGCTTGCTTTTTTTTTTTGTATTATTATTATCGGCTGTAAATAGATTTGGGGAGAAAAGGGGTTGGGTAAATAAACGGGATGGGGAAAGAACAGTTATTTGTATTTATTAGATTATGAAATGCAATTTCTTTTGTTATGGAGCACTCTTCTTCTTTTGTTTGCACTTTTCAACTTTGATTGAGCCACAATTTAATAGATTTTCTTTTTTTATTTACTAATTTTGTTGATTGAAGACTTGACGACGTCAAAAAGCTTATGCCAATTTATGTTAATTTATGGCACTAAAAATAAATACACAACAAAAAATGTTTTCATTTAATTCAAGTAGAGAGCAATTTAAATTTATTGAAATCAACAACAATATAAAAATGTACATGTTATATGGTGTATCTGCTGTATATATATAAAGATACATTGTATCTATGAGATACGCAAGATCTTTGCGCTCAATTTACAAAAGAAAAGGCGCTGCTGCTGGACACAGGGCTGTACATACAGATATATATGTAATAGGGCCTGGGCTTGGGTCTGTTCTCTGGTATTGCAGCGCATTTCCTCAACAACAACGACAAACATAAGCTGGAAAATGCGAGCAGCGACGTCAACGTCGTTATTATAATCCAGTCAACGTTACAACAACAATGACAAAGCCAGGCAGGCAGGCAGGCAGCCGTACCGGGGCCGGGTTCCAGGTCCAAGAACCAACAACGCCATCAATCCACGAACCGGCCAAATCAACAGCAGAAAAAAAACAAGCGGCCGCAGCAGCAGCAGCAGAAGAGAGAGAGAGAGAAAAGAAGAAGAAAAGAAATCCAGTCAGCCAGGCAAACCAAGCCAAGCCAAGCGGGGCGCATGTTAAAAATTCCAAAAAGGCAGGCAACATGGAAATACAAGAACAACAATTCATGACTGCTGCGGCCGTCGCTGCTCGCTGCTGCTGCTGCTGCTCTTGCCTTTTGTTGATGGCGTGAAGTTAAGCAACGTCGCATGCCGCTGCTGCTGCTTGCTCTCACTTGCTCTCGCTCAACATCTATCTCTGTCTTGTGCACGCTGTGTAGCGTGAAGTGAAATTTGGCAACGTGGTGTTTGCTTATAATTGACGTTTGCACTGAACTGCTGCCGCTGCTGCTGCTGTCTGACGTGGTTGTTATAGCTACTCACACACATACACACACAGTCACGCACGCAGCACAGCACAAAGTGGGGTGTCTGTTGTGTGAGAGAGATAGAGCGACTGGTTTTAATGGCGCGTTGTTGCTGCTTCAGCGCACATATTGCTGTGTGCATGCGTGTGTGTGTTATATACTTTTATGTACATACAGAATTTATAGCTGGTACTTTTTGTGCTCCGTCCTCTGATAGCTGGGCAAGGCAAGGCATGGAAAAAACGAGTATTTTTGCTGCGAGTTTGTTTTTGCCGTTTGTCATTGTTGTTGTTGCTGCTGCTTTTGCTGTGTATTTATAAATGGTTATGTAGTCATGTGTGCATGATGTGTGTGCGTGTGTGTTTTAGTTGAGAGGGTTGCTTTGCGTTGTTATTTCGCGTCTTATTTTTTTTTTGTAGTTTTGTAGCTAAGTATTGTTTAGTTTTTTTTCCTTTGCTGTTTCAATGTTTTCTTTTTTTTGGGGGCCCTTTCTGTGGGTATGTTTGGGGCGCAGCAGGAAATCACAACTACACACGCACAAAATGAAACCCATAAAAAGGTACATAAATATATATTCGTATGTGTACATGTGTGTAACGCGCAGACGCTAGCGGGCGTTAAAAATGATTTTTCTCTCGCTTGCACTCGTACACAAAACGCTAGCGCTTTTGCATTCGCACCCACACTTAACGTTGGGACAGAACGAGAGAGGTGAGCTTAATGCGGCAGCCATTGCTGTGGTGCTGCTGCTGCTGCTGACGTCGTCGTCGCTGTCGGTTTGGGGGCTGCCAATCGATCGTGAAAGTTTCTTGTGGTGGAGCTGCCTGGCTTGGCTGTACTAAAATGTGGCCGCTGCGCATCAGTCGCTTTGTATGCCTGCTGGGGTGCGGTTCAAAACGCTTGATTTACTCTATTTTCTGTTTTTCCTTTTTTTTTAGGGCGCTCAGCGTCCATTTTTTCTTTCAACGTGTGCAAAAATCTGATTTGAAAATATATTGCTATAAAAAAACAATCTCAAAACAAAACTCAAACAAAATACAAATTCTGTTCAATTTTGTGCGTTTAACATTTTCGATCTCCCTCTTTCTCTATGTCCTTTTTGCGTTTTTCTTCTCTAAATTGGCAGCCATTTTGTTGTTGGCAACGTGTATTTGGATTAAAAATATTGCAGCAAAACTGCGCGACATTTATGGCTAAAACGATCTATGACCATTTATAGACAGCAAAAAAAAAAATTGAAAAAATACCCATTAAAAGAATGCTCAAATTCATTAATATGCTGCCAGCAGCAGCTGCTAAAGCAAAAGCAGCAGCAGAAGAAGCAGCAGAAACCAAACCAGTTTTCCTCATGCTCTGCTTCTTCTTCGTTTTCTTCTTCTTGCTGCTGTTGTAGTCGGCGCAAACTATGCAGTCATTTTTGTAGCGCTACTACGTGACCACTCACACATTCATACAAACACACATACACTCACACAAGTCGTGCGACGACCGCATTTGCAATATAACGAACAGTTGGGAGAGGGGTGGGGGTTGTGTCAGGGATGCCACCACACGCTGCGGACAACAACAACAACAGCAGCGAACGAAAACTTTGTAGTTTTTGTCGTACAACGTAGTTTCTAGCAGTTCAAACACACATTCGTGCACATACACATACAGGCGCACGCGCACGCACACGAGAAACGGGTTAAATAAGAAGAAACGAAAAGAAAAGACAAAAAAAAACACGTATTTTTACTGCAGCCGGCAGCTCGCTCGCACTCATTAATTTTGGTCCCCTCTCGCTTGCACGCGCGCGTTCTCGTTTCGTGTGCAGCTGAATCGATTTTTCAACGAGCGACAAACGACGTCGCCAACGACGACAACGCGACGCGACACGACAATTTCTCTCTATGCGCACAGCGCCATCTCACTTGCACATCCGCATACGAATATGTTGCACACTCGCTCACACTACTGCTTTATTTGCGTTGTTCGTACATACACACACACATACATACATACACACACAGACAAGTTGTACATGGCAGCGCCATGTTACTTTTCGTTGTTGTTTTTGTGCTGCCAACTCGTTGAGGGGGAGCTGTCAGCCTGGATTTTTCGCAGCCGACGACGCTGCTCGCGTCGCGATTGCTGCCGCAGCGATTGCTGTTGCCGCTTCTGCTGCCGCCTCGTTCATTTTTTCAGCCCGTTGCACGTCATCCGTTCGCCTTATGTGCTTTGAATTTCTGATGAAATTCTTTGCTTTCGAGTTAATTGCTATTGCTCTGTTGCCGCTGCTGTTGTAGTTCTGTCGCTGTTGGCGGCAGAGCAGCGGCAGCGCCCCCAGCCCCAAAAAAAAACAGAAGAAAAAAAAAAACTGGAGCTGCCTCGTTGTGAATCGTTGTGCCATTTTTCTTTGTGCTGCGCAGCTTTGTAGATCGGCTCTCCACATGAAAATCAACGACGAATCGAGTCCTGGGCGTATACACACAAACACACACACACATGCATACATATACATTTTTATATATTAGTGTTGCTCTTTTTTTTTTAGGTTTTTAAAATTGGCATAACTCAGTGCGTCTGGCTTGGTTTTAAATTTAGTTATTACTGCTTTTTATAAACACTATTTTTTTTTTGTATTATTTGCTCTCATTTTTGTGAACACTGCAACACTTTTCCAAAAGCTGCCAATTTAGCACAGATTTTAAGGATATTTTTCAATATGCACTATTTCTTCTTCTTCTTGTTGTTGTTGTTTTTTTGTATTAAGATTCCAGTTGCTGATTTGATTCCTTACCAATTGAGTTGCGAGCTGCAAAGAAAACATTCAAATATTAAGTTTTAAGCAATTTGCGAGTAAAAATGTATTTTGTAGAAATCTATGAAATTATCTGTCTTTAATTTTTGTAAAACATTAAGATATCTGTAATTTTTCAAATTAACTGTTTTTAAATGAAATGCAGAGCACATTAAAATGTCTTTAGTTATTCAGTATAAATCCGATTTTTTTGAACTGAATCTTAAAATGTACAAAAAAATAAGATTTATTTAATTTTTCAGTATAATTACGTTTTTTTTTCTTCATTTAACTAAATTATAAGGAAATTTATCTAAATTATCAAATTTCATATTAGTAGATGTAGAATTCCAGTGGAATAAGTATACTGGAAGCAAGGTTAACCTCTGGAATAAAGTCTACTTACACCATTGAAGCAGCGATTGCTTCGAGTTGCGATCGTAATTCCAGCTTAATTCCAAACCGTTTTGGACTGTTTTCGAAACTTGAGCATTATTTTCGAAAAACCTCCAAATGCGTTCGATTCCCGTTAAGTTCGATTCGATCACGAGCCGGAGTCAAAAATTTGATTTATTTCTTATTTATATTTTCACTTGGAATTTTGCTGTAAATTATTATTATTATTTATTTTAGTGAATTTGATTCAGCAACAAAAAACCCAACATCACAAATCAAATTTTTTATATTTTTTTTTTTATTTTCATCAATTTTAGCGCAAAAAATAATAAAAAATTTGCTTCATAAAATTATCATTCAAATTTCGTTAATTTTGTTGTATTTAGATTGCATTTGAAATACTTTTTTGGCTTTTCAAAATGCTGCTTTTGGTTTGCTTTGCGTTTTACGTATTGTTTTTGTTTGTGTTTGATTGTATTTGTATTTACATTTGTTGTTGTATTTGCATTTGCATTTGTATTTGTGTAATTAATGCGTTTTCACATAAACACAATCGGCCACACGCACACACACTCACACATATGCACATACACGCACTCACTCAAATGCATACACATATACGCAAAACGCACTCACACACATACACACACGCACACACACACATACAAGCGCGCGACACTCTTCTACTCTCACATATGCACATTTACACAATTTGCATAAAATGAAGAGCCTTTGCATGGAAACGCGACGTTTTTTTTGGCTGATGCAGGGGCACAAAGCGCAGGGGTTTTAATTTCCGTTGTTATATATATATATATTTAATAAATATTTACTTATTTCTTTATTTTTTTTATTTTGCGTGTGTTCGGCGTCTTGAATATTATCAATTTATACTTTGTAATTTCAATTCAGTTTAATTACATATTTGCCGCGCGCGCAGCGACAACGAACCAACCACGACAAAAATTCAACTGAAACTGAAAGAATTAGCGAGTTGCCAGATTTGAATCGTGACGGCGGGCATTCTTCGAAATGTGGCAACCCTTGTAATTTTAAGGGGCAACAAAATGGTATTTTTCTTTAGCCATAGGTTGGCAGCTCTGCATCAGTGCTGCGTATGTCGAATTGTGGTAGGCATTCGTGACGTCAGAAGTTTTCAACTGATATTGCTGCTAATATAAATTAGGAATTATTTGACTGAGTAAAATGCCCTGAAGCGACTGGTTGATATTAAAAATATAGATCAAAATGAGTGTTTATTTTATAGATTCAACCATAAATTGCATAACGTTTTCATTATTGGAACTCAAAACGCCTTTGCAAGAAATAACATTTAAATAATAATAAAAATATATTTAAAAAAAAAGTCTTGCTGAATATTTAATTGTAAATTATTTTCATTTTAATTTTGCAGTCAAGTTTCAAATTCGAGCGATTGTTAACTAGCACAAGTTATACGCACTTCACAACACTTTCAGTGCTGCCAACGCAACACAACACACGATTAGTTGTCGGGCTGGCAGCAAAACAATATAACAAAAGAACGCACTTACGATAATTAAACAATATTTAAGCGGTGGCATTTCAACCACCGCAAAACAGAATGAGCAACCTAAAACAGGATCTCGATGAGTATCTACTGCTGCAGAGCGATCAGAAGAAGAACTTTAATGTGAAACTGCCTCAGATTAAGGTCCCAGGACTGACAAACATCTTTTCGCGCAACGCGGACCAACCAGAGGCAAACAGTTGGCTGAAGGACACACAGGACACATGCTGCCCCAAGCTGGTGTGTGAAATACACAGTTAATTTGTGCAGTTATCGCCTGTGTAGTAGTGCTGTAGGGCATGCCAAGTCATGTGTTTTTTCATCCATGCCCAGCTGTGCTTCCTCTTGCCATAGTACACTGTACACTGTGCAAAATAACTTTTTGATTGCTCGCTTGCTTGTGTCGTAGTGCTGGAAGGCATACCAATTCATGTAATGTTTCCACTGGGTGATGTCCTGCGGTGCAGTTTTGTTTTGGCTTGCTTTCCAATTTCTGTTCCACTTCCAAGCGATCGCTGTTGTACTTTATTCCAGTCTGCATGTAAATAATGTAATTTATTTATTTTTCTTTTTATAGTCGCGACTGCAGCGCATTGTTGGCTTTGTTGCCTGTCTGGGAATGGGCTGCCTGTGCATGACGCTATCGACGCTGTACATTCCAGTGCTGATGCTGAAGCCAAAGTTTGCGCTGCTCTTCACGCTAGGCAGCCTGTTTTTCATATTGAGCTTTTGCTTTCTCGTCGGCTTCCAGGCGTTCGTCAAACAGATGTTCTCCAAGCCCCGTTTAATCACATCAATTTCATACAGTGCCTGTCTCACTCTGACGCTCTACTTTGCGCTCGTGGCAAAGAGCACAGCTTTAACGGTTCTATTTGCCGTCGCACAGATAATCACGTTACTCTTCATGCTGCTAGGCATGGTTCCAGGAGGGGCGACGGGCCTCAAGTTCTTTGGTCAGCTGTTCAAGAGCAGTGTTTCCAGCTCATCGACCGCACTGCCTGTTTAACATTTTTCCCCTTTCCCCCCCACACACACGAAAAATCATTTATATATATATATAGACTCTTATTTATTAATCGTTATTATAATGCAGAAATAAAACATTTGTGATACAAGCATCGAGAAATTCTAGAATGAAATTATTCTAGGTTCTAATTTGAAAAGGAAAATCGAACCAGAATCGCGTTTCCAACTTCAGATGTAGTATTAGTCCTTGTTTTTGAAGTTTTGTTAAACTTTGGTAGAGTTATGGTACTCGGTAGACTAGATCTGCCTCTACAAGGTATTTCTTTAAGTTGAAAATCCATTTTCAACTTTTAATGAAGTTTTATTCAAAAGGTTAATCAGTAAGAAAAATGCCTGGTTTTGGAAAATTAGCATTTTTGTCAGAGTTATGGCATCTCTAATCTGATTTGTAATTTACTTTTAAAATTTATAATCTTTCCCAAGTCGATTTGATTTTTACATGAATACGGACCAAAATCGGTTCAGTTTTGATAAAGTTATAATAGATAAAAGTTTCAGACGAGCATAAAAATGCATAAAAATAAAATGTTGATTTTTCTACCGACTTTATTTGCACTTAAAACTAGCTATATTTGCTGCTCAAAAAGTCGAGCGAAGACTAATCTTCGATCTCGCCCAGATACAAAGTCTTATCGCTGGAGGCGGAGAGAATCAGCGGCTCACGCGGACTGAAGTCGACATCGTTGACGCTGCCATTGTGGCCGGGCAGCTTGTAGAGAATGCGTCTGGTGTTCACATCCCAGATGTAGACATGACGATCGGCGGAACCGGAGCTTATCTTATCGCCGCTCGGTGACCAGGCGCAACGCAAAAGATTCTTCTCGAAATTATGCTGATGTCCCTGGAAGACTTTGACGCAACGCTCGCCGGGCGCAAACGGACGCACATCCCACACCCGCAGCGTATTATCCATGGAATTGGTGAGCACAAAATCGCCCTCCGGCGATAGCGACAGACCCGTAATGGTGTCCGTGTGGCCGCGGAAATGATTCACAACCTGCTGCTTGCGTATATCCCAAATCTTCATCTCATTGTCAATGCCACCCGTGATGATCTGTTCGCTGGTGTCGCCAAAGCAAACCGCTGTCACTTGAAAAGGGGACTCCAGGCAATGGGCAGCCTGCTTTTTCCGAGCATCCCAGATGCGTATGGTGCGATCATCGCTGCCGGAGCACAACAGCTGCTGACCGCGCCGCGAACCCTGCACACTGTTCACAAAATTCGTGTGTCCCTTGAGGCGACGCACTCGCTGACCCGTCACAATATCCCAAATGGCCAGCGTCTTATCCGTGGAGCAGGTGAAAATGTGCGAACCATCCGGCGTAAAGTGAGCCTCCATTACGGCGCCCGTGTGACCAGACATGGCCATTATATTCTCACACTCCCCGTACACCTGCCAGATATCTGAAAACAGTGGAATTAGATTAGGCTGAACATCCTTAGCAATTATAATAGTTGCGCCTACACAGCTGCCTGTCGAAACCAGAGGAGAGCAACATCTCCCCATCCGGATGGAATTCTGTGGTAAAGATTTCGCCCTCATGTCCCTCCAGCTGCATTATGGGCGCCTCCAGATTCGAAGTGCGACGCACGCCCTGCAAATAATGGGTATTATTAAATGAAGTATATAATAATAATATAAGTAATTTAAATATATATTGATATATATATATATAATTTATATTGATTTATTCAAAAGTTGCAGGGTATCTGCTCGCCGTGCACTTTTACTGCACTCAACAAAATGCAGCCTATGACCGCTCTTCTTCTTCCACGGTGCCTTGCTTACCGCTTCCAGCAGCGCCTTATCACGATTTGTGTATGCAGTAATTTCACTTTTGCTGCGCTTTGGCTCCTGCGCAAGCACCACACTATTGTTGGGTCGTTTTGTGGCCATTTTAACTGTTAAAATTGTTACAAACGTTCGCGAACAGTTTTTCGGCAGCCAGAAACAAATGGCAGTGCTGCCAACTCGCTGGGAGATAAAGTGTTGGGCTGCTTGCGCACGTTGACCAACACTAACGATAAACATGAGAAACGTTTGATTATTCGTACATAACTTTTTTTTTATTTTTAAAACATATTTGGGCTATTATATGCTATTATTCCCCGATTTGCAGCAGCTTAATAAGCATCTACACGTGGTGGTTCCGCAAAGAGATCTTCCCGCTTGCGGTCACCGGCCAGCCATTGCCTGTAGCGTTCATTTCGCATGGCCTTAAACAATAATGTGGAATTTATAATTGATGTAAAAATATTAGTAGTAGTTTCTACTAACATGGAAACGGAGTAATTGCTTTTGCATGCCAACGCACTCCTGGAAATCGCCGATGAGATCGGCGCACATCTTCTTGCCGCGTTCTAAGCCGTAGGCTTCCAGGCAGTCCATCATTTTCATTTCGAATTTGCCACATTTGTCGTAGGTCTGATGGTTGATCAGGCAACCGGTCAAATCAGTGAGTGGCAGGCGCAGGAAGGGCGTCAGCGACATTTTGTGGGCAGTTGCTGCTGAAAATTAATGAATTTTTACTATTTGCGTTTTCCAATTGGAGCCATAGCTCTGTGACGTAACAATAACAATGCTTTTAACGGGTGTTTTAGGCCCGCAAATGTGACTGTCGGCTGCTGGGTAGCACCCCAAGTCGAGTTACAGACAAAAACAGCACTTAAGCACCTGAAACGAACCTTAAATTCCAATGAAACGAAAAATATGAATATTTGACAATAGCTGACCGATAAATTGAAGCTACAATTGGTCACACTTGGAGTACTATCGATAAGTCACACATGTTAAAACTTACTCAAAAAGGCAATTAGTGTTGACAAACTTTGCTTTGGTTGCACGTTTTGTTTACATTTGCAGTCTTTTAATTTCTGTACGATTTTGATTTCGTTTTATTGAGTTAACGATTGAAATAATATGAAAAACCAGGAATTGATTGATTACTTAGAGTCATGTGGCGTCTGCCGTGTGTGTCAGTTGCGTTATTTGAAGGCGCGCGGCAACGAATATCGTGATATGCAGCAAACATTCAAACGCGTGGGCAAATCATTTTTAAAACCTTACCAAATTATTAGCCACATTACAACAGATTATATCTTAATTCTAGCTGGATGTTAAAGTGCCCGATAGCACCATAGTTGCGGACGAAATAAGCGATGAGCAGCCTTTGAAGAAGCAACGCCTGAGCATATGCTCCATTTGCATGGGCCTCTTCTCGGAGGATTTGCAAAGACAACTGATTCAAGGGATTCTCGATTCCGATTTCGCCAAATATGATAGCGATGGCATCGTTCTGGCCATCAGTATGCCGATGACTCTACAGCTGCGTCAGCTGTCCATGTGGTTTGCCCTGCAGCGGAAATTTGGTCGTTCCTCTGTGGCGGATCACAGTGCACCCGATGTGCCCATTAAGGAGGCTGTGAAACTAATCCTACATCCCATTGTATGTGCCAAGCTGGGCAGGGAATACGATGCGAATGGACTGATGATCAACATTGAGTTGCGACACAGCTCGGAGGAGAATGTTGTGGCCAAACTCAGCGAACTCAATCGTGCTGCGTTTCCCGCCAAGAACCAGAGACGTGTGGAAATTTCCCGGGGACTGCTCGAGAAACAATATCAACCGTCACGCATCAAAGCCGATCTCTTCGAGCAATATCTGCCCATACCACCACCGGCTGTAATGGATCCCCTGCAGCTGCAATCTATCGAGCTGATGGGTCCCATTGTTTGTGTGGCTGGACGCTATCGCAAGTTGAGTCGCGAGTTGTCTCATACTCCTTGGGTGCTCCATGGGCAGCGCATCATGGAGGATAGCATTGAGGAGATTATTGTGCGACATGTTGCCTCACATTTCACTGAAACGCCCGAAAAGATCACATTCATGTCCAGTGGAAGGGAAGATGTCGATGTGCGTTGCCTGGGCAAAGGACGTCCCTTTGTCCTGGAAATACCAAATGCCCGCAGGAGTAGCATGACTCGTCAGCAGGCACTGGCCATGGAACAGGCCGTCGATTTCACTGGCAAAGTATCCATTCATAATCTGCAGGTTGTTCCGCGGGAGCAGCTCACTCACATTAAAACGGGCGAGGAACAGAAGCGTAAATATTATCGTGCTCTGTGCGTGCTCCAAGAACCAGTCACATTGGACATATTGCAAAAGCTGCAAATCTCTGACAGCTTTGATATACAACAAAAGACTCCAATTCGAGTGTTGCACCGACGACCGCTTCACACCCGACCCCGCACCATATTCAGTGTTGAGGCGCGTGTTCAACGCGAGAATCGACGATTGCTCAGTATCGATGTGGTCAGCCAGGCTGGCACTTACATCAAGGAGCTGGTTCATGGTGAATTTGGACGCACAACTCCATCCATATCTTCCATAATTGGCAAACCCATCGATATCGTAGCGTTAGATGTGGTTGGCATCGATTTGGATTGGCCAACGGATGTAAATAATGCTGAAATTGAAGTGACAAATAAATAAAGCACTGTTTTTTGTTTTCAAATACCATAACTGAAGCTTAGAAGGATTAACATTCATAGTTACTTTCCAACACTTTGCATTCATAGCTATGTGAAATAATCAAAATAATACTTTCCAGCCCTTTGTCAGCTGTGACGTCATGCGCGTGCCCAATGAGCGCGTACCTTGTACTTACCGCGCACATGACGACCTGCCGTTGCGCGTGTCAGCAAGTGGTCAGCAACGCTCTCTTATCAGCTGAGAGCGCTCGCTAGTCTCATACGGAATTGTTTAGTTGCGTTTTGCTTTTAACTTTAACCATCAACTTTATTGGCGTTTATTTTGATATTGTCGCCTGTGCAGCAGCAGCAGTAGCATATTGACCTTAATGTGTGTGTCTCCCTACGTAGTGTTTGAAAACGCTACTCTGCGAACATCTGCTGCTGCAAATATTCATCGAAATAAATAAAATAGGCATTGTCGCCAAATTATGAATTGAAACGTGCTGATAAAGTGAAAGTGAGTGTTGCAATCAGTTACACATTGCATCAGCAGTAATAACACACATACACACACACACACATACAATTACAACGTATCCGCCGCTTTTTTTGCTCTTTGAGTACGTCTCTTCACGTGCTCGCCCAGCAGCGCGTGTGTGTGTGTGCGCGCCCCGCCGACCTTCAGGCAACCTTCACTGGCTTAATGCTGCGCTGCTGCCAGTGTGCAACATGTTGGGGCCAACGACGACATCAACACTTAATAATCAATAGAATCAGCAGCTGCAGCAGTAGCGGCCGCAAACTTCGTGACAGACATCGTCGCACAGCAGCCGAAATAAACAAACCCAAATAAAGCAAAGCCCGCCAAGTTAGAGTTGGTCGCGTGCGTGACACGAGTGGCGATCGTTTAAATTACATATGTGGAGCAGCTATCGAAATAATTTAGAGCAATGATAATCAACACAAATACAATGTTTTTGAAGAAATTGTCAATTATATCAACAGCTTACAAGATAATGAAAACAGTATATAATAAACCAATTTGAATTGTGATATATTCAATTATTAAAAGAGCTGCAAAATATTATTTATCGTGTCGTTCAATATTACTAACTACAAACTAATATGGAATCATGAAATATTCATTTATTTAAAGAGCTCAAGAGATCATATTACAAACTATATGCAATAATGATATATGCTATAATTAAAATAGCTCGAAAGTTCATACAAGGAACAATTTGTTGTGACGTGCTTTCCGTGTTTTATCTTCACACAAAATCAGCAGAACGGAACAGAATAAGGACATTTTCGATTATGAAAACAGCGCGAAAGTTAATGAAAAATAATTATTTCTCGTGTTTTTTCGTGTTTTCGTGTTCGTGCCGCCGTGCTGCCGGTCATCTTTAAAAAACCAAATTGCACAGCCCGCCAAACCCAAACGCTCGATATCACTCTCTTTCGCTTGTTCTACCGCTCTCTTCGAGATGGGGAATAGCACCCCCTACTCCCTCCCGCCCCCATCTACCACTCACGCCTACCGGCTGCTAAGTAACAACAATCAACAAATTCTCCCAGCAAGCAAATTTTTTGTGTCCATATTTGCGCTGCATCTACAGAAAAACGCATTGAGCAACACTCAGCACTCAGCATTTCGCTCGGTATTAACTCGATTGCCTCAGCTCATTTCAGTTGAGCTTGAAACGCTTAACGAAAAAGATTTGCTCGCGCGACGAAAAAACAAAAACGAAAAGAACAAATATACAAATATATATATATACATATATATATATATATATATATACAAATTGAAAAGTGTTGATAGTGTCCAAAATTGTGTGCTCGACTTGACAATTATCATTGGCGCTGACCCAGTGCTTCCGTATACCGACTGATAAGACAGACGTCTGCAACACTTTCAATATCCGCTGATAACTTATAATTTGGGTGTGTGTTTTTTTTTTAAATTTTTGTATTTAATTAACCCACTATTTGATCAGAGTGCCTTAATTACAGCTGCTGCTACTGCTGCTGCTGCTGCTTACGTCACTCAAAGAGTCTTTCAATAATTAAAAAAAAAAGACATACACAAATTAAAGCGATTAATTAATCAATTTTACAGATACACAAATCAAGAAGAAGAACAACAACAAGTGCAGTTGGAGAGTGAAAGTTCAACGGCCTCTCGACTTGATATTGCAAGAATATTAATTCCTGATTGAAGTTGAGTTATTTGCATATTAAATAAATAAAAAATACTCCAACGCTTTACATACATTGTGATCATGAACGACCGTGAACCAAGCTGCAATTCGGGCGGACAATTTATGGATCGCGGACGAATGAATCAGAATGGCGTTGTCCAGCCACTGCTTACCGGTAAGTAGCATATATATCTATAAGTATCATATATATCTATAAGTATCATATATATCTATAGGTAGCATATATATCTATAAGTAGCATATATATATATTTAATAAACATAATACATATGTATGTATCTATGAATATGTATTTATAACAGCAATTGATGTGCTGATAAGTTCTGCAAGATTTGCCATAATGTATATATAATCTGGATCAGCATCACCAGCCGTGTCGATTTATCCATGTCCGTCTGTCTGTCAGCTTTATAGACTTTAATTACAATAACATTCAGAGTCATGATCTTAAATATAAACAAGTTTAACTTGATTTTGATCAAATTTTATTAAGTTCAGTTTAAACAAAAATTAGGAGTAAATCGTAAATTCAAATTTATTAATTACCCAGTTTTCTTTTGAATATCTCTGATGAAAGAAAGTCAAACTCTCTAGACTGGAGCATTCTTACATATATTACATGAATAATTTCGACTTTTTAAAATGTTTCTAGATACATGTCTTAACTTATTGCAGTATATATAAAATTAAAACTTATCTCAAAAAGTGTTATTAATAAAGCCCTAAACAGGGGAAAGAAGAAGCCGATAAGCAAGCAAGAATGGGGGCAGAGAGACCCACGATAGGCCCTGATCCGTATTGTGGCGTAGGAAGACACACAATACGGCTATATATCAGGGATGAAGAAAGACTGATGCGGGAACGGAGCTGGGCTGAGACACCAGGACTCCTACAAGCCACAAGTCTACTAGGTGGCTATAATCAAAAGCGATTTAAACAAATGATATCCATGGGGAAGAATAGACTCAGAATACTCACCTAACCAAATTAGGTATTTACAGCAGCAACATATGCAGGTTCTACGGACACGAGGAGGAATCCTCGACGCACATCCTAACAGAATGCGTCGTCTTAACCAGGAAAAGATGCAGCATCCTAGGGCAGCATATCATGAGGCCCAAGGACATAGAAACCCTCAACCCAACAAAGATTCTAGCATTCGTGCAGGAGTTGGGATTGATGGAAGAGCTGTAGGCTCAGTAAGGGGGCACAATAGACCTTATAGGTCGCAGTGCTAACTATCCCCAATTATAATAATAATGACCTAAGCAATTTCCTGCAAAAAAAAATCACTTTCGATTTGTAAGAGAGTACAAAGAAAATATTCCATTTATACGATTCTCTGTAAGTTAATGCGTCACGTACTTTTTAAAAGTATGATTCACTTTCATGATGAATAACTTGAATGCCTTTGAACCTGCAAACACTCTAATCTCTAGCAGAAACTCATAAAAATAACCACCATGACTTTAAACATATATACCTAATTACATATTAATTAGAATATATACGTATAGGAATAGGAATATAATAATAGAATATGATTATTTTATGCTTCTCTTTGAAATGATTGAATATATTTTTGAAAAAACTTGCTCACTTTTCCATTGAAAATATAACTTGCAAAAGGAAATCGAAAATAGTGCAAAACTCCTGTTTGGCATTTACACTTTTATTTTTTTTGCAGTTTTATCTATTTTTGTCTGGGCACAATGTACTAGTGTATATGTATGTAAATAGCTGTTCTTTGAGTCTTTTTTTACTTTTCAAAATGAAGATAAGAATTTACATTGAATTGCCAGCCGACTGTATGTTGAAGACACGACTATTATGCACTTGAGTTGAACCTTGATCATATCTTATCGTTTGGGTTCATTTAATGATTAAATCTGTATGTCTGATAGCTGTCATAACATTTTTGTTTGCTTTTTTTTATTTGAGAGGTGTATCTCGGCTTATCGGTATTTATCTCTTTCAGACTTATATCAAATAACAATGGCATATGCCTACTGGAAATCGGGCAAAATAGACGATCAGGCGGTCTTTGACCTATTCTTTCGCAGCAATCCATTCCATGGTGAATTTACAATATTTGCCGGTCTGGAAGAGTGCCTCAAGTTTTTGGATAGCTTTCATTATTCGCAGAGCGGTGAGTTTGATTGTTGTTTTTGATAATTTTTTGATAATTGTGTTATGCAATAATATAATGTTTATATTTGGACTTTACAGATATTGAGTACTTGAGGCAAACATTGCCCGAGGGCATTGAGATTGAATTTTTCGAGTATCTGGGCAATTTGACAGCCCATGATGTTACACTCTATGCCATCGATGAAGGCACCGTCGCGTTTCCCCGGTGAGTTCATATTGGTGGCGTTGTTTTCGGACTGTTGATAAGAGCATTGAACATATGCTTGTGATAATTGCTAGCCTTTGCACACTGAATCCATCAATGGGAACAGGGGCATAAGGAAGCTGTGTATAAATATGTGGCAGGCAGAAGAAAGCATATCCGACTACATCAAATATGGATACTATTTTGAATCAACAGTGAAGTCGATCATTGTCCATCTGTAGAAATACGTTGATATAATTGATGAGAGACTAGAATATTCTAACTTATTTATATGTCTACTCTGCCCTGTAGCACTCTAACTTATATATATTATTATATATTATATATATTCACTTGATATGTTCACTTGAAGAATTCTCATAGATTACTCAATCTAACTATGATTATTGCTCAATGGCGTTAAACTCTAAAACTGGAAAGAACTTCCAAGTAGCAAAAGTAACTTTTTATCGCTTTGCCTTAAATCTAATCTAATCTATATTTTGATGCTTTTCAGAGTGCCGATCATAAAGATCGAAGGACCTTTGATAATTGTACAACTGCTGGAGACAACGCTGCTCACGCTCGTCAACTATGCGAGGTGAGTGTTCAGATATATATATCTCCATATATATAATCTTTTATTATATTATTTGGTGCTTCCAGCTTAATGGCAACGAATGCAGCGCGTTATCGCATGGTTGCTGGCAAACATGTGAAACTGTTGGAGTTTGGGCTGCGTCGTGCCCAGGGACCGGATGGCGGATTATCCGCATCAAAGTATTCCTACACAGGTACGCGAAACTGACAACTAAGGTCAAATGTGTGTATAACTTGGATGTTCCTTTTGGCATTGCCAAATTGCATGCCGGGTGGCTCATAATCAATTAAAAAAAAACACAGAGCCAAAAGAAACACGCCGTGAAAATAGCGCCTTCTGCTTGCGCATTGATATATATAATATATATATACATATACACATATACACATATTTGTATTATAGTTTATATTTAATGGCTTGTTGTAGTCGTCAATTTCATATTGTTTGAGTCTGT
Source organism: Drosophila nigritarsus (assembly GCA_035044305.1). Classification (NCBI taxonomy): domain Eukaryota; kingdom Metazoa; phylum Arthropoda; class Insecta; order Diptera; family Drosophilidae; genus Drosophila; species Drosophila nigritarsus. Next base: position 4,033,701 of record JAWNMF010000133.1, on the reverse strand, counting down.
TCTGCTTTGTGCTTTATGATGTGCTTGCATGCACAGCACGTGTCACTGTCACTCGATGTGGTGGCTCCTACTCCGCCCAGTTATGGTAACTCCTCCTCCACCCACTCCTCCTCCATCCCTTTAACTCTACCCTAACTCCGCTGTAAAGTTCAAGAACTCTCCTTGTATGTGTTAAAAAGTGGGTGGCACACGCAATGGCATCCAAAAAATATATATATATAACCCACACAGTTGTAAAACTTTTTGCCACCTTCTGCTTCACATGTGTGGGGTCGTCATAGTCGTCGTCGTTCTCGTCGTCGTCTCCATTGGTGCCCGGCGCCAACTGGCACCCATTTTCAATTGGCGCTCACACATCGTAACTTTGACTAACTTCCAACCAAAAAAAAAAAAAAAAAAAAAAAAATATTGTGTGTGTTTTTTCTGCAACAATAACGAAAAATCGCTTAAACTTTGCAATGCGTTTAATTATATATCCGCGAATTTCAGGTTCTTTTTTTTTTGGCTCCCTCGATTCTCAATCGATAGAGTCGCGTGCGTCCAACTAGCATCCAAGGTCTTCCCAAAAAAAAAGAAGAAGAAACGCTTGCAATTTTTGATGGGCAACCATGACACAGTGGTGTCGAATGCTCTTCAAATCCATGCTTTCGGCAATACTTTCAGCTAGTGTGTGGGAGTGTTGTTAACGCTCCTCAAGGTGTTCGCTTGATATTGAATTAAGTGCGTCCCTGAGAGATATGATGTTAGGTTGTCTATGCTCCTCACTAGTATAGGGTTTCCTACTACTCCCGTCTAATTGTAAGAAAGACGGATCGATGGAGGGGCTTAGGGAAATTGCTATATCTACTAGGCTGTTGATGTTGAGCAAGAATATATATATATATCTTGTAGTGTCGAAAATATCTGCTTCAAAGAGAGCAGCATAACCAGGATATAGACACTTGATCGTATTTAATTTTAATTAATTTAATTTTAATTTTTTGTTCATTCAGTTATTCTATTAGATTCCAAACTTAAGTTTGACAGGCGAAAGAATTTGACGATACTGGAACTGTTCTTCTTTCATTTCTATCCCAATAACATGGTTCGTCTGTATAAAATAGAATCTGTACTTGAACAAGTTGTGCTCTCTGCTCTTTCTACGTAATGAATCTTCCTTCTCCTTGCCATGCTTGTTGTTATCTTCTTTTATAATCCAATTCCTACATTAATCAGCTAAGTTAGTTTTACAGTTTCGATCAGCAGCAATGGAATGCTGAAAAATGAATTTGTATGCTACCGGTTCATGTACCAGTAACAAGGTGTCGCCGCAATCGGTACTATGGACAAATTGGGCTAAACGGAGTGAATACGGCAAGAGTTCTTTTCGTACTAGTTTTATTGCTTAAAATCCTAGCCTTATATAGCTAAGAATGCATGCTTAGTCTCTACGCAGGAGACAAATCTAACCCATGCAAGGGTTGTTTTGTTAATCAATTTTTACTTATCCTGTACTCAAGTGGACGCAGCTGTCACTTGAGTACTTGGTACAGCATATTTTACTTCAACTAATGTTCATACTTGAACATGTGTTACATAAGTCAATGTTCATATTTGAACAAGACTAGTTATTCTATTTACAATTTGACCTACGCAATGAATGGTTCTCTACCTGCTTATATATACCATGTCTTAATGTTTTCTTATTTATGACGCTGCGTCTGGTACCCTCTGTTTTACTGCAGGCAGTCCGACAGATGGTGCAAAGACCCATTTCTAATCGCAGCCCATGGGTCGGGTGCATATTTATTTGTTGAGTCTCTGCGCTGTCTGAAACGTACGATTTTCTGCTCTTGACGAAATCGTACACTATCCAAAACTCTTTCCAAATCTCAAGCTTCAGTTATAATGATCTAATTCAACATTTAATAAAGTATATTAATAAAAACAGAAAAGTGAATCTGAAAATTGAAATATAAATTAAACCTTTCCTTTCATTGTATTTTAGGTGGTTTTGATGGCACCTCCAATGTGCTCGCTGGCAAATTGTTTAACATACCCGTTAAGGGTACTCATGCACACGCCTACATCACCAGTTTCAGCAGCGTGGGCGAGCTGAAGACGCGTCTGTTGAAGCACAAGCAGACCGGTGAGTGAAATTTAAATAAAATCAAAATTAGTATAAATATTTATTATTTTGAACAAAACAGGCGTCATGGAGGATCTGCTGGAGCATGCGATACGCCATCGTCAAATGTTGTCGCATGTCCTGGATGTGTCCACGGAGGAGTCGAGTGAGGGTGAATTGGCTGCCATGGTCTCGTATGCCATCGCATTTCCGGATGGATTTATGGCCCTTGTCGATACGTACGATGTTAAGAGGTATTTCGCTTTTAGGCTGATTCTCTCGGAACGGTTTTGGTTGTGTTTATTTTTTTTTTTGTTATCGTTTATCGATTTTTCATTTTTTGTTCAGTAATCTTTTGCGATTTTGTTTTTTGTCATAACTTTACAACTTTCAAGTACGGATTTGAGTGCACCATTTAACTCAACAGCTACAGCTAACAGTAACAACTTGCAGTTTCTACTTCCATATATCAGATATATATATTCTAGTTGTATATCGTGTGTATCGTCTACTCTTCTTGATTTTGAGTTGTGTTCATGTTGTGCGCTTTTGTTGTGCTTCTTTTGGTAATAATTATTAAACAAGTATTCCCCAACAGCCGAGAAACAGAACAAGTCACACAAGTCTCATACGTACAAACTGATATCAAATCAAGATCTAGTCAGAATCAGAGTCAGCTAATAACAAATGGCAGTAGCAGCAGCAGCAACAACAGCAGCAGCAGCATCAGTGGCAGCAACAACGCTCCTCCAACGCCACCTGCCACACCGCGCACCAATGGGCAACTTGCCAACGGCCACAAGATCAATGGGCATTCTGAGCATATTAATGCCACAAATGGTGTACAGCTAACGTTAACCGAAAGTGCAACAAGTGCAACGGCAACACCTGCCACGTCTGTGACTCCACCAATCACATCAGCCTACCTACCAAAATATGTCGAGAAGTCATTCAGGTAAATGTCACATGACCAAAGCACCCCCAAAACAAATTCTTTTTCTTCTCATATCGTCATTTTCCCTTTCGTTTCGTCTTTCGTTTTCTTGTCTTATTTAACTCCTACTAACTCCTGCTATCCCCCCCCCCCCCACACACATGTTTTGTTTTTGTTTTCGTGCATGAGTGCCCCTAACTAATATATCATTCTCATCAATCATATAATGCGCTATACCAAAAAAGAAAAATCAAAAAAGAATACTAAAATGCTAAACTGCTGCTAAATTCCAAATTCGATGCATATGTACCACATATGTATATATATATATGTGTATACGTATGTGCTTCATGTATTGGTCTAAGCCCCGGCTAACGGTATTTCTGCTCAATATGCCAAACAGGTGAAGTTCCCTATTTTTCTTATGCCTTTAAATCTATTTTTGCTTTTTCCACTTTTATCACTTTTGTTTGGGCCTCTCAGCTATTTGTGCCCGGCATTTACTGCAAGATTTTATTTATTGATTGGCTTTTAGTTGAAATTATTTATTAATTATATTAATAACCTTGCAGTGGCTGCTATAACTGAATCGTTTAGTTTGTATTATTATTATAATTGGGGATAGTTAGCACTGCGACCTATAAGGTCTATTGTGCCCCCTTACTGAGCCTACAGCTCTTCCATCAATCCCAACTCCTGCACGAATGCTAGAATCTTTGTTGGGTTGAGGGTTTCTATGTCCTTGGGCCTCATGATATGCTTCCCTAGGATGCTGCATCTTTTCCTGGTTAAGGCGACGCATTCTGCTAGGATGTGCGTCGAGGATTCCTCCTCGTGTCCGCAGAACCTGCATATGTTGCTGCTGTAAATACCTAATTTGGTTAGGTGAGTATTCTGTTAGGAGTATTCTGAGTCTATTCTTCCCCATGGATATCATTTGCTTAAATCGCTTTTGATTATAGCCACCTAAGAGACTTCTGGCTTGTCGGAGTCCTGGTGTCTCAGCCCAGCTCCGTTCCCGCATCAGTCTTCATCCCTGATATATAGCCGTATTGTGTGTCTTCCTACGCCACAATACGGTTCAGGGCCTAGTTTAGTATATATATATATACAACTGCGTCGAATTTGATTCCGATTCCGATTCTGTTACGTAGAGTACACAAATTAAACTCAAAATTCAGGTATTCGATTTTGAATATTAATAGTACTAAAAGAAGAATACTTATTCTTGATCAGGATCAATAAACGAGTCGATCTAGCCATGTCCGTTTGTTTCTTCGCTTTAATTATGAATACACAGACAATTTTGACCATTTACTGAGAGTTTTTCTTTTAAATAATAATAATTTTAAAAATAATTTTTTTGTTTTTCAAAAACTGCTTATGGTAAATGCTGGGCTACTTAATACTCTATTTATATGCTTATGTATCAAAGCTTTCAATATTAACTAACCAACTGATTCACTTTCGAATTTTCCATTTTCATTTTATTTTCACTTTTCTCCCTTGTGTTGCTTAACATTTTCATTTCATTATGATTTTTGATTTACTCTGCGCGAATTTGTGACATTTGAAAATTCAAAAAATTACCAACCTAAAAAAAAAAAGAAAAGAAAGAAAAAACCCCATTTAACACAGTAAAAATGACTTCCCGGCACTATTTTGGAAGAGGTATGTAAAAAACTTCTTCAGCAACAAAAAACAAAAAACAAAAAAAAAACTAAAAAGATACACATACATTCACATAACACACACATAATACCGATGCTCAATGAACTTTTAACAAATGTTGCGAAATGAAAAATAAATTTGCAATTAAACAAGAAAAGCAAAAAAAAAAAACAAAATAAAATAAAATAAATCATACTGAATCACCCTAATGTTGCATACATCCTACTGCATACTTAATATATATGTATTAATGTCTGCTAATATTATTTTTAATTATATTTCACGAACAAAATTTTCCCTTTAAGTTTTTGTCGTTGTTTATTGAACACTTTTTTTTTTGTGTAAGTGTTTTTTGGTTAAAATATTTATATACATATATATATATATATTATTCTATATATATATCTACTTAGTTTTAAAAATTTATCAAACGTCCGAGAGAGCACACTGCATGGCTTTCAGTAATTGAAGCTTGAGTTGTGTCTCCCCCCCAAGAAAAAAAATCCGATTTTTTTCAAAAATAAATATAATCTATAGCATACACCTTGCAAATGCAATTTATATATATATAAAAAGACACTGCACCAATTTTCTTGTGCTTAGTAGTTAAAAAAAGAAAAGATATTGACTTGAATTTCGATTTGAACAAAAAAGAACAAAAAAAACCCAAACAAAAGCAGCACTTTTTTTGGCGCTTATTTCAAACACTTGTTTTCTAATGCACGCTCACTTTGTTCTCTCTCTCTCCCTCTCTCTCTCCCTCTCTCGCTCTCTCTCTCTCGCTCTCTGCTCTGCCGGTCTCTTTCTTCGCTTTCTCGGCGACTTTCTTCAGGAGTGGACTGCTGAATTTTAGCGCTGTGGCATTGGCCTTAAACGATCTGGGCTATTATGCTCTGGGCATACGCATCGATTCTGGGGATTTGGCCTATTTGTCGTGCTTGGCTCGAGAGGCCTTCGAGAAGGTCGCGGAACGTTTCAAGGTGCCCTGGTTCAACAAGCTGACCATTGTCGCCTCCAACGACATCAACGAGGACACCATACTCAGCCTGAACGAGCAGGGACATAAGATCGATTGCTTTGGCATTGGCACGCATTTGGGTGAGTTTTTGGACTGAAAGATAGAAACAGAATCAGAGACAAGAACGAAGCAGGGAAACTAAGCAAAGCGGAACTAAGCAAAGCGGAACTAAGCAAAGCGGAAGTAAGCAAAGCGGAACTAAGTAAAGCGGAACTAAGTAAAGCGGAACTAAGCAAAGCGGAACTAGCAAAACGGAACTAAGCAAAGCGGAACTAAGCAAAGCGGAACTAGCAAAGCGGAACTAAGCAAAGCAGAACTAAGCAAAGCAGAACTAAGCAAAGCGGAACTAAGCAAAGCGGAACTAAGCAAAGCGGAACTAAGCAAAGCGGAACTAAGCAAAGCGGAACTAGCAAAGTGGAACTGGTACTGCAATGGACATTTAAGTGATTAACACTCAAAACTGGAATAGGAATCGAAATTCTGAATTCTTTGATTTTTGGGCAGGTTTCTTATGTGATCATATCATATAATATATCATACAGTTGGTGAATTATTATGTATTCATTGGAAAACTATATCTTTAAATTGATTGTTGTCATATTTACTTTGTGAAATCGTAAATACTATATTCTGCCTGTTACGTACTTTGACACAACTTCATTATACCCTTTTGTGTATAAAAACTTGAATCTATTCCAATAAATACTCCATAAGTGAAGGTAATTTTCGATAGATCATTGAGGAATGACCGATGTTGATCGCTACCTTTCTATCTATGTACATAAACTTATCTATATAATCTGAACTTTTCTTGCAGTGACTTGCCAACGTCAGCCCGCCTTGGGCTGTGTCTACAAGCTGGTGGAGATCAATGGACAGGCGCGCATCAAACTCAGTCAGGATGTGGAGAAGGTGACAATGCCTGGCAATAAGAATGCCTATCGACTATATAGTGCCGATGGACATGCCCTAATCGATTTGCTGCAAAAGGACTCCGAGCATCCGCCCGCAGTGGGCCAAAAGGTGTTGTGTCGACATCCGTTCCAGGAATCAAAGCGGGCCTATGTGATTCCCTCGCATGTCGAATCCCTGTTCAAGATCTACTGGAAGGCGGGCAAAATTTGTCAGATATTGCCAACACTGGAACAGGTGCGCGAAAAGGTGCAAATATCGCTGAAGACGCTGCGCAACGATCACAAACGCACACTAAATCCAACGCCCTACAAAGTAAACTCTATGCCCGACTAGCGCATACTCTATCTTTTATTAATTACAAATCCCATTTTTCATTCAGGTTGCTGTCAGCGATAATCTGTACAATTTTATCCACGATCTGTGGCTGCAGAATGCACCAATTGGAGAGCTCTCATGATCTATATAAGCAGCCTCAATTTGGCTAAATTCCGCAAAAAACAACAAAATTCAACTCCGGATAATGGTTTTTTTATATATATATTTTCAATTTGCTGGGCAAAAACAAAAGTCGAAATTTTCGTATCGTGACATTTTGAGAAAGGAATGGAAAAGCTAAATTCAATTTTTGGTAGATTCAGATATATCTATATACATGTATATATACGTGTGGTAACTTAACTATATAATCTATAATCTAGACATACTCACATCATGTTCAGGAATGTGTCACGTGCCTTACACACACAAACACACACACACACACATACACACACACAAATATCGTTAACTGTAAGCGAATACTTAAGTGCAAAGAGGACGAAAAAAAAAAATAACGGGATGTATTTAATATTTATAGTCATTAAGTGTTGTATGTTGCTAACAAAAAAAAACAAAAACAAAAACAAAAAACAAAAGAAAAAAGTGAAAAGTGAAAAGTTAAAAGTGAAAACTTGACACTTATAAAAACAAAAACCAATGCGTTTAAAGTACAAATATTTTGCTAATTAGTCCAGTTGCATATTTAGGCGGCACAAATCGATGCACAATCACTTAACTATGTATATATATATATATATAGGTATATATATATATACATATTTCAACTTAGTTATGCTTAATGTATATGTGTTATAAATAATGTCGACCAAGTGTAAATACGTTCAATCTTCTATATGTAAAACCAGAAAGCAATCCACAAGAACATATACACACACAAACAATACACACACATACGAACACACTTACGAACACACACAGTCAACACATTTAAAACACGTTTATTAAATGAGCGCTTCAAAAAAAAATTGATATTTGTCTTTTCAATCACAATTGCTATTGATTTAAGCAAGTTGGCTTAACTTGAGATAATACTGTACGGATATTTAGGCTTAAATGCTGCATATTTGTAAAATTAGTTTAGGCATTTGCGAACAGAGTGTTTTGAATCTGTAATTTTAGAGAAAACAAAGCAGTAACTGTGCATGCACATATTTTATTATCAATTAAGGGGCCATTGAAATTCACTAAAGTCGCTTAAGACTTATTTTCTTTGCGACTTAAAACAAACACTTTAAATGAAAAGCAGATTACCCTTACACCTCTATTTGAATTGGGTTATATAGCGCGCCGTTCTGCTTCTTCTGTGTCTGGTCACTCTGTTTCACATACTTCAGTGCAGTGGGCAGCCCCTCAACAGCTGTGAGGAGCACGAACAAGAGAGGAATTTCATTTAGGAATCACATTCTTCTGGAGTATACAAAATGTACAGCATTGATGCAACGTTTATACAATTTAAGGTAACTTACATAAGCAGCAATGATAACAGAAATAATCCAGGAACTAAGCTATACACCATTATATGTACTATTTCTGATCAATACCAAAACACTAGTATAATTGTACACGCAGCACTGTAATCAGTGTCAATCTGTGTCCACGAATTTTAAACACAACTACAAACAAAATTTTGACAAGTGCAGCTGCTTTCCAAGCATTTTTTATCATAAAATACTGCACCCAAAACTCAACTAAACACATTTGAAATTCAAATATTGGCGGCCAATTAGCCGCTGCTTCCTCTTCCCTGTGCCAGTCACAGCTTACCCACTGCTAGCAGAGAATCCAACTTAACACAAGTTGGCAGCCCACAATGAGTAACACTCGCCCAAAGTGAATTTCGCTTACTGTTTATTGAGTTTTTTTTTCTACAGCTGTAAAGATTTACAACTATAAAGATTTATCCCAATCGAACGCGAATTAAACATAATTTTCCACTAAGTAAAAGCAAAGCAGTAAAGTGACTAACAATTTGTTGAGCTTACTGCGACATTAATAAACAATTTTGCAGCAGCTGCTCAACATTTTTGAGGAGGGGGTAAATAAAGAAAGACAATAAAAATCCATTTGACATTTTAAGTATAAATTGATTTTTAACACTTTACCATTTTGCAGTTTGCATCAAAAATGGAGTCGCAACCAAACGTGGATAATGTCGATGATGCAGCGGCTGTTGCACGCAAGGATTTTATGTTGGAACGATTGAACAAACGCAACAAGGATCGACAGAATTATTTGGATGTGAAACTGGAGCAGCGTAGCAAGGAAACGGTACAAAATGAGGGCGTCGATTACTTTGCCACATGCTTCAATCGGCGGGCCTACGAAATTGAGGAACGTATCAATTCGTTGGACAGATGCGGAGATGCCCCCCTGCCCGATCCGGGCAAGCATTTCGAGGAGATCACAATGGAAATACAGGAATTGCAGCGTTATTTAACCACATCGACAATGTTTCTCTCAGATTTCAAGATTAAATCCTGTCAGAATGTGTTAAATACGTTGAGTGGTGCCACAGAAGAGGCACGTCACCGTTTGTTGCCCAAAAAAAAGTTTGGTTTTAGCAGCAAGAAGGCAACGACGGCAGTTAAACAAAGGTTGCCACATAAAACGCTGGCCAAGATTGAAGCAGAGCAACAAAAGTCCACATTCAGTTGGACAATTTCGGATCAGCGGCAAAAGCACATTGTGCTGCGTGCGGCGGAAGTAGATGGACTCGATATAACCATCTCAAATGTGGCAAATTGTCTAGTGGAGTTGCAGGGTCATCCGGGCTCCGTGCAAATCTCAAATGCCTCTCAATGCACAGTGTTGTCTGGTCCCGTGGCACGTTCCTTTTTTGCGGAGCACTTGGAGCAGTGCACTTTGGCCATTGCCTGTCAACAGTTGCGTTTGCATTCCACGCAAGCAACGCGGATCTATTTGCATGTCACGTGTCGCGCCATCATCGAGGATTCCCAGCAAATTGAAATCGATGTATATAATTATGATTATCCGCAGCTGGAGGCGGATTATTTGGCATCTGGTTTAAATAAGTCACAGAATAATTATATGGATGTTGCCGATTTCAATTGGCTATCGCCAGATGTACATTCCCCAAACTGGATGCTGCTCAAGGATCATCCGGCGCCCAATTGGAGTGCGAAGCGAACTCAATTTCTTGAGGGGATCAACAAGGCTGATGTTGTTGTTCCTTCAACTGTTGCGAAGGATGCCAACATTATATAGTATTTGCCTCAGCGGAGGGGGTTGTTTCCACTACTCCTCTCCCTACTGCTACCCTTGCTGCTCCTGTTGCTGCTTGTGCTGCTTTTGCTGCATGTGGAGCTATTTCAGCCACTGTGTGAATAGCTCATAAGTCTATAATCCAATACGCCCCCCAAAACCGCAAATAAATAATCCATGTTAATATTCTTGTTATATATTTTTCTATCCACACACATACCGCTACACACCCACAACTTTGACACATTTGGCCATAATCAGTGGCTGACCAAAATGGCCAAAATGCTCATCACTGGCGACTGTCACGTAAATTACCGTTACAGTTACAGAAGTCCGAAGACGACTCATGCAAGTTTTATGTGGCTACAAATTGGTCTGGACTCAGATGAGGATATATATTACACAGATATACTCTAAATGCAAGAAGTATACTTATTTTGTATGCGCATATGTATATACATACAATTGTGGCAACTGTTAAACCTGTAACCAGCATGCTGCTATTAACAGCAATGACTCGCAAACGGCAAATGCAAAAAGTTTATTTTATGTAACAGATAAAGTTGCTGTTTAATATAGAAGTATATGTATATGTATATGCTTGCTCATGCTTTTGAAATGCATTTTTAAGCACACTTAATGACATTTTTATTTCAATTTATTTCAAACAACTTAATTCAGTTGTGCCACTTAACAGCATTTATCTCCTAACAGCCAAGTGTGAGTTCCCAATTATAGAAAATTCAGCAAGCGCAGTTTAACAGCGCGTGCAATGTTTAACTTTAATTTGTAACAATTATATGAATGTGTATATACACGAATTTGCATAATTGTGTATATATATTGTAAATATGATTTATGATCAGAATATATTAGAATTATATTATTTTTTCAAATTTCGACTTTTTGAATGACATAAAAGACTGCAATCTTCACCGATCAAACAGTACGCCAACTATTAAGCCAGTTAACAGCACGCTGCTATTAACAGCAGTGACTCTTAAACTGCAACTTTTAGCAGCTCGTGCAAAGTTTCAGTTACTAGTTGACTATCTATTAAAATAATCACTAGAAATAAGAATTACATATTTATATGCAATAAAATTAATTTTTTAAATCAAATATTTAATAAAATATATTTAACAATTCTTCACGTACCCCATAGACAATTAATAAGTTTCAATATTTAACAATTAACAAAAATCTTGTTCACATTTTCGATAAGTGTATTAAAGCGTCGACCTGATGCACTTGACAAACATCCATATGTATGCACATGTATGTACGTATGTATGTGTGGGTTTGACTTTTGTTGTTGCTGTCAACAGTGCGGCCGACTGTCAAAATAATTAACGAATTCTAGTTACATGACAAGTATTTTGATGATGTGTGCGGGAGGAAGGAGGGAAGACTGTTGAGACACTAGGAAATCGTATTAGCGGGGTAATTGAACTGCAAATTACACAACAGTGCATACGTGTGTGTGTGTGTGTGGCTGTAGAGTGAGGTTATGTAATAAGCTGTCACTGTTACAACGGTTAGCATCATTACACGTACACACACACGCACACAGAAATACGCAATATTTGTTTCTCTGGCAGAAAAACAGAAGAAAGAAGAAGAGCAAAACAGTTTTGAAGGTGTTGAAACTGCTGAGGTTGTGGTCAGCTGCAGCAGCAGCAGAGCTGCCTGAGACAAAAGCTTAGATAAAATAGATAAAAAAGGAAAACATTTGAAACCGGCAATTAAAAGCTGTATACGGGTTTGGAGCATTGCCTTTGGCTGCTGCTGCCTGCCGGCATATTGCCGGTTTATATTACAAGGGCGTCAGGCAATTAAATGTAATGGAAACTTGCACCAATCGGGGATGATGACTATAAGATACCCTGTTTTCAGCCCCAATTTAAAGATTTCTTGAGAAAATAGCCAAGAAGGCACTCAGCGCCAGCAAGTTAAAGCTAGAATAAATAAAATAAAAAAAGTCAAGTTTTATGCTGATCCCTCAGCAATTTTTCTTCATTATGTCAGCTCGCGATGTTCCCATACATGTGCATGTAAATGGATTTAATTATAATTATAATATTAAAGCAAAACTTTGCAAGTGCTGTTTAAGACGGCTCAATATTTATTAAAATTAATTAACGTGGAGTAGTCAGCGCTACAGCAGGGTGGAAAACATTTATTAGCAAAGTGCTGCCTTGCATTTGCTGGCATGCTTTCGCTTTCAGGCAAAATCTGCCGTTAGTCACACAAAGCGCTTTGCTCGTGGTTGGCAACGCGTGTGCAATTTGCGGTTATCTCGCAGACAAAGTGCTGCAAGCAGGGTTTTTTTTGGGCGTCAAATTTAGCTTTAAAATTTAAGATGTTTTATACATAAATAAAGCAAAACTGAAAATCAGAAAAAAACCATTTCTCATTAACTGTTTTTCAAACCGAGTACAAAAATATTTATTATACATTTAGTTAATATCAAAATCAGCTTTTTATTTACTGCCAGCCCTGATTGCAAACTTTACAATTCTCTCGCGCTGGCAGCACAATGAAGTTGCCAGTATAGCAGGGGGGATTTTAAACACCCACCTCCCCTAGTCCAGTTAGTGTCTAGTTAGAAGGACCATCGAAGAACACACAGAATTTCCATTTTCCATTTGCAGTCGCAATTTGTGCCTGCATGTGCCCTTGTGTGTCTGTGTGTGTGTCAGTGCCGTTACAGCTGAATCGCGTTACCAACTGTAGTGTTGAAAAAAAAACTTGAACAGGGGAGTTCAGCTGTCCAATTTACGTTTATTTAAATTAACTCGATAAACAATCAAATTTAATTACTCTAACACTTAGCCACACACATGTGTGAGTGTGTGTGCTAATAGATATGTCCGCACATTTGCATAGCTCACAATTATGTTTCTCATTATCGCAGATAATATTCGCAGCATTTGCGATAATGCAGCGGCTGCTTGACCAATACCTATGCATTAATATTAACCTTTGTGTGTGTGTGTGTGCTGCCATTTATCTTACAGCTCACTCACACACGCACACACTCACGCCAAATCACATTAAGCTAAGCTTTAGCGGTTTCAATTACAACTGCCCATTGTCTCCCCCTCCAGCACGCTTGTGTAGACATTTTCTGCTTCATCGCAATGATGGACAATTTGTGTATGTGGGTGTCGAGATAACTGATGTTTATGTGTGTGTGTGTGTGTGCATTGAACATTGAAGCGAAACTTTGCTTCAAGCTTATAAATTCATGTATAAATATTATATGACAATAGTTTTTGCTATCTGCTTTAAAAACTTTTCGACATATTGATAGCCAAAAAAAAAAACACAACAATAACAACAAACAGCAAGTGTTGATTAATTAAGCGAATTACACAATCATGCAGTGCAATTAAAATGTCAGCGCTGCCGCCCAGTTGGCGATGAATTTTTTTGTTTTTGACGTGTAACGCCTTTTGCTCCTGTCCGATATATTTTTGCTACAAATTGCTCTCGCTGTGCGTGTGATTGTGTGTGTGTTTGCGTGGCTCAAATTGTAATTAATGATGCAAGACAGACGCTGGGAACTTTCAACCGCAGCCGTCGGATCCGCCTGGGCGCTACTGAAATCTCAGTGGCTGAGCTTCCGAGCTTTTGTTATAGGCTATCGGACAGGAGCGAGAGAGAACCAGTGTGTTGTTGCTCTCTCTCTCTCTGTCTCTCTCTCAGTTTGTTTGCTTTAATCATTGACGCGTCGCGCGTTTAAAAAAGCAAACGCGAAAACCGTTACTCTGCAGCTTGTGCGTTTCGCGTAAATAAATGAAAAGTTCGTTTAATTCTCGGCGATTCTTTATGTTGTTGGTGGAAGGGCGGGTGTTGGGGTGGTGCGGGGGGAACTGTGTTATCGTTTACTTTGGAAATGAAAAATTATGATTACATCAACAATAATCGAAATGCGCTTGTAAGCTACGCGTTATCCTTGGCTCGCCTCGTTATTCGTTTTCTTTTCGCGTTTCTCTTTGCTTTTTTCCTCGTGCAACATACACCTATTAAAAATGGGTAAGGGTGCGTAGAGTAGAGCGGTAGATGAGTTTTGCCAAGCTCAGAAAAATAACCTAATAAATGTCGGTAAATAAAATAAAAAATTGTAATAAAATGAAATTATTTTCTTATCAATAAGCGATTTAAAAAGCACAATAATTAAATCTGAAGTTTAGTTTTTCCATCAGCACTGCATGTGATGCTACTTTCAGTTATACAGGGTATTGCCAAGTCGATCAATCGCTATAAGAGCACTATGGCCTTTTTACTTTTTTGCCCTTCCGCTGCTATCTTTTTGCAAGAACGCTTTGTTGTTGTTCCCAGTGATGCTGCTCCTGCTGCTGCTGTTCGCCGCTCGCTTTGACGTTTTCGTTTTCCTTTGGTTTTCATTTTTTTTTTTTGGCAATTTTTCTTCGTTGCTTTCGTTTGGTGCGCGCTGCTGACTTGCAATGCTTTTCATGCGTGCAATCGAGTTGGACAGCAGAGTGAGATCGAGAGCGGGAGAGTGGCGGAGTGCAGAGCGGAAGAATGGAGAGTGTGGGTTGAAGATGGAGCTTAATGTAAACGTTCAACGTAGAAATACACGCTGAGCAAAGGCAAATGCAATCGCCGCCCAAGAAGCGTTCAGCCAAAAATATTGCAATGTAAAATCGAAAACAAGACAGACGACAAAACACGCCCACTTTCCCAGCACTGCACAAGCCTATCGCTCTTCAGTTCTCTCCCTCTCTCTCTCTACAATGCATAAATCAGCGTCGTCTGGAAGGACAATGCCAAGCAGACGACACAACAACTTTTTGCCATTTTCTACTTTTTTTTTATCGTCATCGTCTGTTTCTGTCTGTTCTGCATTGCGGTGCTTTCCGCCTGCCGTTATTTGCCAGTGAATCCACCACCTCCTGCCCCCTCCACAAATGTTCGCAGTGCATTTGGCATTATGCTTTGCGTATTGTCGCTTTAGGAAGTCATCTTAGCGTAACGCGACCAAAATTTATGACCAACTTCAACTTGAACATTATTTGTGCTCTTATTGCTATGATTGCCATCATAAAAAGTGTACCAGAAAAATGCGCAAAAAAGCCAGATAAGCTGTGCATAATCTCTTCCACAATTATGGGGTCAACGCAACACAATAATATTTATATTTCTTCTTCTTTTTTTTTGTGTGCAGTTGTCGTTGTAAATGGCTACAGAGCTATATCGAATGCAAGAAAAAACTGTGTCAATAATCTGTGTCTGGATTACAGCAGCTGTGAAATTAATTAAAATTGAATAAACTGTAACTGCAGATTTTAATACTCTATACATATGTATATAAATATTATCACTCGCTTGAAATTGAAAAGAAATGTATTCAGTTTATATTTTGATTTGAATCTAATCTATAGGATGATTCACGGAATTCGCTTTATGAATACAATTACAAATATTTTGCAACGAGTTGCAACGAGTTCAAAATCAACAGCATTGATTTAAAGTCATGTTAAAGTTATATGTGAGGATGATGTTCGATGTGGCTATTATCATCCATTGAAGTTACGGAGTACATAATGATGATGCCACAAGGTCTGCGCCGAGGATGATTCAACCCAAAAACAAAGCGTTGCAAGAGCGGCAAGCCATTTCATAGCATACTTAAGCGAGCAGCGATGCGTTTTTGAAGCAATTGCAGCAATTGTCAGGCCAATTGCGTGCCGCAATTATGTCATATGAGCACATAAAACCGGATAGCGGGGGATGAGAATTAGAGGGGAAAGAGGAGAGAGAAGAGATGAGATTGGGTTGCCTTTTGTGTACGAACCTTTTGGCCATAAAACTCTTAGCTGCGGGACTTAAGGCCCAGACCCTCGATGCCATCAGAGATGCGTTTGCCTGAGTGGGTTCGAGAAGGGGGCAGGGGAAACGGAAGAGTAACGAGGGAGAGGGAGTCAGAAAAGCGAGTACTGCGAACTGGCCCTAAAAGTTATCAGCCCTGTTAATTGCTTAACTTTTTCACTTCAACTTTTTTCGGACCAAAGAAACAGCGGCAACAGACACAGAAACAGAAACAGAAACAGAGAAACCGAATCGTTGTCCTTTATAGGAGTCGAGGCGGGCAGATCGGAGTGCGAGTGGGTGTTGCAAGTGGAGATAAAAACCAAAGGGCACCAAAAAAAAGCTTGTTATGGTGCTCAAAGCGAGCTGAAAAGACGAGCACATATCCTATAAGGAGAGTCCATTTTTTGGGCGGAGGATCTGGAGTTGAAATATGTCTGAAGTGTATATGCTATATGAGAACAGTTATCTGTATATCAAATCGAATATTTAATTGTATTTCAAATTTATTGCGTCTTCCTCTGAATGACATTGCCTGACAATCACAATCGATATTTATCGATGTATTTTTTGTGGTTCGAAGTATTGACCAAAAAATTGACTGTAAAGGAAATCAACAGGAATCTGGCAGTCACAGTAGTTTCTTGGATCACACAGAATGAGAGACAGACGGATGGACATGACTATATAGACTAGGTTGTTCGGCATCAACAGACTAACAGTCATGTCTGTCTGTCTCTCAAATCTGTCTGATCTTGCATATATTGCCGTGTATAAATATAAATCTTTTCTTTTTAGGCATTTTTTTTTTTGATTTTCCCTTTTATTTTGCCATTGGTTAAGCTCGTTTTTTATATAAAAATAATAAGCTAAAAATTGGTTTTCAATAAGAAAAATATAAATTATCTGTTGACAAACTTCCTAACTGCTTTTCAAAGTTTATAGGGTACAAAAGAAAAGAAGAAGCTGAAGGCAATAAAAGAAAACAAGAATATGTATAAATATGGCAAAGCTGAAAGGGAAACCATGCAAATATGGCCGGGCGTTAAAGTCAGAGGCCGTCGCAGGTCGTGGGTGTCAAAGGGGCAGAGGGTAGGTCATAAAGTGTTTGCTGAATTGTATTTTGGAAGTTCTTCCTCTTCTTCGTTGGTCCTTTAGAATTGAAATGACAAATGGAGCTGGGCTGCTGCAATTGCGAGAGAAGGCTTGCCCCCGCCTCGCCTCGCTGCCTTTGACCCTTGCCCTCTGACAGGCTGCTTATCGCGCGGACATGTCATAACAGAACTGAGCAAAAGCAAAAACAAAAAGAAAACCAGAAAAGGGAAACGAAAAATAAAAAAAGAAATAACGAAAAAAATACAAAAAAAAAAAATGCAATATCGGGCAAGTTACGAAAAGTTTGTGCTCTAATCTTGACAGGCAACCTAAGTAGACTGCCGCCTGTAATTAAGGCTATGGCCAAACTAGAAAGAGAGAGAGACTGACTAACAGAGAGAGAGGGAGACAGAGAGAGATGTGCAGAGAGAGAGAGAGGGAGGAGCAGAGGGAACTTAAAAATCAATGCGACACACTAAACTCTCATTACTCATATGGAACGTTACAAATCCTCTTCCCTCCCCTCTCCCTCTCTCTCCATCCTCTCCTGTCTCTCCTCCATCTCGTTCAGGTGGAAGCCATAAAAACCACATAAAAAGCATTTAAAAGTTGGCTAATCTGCAATGGGCCACCGTTCGGCTATGTTGGCTTAATGTTTTATGGCCCAAACCGCTTTCCGCTTCTTCTTCTTCAACTTCTCCGCCTTTTCCTTTTCGTGTCTTTTTATTGCTGCCCCAGCAAATTGATTAAAAGATCAATGATTATACGCCTTTTAATGGTTCATTGCATTTCATTTAATTTCTAGTTTCGCATTGAGCGTCGATTTGGCAGCTCATTAAAATTAAATCCTCTTTAAAGTGTGAAGTTCCCGCACTGTTCTTTAATTCGATTTTTAAATTACTTGAATTGTTGACGTAAAGACCTGGCAGCAAGGTTTTTTGCCTTGAACTAGCTCAAAATTGCTTGCTATACTTTATTTAGAATAGTTTAAGATATTTATACTAATTTGTCCTGTACTTTTTTCGTGATGTTTCTAACACACTGAAGGATATGTAATTTAGATGATGTAAGTAATAATAGTATTAGTAATCTTCAAATTCACGCCGATTACTACAGACAGTCGTTATAAATAATAATATAAGTCATGATTTAAAACTTTTAAATACTTGTTATAAATAAAAATTGTTTCAATAACACAAAATATTTAAATGAGCATAGATAAAAAAATGTGACTTGTGTTTAAGCATTAAAAATAAATCAAGCGAAATCTATAAATTAATATCGAGTAGCATGAGTTTCATAATTAACGCGAATTGGTTTAAGTTGAAATGAATAGGTTAAACCCCTCCAATTAAAGTGGCCGTAAATATAATGATGCTCGCTGAGGATGATTGGATGGTTCAAAGGACGTTTAAGTTGCTGCTGCAAATAAAAAGAACGACTGTCAAATGTCAAGTGTAGCTGCTTATGCAGCCAGCCAGTCAATGCTCACATAAATAATATGAAAATCCATATAGCAAGCAGACAAGGACAGATAGACGGACAGACAAACAGATAGACGGAAGTACTCATACCCTGAAGTTGGATAAGAAGTTTTAAGTCGACTCTTCAGTTGCGCTCGCTTCAAATGTTACCGCAATGGGGCGTATACTTCATTTATAAATTACGCAGGCATTTAATGCGCAGATACTGAACCAATTCCCCACACCCATTCCGCTGCCACTCCCCTTTCCCACATTTCCTACTCCCCTTCCCAGCCTCTCTCTCTCTCTCTCTCTCACTCTGTGGAAATTGATGCGCCACATAAATCTTCAAGTATGTGAGTGGATGCGTCGACCTGTTCAGAGCTGCTATTTATCATTTAAGGCCACCAACCGACAGCTCGTCATTCACTCCGTCAGTCAGTCTGTCAGTCAGTCAGTTAGACAGTCAGTCAGTCTGTCAGTCAGTCAGTTAGGCAGTCAGTCAGTTAGACAGTCAGTCAGTTAGTCGCTGGCTCAAATCATTCAGTCAGTTGAGCTATTGCAATTTTGCTACAATTTTTCTTTAAGCGCCGCTGGCCACTTCAGCTTTTTATGCCTTGCGAGGGCTGCTCAGCAAATTTCAGATTTATATGCTTACACATACTCGCTCTCTCTCTCTCTTTTTTATAATAAAAAATGCTGATAGAACGTGTACAAAAGGTAAACCAAATATTAATAAACATATGTAAATAATTTTTGAAAAATGTTTTATATTGAAATATATATATATAATAATCTTAAAAAAATATAAGTAATAATAAAAAAATATAAATAATAATAAAAAATTTATAAAATAATTTATAAAATTAGACAATTCCTGAAATTATTAAATTTAAAAAAAAAAATTTAATTTGAAAAAATTCTTTATTAAATAGATCAACAACTATAGATCTATATATATTCTGGGATTCCCCTAGCAAGGGAAAAGTAAGGTAACTTGGGAGGGAGTGTATGGGGCAGATGGAGCCTATGTTACTTGACACTGTTACCTTTTTTATAGGCGCATATAGTAGCTTTGTAGTTACAATAAAATCGCAAATATACGTCTTAAGTTCAGATAAGTTTTTCGATAACTGATGGTCACTAAATTATAATGCTTAGAAGGCGATTATCTTAAAAAAAATTTAATACAATTTTGAAGTGCCCTCTGTGAAAAGCAGACATTTAGGAAAATCATGTTCCGCAAGCAATTTAGTTACGAAAACCTCCTAATTATTTAGATGACTATAGATTTTTATAGTCTAAAAAGTAAACAATTTGGAGAATTTTGAAAAGGTACTCGTTTGTTAAATTAAGCAATTTAGTAGCGCTTTAGCTGTTAAGTTGATTAGATACTTTAATCTGCTTACCTATGCACTAAGCTAATCCCGCCAACTCAACGATTGACTCACGTATCCTGTTTACTGAGCGAAAGGATTGCTCAAAATGAAGCCAGATGGGCATTTTGTGGGTGCTGCCAGGAGCAGAACAGAATCACTCACACCTGGTCTGTGTATGTGTGTGTGTGTGGGGCTGTTTTGTGATTTTAATGCCGATTGGCAGACAGTGCTGCATAATGTCCTAGGATGAAATGGAGATGGGTAGATGCAGGGGGAGTGGTAGAGGGAGAGGGAGGCTGTCAGCGTTATCGTGGGCGAGAACTCGTAATGGACTTGGCACTTTGCAACTTAGCCATTGAAAATGTGTGTGTAAGTAGTTTAAATCGCATTCGCCAGGACATCGCAACGAGGACTACACACAGCCTGGATGCTTACACTTGAATAAATACCAGCAGGATGACGAACAGCGTCAGCAGCAGAAGCAGCACCAGCTGAAGCTGAAGCTGGAGCAGCTGTGGCACTGCCGGATGATGGCATTCTTCTCCTTATCCCCAACTTTTTTCTCATCTTTGTCGTCATACCAATTGCAAATAAATAAGAATAAGAAAGCGCTGCCAGGATAATACCCAGCGACAAGGACAACGTGCACAAAGTTACCGAGAAGTGGGCGAGGGGGTAAACCTCACACAGGAATGAGTTTTAAATTTCTTCGTAATAAAATTGCATCCGCAGGACTTGCGAAAGAGGAGTGCAAAAATGAAGTGCAGATACTTATCACCAACTATTCCCCAGAGAGTGAGAGGAGAGGAGAGTAGGCAAGGGGGGGGGGGGGGGCAGTAGCTGACTTGCTACAACTTGCCGCACACTGATTGAAGCGACACCTGCTTCTTCTACTTGCCGCTGCTCCTTTTTCTTCGGGCAGGTGTCAAGAAATGACAAATGCCAGCACATTTACACACTGTATGGTGTGGTGTGGTGGGTTGTGTTGGGCTGTGGTGAGTTGGACTACTCATTACTTGTTGTCATGATGAGATTAGCTTACCATCTTACGTTACGTAAGGCAAAAAAAAGAAGAAACGAAAAACGTTAAACGTAAGTAAGAGAAGTAGTCTCATTAACAAGTGCGTCTAGTCTAGTCTACAGATTGGTTGTCCTTAAGCAAATCTCGACACTGTTTGTGCGTGTGTGTGTGGGTATGTTTGGGTGTGTGTGTATGTGAGTGTGTGTGTGTGTGATGTATGACTGCCATTTTTATGTGTACGAGATAAGCTCGGCTAACAAGCGACGCGTTTACCAACTGACTTACTTACACTTGCCATATGAAAACTGAGCAGCAGCAGCAGCTTTCCTTCCCCCTCTTGCTCCCCACTCTATGCCACACTCTCTTCTCTGTCTCTTTCTCTCCCTTGCTCCTCTTGCTCCACTTGCTCCCCCCACTGCTGAGTTTAAGTCCACATAGCAGCATAGTCGCTTCCAGTTGTGTTAATGTATACATGTGTAGCTCTATATTTTTGATACCCTGTAGTTTTATAAAAGATTAGATGGGGTATCAATGATTGACGCCATCAGTCTTCATAGAAAGCCAAACAAATAACTATATATATATCAGAAGGCTTCTTTACCACAGATGATTCTTATTATTTTTTTTATATTTTCCCATCAACTCTCTTAACTATTTCATAAACTAATAGCTACAAAATTTTGGAAAGTAATATGGTATCATAAAGAAATAGTTGTGAACGTAATCTAAAATTTGTTCCATATATATATATTTTTCTTAGCGACTATCCATTATTCTGAGTCATCAACAGTAGTAAAAAAAATATATATTATTTCCAACATAGAAGCATCTTAAGTGCCATTAATAATAGTATGTTACAAACTGCATTTTTGTGCAGGGTAGCTGCTAGTCGCTTAATTCCATTTGGACTTGTTGAATTTAATTATTGCTCATGTAATATGTTATGCGATGGCAGTTAGCGAGAGTTTTCCAATGGGTCTGCTTAACAATTGTTGCTTAATTAACTATTAAAATGTGTTTGGCATAATACGTTGCCCTGCAAGTGGATACGATGCCAAATCTAATTTAAAATGGCATCAAGTTATTATGTAGAATTATTTATGTAGGATAAAATAAGGTAAAATGCAAATATAAAACCAATTTTATTCATTCAATAAATTCCAATAAGTTAGTCTGTGAAACTCAAATACTTTTCCACATAATTTTAAGCCAGGCTGTCAAACTGAATTCTATTTCGGTTCAGCTAAAGTTAATGAATTGGTTTCCATTTGGTTTCGGTCTTGGAAATCGTTAAGTATTTTATAAATTAATTTAAGCGATTCCTGTAACTGGTACTTAAAAAAAAGTTGAATTTCGATAACAGTTTCCAATCTGAATTTCAATAGGTAAAGTTCTTTGCCAAATTAAAATTTAAGTTTATATTTAACTTATCCTTACTTTAACTAACTAATCAGAGTGCTCGATTAGAGCATTTGATAGTCGATCAGTTGCTGACCAAGCGTAACTTTTCTGTTGACTGTGCTCTGTGCAAAAAAAAAGTTTGCCAAAGCAAAACTGTTGCTAAATGGTTTATGCACACATAAAAAATTGAAAAAAAAATTCCGTTATGTGGGGAAGCGGTAAAATAAAAACCATATACAACGAGGTGTATGGGATGGGGAGGGGAGGGGCTGGAATAAATGTAACATGTAATGATTGCAAAAGTTACAAAACGTAAATTAAGTTGAACGAATGAAGAGTTTGAAGCAGGCAGTAAATATAAACCACCGTGGAGCCACTCTGTGGCAAACAAACCCACTACACCCGCCCACTGCCACCCCCCTTGGGCGCACATATATATCGGCTACAAGGGAGCCTCATGTTGTTTGCAATTTTGTTTTGCTACTTTTATGCAAGGAGCATTAAGCAGGAGCAGGAACAGGAACAGGAGCAAGGACGCCGTAGCTGGCAAACTGTTTGCACAACTATGAAATTAACTGCTTATTAAGGCAACAGAGGGTAGGCGAGGGGATGTATGGGAGCGAGAAGGGGGTTTGGTTTGGCTTGTGGCGAAGGCGCAGGCGACTACTTCAAGTCGTCAAGTGAAAGTTTTTGCCAAATGGCATGGAAAATGTTGCGCGAGATATGAGAGCCCGGCATCATTAATTATTTTCCTCATTAGCGTTGGCGATGTGTGGCTGCGTGTGTGTGTGCGAGTGTGTGTGTGTGTGTGAGACAAAGAGTTTGCCACAGTAAACAACAGCTGCCTTCAAATGTGCGCCATTTGATCAAATAAATCAAGTTAATGCGGCCCCGACTATTAAATACCATTACCCAAAAAGGCCCACAGCTATTTTAAAATTTAACTAATTGCGCTTGCCTCGGCCTTCTAACTCATTTAGTTATTTAATAGTTAAATATATAATAAACATGCATAAAACTTAGGTCCTTAACTGTTTGAGTTGTAAGCAATTTATGAGTGCAATTTGTGTCCACATTTTATAGCATGACTGTAAATTGAATCATTTAAAATAGGATTAAGTTAATTTGATGTCTAATATTTTTTTTATATAATATTGTTTATTATATAGGATATGTGATCTTAAACTTGATGTTGCCCAGAAAAGTATGCTATGAATATTTCAATTTAAAATGTTTTAAAATGCTTTATTCGCAAGTGGACTGCAGAAAAAGTGGGTCCAAATATGGGAGCTGAAAATATATAAGTAATTTTTGATGTATTGTGACTTTAATAAAAATAATAGCATTTCTTAATATATTTGAAAAGAAAATATAAAATATTATAATTAATCTATTAAGTGATTTTGAGCTAAAAACAATAATTAAAATAAAATTTAACATATCTGGGACTACAATTGTCCAACTTCTAATATTATTGTGGAAACCAAGGGAGTTAGTCTACAAATTGTGAAAAACCAGTGACTTAGAAAGTTTGTAAAGTGAGAAATATAATGAGAAAAGAGATAGAGAGCACGGGAAAGAGAGATAAATAGAGCAAATGAACAATAAATGGGAAAATGCAGCACAGTTAGGCGAGCTCAAGAAATGTAAACTTCAATAAGAATGCAAATAAATCATTCTTAAAGAAAAAATATTTATAGATTGCCATTTATTTTGTACTACTTGCTTATTGGGAGTTTATGTTGTCATGCTGCATATACACAATATACCCATCGCAAATTATAGATAGATGGCATAAAGTGCTTTTAAAACTATTTGAATGGGCAACTGAAGCGCACAGCGCGTGTCAAAAGCAGCAAATATGGCAAAATTGTGCAAAAAGATTGCGCTGACAAAAGGATGCAAATAAACATTCTTCTCTCTCTGTCACTCTCTCTCTCTCTCTCTCTGTGTATAACAGGAATTGCAACAGCAAGAACTAGAGCAAGTTCTGCAATTGCAACAGCTTCAAATTCAAATACAAAACTTCAACTCCATCTGGTGTCGTTGTCACGTAGCAAGAAACAAGAAGAAAAAAGAAGAAAAAAGAAGAAAAAGTAGAAAATAAAGAAGAAGAAGGAGAAGTAAAGTGCCGTTCAAAGTCAAATCTATACAACGGGTGGAAATGGCTTGAAATGTGTGCTTAAACATTTTATTTATCACGCAAAATGTTCGCAATGCATAACATCTATCTTATACATACTTTCCCCACACATTCTTTGCATGTGCGCTGTGTGTGTGTGTGTGTGTGTGTGTGCACAGCCAAAAAGTGTGCAAACGTTTTAGCATACCCTTTAAAATGGCAAATGGGTATACACTAGTGAAAAACTGCAAGTACTGGAAGCTATAATAAGTTAAATATGTTTTCATAATTACTTAAAATATATTCTATAATAATAATAATAACATACATATGTATATATGTGATATATATAAGTTCAGGCTGATCACTTATTGCTATATTCTATGATAATAATTTACTCAACTTGTACAAGCTCAAAAATACAATTTCAATTGTAGAATAGCTTCATATAATTTTGCTGAGAATTCTTTCCGATTTTTCTGAAACAAAAAGAATTTCGAATTTGTTGAGATTAATCGATTAAAAAAGTAAGCCAACTGATAAATTTGGCTGTTTCTATCGATTTAATCGATAAATGGAGTAAATTATTTTAACGATTTAAAGGATATGTCATTGTCTATCAGTTCCAACTGATGGATTTTTATTTTTCGCAGTGTCAGTCCCCAAATGTGTATGCAGACAGCGCACATTGAAAGTTTTCAATGATTTCGAGTCGCATTTATCGTAGTTGTCTGCATTTTTACACATTTTCGTGATATGCGCTGGGAATCGTTTTTGTACTTTTCTTTATTTTATTTTTGTTGTTTTATGTGTTGTTTTGGGTATTTTAATGGTAACTACTTTGAGTTAGGTAAACTTTAACTTCTTGTAAATAAAAAAGATTTAAATTGTAACTTCTTGAAGTTAGGCAAACTTTAACTTTGTGCCAATAAGTTTGAGATTTCAAGTTTCAAGTTTTGATTCTTCCCAATATTTTTTGGTGTATACTTATAGTCTAAGGCCGTTTAATATGGCAGTAAAGGATATAATAATATATATAATAAAGTATGTATGAGGCTACGGTAGGCATATCCGATCTCATAAAGTATATATAGTATCCAGCAGCAGCAATCTGGCCATGTCCGTCTGTTTGTATCAAACAACGGATCTCAGAGACTTCAAATTTAGAATATGAGTTATCGTTTACCATAGGAAGATAAAACTTTTTCATTTTATCGATAACTGCTCCCGTTTCGCAAATATCGAAATTACTTTGTATTTTAAAGATGGGTTTAGGATTGAAGGTAATTTTTAAGAACATATTCTTGAGATTGAAGACAGTCTTAACTTAATGTCAAAATTCTTCGTAAATAATTTAACAGACAAGAATGCAGAATTCCTGATCCCTGACCGAGAATGAATACTTTTTCTGTCAGCTGCTTAAAACTATATAATTAAGAATAATTTAATATTATATTTATGCCTTTAAGCTTAGTCCAGACAGCTGAGGCACATGGACTGCTTTAAAGTTAATGCTAAATACTTTGTGGGGTAGAATAAGTCTCTTCAGTGCAGGCACCCTCGGCAAGTGTAAAGAACAGTAACTGGGGCAAGTATCGCATACTGTGCCACATTAAATCGGCTGCAGGCCTAAAGCTTGGGCAAACATTTGCAACATGTTGTGCGTGCCTTTTTAATTAACATAAAAATCTAATTTGCCGCACTTTCAACTGTGTCTCTCACTAACTATGTGTGTGTGTGTGTGTGTGTGCTTGTCTGTGTTTGTGTGTGTGTGTGTGCCTTAGTGTTATGAAAACAGCTTAACCTTATGGCCAACGATGTGTGCCATAATATGTTGGTGCCTTTGGCATTGGCTTTTACAGAGACACAAACAACAGCAGCAGAAGCAGCAGCAGAGGCAGCTTTAAACACCTGGCCAGGATGGCCAAATACGTTGTTAGCATCCGCAAGGGATACGCTTCCCACTCCTCCCCCCTCTCTCTTCTGCTGTGTCATCACATTAGCGACATTTACACGTCGCAGCAATTTCAAACAGCAGACGACATCGTTTACCTTGGATACCCCAACGCTACTTGCCCCTGCCACTTACTGGCATTGCCTCAAGCACGCAGTCAGTCATAATCATTCTCATTGTGGACATGATTTTGCGAACAATGCTTGACAAACGCACAGAAAAATGCTGGAAAATGCTGTTGTTTACCCTCACTCGGCAAACTTTACTTGGTTTCCCATTAGACGCAATTAGTAGACCGGTATCTGTTAACTGGGCTCAAATGGCTCGAATACTTGCGGCCATTCATTTGAATTACTTATTTACACTAAATGTAAATTTCATTGCCATTAAATTAAAAGTGCTTAAGCAAACAAACAGAGAGAGAACAGAAAAAAAACACTACAACAACAAATGGCCAAATGGCAAACAATGGCAATGAGCACTTGACGCTAACAAACATTTACCAAATGGCCAACACTCTCTGTCATCAACATAAAACCTACCATGGAAGTGACAGAAAAAAATACTACAACAAAATTGTATAAGGGATAGAATAAGGACGAATTTCAAATGCCCTTTTCTCCTAACTTAATTTAAGTTAAAAGATACTATAAAATAAAATGATTTCTTAAAATAAATGTAAGAGAAATGAAAAATTAAATAATCCATAAAAAGAGCCACTTTTTAATTAATAAATCAATAATTGATTAAGGGATGATTAATGTTTAATTTATGTGCAACTGCTGATTGATAGATGGACGATTGATAAATGACTGATTGATTGATGATTTACTTAACAATCATGTTCATGCAGCAATCAGTTAGTCAGAATATAAGCCAGATCGATGGATGCATTCAAACTATTTTAGATCATGCAAATTTAGTCATTTGCCACAAAATGTAGGCACACACACACATGACCACACACACACACACATGAATATGTAAAGCCACGCCCTTCGTCTTGCATTTGCATTTAAATCTCATTAGTTTTTAATGGTTTTGTTCGCAATTTTGTTTTTATTTTTGCTGCCATTTTTAAAAATATTTAATTTTTTTTAAGTTAAATTTTGGTTTCTGGTTTATGTTTTTGGCCGTGTGGCAAGTGACAACTTTGCGCGATTTCCGCCGGAAACAGTGTGGCTGCTGTTGCACACACACACACATAGACAGACATAGGCACACACACGCGCACAGAGACAGACACATACGCACAGTTCAGCAACCGCAAAACGCGCTTTAAATGTGTCGCACCCCCTCCCTCTTATTCCTCTGGCACGCCCCTGTGGCGACAGCCCTTGGCAGAAATGCCTAACAAGCTGGGCGCAATGTTGGTGCTTGCCACTTGCCATTTGCCATTTGCCATTTTGTTGTGTTTATTTAATGAAATGCATATTAAACATGTGTTCCAAACAAAAATTTGGTTTGCATACTTATTTTTGGGCTGTGGCCCAGTGCTCGTTATTGCTCTGAGTTGTATTTGGTTGTTGGTGTGGCATTATTGTTGTTGCTTTGTTGTTGTTGTTGCTTTGTTGTTGTTGTTGCTTTGATGTTGTTGTTGCTTTGTCGCTGTTTCTGCTGTTTTGCTTGTTGCTACCCATTTTGTATTTGACTTCGAATGACTTCTTTGTAAAGTTTGTACAACAAAGTTTTGAAATTGTTATATTACATGACAAATTTAATATAAACACATATATATGTATATATTATACATGTATGTAGTATAGATATATACACGTATTATAATAAGCATAGTAAGGAGAAATGCTCCCTTTGAGACTAGGAAATACTTGAATCCAGAATTATAATTTTACTAAATGTCAGCGATGAAATTTCTACTCTTGTTTAATAATCAAGCTTAATGTATAAAAAAAACTAAGATTTAGTTTAATAAACTATTTAAAATCTTTAACATTGAGGAGTTTACTGTTATCGATATTCGATTCGTATCGATATTGACCAAACGGAGGGAGATAAGTGTTTAATCATTAAAGTTATGAGTTCACATTAAATATCTTTAATCATTCAAGTTTTTAACCCGCATTAAATATAAAAAATAAATATCTTGACAATATATGTATACTATATTATATTATTGCAGGTTTTCTGCGAGTAATCAATAGGCTATCCGTATTTATGGGGATTCTCAGTGCTCTATTTAATTATTAAATAATAATAAATAGTAAAAGAATATTATTGTTATGTTTTTTTTGTTAAAATTAAGGTTGTTGTTAATACAAATTCGATACTCTGTGTTCGCTTTTAGTGGAGCTCTAAGAGGAAATTGCTGTGTGATTGTTTATGAGCCTCATTTGCATTTGTCTCCTTCGTGTGTGTGAATTTATATCCTGTCATAATGTTCCATTCATATATATATTGTATATATTGTGTGTGTGTGTGTGTGTCATTAATGGTAGCAAGTCCATGTTGGACTCTTGGCCATTTAAATTTTCAATTCGCATGCAATGACTTAATTGTTCATAATTTTGTTATCTGATTAACACAAATTCCGCTTAACGATAATGACTTCATGCAGTTTATGGGCAACGCGTGCCGAGAAACAAAACCCTACCTGCCCCCTCCCATCCATGGAAGCGGCATGCAACAAACGAGCAACGGTAAAATGTACAACGACAGGCGGCAACAAGCTCAGAGCTTATCCATTATCAGCTGCACGTCACATTATACATGCATACATGTATCCGCATATATGCATATATATATATATATGTATCTGTATATATATATATATCTCTGTATTGTCTGGCTGATTCTCAACGCACTCGAGAGGCCATTGAATTTTATCGTTGCACCAGCGCTGATTAAATATCAACGTAATTTATTATTCAAATTAAGTTTATCGCCGAACAAAAGGCGGATAGCAAATGCATTCTGAGTGGGGGGCGGCAGAAAGGGGCGTGGTTTTATTTCACTGTTTGTTTTACTGATGGAAGGCAGTCATACAATAAATTTGAAGTGTGTGTGTGTGTGTGTGATACATTACTAACACTAATGCATAAGCAAATTAACCACACACATTTTGTTATAAAAAATAAAATCGAAATTGTCAAATGCAACATGAAAATTGGCAAAAAAATGTCAATTCCAAATTTGCTTATTCTCAATTCAACTTCGTCGAGCATTAAAGTGCGAATATAACAAGTAAGAATGCTTTTGGCGAGTTTATTAACTATATATAAATGCTATAAATATATTCCAGTTAATTCATAAACAAATTATATCAATTTGGGGACTATAACTTGGCTGTTTCCTTCATCAAATTTGTCCAGTTGATTATTTAATATTAATAATTATATTGAAACCAGTTTTAATATTTGAAATTGTGGCTTTTATTGTTATAGGAAACCGATTTTTATCGATATTCGCGAAACGGAGTAAGTTATCGGTCGAATTAATGAAACTTGATCTGCCCGAGTGATACGAGAAAATATATTCGAATTTTGCAGTTTTACTGACGGTCAGACGGACTTGGCTATATTGACTCTTTTCTTGATCCTGATCAGGAGTATATTTACTTGATGACTTGCACAAAACTATTATAATTATTAATTCATTAAAACTGTATCAAAGTTTCGATTATCTAAAGGTTGGATAAGAAGTGTGTTGCAGTACTTACATCAGATTGTAACAGATTTGGTTACTATATCATATAGCTTCCATAAGAACAATTTGTAGAATGATGAGTATTTACAACTTTTTATTGAACAGGGTATCCAAATCCAAATCCAAGTCACAAGTTATTCGTTTTATTTACGCAGAACCATAAAATCATCGACATCGCTCTACTATATAATAATATTATAATAAAATTTACATATTTTCCATCTTATTTGATTTATTTTTAAGTAGATAAATTTTTATGTTCATTTTATCAGTATTTTATTGATTTATAAGTGGCGCCCTCGAGCAAACAGCTGATTTAATATGCAATTATAAATTCATATACTCCTGTAATGTATTATGTCCATAGTATATACATATATATATATATGTTTAGCATAACAACATGACATGCCACACCCCAACTTCTGCATACCTGTCGCGCCACGCCCTTTTTACTTAACAAAAGAGTTACCATTTTTATTGTGGCACGCTCGAAGCGTGTTCAATAATTTTGTCAATAATTTTTGTCACGCCCCACAGTGAAAAAAATTAACGCCTCCTTTTTTTTGTTGTTGTTCTCGTTTTTGTAGCTGTTTTTCGGCCCCCTACAAATCGAGTCATCAATGGGGCTGTCGCTTTTTGCCCATAAGTTTGGTTGAGCAGGCTCAGTTTGGGTTTTTTCCCTCGACATAGTTTTTTTTTTTTTTTGCCCTGTGCCCGGCTTTAGTCGCATTAAGTTCATTGTGTTTATGGCATAAATTTGCATATTTTCCACGTAAATTTTTCAATTTGAATAGGCAAAGGCGCGTTTTCGCTGAACCCACGCTGAAACATAGGTCCTTGCCCCTGTAGAGAGTCCATGGAGTAGTAACAAGTCAACATTACGCTCGTAGGGTAGTTAGTGGTTGAAGACTAGAAGTTTTCGAAGAATTAAAATTTATTGATTTATTTTATTTATTTAAAAATTATAAAAAAATATATTGTAAGTTTCTTAAGAATTATTTTAAATTTACTTTGTTTTCTTTCAAAATTGTAATGAACACTACAAATTTGTAGACCTTAAAACGCATTTTTTACAATACTACTTTTCAAAAAAATTATACGTAAGCTGAGGAATTTTTTTTTATCAATTTTCAAAATTAAGAGCATCAATACTTTTTGAGCTAAGCACTTCAAATATATAAAAAATTCTTAGAATATTTTTGGGTTTACAATTTGTTTGTATTTGTATTACAAATTTACTTTTCTGTCTTAATAACTATAAATAATTGTGCAGAATTTTTAGCAATATGCAAATATACGAAGTATATACTTTAAAAATCTTGAAAGAAATTTAATTTTTTGAATGATGAGACCATATGTATAAAACTTATGCAAAACATAAATTTACTTATAAATCTAATCAAGTTGACTTACAAATTGGCAACACTTTTAATCCTTTAAATCGTAGAGTATTCGGAATTCCTGTATTACTTTGTTTATCTGCCATTCATTTTTATTGATATTTATTGCTTGGGTGCCAAACATCAACGAGCCACACACACACATACACACACACACACACACACACACAAAATGTGCAGTTTTATTTTGCTTGTGTGTGTAAATACGTTTTTATTTTATTTCTTTTGTTTTGGTTAACAATGTGGGCAGGCAAAAGCTTCAGTTTTATTGCTCAACGAGTGGGCTGGACCCGTATGTGTGTGTGTGATACGTGTATGATGTGTGTGTAAGTGTCAAAGGCATGTGTTTAGCATGCCTCATTTGAGCGCAAATTCACCTGCAGCCATCAATTATGCAAAGAGCAGTTCCATTCCAGGCCGGACTCTCTCTCTTTGGCTCAGCCTGGGCAGACTGGCTAAATTAATTTATTGGCCTTCTCCGTGCATACACCAAATAACTGCAGTTTGCATAATCATGCCAACCAACACGGACACACACCCATGCACATGGAGAGCTTATATAATATTTATTTAAACTGCAAGTTGGTTGGCAAAACTTGCACCTGCCGCTGCTGCTGCTAAAGCTCTGTATACTTTGTTGTGGTGGGTGAGAACTCAACTTGTTTTGGCTGCACACGATTGGAGAGTGGAAGTTCTACAAAGAGGATTTCACGAAATGAAGTAAATCAAACGAGCAGAGACGGCAAAATTAATATTAATATTGACCAGATGCACCTATGCTCATCAAATATATATACATAAATATCTGTATTGATTATTTTGTGCAGAGTTCTTAGTAAATATTAGATTTGAAATTGACCAAACTCTAAACTAAACTTCCACTTAAATGTTTACAACATAGCTTATATAATTTGTGAATTAATCGTATAAATAATTCTTACTGTACAAATTTAAAATTATATAATATTTTAAATTAAATTAAATCAATTTTTTGCTTTTTGGGTTTCTTTTGTATTGAGTGACTTTAGTTGACATTAAATAACATACATGTACATACATTTTAAATATTTTTATAAATTATTTTTTAAATTAAATTACATAAATATATACTAAACAAATAATATTTTTTGACATGCCAAGCAGGTAGCAAATGAAATTAACCCACCCACTTTGCCCTAACTAAAAAAAAGCTCTGGGAAAAACTATGGTAAAAAGTGAACGTTCCAAAAACTGAAATTAATTTCAACTACGCCCCAAACTGTTGAACTGTTTGCCTAATTGCGGGTTACTAACTTTGTGTGGCTGGTTAAAAACTTATTGAACTTTGAAGCAAAGCCAACGCCCAGCTCATCAATTATGCCGTCAAAGAGCATATATAAAAGCGAAAGGATTCGTTAAATTACTAACTAGTATTCCTGTACAAGATGTGGCCACGCTTCCTGAGCAGCACGTATCCGATTGAGGGGCATTATTTTATGGTGCCCAAGTTTGCGTTCAGTTTAATCGGTTTCTATCCGGAACAGAAGAGCAGTTGGGTGTTGCGCGCATGGAGTTTCTTTAATTTCATCATACTCACTTATGGCTGCTATGCGGAGGGTTCCTATGGCATCCAACAGATACCCATTAATACTGAACTAGCACTCGATGCTCTCTGCCCCGTTGCCACGAGCATTTTGTCGCTAATTAAAATGTTGTCACTTTGGTATTATCGCGATGAATTCAAATCGCTCATCGAACGCATTCGCCAATTGACCGATGAGCAGCATTCGGACAGGAAATTAGGCTATAAGAAGAGTTGCTACACTTTGGCAACCAGGTTGACAGCGTTCCTATTGTTGACCGCCTTTTCCACCAGCACCACGTACACTGTGCGACACATATTCGAAAATATGCGGCGACTATCCCATGGCGAGGATTGGGTCTACGATACGCCATTCAGGATGATGTGAGTCGAATGCAAGTTGTTATCGATATATGTGGGTATTTTTATAGCTTGCACACTTTCCTTAATTTATTGTTCACCAATGCGGAATTGATTAGGTTTTTTTTCATAGCAATCACAGATTGGGACACACTCTTCAAATTCTGATTCTGGTTATGTCTTTCATTTATATAGATTTCCCGATGTATTTGTACGTTTACCGCTTTATCCATTGGTCTATGTTCTGGTTTGTTGGCATGGTTACATCACCGTCGCCTCCTTTGTTGGCGCCGATGGTTTCTTTCTCGGTTTCTGCCTATATCAAAAGGTACTCCTGCAATCTCTAAGCGACGATATCAACGATCTACTGCACGTGGAATGCATTGGAATTGAAGTGGGGCCAACGGCACAGGAGGAGAAGCGAATTGTGAGGGAAATGGAGAAACTCATCAGTCGTCACAATGAGATTGCCGAGCTGACGGAACGACTCTCTGGCGTTATGGTCGAAATCACTTTGGCACACTTTGTCACCTCCAGCCTGATCGTAGGCACCAGTATCCTGGATATGCTCATGGTGAGTTAGGTGCCTCTCTCTTTCTCTCAGTCACTGCTTAATCTTACTCGGTTTAGTTCTCGGGTGTTGGCGTCATTGTCTATGTGGCCTACACCTTGGGAGCGGTCATACAAATATTTTTTTACTGCCTGGGCGGCACCTGCATTATGGAGGCGGTGCGTATTCAAGTCTCTGTTCATTTCTTTTGGTACAGTCAACACTCGAAAGTGAACATTTAAGAGCTTTTAATTTCAAAATTAAAAGTTTTTTTTCTCCTTATTTAGTTGAAACACGATTTTCTAATAAAAGTTGCTTTATTTTTGTAACTATTGCTTTCGATTTTTATTGTTTAGTGCTCGGATCTGGCTAGAAACACTTTTGCAAGTCATTGGTATGGCCATAGTGTTCGTGTGCAGAAGATGACGCTGCTGATGATTATACGAGCTCAGCGTCTGCTCGTCATCAAAATACCCTTTTTCTCGCCAACCATGGCGACGTTCTCGTCGGTTCGGATTGTGTTATGCCAAAGAGAATTCAATATTATATATAGTATTATGTTTTATATATTTTAAATGATGTATAATATTTCATTCTGCTTGGAGTACTATATTCAAGGTTGACTCTTTTATAGCTTTGTTCTCCTTTTTTTTTAGATTATGCGCTTTACGGGCTCGATTATTACGCTGGCTAAATCAATTATGTAGACGAATCTTTTGGGCCATATATTGATAGAAATTGTATCAAAACATGTTGTTTATAGATTCAAAATTGAGTTCATGCATCAGGATTCATGTCCTACCCCAAAAGTTATATACATATATATATATAACTGAGTATAAAAAATAACAATCAACTCGCTTTTGATGCTGATCTGTAAACTAAATTTACTTTATTGGAATGAATAAATGAATTGATGTATTATTGATTAAATGTGCATATGTAATTTCGATTTTGCTAACAACGTTTTATTTTCATCTTGAACAATTTATTATGTTAGGGTATCTACTAGTCGAGCTCTCTCGAATGCAACATTCTAATTTGAGTCCGATAACTTTTGCTTATTGTTTGCAACGAAATCTGCTCTTCACTTTAATTTGTTCATATTTTCTTTAATACTGCAATTTCTCTCTCATTCTCTCTGTATTTGTTTTCTCTCTCCCTCTCCCCGCCATTCTTTCTCCTTATAAATATTATATGCTTGCCATCGTTGGCAAATATTTCAGCATATGTATTTCTTTAATATTTGCAATTTTATTTTCTGATGTTTCATTAATTGCACTTTGCACAATCCTTTTTTCCATTTTCCGGTTTTCCTTTTTCTTTTCTGTTTATCTCTTGAGCTTTCGCTTTGTTTGCATTTTAATTTCTCATTTATTTGTTTGCTGATCCCGTTTGACCTTCTCATTGTTGTTGTTGGTTTAAAGATTGCGCTGTTTACTGGCAAATTGGTTTCTTTTACAACGGAACTCATCATGTTGAACCTGACACTTCCCCCCCCCCCCCCAACCCAACACAGAATCATCCTTTCCCGCGCATTTTATGTAGCATACTTTTCAGCTGTAGCTGCTGCAACTGCCGATTTTTCTTTATTCTGCCTGCTGCAGTTCATTTTCATGCAAACGCACGCACACTTCCACACATACACACTAGCACACACACATTCGCACTCACACCTTAATGACATCCGTTTCGAAGCTTGCCTGCCTCTTTTCATATCCGTGTTTGCTGCACTTGTTGTTCTTTTTTTCGCTGCTGTTATCTCCGATTATTGTTGGCCCCTCTTCAAGATAAGTGCCCCCCCCACACACACACCTCTCCCCTTCCTCCTCTTCGCCTTGCTGAGGACGCTCGTCTTTATTTACTCCATATAAGGAGTTTATTTTTTTTAACTGCCTCACACAAAAAAAAAATTGATAAAATAACATATATAAATAAAGTTGTTATTCACATTTGAAGTACGTTTTGTTTTAGATTTCGACATAAAATAATAATAAAATAAAAAACTTTTCTTTTTGTTGTTATTCACGTTTTAAGTAGAATTTGTTGGAAATTGAAATGAATATTCCTTTTTAAGCTTCTTACTTGATTTTTCTATAAAAAAAATAAGTAAAATTAATTAAAAATTGCTCAAATATTGATCATCACTGATTAATGATATTACCCTTTTGCAAGTGTATTCAGTAGTCGGCGTGATGCTGCTGAACTGTCTTCAATCTGCTTGTTGGCATTCATTGTTCATGCATACAAATTCTTTTCCTTAATGCTGTAGTCCTTGAAATCTGGAAATCCTTTAGTCCAACACATGCATCATGAGCAAGAGCGCGCGCCTATCTCCACACAATCTTTGCGACCCCTCACCACCAAACCAACCACCCCCCACCCCCCATCATCTCTTTCGTACTCGCAATCGCTGTCTTTATCATTTGTCTGTGTCTTCTTTGTTTCGTTTCG
Source organism: Drosophila nigritarsus (assembly GCA_035044305.1). Lineage (NCBI taxonomy): Eukaryota > Metazoa > Arthropoda > Insecta > Diptera > Drosophilidae > Drosophila > Drosophila nigritarsus. The sequence goes on along the minus strand of JAWNMF010000133.1, from coordinate 3,997,231 downwards.
TTTGTTGGCATTTGTTTGTTTATTTTCGCTGGCGCCTCCTTTTGTCAAAAGTGCTTTTGCTTGTAATGTGTTCGACATTGGACCGCAAAAACGACTGAGACCCCTCTTCCACCCACGCACACACACGCACATACTCGCACATTCTTGGCCCACTTGCAACAGCCCTTTAGTGTTTGGTTTCTGTTCATTTTTCTTTCTTGTTGCTGCTTGTTATTTTTATTTTATTTTTTTCTTTTTTATATTTCGTTTCATTCAGTTGAGTTCTTAGATGGCTTCTGCTTCTGCTTCGGCGTCGGCTGCTTCTTCTAGTTTTTCACATTTTTGTATGTGCATTTATTTAACCATTTCGTATGCTGTGTAGATGAACTCTTAAGTACACACATACACATATACACACACTCCTCCACACACACACACACACTTCGCACACTTCGTACCGAATTTTGGCACTCAAGTTTACCTACTTTTTATGGTAAACATTCCAAGGTTGCTTGTTTATTCTAGCAAAAATGTATTTAGGTGCGCTTAACTACTACGTGCGAGTGTGTGTGTGTGAGTGAGTGTGTGAGTGAGTCGGTGAGTGGTATTAAATGGGTTAGGGTTAGCTAAACCCGTTGCCTGGGAGTGTCACAAAAATACGACCTTAAAAATACAAATGCATAAATACGTTAAATAAATACACGATATAGGCTCTCGATTAATGTTTATTTATTTCAGTTCGCGGCACGAATTTAATTCTCCTTCAACTCAATATTTATGCTCTGTAGGCGAAGCGAGAGATTTAATCAATCAACACCCACCAGATGTGCATAATTAAATGAGTACTCTACATAATTAAAATTATTCTTGGTTTCAAATGACCCACATTTAAAATATATATATTTTCCTATTCAATTTAAATACAGTTAAGAGTAAAGATCTTAAGCAATCAATAAAATGCCAAACAAATATTTCCAATTTCAGTTTTAATAGCTTCATCAACCATCTTTATTTAATTGTTAACTGTAAATCATTTGATGTGCTCTGCTTTTAATGACTCAGACAGTCAGTCCATAAATAACGTTAAGATTTTTATGCTAGCCATTAAAAATGTACAAAAAGTGTTCTTAACTTGTCTCATAATAAAAATCAAAGAACCGTTACCAAATGGCATAACAAGCTTACGTTATATTAACATTACGTAACGTTACGTTACGTTATGTGAAGTGCCCATCAATGTGGCGCACAAAAAATAATTTTAAATGTCATTTTTACCTACACGACTAATTAAATTTTCGCATTTTATGAGCGACAAATATGTAGATGGAGAGGAGAGGAGAGGAGTGGGATGGGGTTGGGGGATATTGTTGCTGTATTCGTCCCCTGTGAAATGTAAATAAAAGCAGAGCGCGCGAGACGAATTAGCGAAAACAAACACGAGCAGCTGTAAAAAATTGCGGGACGAAGTTAACGGGAACGAAACGAAACGAGAGTATAGGCGACAAAGTGATGCGCAGCGAGGAACGAGTGGAAAAGAAACACTGTCGGCATGAGTGAAATTTTAAGCAGAAGCGAGCGCAACAAAAAAAAAATGGAAGAACACGTCCGATGGCATGGGAATGAGGAAAGGGGCTGTGGGGTCGGTGGAGGGGGACGGGGGACGGGCACGATGGGAAGAGCTGGAAAACGATCCATTAAAATTCCGTTGGGGCCATTGCAAAATAAATCCACTTGCAAGTGTCGCACAAAAAGAAACAAAAAATCCAAAAATAGAAAACAAAAATTAAAAAAAAAAATGAAGAAAAAAAATAGAAGAGGAGCGAAGAAAAGTCGTCATCGTCAGCGTTTTGGCGTCAAATGCCAATCGCATGTGATTCCTAGTTGCCAAGAGACCCCCCATCCCCTAAACCAGACACAGACAACACAAACGATATGCGAAATGGCAAACGAATGTATTTTTTTCCTACCATTTTTCGTTTTTTATTTATTTTTTTTGTAACTTGTGTTCTGTGATGTTTGGCCTAAAAGTATGCATTGAAATTCAACACGCAGCGTGGGAGAAATGTTGCCAGCGTGTGAGTGAGATTGGCAGCTCGTGGGTGTTGCTGTGTGTGTGTGCGCGTGTGTGTGAGATCCAAGAGCCGCTTAAAATTAGCGTAAGATCTTTGACTGTTTAAAGGGCCACACGCACTCAAATTCAGCCAAGCCCATGAATAACAAAATGTCTAAATAATTGTCAACATAAAAAAAAAATAAATAAATATAAAAATAAAAGAAAAGTTGCAATATTGAGTCTGACAATCATCATTGATGTGACATTATTGATTGAATTGATGCTGTAATGTGGCAATTTGAAAACATCTACAGCTTGAGCATTATTTGCCTTACACGAAAGTAAGATATTAAGTTAAGAGCTATTAAGGTATTAAGAGTGTGACACTGTAACCATAGTGTTATATAAAGTACACAAATTAATCTGAGCAAACTAAGCTCAAGTATTTTGTAAGTAGACACTGCAAAAGACACCAGCAGAGTTTTTTTTTGAAGTTCTTTTAATTAATGTGGCTTATAGATCAGAAATAAAATGAGTCAAAATTATGCTTTATTTTGGGTTTGAATTAAACTAAGCACTATTAATGAAGTCTTTTATTTATTGAATATATTTAAATTTTTTTTTTAATGTTTAGGAACTGGGTTTTATTCAAATTTGTATAGTTGTTGACAAATATTTTATGTTTCAGATTCTAATTTGCTCACAGGTAATTTGGATTATTACATAAACTCATGTAGAATATAATATTATATATATATTATATACATATATATAAGCTTTGTTCGACTTACGACAGGTACAGACTTGTGTCAAGGGCAACTCCCAGTCGAGTTCTCTCACGACTTGAGTATTCTTACATGTGATGGTTGTGAAGTTTTAAATAGGAACATTTCCATATGTATCTGAGTTCCGTTGGGTTATCTGGAAACGAGTAAAACTTTAGCGTTGCCCAAGTTTCTTTTTGCTTTCCCTTTTCCTTGCTTTATTTGTTGTTTTTCCTTGCGTTGCTTTTATTACGTATACGCGTAGTTGAGAGGCTGGCAGACTACGCGCAATTAGAGACAAAAACAGCAACAGCAAAAAAGCAGCACTCACCCACTCTTAACTGTGTGTGTGTGTGTGTGTATTTCTCGCAGTGCTGCCCGCTGGCACATAATCTGCATACAAATGCGTTGATTTGCCTAATCGACGCCTATTTGTACGGTCCAAAAAAGCGTTGGCAAAACTTTTCCGTCATGTTTAGATGCGAAATTATCAAAACGGCAGCGGGGGGTATGTTGGCGGGTGTAGCAGGAGGAGTGGGAGGCAGATGAGGCAGAGAAACGGAAAATAAGCCGGCGTTTAATTTTTGGAGGCGAGCGTGCAACACGCATTAAAATTAAAAGCTGGCAGAACGACGCGACGCGACGCGAAGACGAAAAAGGCCCGGTCGAACACCAGGACGCTGACAGGACGAAGGCGTTGCTGGCAACATGAAAGCGTACGTGCTGCATGAAATGTTGAAGGTCTGTTATGGGACTCGCGGTGGCATGTGTATTATTGTATGTTGAACAACGTTTTGCATGACATTTTCATAACACTTACTTGCACTAGCTGGCAATGCTTGAGTTTTGATATGTCCTGCTAACACTATTTTCACTTTTTAACTTGATTTTTTTCGACTTGAAAGGAACCACAGTTATTTTTGAAGTTTAAGCTTTGACTTCTTTTAACGGCCTTTAAAAATACATTGCCAAATTTGCAGACAAAAATGTTTTTTGTCTTCTTTCTTTTTTGACACACACTTTTGATGATATAGACTTTGACATTGTCTTCGATATTTCTGCGTCACGTGCGTTAATGCTCTCCCTCTTCATCCCCACGCTCTCTTGTAATCCTTTGACCATGTTATTTTCTTGGCAATTTGAAATTCTTTTTAGCTGTCACTTCGACTTATGCTCGTGCAAAGCGGCTCCATCGTTTTCTGATAAACGACGCTTGGGGAGCCATTTTCATTTGCAGCCCCTAACATTTGCGCATTTCCGTTTCCGTTCACACCCTCCTCTTTCACTGGCTTTGGTGCTGTCTTTGTTCCTGTCGCTCCAGCGTCGGCTTTGCTCCTTTTCCTGATCTCGGCCAAATTATGGCGGCGAGTTTGGATTGGGTAATTACTATTTGTTGTCAACGCTAAACAGTTGCCAGCAAGTAACAAAAGAAAAGTTGAAGAAGTCAAAACTTTACATGCTTAACTAAATGCGAATTTTGACCGTAGCAGAATTCTGGCACGATTTGAATATCGAGGTTAAAAATAAATGATTTAAGATACGGAAGAACGGCTAAAGATTTCATAGTTTTGGTTCCGATTCTAATGTAAAATGTTAATGATGCAAAATTCGTGTCTGGCGATTTAATTAAAAATAAATAAATATTTTAAAAACTTATTTCATTCAGAATTTCACTCAACGTTTTATGATTCTATATGTCTTCTTTATTTGTTTGTGCACATGCAGAGAGTTATTTTTTATTAAATTCAATTTTCTATATACCTGATACCTGATGTAAGCTGCAAAAACAATTATTACAATTTAAACATTATTTTAATTTAGTATTGTAATATAATTATTATATATATATGTGTATATCTCAAATAAATTCAATACTCAATCAGTTGTAGAAAATAGTTGAAAACAATAATTTGTGGAAGAGTTGACCAAAAACTTAAAAAAAGATCTCATATTTGTGTCAATGGCTTATATTACGTTAATATATGCATATATATGTATATATACATACATACATATATGCATCTGCATGTTTATTACTCAATATTTAAATTAATTAGAGCACACGCAACACAATCCAACAACACAGATACAATTTTCTAATGGTCCTCTCGAATAATTTCACTTTGTTTTTATTGTGGGTGATTTATAATTATTTGATTAAATTTATTTCCTGTGTTGAAATATTGAAATATGCATACATACACACATGCATAGATACATACATATGTACACTGTATGGCAAGTGATTTGTTTCTGTGCACCATAATTGCTGATATATGTTCATAAATATATGATTTAACTGTATCTGTTTAATTATTATAATTATTAATTTTTTCGACTTCGAATTAGATTAGGTGTTCAAATTGTGTCACCTGTTTTCATAACAATAGTTGAGCGAATATAATTGATTTGTTCAAATATAAAAAGGACGAAGCAAGAATTCCCTATTCTCCTGTAAAAGGTGTTGATTTTTATTTTGAATTCTGTCCACTCTATCTAGGTTGGCTGGATAGGTCGACTCTGCTGTGGATGATGATCGTGAATATATATTCCTTATTCCTATCCAAGGGTATATACATATATATTGACAGCATATAAATTACGCCGTAATTATGCCGTACTTGCTAAATATACAACTGAGTTTTTGCTTGATTATATAATAATTATATTTTGTTTGGCTCCACTTTCAAATTTCATTTGGAATTGCTTTCATTGCAACTGCAGCTCATAAATTGTTGGCATCAGCAGAGGACAGTCCTCTCCCTAGCCTCTTCCCCCCCCCCACCCCCCCGCTCACACCGTTATAACAAACATTTCTTAATCGAATCGAAGTTGTGTCAACGCTCGACAGCGAATTATGCAAGTTAGCTATTGCAAATTTATTGGCATGGGCAAAGTTGGCAATTAAAAACCCGGCACATGGCTTCATTTAGCGACACCTTTTGGCCAATGCATAAATCCCAGATGGCAGCAGGACCAAAAGGATGCTGATCCTGCGGCTGATGCTGCTGTAGCTACTGCTGTGGTTACGGGTCAGTTAACTCAAATGGCTGATGCGATAATTTGCAATTATGTGGGGAAGCAACAACAGCAACAGCAACAGCAACAACAACTTACCGTTTATAAATATATAAATTGCAGTCAGCAACAGGATGCCAGGATTTACATAGTCAACTGCATTTGCCCGTTCTACACGCAGACTGGACTCCTGTCGTTATACTTTCTCCCTGTGTGTGTGCTTTGGCCTTTATCGTTTGGTTCGCTCGTTTGCGGCTTGTTGCCAGCCAACAAATCTCTCTCTCTCTCTCGCTCTCTCACTTTCTCTCTCTCTCTCTCTGTCTCTTTCTTGCTCTTTACATCGTTGTGTTGTTTTTTGTTTGCATTTTTGGCCTGTCTTTAACCGGTTTTTTGGCCGACGCCATTACGTTAAATATTTTATGAACCATTAAAAGTTTTACAAATTTTATGGCCGCTTTGCATATAAACATGCCGTCAGTATAATATCGAGCTCGCTCTCCATTCAATACTAAACATTCACTTGGAGTAGCTCTACCCACACAAACACACACACACACACACACACACACAGCACACACACCACAGGCAGAGGCTTGAGGCTGTTCGCCAGTATGTCACGACTTGTGCAAATGACTGGGCCATCAGAGTGCCAGAGGAGCTCATAAAACATCCACGCTCGAAACACATGCCCACATATAGCACACAGCGTACACTCAGCGAAAACTCTGACAGTGAATTTATAAAATGCCATTTGAAAACAGCAATTAATTGTTCTTTTTTATTTGCATAATCAAAAATGAAGTAAAATAAAAAAACATTAAACATCATAGAAAGTAAATCACTTTTGAGTTGTGAAATATTGACACAAAATCTAAAATTTATTCCTTGTTACAACATTAATAAAATTTATACTTAACAAGGAATTATATTGTAGAAATAAATCTAAATATATAAAATCAATATTTTTGAATTTCATGCAAAAATGTTACTCAATAGAAATTCGAACGTAATTTATTTTTGAAGTGTGGAAACAAATATATCAATTATTTCTGACAACAAAGCGAAACGTCGCAAGTTTTTGGCGAACTAACCAAAAAATAAATAAAAATAAGGAAAGTATAGCAAGTTATAGTAAAATAACCGGAAGCTGTCGATGGCATCGATGTAACGCTGTCACAGGCAATAAACGCTTACAACAATAACCCGATGGCAACAATGAGATCAACAGTAATAATAACTAAATAAAAAAACTGCAAAATATATTTCAACATTGAGAAATTCGTCTTTTCAATCTCTTAGCAAATATTGAGCGTTAATATAAACTTTACATTATTTAGATTTAAATTTTTGAAAAAATCCAATTGGACAATTAAAATGTGAAAATTGCCAGGAGTTGCATCATCCTAAACATTAATCAAAAAAGAAGGCAGTAGCCGAGGGTGCTCGACTGCGAGTTACCCTGCATATAGATGTTAAATATATTATTGTACTCTTATTGCCAAATATACCTCATAAAAAACTTGTGCCTGTTGATAATATCCAGATCAATATCAGCATAGGTTTTTGACAATATCTTGGATGACATTTTGGAAGTTGGTCAATAATATATAAAAGTATTTTAAACATTTGTACTCTTTAATTTTTTGACTTCGCTTCAACGAAAATTGATATTTAATCCAGCTGTATTAGCAATAAAAAATAAGTCAACTGTTTCAAATATTCATTTTTCAATTGCACAATTTAACGTCGAAAACAATATTTGTAGTGCATTTTGATTAAAAGGGCTTAGGTCGCTTTCAAACTAACTTCACATGCCCAAAAGCTAAGAGCAGCAGGAGCATTTTATTATTTATGCAATTTGAATGAATGCATGCACTTTTAATTTATGTATGTATAACTTTACCTAAGCCACACAAGCCCCCCCCCACCAATGTCAACCTTGCCCCGCCCCGTTTGATCAACAGATGCCTTTGCAGAAAGCCACAAGCTTGCGGCTATGCAAACACTTGAAATTTGCACAAAACATTTTACAGATTTGTGTGCAAAACAACAAGAGCAACACAAACAACAACAACAACATTGAGAGCCTCTGGCAAAAGTTTTTGTAGACGCCTTCGGGCTGCTGGCAAAATTTTGGGATTGGACAATCAAGACCTCGAAAAGTAATAGGGGTTGAGGTGAGAGAGTGGCATGAGGAGCAGGTCTAAAGTTGCAGTTGCAGGTGACTAACTGTGTTGACACATATGCAGATGCCGAATGCTGCAAGGCCAACAGCAACAACAACTACAACAACAACAATGCGAAGCAGACAGCTGGCAGTAAGCTTTAAAGCCGTGTCAAACTTTTAATTAACAAAATTAACGTTATGGCAACGTTGCCGCGAAACGCACTCACACATATGAATAAATGTAGAGCTATAACGATGTGTACTATATGCTTGCAACATCAACATGCAACTAAAATATACTATGTGCCATGCCCACAACGTTCGTCGATGTTTATGCATGAGCGTAATTCTCGTTTCAATTTTTTTTTGTTTTGCCGCTCATTAAAAACGCCAAATGCAAGAAGAACTGCTGCAAAAGCAGCTACAATAATATTAATAATCAGAAGCAGGTAAGAAAGCGGCAGTCAACAGACAGAGAGAGAGAGAGAGAGAGAGAGAGAGTGAGAGTGCTCGACTAGCAGATACCCTAAACAAACAACCGACGATGGCCATATCAACTCGTCTTTTGTTGGTGTTTTTGTGGGCTCGGGCTGCTTTATTACATCTCTTACATACCTATGAAGTAGATGCCTTTTTATGTTTATTTTTTAGAATTATGAAAATAATAATGAACCTAATGGGTTTAATGAGAAAATTCATAAAATAAAAGATTTGATGGAGATTGCCTTGACAACTTTATATTATATTATTATATTCTGTTTGCCAAGATAGACCGTTATATGTTAGCTAAAGAGTTAAAGTTGTCAAGATATAATAATAATAGTCTCTTGTAAAGTATCACGACAGCTGCAACTGCAATCGTAGCCCCGCAGCTTAACGTAACACAGTCTCGTCATCGTCATCGTCATCGTCATCGTCTCACATTGCGTATGCTTAATTTCTATGCAATTGTTATGTTACACAGTTTTTGGTTGCAGCTGCAGCTGCAGGCATCTGTTCTGGCTATAAGGGTAGGGGCGAAAGGGGAAGTCGAAGGGGAGTTGCTTTTGGGTTTGTTATAAAAGCAGCAATGCCAGCAATGTGCGTGCGTCGTCAACGCTGACGACTGTTGCTCATTTATTTAGTTAAACAGAAATGTTGAGTGAATAAAACCATTGCCTACACTTCTGCGCACCTTTAATCAGCGTGTGTGTGTGGGAGTGTGTGTGTTATGTGCGAAGCATATTTTATTTTATTGTTGGCAGCAAATTGATGATGGTTTTACCAGCAGCGGATATAACCCGCTATAAATACCGTAACATTTTTAGTTAAGCATCTGGTTGGCAATTAAACGAAAGCCGCAACGAATTTATAGTCAATACATTATGACTTATTAAGTCACATTAATTGATATCTTCTATGCTATATTTGAATTTTCAACTAGTCTTGCATTTATTTTTAATTTATACTAATTACATTTTTATGTAGATTAATCGGTTCCGTTTTAATAAATTGATATCAATGAGGAATTTGGAATCATGCCTCTGAAAACCCATTTTTAATATAGCTTCAGTTTTCTCTGAGCAATCATAAATCAGTAACTAAAAACTGTTGCTTTTTGTTGAATTGATGTTCAGCAGCGTATTTCAACGTCGTTATTTTCAAAAAGAAAATGTCTTTAGCGATTTTCATCTGTCTTGTTAATATCCGTTAAAAAATGTTCAGTTGGCCGCAAGACAATAAAACTGAAATGGAAATGATAATTTCATTAAGCCGGCAGCTTCGTCATCGGCTCATCATGCATCATCATTACACGGGCTCACTTGAGTAAACCCAAATATATATATATATATAAATATATATTGGGCCGAGCTGATATGATGCCTTAATTTTACCTGCTCTACTTCACTGCACACGATGCTGTTTTCCCGTTGTGCTGGTACGTCCACTTAATGCACATAATCACCAAAAGGAAGGCATTGCAAATGCAAATGTAAAACTCGAGGCATTAATTATGCACTGAGTGCTTGGGTCGAAATAAGCACGAGTATCTCAGCATTTATGTATATTAAATACTTTAAAAATACTTTGCACTCTGTGTCTGCCTGTTTGTCTGTTTGGCTCTTAACTGGATATCAGTGCAGTTGAACTGCGAGTGAGAGCCAGCGAGCTTGAGTATTAACTTGCAACCACAAACAACGTGAACCTTTAACCCCGTCGTTTTAAAAAAAAAACTTGTACAAATGGCGTGTAAATTTAAGCCGTAATGCTACAAATTAAAATTCGAGCTCAGACTTAAATAAGTCCACAAATTTATTTAAGATTCCAAATGAGCTCAAGCTAAGAGATTTGAATTGTTTAAAATGTCAACAACCTTAACATTTCCAAATCTAAAACCAATTTTCGCAAGTTTCTGATAATGGCTTTAAAATTAGACAATTGGAGTTATTTTAGCTAGTATTTGAGACTGTCATCATTCTATCAGTCACAAGTGAAAAACTGTTTAGTTGTCAAGCATTCATTGCAACTTTCTAATCAAGCTAACTCATTTGTCAGATTTTTTGCTATTGGATTCCTGGGAAGCGGTTGGCTCAAGTGAGGTATTGCGGATGAGCTCTGAAAAATATAAACATTCAGTAACACTTTTCACACAAGCTAGTTCACTTTCCAGATTTTTTGGTTTACGCTCTATGACTGAAATGTTATTTTGTGGATCAAATTAACAACTTCGATTCGGGCAGATGTGTTTTTAGAATTCAGCCCCACTCTTGACCACCTGCCAGATGTTGCTCTGGTTTCCCCAAATAAAATTATAAACAGCAGTCCTAATCTATTTAAAGGTAATATTTGTGTCTGTTCAAAATGTTAACTCATTATCTGGCAGCTAATTATTAAATCGTTTCTTGTTGTTTTAAAGAGTGGCTCTTCTGTCCGTTACAGCTGTAGCTGTAGTCTTTTGCTTTAGCTGGCTGTGACTATCTCTGGATTATGCTCTGTTGTCTCTGGCCTGTCTGTAGACTGCTTGACTGGCCGCAGCAGCTGTCGCATTAACCGTCGGCCATTTTGTTGCCTGTGTCCGCCATTGTCTGTGGCAATGGGAAATGGACAAAATGGCGTCCGACTGCTTGTTATTAAAATACATAAATAATAAGCGGCATATCAGCAGCGGCTTTTGTTGCGACTGCTTCAGCTGGTTGTTGATTGTTGTTGTTGTTGGTGTTGTCACTGTTGCTGTTGTGATTGTTGCTGTTCTTGTTGTAGATTGTTGTATATTGTTATGAGCATGGCAGGCACTTAAGCGACCGCATCCGCACTCGCATTTTCATCGCAGCAGCAGCTGCTTTTGGTTTTGCTCTTTCTGTCTCTCACTTTCTCTCTCAGCTCTATATATATATGCATATTTAAATATATATTTATATATATCATATACAGAAATGAGTAGTCTTTTGTAAAGTATGCAAATGCCGTCAAGCTGATTGATCGCCTTAAGGTATTTAGCTTATTGGCTTCCTTGCATATGTGCTTACATACCGTTTCTTTAAACATTTAAATCGCACAAGTTTCATTTTTTAAGAGGCCGCTTTTCTTTTTATGTTGTTGATTCTTTTTTGTAGATTATTTAACATACATATGCTGAAATTATTGCTGTAGGCTAGTACGTTGAATGCGATATTCCATGTTTCCATGGTCAATGGGTTTTTTTACTCGTATGCCCGCCAGCCATAAACTATATTTATTTTAATTTTAATATAAAGCACTTCATATTTTTTTGGTTTATACACTACCAAGTGCTACGAGCAGCTTACGGTATAAGTATATTGATCATGGACTACAAAATATGTTTAAGTTGTTAAGTATATATTACTAGTGTGGCTTTTGGAAGCGAGTTAATTATATTATTTGGATATTTTTGATTTTATCTTTATTTTTTTTTATATACCATTTATGGATATTTTATTTTGCATTCGTCATATAGTATTGGTAAATCAGTTAAAGCCTTATGTCGAGTATTTGAATTTTTGTGAATTTATAAATTGATTATATTATTGAAAGTTAACAAATTCTTTTTACTTCTTCTTTTATAGTTTTCTACTATTTATAATAAATTATTCTTAATATTTATTTTGTTGGCATATACATCTGGAAGGGTATTGGAAATTCTTTGTATCAGAATTAACTCAAGAACATGTTTTATTATGTTCGTGGGCAATTTTTATTTTTCACAATATTTGCGTACATCGTTTGCTGTTCCTCCACCTCTTTATTTGCATTGGGTGTATGTATATGCCACTGCTTTTGTCCCTGGCGTTGCCATAGTGATGATGGTGTGTGCGTGTGTAAGTCTGTGTGTATCTGCGTGTGTCTGCGTATGTGTGTGTGTTCAATTTTATAACTAGCATATTAAGCCAACGATTTCAATTCGTAATGCTGGAAAATATGCTGTGGCACATGTTGCAATAAACCAAATTCGATGTAGCAATGAACAACTATGAGATACTGTAAACTAATTCTTAAGTATATAGAAAATAGACTCAACAGTTTTAGGGGATTATGGCAGTGTTGTGAAAGTATTGTAGGAATACTATTTAATTAATCAGAGTGTGAAACCGGAACCGAAACGGCAAACTCATTGGATTGGAACTCCAGCGGGAGCTGTGAATAAATTCCTGATATTGAAGTAAAAATAAGATAGAAAAAACATTTTAAATCAATATTTATGCAATAACTAGTTTGAAAAACGATATTATTAGAACAATAAAAACAAAATCCGAAATAAAATCGTAAAATATTAATTTATTTTAAACAATTTCAGATATTTTGCCAAGCATTTGCTTTATTAGCAGCAGCAACGGTATTTAGCTGCAAATACCTCGTACAACCCTAGTGGACTAAGGGGGTATTTGGAAATATGTAAATCTTTGAAGCGTAATGAAAGTGTACTGTTTTCTGTTTTTTTGTGCGTTTTTTATGGCCGTTGCTGTGGCTTGCGTTTATTTTGGTTGGCAAGCAAAAATCAATTGCGCGGCTTTTTATAGCGCAGCAGCAATTTAAAATGTTAAATATAAAATATTAAATGTGAAATGGTTTTAAGTGTGAAGCTGGCGAATATTTTGCATATTTTTTGATGGCCTCATTTGTGCAAATAGCGTCAAGGTCAACGGCGCGGGGTTGGGAGGAGGAGGAGAAACTGTTATAATGCTGACTGAGTCGTTCTCGGCACATAATCGGCATGTCCATCAAATTTATGTGGGCAGTCGTTGTAAGCAGCAGACATGGTCATAAAATGGCTTACCAACTAGGAAAACTAACTGTGAGTGGGTCTCACCCCCCCACACACACCCGGAAGACTTCCTGGAATTAGGAAGAAGGGGAGGGGTGTGGCAAGGGACGAGGGGGGACGAGCCCATAACATTTAAAGTCAAATTACGGCAAATGGTCGCAAAGTGTGTGATTTAAATGCACTTGGGCGACACTTTAAGACGCTCAATTGCTCGCTTTATTGTGCGGCCATAAAAGCGAGTGGGAGAGGGGCTGAGTGGGGGTGTGGTGTGCGGTGCGTCATAGTGGGTGCAGACTGTGCAGACAGAAAAGCCGAGCAATTGTCGCCAGAGTCACGTTTGTCACATAAACTCAGCGCTCGACTGACGGCGGTCAAACGGAACAAGTGAAAAACTATTATTATTTGGCACACACACACCAATCCACCAGCAGCAGCACTTCAACACACACACACATACACACACCCAGGCACACTCAACCACTCAGCTACCTACTTGTCGGCTCAAGTGAGTGTTTTGGGCCACTCATTCTCTCTCGGTTCTATTCAGTTTCGTAAATCCATCAGTTTTATTTTATGTTATTTTCTTTTGGCTCTGTTCAAATTTTATGTGCACCGCCTTGAAAGTTCTTCTGAGGGGGCTGAAAGTTCTTCTGTGCAAGGGGTGCTAAGAATTTTACTTTGCCGACATTGCAGTATTCCTGCTTTTTTGTTGGCCACTGAAAATCAACTGACTCAACGCCATCTCAGCATAAAAATTAATTTGATATTTTCGCCGTTTAAATGCTTGAATAATGAAAATCGTGCATTAAGTCTGATCCAATACGGGGTTGCACTATTCAGGGGTAAGGGAAAATGATTTGTCAATCAATTTAAAAGAAATCTATACGATTTGAGTGTAAATTTGTTGGAAATGAAACTTCAGTATTTACTTATCGAAACCAGCTTAAAACAGTTTTGCAAGCTTATATTTATTATTTATTATTAAAACAGTTTTACAAGCTTACATTTATTAGCTTGCAAAACTGTTTTAGATCTCTTTTGATGCCCCCGAGTTTTAAAAGTGTATTAAATCCTTACTGTTCGCGCACTATTCCAGTGATTACTGTTTAGTTTTGGGCAAGTTTTAGTTGATCAAAGTTTATCTACGCTTCTGTTTTTTTACATAACAGACGCGCAGCTGAATTCTAAATTGATTTACTTCCGTGGTTTTATGAACTCTGCGGTAACTCAAGAAACGAAGGGAATAGGTTGATAGGTGGTCAGAAGAGGGACAGGGAGGAAGCGGGTATGAATGAAATGAGAGTGAAATTTGCGTACACTTGTCGAGTAATTGCTACCAAGTGGCAATAGCAAGAGTGGTTGACTGCAGCCAGGATAGCTAGATATCAACTGACATTTGGTAGAGGATGCCACTTCTGTCCTTGTTGACTGTCAAGCTGCGTGGGGAGCTGAAAAGAACGGAGCAGAGCAGAGCTGCTCGAGCAATCTGCATGGCTGTAGCCATTGACTCACTGGAGACGCAACCGCATTCATTTGCCAAATTAATGGCATTTCATTTGGGCGCTTCATTCATGCAAGGATGTCGTCATCGTCCTCGTCGTCCTCAATGCCGACGCGATGTCTGCGTGCGCCCGCCGAAATTTACGTGTCTGTTGGCCGCTTGAGACTGGCAAGCAATTTGCATGCTCAACTGTGGGCTGTGGATTGGAGTTGGAGGAGGGAGGGGGCATCAACTGGGCGTTAGCTGTGGGCGTACACAGCCACGCCTCCCTCTCTCTGCTAGGCTGCTTGGCTTGAATGCCAGCTGGCGTTGAGCCATGACACTACAATAGCCGCAGTAGTGGGGCACTTGGAGCAGTACACTATGAAAAATTGATGGCACAGAATTTAGATGATGAGTTATTATACTATATGGACTAATAATATCGGTTCCTGTTACTGGTTTCTAGAAACTATTTGAAATTTCGGCTGTGGTTCCCTTTGCGGTTCAGGTTTCGTTTTCAATTTGAGACACCGGCTGTAAGTTAAGCTACTTCAAGGATTGTCATTTGAATTCTCTTTGTGAACCTGCTTCTGATTCAGGCATTGGTTCAATAGCATAATTTTTGTAATCTAAATTATATTCCAAAAATGTTCTTAATATTGATATTAATTTATTTGTAATCAAATTAAAATTTCAAAATTTTATCTGAAAATAAAATGAGATAGGTGTGTGTTTTGCTGAGTGTATGAGCTGTAGGAGCAGTTCCAAAGATTTGGCCATTTGCAATTGGAGGATGTGCAGGATAAAGGATAAAGGATAGGATCGGATAGATTTCCAGGCGAGCGACTTGGCTGCCAGTTGTTTGTCAACGACGACGATTATTCAAAAGTGCAACATGCAAATTTATTTGCTACATAAAATGTTATGAGCTCGCATGAAAATGTCTGACAACAATTGAAATGGACGCCCAAGTTGTTGGCAGGCATTCGGCCAAATCGGCTTGGGGATGCGTGCACGGGGCTCTATTGGAATGGAGAATAGCGGGACGAGAGTGGCGACAGAAAATCTGTAAATTCAACAGTGCTTTAAAGAGGAATTCTCTTCAGCAGTCGATGGTACCGTTGCAGTTAAAATAAAAGCAGACATAATAGGACAGTTAAGACTCCGCTGAAAGCAGTTATTGCAGTCAGCAGTCAGTAGCCAACAGTTGGCAGTAAATGCCGCAGTAAACTCAAGTAAGCTTGAACACTAAAGAGAAATATGAACAATATCAACAGCAGTTAAGCGTTAACAGTAAGCACTAAAACCATTTTACACTGAGGGCCAATAACACTGCATAGTTAAAAGTTAACATTACTTGAAATACTGGCGAAAATTAGTGTAACTAATAAAACCAAACTATTTTGTTAAATTAAGCATTTAATTTGTGTTTATTTTTTTGTACACACAACGTGTTTTTATACTCTTAATCTATTAGCCAGGTAGAATAAAAACATAAAAATAATTCAATAAAAGGCTTATCTAAAAATAAATTTTTTTGGGGCGCCAGAAGGTCAAAATATCCTATTAAAGAAAATAAGTAAGACAAGTTTTATGCACATAAAAAAATTATTTAAAAGAAACGATTTTCTGGTACTCAGGGCAAGTTTCATTTTTGGGCGATTTTCCAAATTTCAAGACTGTTTTTTTTTTCTGTTAGAAACTTTGAGGCCAACCAAATCCTGACGAGAAAGGTTTCGCCACGTGTGTTTCACAGATGCCAGCTGATCTTGATGGGGGCCTTAAAGTTAAAAATCCCACTGCCTCAATAACCGAAGACAGGTCCACTTGATTAAATATAAACAAAGATTTACATAATTTACAAATGATTTCCCATTAATGGTTTTATTCAGTGGGAAATATTTTCATACTCCCACAATTCACAATTCAGCGAGATTATTGTATATTTAAATTGCAATTTGTATGAAAATGAGGGGATCTTTTATGAATCAAGCAAAGCATTTCGCTGTTTCTGGGTTAATTGCATGTTGTGTCCAACAACAAACCGCCTTTTAATTATCGTATTTGTCACTTTTATTTAAATTACAAAAAAAAATGGAAATACAAGGCAATTGAAAAGCAGTCAGCTCCAGTTACATGCTGGTGGAAGGGGAGGGGAGGGGAGGGCTCAGCGAATTGACCACGACCAATGGGTGGAAAAACCGAGCAGAAAAGCCGGCAGTGATTTGCACTTTTCCAGCTAATTAAAAACGTATAATTTGTTAAATATTTACGATGCTGTTAAATCTGACGCGCCATCTAGCGGCCGGTCGCGGCAACATTTTACCTAATAAAATTACTGTCAATTAATGCCACGGTTCAAAAAGGCAAAAATACCGCCCACAACACCAACAACGTGCCACATTTATTTGGATTATTATTTATTTTACGGCTCAGTGCAAAGCTCCGGGGCATAGGAATATGGACACGGACACGGACACTACGGTTAACGGGCTAACGGGCTAACGGGTAACGGGTAACGGGTAGTTGGGTCACGCCACCTGGCCAAAAGCGTTGCCAATAAATTATGTAAACGGCTTAAGCCGCCGGACATTTTAAAATGATGCCCGCATAAATCAGAGGCGTGACTTCGTTTCTCGAATTATGCGAGTGCATTAAGCAGACACAATTAGATTTTTCCCTCCACAAAACTTGGTAATTGGCTTTGGGAATAACCAGCTTTTATTACTGCTCGCGCTGCTTCTGCTGCTGATCCCACCTCATAGCTCCATCAATCAAGCCAGCAGTGCTGCAATATTTATGTCATATTGTTTAATTACCGGATTCCTGGGTAATGCATCAACATCATAAGCTTGCGTGCCTCTTTTCACATGTGACACGGTTGGGGCAGTGGCAACTCGGTACTGTTACACAGAGCGAAAACTAGCTAACAACAGAAATACATATTCACTTGATTATGGAACAGAACTTATCAAAAGCAGGCCGTCAAATCCAAACCGGAACTCCATATTTACCGATTGAAATTCAGAAGCTTAACCGGAATCGAAATGCAACATTTTAATAAGAAATCTTTATTATAGTTATGTTACAGAACCGAATTTAAAAAAAATATATAGCCATTTTTAGGTTACGGAACCGAAACCGAAGTAGGATTTGGTTTGACACCCTAAGAAATTATCGAAAAATGAGCCAGATTTTCAAAAAAATGTATAAACTTAAAAGAAATTCTTGTTCCGTTCACTTTTTATCTGATTTTGTTTCTCATTTAAGAACACATTCTTCAAATAAGAAGAAGCTGCAAATCACAAACTGCTCCATTGAAGACTGAAACGTATTTTTATTATAATTGACCATATTGTTTTTAGGTTGATTTTTCTCCGTGTATTTGTACTTTCAGTGTGGTAAGCACTTCAACAGTGGACATCGCGTGCGGGTTTTGGCTGACGCTTTGGCCTCTAAATGAAAATCTGCTGCCACTTTTGTCGCCCATTGTTTAATAATGAAATTAAATCGCCTGCCCAGCAGGCCCTGCCCCCGCAGACCCCCGATGACCCCTAATTGTTGGTCCCTCCTCAGTTGTCAACGCGCTTGTTGACTTTTGACAAATGGCGGCTGCCTCAGCAGCTTTTGCTTTGATTTACTGCGCCGACAATGCAATCAGCCACATTTTGTATTTATACATTGCGAGTACTTTTCTCGGCTTATTGTTTGAGAGGAACAAAAGCAGGAAAAAAACAACGAGAACAAAACGCTAGCAAAAACTGAAAGTGAAATGTGCTTTCAGGCTGGCTTTGGAAAATGTCATGCAATCGTTCAACGTCTCCAAAGGGGAAGCACACATTGAAAAATCTGTGGCTGCTTACGAGGCGTATGCGTTTTATTACAGTTTATCATATAAATAAATAAGTCAAAATTTGTTTTTGTAATATGTGCCTCCACCTAAAGTTCTGCTTAAACTTGTTTTCAACTTTCAAGCATAGCTTGTAGCTTGTAACAACTTGTTTTTAGCTTGATAATTATTATTATAATCAATTATTTTCCATATATGCAAAAGATATTCGAATTTTTTCCTTAAGCTTTTAACATTGAAGGACACTTCTTCGATCCCATATGTATATTCATGATCAGCATATCTAAGCGACTCGCTGTAGCCATGTTCGCCTTATCCTCTGTCTGTCTGTATCAATGTAAACTATCCCCGCTTTATTTATATATATCATCTCGATTTGATAATCTTGGTGAAATATATCAAAGCCAGCTGTGTGGGATCACTGTATCATATAGCTGTCATAGAAAGAATTGCATGAAATATATGTTTTTATATGAATAACTATTTGTTTGCCAAGATATCCAAAACAAACTTACTGAAAGATAAATTATCATACAAAATCAAATAAATCTGGAAAGCCAGATGCCTTCAATCTGCCTCTGGTCGTCAAGCATATTTTACTTATTTGTTATTTTTAAACAAAATTAGTTAGCAATGAAATGTCATTAAAATTTTGGAATTTACGAAAATTTGATAAAGGCTCAAAATGCCAATAGCATAACTGAGGTTGCTTTTGTTGTTGTTATCACAGATGATAATTTGCGGGCTTGTTGATTTGCCAGCTAATTGCATAGTTGCATTTTATGTGGCACACACACAGTTGCGAGTTATTTGTGTTTCATTTAATGTGTAAATTGCAGGATGCCAAATTGCCACAGGAACCAAAATGTGCCGCAGGCCGCAGAAACATTTCTGATTGCTGTTGTTGTTGTTGCTGTTGTTGTGTCAAGTGCTTAAAGTTCAACTGTTGTTGTTGCTGTTATGCACTCGATGTTGATGTTGTTGTCGTGACATAAAATAACAATTACGCAATTAATTGCATCATTTCAATAATATTTAATGAAGCGCAAACAAAATGAAATGACAACAGGACAAGGACATGACAAATAATTACAAATAGCGCTCAAAATGTGGCAAAAACACAATCTTTATGCGGCCATCAAAAATGGCAACAAAATGTCCCACAGAAAAATCATCAAAAACTGCAAAAGCAAATGGACAAAAAAGGATTTTCTCTAGTATCCTCGAAAAGGGACACCATAAATCTCATTCACTTAATAGGCGACTGCATAATTTAACAGATAAACAAACAAACGAGCTGGCGATTGCATACGACCAGGATAACTAAACTAAACTAAGAGAGAGTGAAAAAAAGGAAAATACACTCACACACACATACAAAGAGAGGTAGTGACTAGGCAACACTGGCCAAGTGGCTAACTGGGCCGAAAGCAAAAGCTAATTGCCAAATACTAAATTACCCATTCAGCAGTAAAAACATTCCAAGGGCCTCACAACGTGCCAAGCTGTAAAGTAAACAGCACCAGCAGGGCGACACTCACAGAGTGAGAAAGAGAAAGAATGAGAGAGAGAAAGAGAGAGAGAGATGGATTGTTGAAAGCAGCACCGTTTTCACAAATTGTGGTGTGAATGCTGGGCAGATATATTTCCAATTTTGCTGTCAATGCGAAAAATCGGGAATGCCGAAGCCAATAAGCCAGCCTGGTCAAACAGTGAGAGCGAGAGAGAGAAAGAGAGGAGAGAGAGAGAGTTAAAAAGAGATAGATATATAGTTGTTGGTAGCAAAAATAGATGGGCACCAAGTGGCTGTATTAATGTGTGAAACAACTCCGAGGAGATTGTGTGATGGGACAGAAGGAAACATGCCAATATAACTAAAAGTAAATGCCAAAGAAATGTGAAAATGAGAAATGAAAAAAAATATATATAAAAATTGGACACTAACAGACAGGAGCTTTGTAAAAAAAATTCAAAATAAAATAATATTCTGTCATTCGAATAGTGAAAAACAATATGACTTCGACAGAGAAATGAGAGGGCGACTAATACTAAGAAATATATATCAAATATTATTTTCTTTGGGCTAAATGGATAAATTTTCTTTGATACAGAAATCAGAGCTAGAGAGAAATTATTTGTTTTTAACTAAAAAATAAAAATGTTTAGTAATATTTTTCACTTGAGTTGTGAAAGCATTTATTATGCTCAACATATTTTGTAATTTCTTTCAAGATTATAAATAAATTTAATTGTTATTATATATTTGATATTTATCTTTCTTTCAGATTGTTATTTAATTTAATTCGAATAGCTTTAACATTTGCTTTAAATTTGTGCTATATCTGTTCTTCACCTCAACTCTCTTTTCGTTGTTGACCTTAATGAGTCAGCCAGAAGTCGATATCGTAAAATAAACCAAACTTATTTCATATTGACAGCTATGCCAGTTAAAGCAAATGGTTTTCACATTGCGAGCATGTTTTCTATCGTCAGCAACTTGATTTTCAATGAGTATATTTGTTGGCAGCGACAACAGTTTACCTGATCATTTGGAGAGCTCTCGAAAAGTGTGCTTCACACACATGAAAAACTGTGAAAAAGTGGGGAAAAGTGGAGAAAAGTGAAAAAGTAGTTTCAAGTGCAGTTTGAACGAAATATCATAAGCACTAACGGTCACTTCCTCTTGGCGGAGCAGCTATTTGACTATATCTCTAGATGAGAAAGTGTGTGTGAGGGTGTGTGTGTGTGTGTGGCGCTAGAAAAATGGTTATGTTTATGCCTGTGTTGGCATTGCCTGAACGGCTCGACGCTTCCGTTTGTCAACGAGTTACGGAAATGATGATAAAAATTGGCTGCCACTGCTCCAGCTGCTGCCACTGCTGATGTTATGTGTATTGGCGTGTGTGCGTTTGCGTGTGCATCTGTGTGTGCACAGTAACAAAATGTAGACTTACATTTAACTCTTGGCTAACTAACGTGAAAACAAATATGTAAAAAAAGCAATTTAATAAATATTATTATTTAAATTAATTAATATATTTATTTTATTTTAGTTTATTTTAGAAATTGTAATAAACTTATATAAACTATGA
This sequence comes from Drosophila nigritarsus, assembly GCA_035044305.1. NCBI lineage: Eukaryota > Metazoa > Arthropoda > Insecta > Diptera > Drosophilidae > Drosophila > Drosophila nigritarsus. The sequence goes on along the minus strand of JAWNMF010000133.1, from coordinate 3,975,565 downwards.
CAAGCAACTTAATTTTTTACTGTGTGCTAGTGTATCATGTGTGTGTAAGTGTGTGTGAGTTTGTGTATATATTTGACTTAGTAGCTGAAGCTGGAGGGGAGCTAAAATTTCATTGCACTCAGCTGCAGCGACTACTTAGCACAAGTGGTCCCCTAAGGCAAGAAGGCGTGCAGATGCACGAGAGCGTGGCAAGGACTGGTGTGCAGAAGAGGCGTGGTCTTGTGTGGCTTAAATTTGAAGAGAGTAATGGGAGGGGAGGGGGGGTATGTAGGCAGATGTAAAAGTCAGAGCCCAAGACAGCTGCTCATTTCCGCACGGGTCCCTAGCTGGCGATGATATGACAGGAACTGCTTGTGGGCTCCAATGACTCGACGGCGAGAGGCAAGCTGGCAGCGGGGGATGGGGGATGGAAAAGTGAAGGCCTTGTGTTAGCCATGGGTGTTGCTGCATAATAAGCAACTAAGACAGCTTACAACTTGCGGCCAAGTCGCACACAGTTTGTTTGCACACAGTTAGCCTGCCCACTCCTGCCAGCCATGACAGGGCACATTCGAATGCAGTGAACCCCTTCAAGCTCTCTCAGTCAGCACGCCCGTCCCCAAATACGACTGCCACAATAAATGTAAAGTGCTGACAAGTGTTGGCTACACACACATGCACACACCCACACACACACAGGAATTCATACACCCACACAGAGCGAGACATACATGCATAGATTATTACCTGCCACTTGCCATTTGGCACCTGTTTTTTTACTTTTCCTCTTTTTTTCGTCTACCTGTTTTCCGTGAACTTTGCACGAGTTTTTCACGAATTTCTCTGCAAATCTTTTTTTTTATTTTTTATTACTTATTTTTTTCTTGGCCAGCCCAAAAGCTGCCAACACATGTTGAAAAGTTTTCGCTTCGTTTTTGTGACACGAAAATGCTTTGAATCCATTCAACAAGACGGGCAACTCGAGACGCTTTCAACTTGAGAGGAGTGTGAGAGAGACAGAGACTGACTAGAGAGAGAGAGAGGGGTGAGAATAAAATTTTTTGGCTGGCAGTTGCTGGTCTGTTGAGTGAAATTAAATTTGGCAGCTGGTTGCTGGTTGTACAACTCCGACTAATTGACATATGTGTTGCATGTGCCACATATCCTGTTGGTGCTGCTTAAGAAAATCAACACAAAATTAAAAGTTAGTAAAACTATTTTTTTGACATACTGTTTTTATTTAAAATTCACAAACTTTAAAAAGAGGCAAAAACTGTTTTAATTAATTTCAGTTTTCACTATTCATTTAAAAAATATAACGGGCATAACTGGAGAGTAAATTCCATTAACCGATATTATTCTGATTTAATAAATAGATTTAAAATCTTTGTGGATTTCAGAGATATTTTCCTTAATTCGTAAAAGTGCTTAAGAACAGGGTAAAAATGCACAGCTATTTAAATGTTTGTGCTTGAACATTTAAAGCGTTTGCAGCACTCACTGATTGCTCGACGTGCAACACTCAACAGTCAACAACAGTCGGCTGCCTGCAATGGCTGCTGAGGCATTTGCCACTCAATGCGGCATGCAGGCAGCTAGGCAGGCAGGCACATGTAGAAAATCCAACAGAGATTTGGCTTTGAATGCCATGTTAATTACAGAAAAGATTGGCGACGGAGAATGTGGCTGCTGCCTCTGGCGCTGAGCCTGAAGGAGTTGCCGTAAGCTGTGGCATAAGCGAATGCAACTGCAGCCAGGCAACATTTAGTGCCCAGCCCTTCAGCCATTTGTGGCATTCATTCTCCCAACTGAGCCACCCGCCATAATGTTTATACGTTTTAAAACCACTACAGGATGCTTCCTGGAACAGCTCAAGTGTGCTCCTCAACATTCATCAAAGCAAGGCGACAGTCTGCATTTGAGCTTAGCTCTTCAACAATAGTTTAACTGCTGGCATATTAGTTTTAATTCCAGAACTGAAAAATGTGTAAATATATCTGTGTGTAAGTGAGGTCTAGTGGACACTTGTCGGGTTAATTTTGGATTCATAAATAACTAAATCTTTCTGCACACTCTCATTTATTGCTTTAATTTTTTATGTATAAAGTGAGTTTTGCATTTCCATTTTAAAAGGCGAACATTTAATTTAGAATCTGAGTTCACATTTGATGTGTTTTCATTTACTATATTTCTTGTCTTTACTTGGAGTTCAACTTGTCAGCTTGTAAGGATTATATCCTGTAGGATTTTTAGAAACTTACCCTCACTTGTGTAGTCAGCGAGACTTAACCAAACTTTTGATAGCAGTTGTTTATGTAATTTATTTGAATTGTATAGCCCTTATTACATGCCTTTCTTCTTAAAAATGAAAATGTTTCTTATGTTAATGTTAATTCAGAACTCAAAAACCCACTTATTTAATGAGGTCTGTCGAAATATTTTTTGATTTTTCTTATAATTCATTATTAATTAGTTTGTTCGATGTGAATTGAATTATATTTTGTTCTCTATATGCATAATATAGGAAATCAAATAATAAATGAATAAAATAATAATAAAATAAATACTCAAACACTTCGCAAATTTCTCCAATTATTTCGCTGTCAATTTCAGTTTTTCTTGCAGCAACCACAATATAATTCAAATATCCATAGGCTCAAAAGGCTCATTCATGCTCAATAATACTCTTAATACTCAATAGAAATGTCCATGCAAGTTAACAAATCCACTGTTGAGCATATTCCATAAGAATTATGTAATATTCCAAGACTTGGGTAACAACATAAAATATATTGTCTAGAAAAAGCTGAGTTCACCTGCCCCGCTTCAATCTTAAAGCTTAAAACTTTCAATTGTGTGTTCGTATTTTATTTATGGGCCAAGCTTGACTTAATGATGCACGAAGGTGGCCCCCCCTTTCTCCTCCCAAGCAATTGAATCGAGTTTCAGGTCTTTTTGCCATCCTGCCTAGGATATAGGAGAGGATAGTGTGGCCAAAAAGACAAAGCGAATTGTTAAGTCAAAGGCGTTGAGGGCACTTTATGAGCCGGTTGGCTTACTTGGGTGACTGTCTGGTTGGCTGGCTGGCTGGTTGGCTAGCTTGCTGTTCGGGTTGGTCAGCCTGGGCAATCACTGTGCAAATCCCGGCCATTGAAATCAATAAAAGTTAACGGCCTGAGTCGATGAGGACTACGACAAGCATTGAGAAGAACGAGACAGACGACGGACATAGCCCACGATTGATGTGCTATAAAAGTCGCAATTGAAGCGCACGCCTCCCGCTGGGCAAAACAGACACCAGCTGTAGCCGGAGCTGTAACTGGACAAAGGACAAGGTATAAGAGACAAGAGACAAGGGACAAGGAACTAAGGACTGAGACATGGATAACCACAGCAAAAAACGTCAACAAAGAGTGCTTTAGCTGTCGACTAGCAGATGTCCTGGAAACAGGCATTAGATGATTGCGACATTGATATATATGCCTCCTCATTGAGTACAACACTGAGATAAATTGGATTTTTAATCATTTTTGAGTTATGTCAAGTTGAATAATATTGGAAATAAGGGAATTGTATTGATAACGCAAAAATCAGTGTTTAAAATCAGTTTTTGGGGGAGTATGATCTTCTCTTCTATTCTAACCAATCTAGATTTTCATAGTCTTTAAAATGGATTTATTCAATTAATAATGATCTGATTAATAATGATCGCTAGCATGATCAATCGCATTTTGCCAAGCACATCATCGAATACCCTTTTTAGGCGTTTTTAATGCGTACAGGGTATGTTGAGAAATGGGTTTTTGGGGTGGCCAAAAGTGCGGAAGTGCGTCATCATAAAAGCTTTCACGGTGGCCGGCTGTTGCCGCATTTTCCCTCGCTTATTGTGGCGCATAATTTATCAGTTAACTGCTTAATAGTTCCGTTATATTGAAAATTGTACAAAAAGGTCAATAAATTGTGCAGCAACTAATGGCAACCAACAGACGCACGAACCACATACACATACACACACACATTCACTCAACAGTCTCAACCTTCAGCTGTCTGGAGGGGGCGATGCTGTTGTTGCCCCTCCTCGTTCGTCACACTTTTTGACTAATGGACAACAGGCAGCAGTGGCAGCAGGACAATAGGACAGCAGGACATGGCTGGTGCTCCATGTGCGTTGTGCCTTGTGCGCTGTGCCTGTCCAGGGCGTGACAAATTCACCTGCCACAGCAAATGTCGCAACGCATCTCGTTTGCCGACCCATCAATATTTATGACTTCGCCACCAGATGATGGCTTAGACTTAACTCTCAACTTGTAGCAGAAGAGTAGAGTATATTGGTGGACTTGCAACCACAAATATAATCTTTCAAATAGCCCTGCTTCCGATAGCAGAATGTGCTCCGTAATGCAGTCAATTTATATTTTATATAATTAATTTTAGTAAGTAGTTTAAGGAATATTAAAATGAAGAATATTAAATGAGAAATTTGAATTTATTGCTGGAAGAGGATTATTAAATAACGCGAAGTCGGATTAAATTTGCGTACTTAGAACTAAGAAAATAACCCTTCAAAAAAGTTCTTAATTTTAATAAAATATTATATTAAAAAGTGTGCACTTAAATGTGTAAACTAATTCTGAAAAGTTGTATTTAAATTTGAATTCGAATATATTTATTTTATTTGATATCTAATTTTAAGCATTATTCAATTTAGAATGATTTTTGATTTTGAAGCAATTTTTCTGAGTGTAAATTCAGCGAATGTAAATTTGTAGCTTATTGAGCCAATACTCAATAATAGCCTCAATAATCATTAAACTTTTACAGATTTAAATTTATTTCCCGTTTTTATAGCTGCTCATACACAGAAAGTAGAGTATTGAGCAGTCGATTTCGCATGCAACTTGCTCACTTGCTGTTACCCCCATTTGTGGCATCGATTTTGTCTTCTGTTTCGACTCTGCCCTGACACCTCAAAGGCGAAACCGAGTTGCTTTCATGCTTGGCCTTCATCCAAAATGATATGTTGTGTAATCTATGCGACATGCGACAAGTCAATTTTTTGTTGCTTCAGCTCCTGCTGCTGCTGCTGCTGCTGCTTCTCTTTGTGTTGTTGTTTTCCATCCCATCCGATTCGATTCGATTCGACTCGGTTCTGTTCAGCTTCAAGTTTGTTATTATAGCAGTTGACGAAATTTATGAACTACACATCCGTTTTGCCGCCTTTCTGTTTACTTGGCTGCAGGCTTCCGGTGGCTGACTGCTTGACTGCCTGCCTGGTTGCCTGGATGGCTGGCTGGCTGGCTGCCTGCTGGTTACTGGTTTCTGGCTTCTGACTACTTGCCATCATCGACATGGCCACACTTTGAGGTTAGGCCGAACGTGATACAAATGCCAAAAATGAACTGGAGGCGGCGTCGCCTGTTGACACCTGTCCTGTTAAGGTTCGCTACACTATCGTTTATAGTTTATTGTTCTCCTCTTGGGAGTGTCCTTAACCCTTGGGTGTGCAGATGAGTCTTAATGAAAATATGTTTATATATTTATTATTATCGGAATTAGAACTAGGCAATAGTTAGAGCATTGTCTACACATAATTTTATATATCTTAATCTAAAAATTCAGTTAAGTAATTTTTGGGATTGACGGTTGCTGGGGTCGAAATTGAACACTGCTGTTCGCATAAGGGTTAATGGAGTGACTTCAGTTGGGGGCAACTTTTTCTGGTTAGTTGGCCAAATCAATGCACACTGTGTGATACAATGAATTTGAGCCGCTGTCATGAAAACAAATTTGTATCACACCAAAAAGGCTCAACCGGGCCTCAAGGCCACGTCTGCTTAAGACGACTTGCTCCTGATGTCCTGCTGCTTTGGCCTGATTTTGGGCAGTGTATACACGTGTCTGTGTCCCTGTGTCGGTGTCTATGTCCGTGTGTGTGTGTGTCTGTGTACGCGCCCATTTTGATTGCAAAGATTTACGACATAACAATTTATGGAATGACGAAATGATTTCCTGTGTTTTTACGAGATGTTGAAGCCAATGGGAATGGAAATGGGAATGGAAGCTGAAGCTGAAGCGTGGATCGCCCACGCTCGCATTGGCCATTGCCAGCACGCCCTTGCAATATCATTTCAATCAATTTCAAGTCAAGGATTTTTCGCAGCTAACCCAGCATGCCCCCAAAAACCAAACTCAACACTCCGCCCCCTCCAAAGACGAGCTTTCTTTGAGCAGACGTTACCGCTGGAATAAAATTAAAACGTCAGCATGTGTGCCAGTTGTGTGTGTTTGCGGGTGTGTGTCTGCTGTTGAGTTGCCATGCAGCAGCGTTGTGTGTATATAATGATATACATGCCACGTACATGCATCATTTCAGGGCCGTGACTAGTCCAGTCAGAAGCCAATAGCCAGGATTCGCTCGGCTCCCTCTCTCTACCTCTATCTCTCTTTTTCTCTCTCTATCACTCACTGTCTCTCTCACTCTGTATGTATGCAAGCAGGCGCCAGCGGAAGTTCAATCGAATTTCAACGGAAATTGCCGACATTTCATGAGGTGTGAAATGATTTTATTACATCATTACGTGCAGGGGCGCCAAAAAAAAGAAGAAGAAGAGAAACACACACACAGTGGAAGACCAGCACCAGTCCCTTTGGTTGCACCCCTTTCTGTTGCTGCTACCCCCACCCCACCCTTAAGAAATCACAGTTAGCACTGCTGCAGACCCTGCAGCACCCATGTTGCATGTCGACATTTAATTATGGCCACGTAACTGTCCGCCAAGTGCCCCACGAGGGTTGGGGACGGGTTTCGGTGTTGCTAAAGAGCTGCGTGCTATAAAATACAGTGAATATTGACTGGAAGTCACGCAGCGTTTGAATACATATACATATATATACATACATACATATATCAAACATGAAAAGGCTCTATAAATATTGAGACTGGTTTTGTTTTTATTTGGGAATAGAAGGAAACTTAATTAATTTGTTTGCTTATTTGTGTACTGAGTGCAATTATTGAATTGTACAAGCATAAAATAAACGAATTAATGTCAAACAAATATCGATTGTTTACTTGCGACTAAACAAAGTGTTAATGTCGTTTGAGAACACAATATATATGATTTAATTATATTTAAATACTAATGTTTATGTATCCGTATATCCCGTGTAAAAGCTATGCACTTTGTAAACACTAAAAAAACACAAAGCAAATTTTGCAGTTAACACTACATTTATATTTTTATGCTTGGGCACTCTTTATGCATGTTTATTGTTGACACATACATACCCTTCAAATACAAGACAGCAACTACAGAATTCTTAACCTAATTCTATCTTAAATATGTACAAATATTAAATGGAATCGGTCTTGCAAAGTGCGCTATAACTAAAATTTTTAAGTAAGTTTCCTGTAAATTCACAGAGTATCTTCCAGTTTGATATTTTTTTTTTTTATGATTTATAATTTGTTAAATGTTTCACATTTTCAAATAAAACCCGAATTCTTTCCATTATGTAGTACAAATAATAATACATCTATATATGTATGTATATGTATGCATGTATGTGCTCTGCGCTGTGCGACTGTTCATTCAATCGGCGAACAGCGCACCACATGAATAAATATTCAAATCCATTCAAACGGATCCATTCTCGAATGTTTACATTTTGCTCTTAAAGCAACGATGTATATTCGAAAAATCCACAAGGTATTTGCGCTTTGTATTTCGAACCAAGCTTTTTTTTTTATTTATTTTTTGTACTCTTTTATTTTCATTTTATTTTTATCTCAATTCCGTTTGGCGCATATAAATACCTTAAATTTTTTATTGAATGCTGGTCATTTGAATAAAATAGTTGAATCAAACATTTTTCGTTTAAGTTAGTGACTATTTTAAGGTATTTTGTTTTGTTTATTCTTGAAATTGCTTCTTTTTGGGGCGTTTATCTTATGAAAATAGTATTTTCATCCTAAATAGAATCTTGTTTATTACATTATAATCAATAAGTGATTTATGCTTTTTAATTTTAGCTAAATTTTATCATATTTTTTAGCTCACATTTAAGATTCTATCAATATGCATTGCTTTAAATTTTAGTTGGTTCAAAGTCATCTTTAAAATATTTTCTTTAACCTTGAGAGAATTATAACTCATTTAAAAGACATTGTATATGTATATTAGTGAGCCTAAAGCTTGTCCCTCTTAGGCAACTGCTACTGTGTTGATTGCATTCGCCTTTTGGACATCTGCGCCCAGCGCATTTTTGGTGCTTTTCGAGTTTTTTGCTGTTGTTCGTTTTGTATTTTTTGGCACACTCAATCAAGTTGATTGGTTGCAGCCAAAATCAGTCGAGGTTCCCTCGCCCCATACTCTATCTTGTTGACTCCCCACGTGCCCTTCCACCGGCAGCATAGCTGTTGCCACTTACCGTTGGCACTCAGCGAGCCTAGTGAAACTCATTACTCAACATCTGACATTCATTTTGATTGTGTTGTTGTTGTTGTTGGAACTGTTGCTGTTGGCTTTGCTGAACTGGCAACCGCAGACACTTTTGCAATTAGAGCGTAATTATTTAATAAACCAAATATGTTGCACACGTTTTGTGAGTGTGTGTGATGCTTTTTTTTTGGTATTGGGTTAGTTAGTGAGCGCATTCACGCTGCTTGCCTAATTAATTTCTGAAAATGTTGTTGCTGCTAAGCAAATTGCCAATGATTATGTCAACGATGTGAATGACGTTGATGTTGGCCAGTAAGGATTACGGCTATATCTAGCTATTTTTAGCCAACAACCGTTTGTGAAACTAAATACATTCCCATGGAAATGCAATGTTTGGAGTACTACACAAAATGAGCATTAATTGAAATTTGATGAGAGCTGGTAGAGATTAAATTATTTGTGAGCATTTCAATTTGTGTTTGCTATGTATTTTAGTTTTATACATGTTCGTATAATTTAAACCAATTCGCATAATTTTCAATTTTCTGGATCTCTAAATGAATATGCAATAAATTCAAAAGTCTGTTCAGTTAGTGCCAATATGAAGCACACTTCAAAGAATATGAATATTCACTTTGCTTGACTTACTTCTAATGGGTTTAGTAATATTATGTGACTTTGGTACGTTAATTTCATTTCCCTAACCCCGGCAATGCCCTTGGCTCCTTTAGGCAATCTGAGATGCTGCTCAAGAGTGCTCGAGTGCTGGCTGTGCCCCTCATTCTTGGTCAATGTGTTGAAGGTCGCGAAAGGCATTCCGTTCTTTAAAGCACTTTAGGGTCTCGCCTGAAAGTGCGACACTGACTTGTGGCTCAGTTTGCTCAGTACTCGCAGTGCTCACAGTACTCGTGTCAGTTCTGTGCGCTGCTGGGTCTCATGTACATAATTCAAGTTGTTGCACATGCCGCAAATGACACTCGAGCAGGCGACTCGTCCTGGTTGCCAGTTGCCACTGTTAAGTGTCTCCTTGGCAGTGTGTAACATGAAAGGCAAAAAGGCTGCTGAAATTAAATTAAAACGAAATGCATGCAAAGTGCCACACACACAGACACAGCGCTCTCTCTCTCTTTCTTTCTCTCTCTCTGTCATTCGCTCTCGTTCTTTCTCTGTCTCTGCTGCCTGCTGAGTGCCTTAAGAGCTGTGTGGCATGGCGCCGCGAGCAATCCATATGCATTGCAATTAAACAATCAATGGCATAATTATCGCCATATCGAGAGTCACTCGATTTATTAACACCGCCCACAGCGACAACGACGACAACGACAACGACAACGCCATTAAAACAACAACAACCACAAAAGCGTTGCATGTTGCACGTTGCACTTGAGCTGTAATTTAAGCGTAATTTAAATGCATTAAAAGAAAAGGAACTGCAAAAAGTGCTCGGCAAAAGGACAAATTGGTTGCAACACAAAGCAGCCAAAGCAACCAAAATGCAAACAATCGTCTGGCACTGAATATCTACATGGAGAGACCAAAAGTGAGCTCTAAAGACAATCTGAAAATATTTATTATTATTTATTTTTATATTATTCACATTTCATTCCAACAACAGAACAAACATAAATCGTTTGTATTGTGTGTGTTTTTTCAAGTTCTTTAAGCCTGTAATATTGAGAGGTATCTTATTCCTTTATAACTTGACTGATTGTACATCACATTGTTGCAATCTCTAGCAACATTGAGTCATGTTATAAAAGAAGGCAAGAAACTTAATCTGAGTTTACACATTGAATCAATCAATCACGAATGATTTTCCCATCTGATTTGTTTTGATTTTAGCTTGTAGTTTTTTCTCCCTGTGTTGTGTCTTAGGCTGCGCACAAATAAGGTCAAAAGCCAATGGCATAACCAGAAGTTAAATAGTCGTTGACCGATTTGAAACAGAAGCCACACGAAAGTCAATTTACGTAAATGTTTTGAATTTGATAGCTTTTGGGATAATTGAAACTTTTTTTGTTGTTTCCAAATGACTCGTTTAATTTGGTTTGCGTCTAATGGGCAGCTATATCATATTTATGGAACATAATAATACATTTGAATTATGGTTATTAGCGCAAGTACTTGTCTAGAAAGTTGCTAAAGTCAAAAAAATAAGACATTGAACTTTGACTTTGGTACGAGTTGACCCCACAGATAAATGCTATCAGTATTCTTATTATTATATGCTGTGCCGATCAGATACGAGAATCTATTTAAAATGGAAGCCGATTCAAGACGCTTTTCCATTTAGTACTTGTGCTAATTATGTGTGCTCAGCAGAAAGTTGACCTCGTTTTTTTATAGTTGACGAATGCTGACCCAGCTGCGATTGATTTTTTTTTTTCTAAAAAGGGTTTTAAATTGATGAGAAAGCCCAGCCCGACCCCGTCCGCTACGGAGGCTTAACAGTTGCGGGGCATTCTGGATGCCATAAAGGCGGATAATAAAAAGAAAATGAGAGTCAGCCACGCGTTGCAGCTTAGAGCCAAACGGAAGAAATATTCATTCAATTTGATGACAATTCCGTAGATGATTTGCCGGTTGCCTCAGCGCATTTCGCATTTTGTTTGGCATTTTTTAATATCGTATAACTCTGGCATTTATTTTTTTTGTCTTTTTTCATTCTAGGTTATACAGCTCGTAAAAGTGGAACTGTGGCAGCTGAGCTCATCGCCCATTGCTCATCGCTTTGATGTTGTTGTTCTCCAGCGTCAATAACAATCTGAGCATTCCAACCCCTAAGATGCATTTTTCCCGTTCTCCCTCGCGGCTTTTGTATTTTTTTTTTATCTTCCTGCCTAATCGCATAAATCGAGAAGAATGCGTAATAATGTAATCGTCATAATCGTTCGCAAATCGCCGCAAGGAATATATCCACTCTGGCAAGTCATATCCTTTATCTCCAGCTGCATTCCTCCAGGGGATGGGGAGGGAGAAAGGTTATCATGCTGGTTAGCTGGTCTTAGCCTACTTATGAATTGTCTTCAGTTAAATTGAATTACGCGGTAATTTTGTGTGTGCAATTTTTAAACGCTTTTGATGACATTTTTATAACATCCTTTGGCTCATATGCGCCATGTTTCATGTACATGCTTCCGGTTGTTTAAGTGCGGCTTTTTCTGTGTGTATATGTGAGTGATTCCCTCCCCAGAGTTAAGCACCAACTGGGGAAATCACTCGCATCCCATTTCTCAACGAGTACTTTAAAATTGTGGCCAACATATATTTTATGAGGGGGCTGCTGTTTGTCATTTATTTCTGGGTCTCTGTTCTGACTTACAGTTTTGAAGCAATCCAAATGCATTTAATTCAATTCAAATGAAATAATCGCATTTTCCGCTTTACACATTAGTTATTGAGCATCAAGTTATTTGTTAAATAAGTTAAGTAAGTAAATTTAAAACTTTATTTAAATAAGACATGTTAGCTATTTAAGCCACTTTAGAAATCAATTTCAAGAAATCTGCTTGAGGATGATTCCCATTTCTTCACTGCCATACTTGCATTAAAAGCTTATAGTTTTTTGCCATGAATAATAGTACTTTTTACTTACCTTGATTTTCACTTTTTACCCTTTTAAAATTCTTTATTAAAATTATTTTTTAAAATTCCTTTTTAAACATCCATACCAAAAAATGAACAAAACTGATTCGATTTTCAACGGCAAAACTTGTTTGGGTATTTTTTGTCATTTGGATTAAAACTGTATTTAATTTGAAATGTAATCGATTTTCAATCGAAATTTTTACTGAAATCATAAGCCATAAAATCTAATTGAAGCCATTTTAATAATTTCGTCAATGATTTTTTTGTTTGTCTATATTAAGCCTTTAGCTTGGGGCAGCATTTCAAATTGCAATCAAAATTCATATGCAAATGCTAGCATTTTTTCATTGTTCAACTAAAAACTTCGTTTATTGTTGGCTCGTTAAAAGAGACAAGTTATAAAGTTAACAACACATTAAAAACTATAGTTATTAGAGCGAATAAAGATAGCACTTGTTTTAAACTGTCTAGACAGTTCTATCTTTCAACAATCAAATGTGTGCCCACAGCAAGTAGGGCATTAAATTGTAATAACCAAAATTTGGTTGGACTTATCAGTTTATTTTTATTTTTATTCAATTATAGTTTTGAGTTTTTAGAGCAACCAAATCAGTTTCAATAAGTTTGACTATACGAATTGTATGCTATTCTTTTTATTTTTTTTTAACTTATGTTTGCTATTTATAGTTAATATGTCGCTTCACTGCTCTAATTCGCTTTCTCATTTTATCTCTTTGAATATCTCTGTTCGATTTGTATCGTTTTACAATTAATTGAGAAATTTTCGATTTTCACACAAATTGCATATTATTGGCAGCGCTTTTGGGCATGACAAGCGAGTCGCGTCTATTATTGTGATAGTTGTTGCTGTTGTTAACAAACAAAGCACAGCTTTATTTGTGTTATTACCCCTCCCATGCTAACTCAGCCACGCCCCCTTTGCATATAATGACATGTTCGCTATTTGAGTTGCACTGATTTGTTGACTTTGTTGCACAGAGCTAATCGAAAACAAATGTACAAACAGCATTTAAAACACCCACACATACACACACACACACACACACGCACACACATAGAGAGATATGGACAAACTGAGTTTTGAAAACCGTTGATTTTGACTCATAATTAACGCAAAACTTTTGGCAAATTGGCAAACAGAGAGTGCATATAAAATGAACAAATGATAAAACAAGCAAAACCCACGTAGAATTTTAAATACCTTTGCAGACTGCACTAAAAATTTGAATAACCACATATTTACGATGGTATAATTCTCCCATCTGAATGATTTATTGTCCAAATGTGTGTGTTTTAGTGAGATTTATCTGGGCAACTTAATAAGCGAACATGTTGTTTAAACAAGAACGCAGCTTTTGACTGATTGACAGCTATATGATATAGTGATCCGATTCGGCCAAATCCTAGAATTGTACAGTAAAATTGACGACTGATGTTGCTTAAGAATATATATACTTTATCTACCCAGAAAGGTTATCTTCAATGCGTTACATGTTTCGTGACAAAATTCAAATATTCTCTGCAAGGGTATAAATGACAAAATGAACCAGATACAACGACAGACAATTACCTTTGTGTTTTGTGTTGCGTGTTAGTACGCGTGTGTGTGTGTGTGTGTGTGTGTGTTTTGCATACATGCGTCTTTCTTTTTACATCGGGAACGGGCAAACGGTCTGTTGTGGTGTTTGCTTGCGGTTATTTGCGAGTTCAGCAATGTCCTATGCGGTTTTATTATTGCAATTGAGATGAAAAATAAATATTTCAATTACCGAGCAAACACACGTGGAATGCATGTGTGTGTGTGTGTGGGTGCGATGCTATGTGCTTTCTGTGTGTGTGCAATAGAGACAGAGTGCTGCCCAAATAGACAAGCCAACAAATACGAAAAATTCAATTAATATGCCAAAAGTAAATTGATATTTGCATATATTGAATTCACATTATTCGCCATATTACATAATGTTGTAACACAATAGCCGCAACGCAACAAAAGCACATGAATAAAATATATACAACATTCTAAGTGGGTGTGCGCGTGTGTGTGTGTGTGTGTGTGTGTGTGCACAAATGACAACGATAAGTGTATGCAAACAAGAGCAACGACAACTCATTTAACTGCCGCCTGCATTGGCAATTTAAATTTATGCCTCCTCCACTTTTGTGCTGAAAACAGCCGCTGCGCGTTTTAATCGAATTAAGCTAATTGCCATGTGAAAAGCGCGGCTGAAAGCAGCCCAAAAATACGGATTGGCCGAAAACTGATTGAAATCGGTTTGAAATTGCAATGAGAATGCATTACACTCGTCTGTGTATGAGAGTGTGTGTGTGTGACTCTTCTTGACTTTGATGTTCCACAAAGTAATTGCAACAGCATTTCAACTGAGTTTAATATCTATTCATATAAGTATCTAATAATAGCTATATTTGTTTTTATGCAACCTTCTACTAAGAAATTTAATTTTATTAAGATTGAAGTTAGTTGTGAATAAACAAAAAGTTGTGCAGATTGCAAAGCATTTGTTAGGTTGCTTCATTGTATATCAGCGACATTTATAATAGTTTTCGAAAAGAGAATGTTTGTCTATTATTTATAGAAAGAAATGATAATTGATAGGTCGAAATCAGTTTTATTTAGTTTTCACTAAAATAGCACTAAAATAACACTAAAATACCACTAATAAGTAAAGTTGAACAGAACATGCCTCACAAGCTTTTTATTATGCATGTAATTGTCTTTTATGTGTCAAATGATTAATTTATTATTAATTAGATACATGCAAATAATAATGGTAAATTTATTTATGCTTTTGTTATTCAACATATTACAACATATTACTCTGATTATATTTACAAATATTTCCATGAACCATTACCACAACAATACATATTTATAGATTAAGAGAATAATGGAGCTTATGGATAATTGAGTAAATACCAAACAACTGTCTATTTTGTTTTTAATTTCTGTTCTAGTTCGTCCTTTTAAGTAAGTTAATATTTTTTATAGCACTCTGTTTGCCAGTCGTCATTTCTTGCCAAAACACCAACGAAATTTTTAAGGGAACATGGTTGCGAAAACACTGTAATCCTTATATGATGGAGATGAGATGCCGCTGAGCTTTGCGCAAACTATGCATGTGTATCAAATATAAAGAAGAAGCTAAGTAAACCCCTCAGTCTATTGAAAGTAAATATTTTTGCAAATTACATTTGAAGCTGAAGCCAGAAATTCGATTGCCGACTGCTCCACTATTAGTTGCTATTCACGGTCAGTTCCAATGGACTTTGCTACAATATGCTCTCACTCTTTCTCTTTCATTCACTCTCTGCCTCGCTCTCTCTTACTTGTCCAGACTCTGTTTGGCATTGCCGAGCAATTTGTTTGATTAATTTGAGGAGCAGCAGCAGCAGCAGCAGCAGCAGCGTAACTGCGGGTTGGACATTTTGGGGAGCTGCACAAAGTCGACCTTCATTATGTAAATTGTATGCGAAATTTAAATAATCATCTGCAATTTAAATGCAGAGCAACACTTTCGAGAGCTGTGAATTCCCCCCTTTTCCTGCTCACCGTAAAAAGCAGCGCCAATTAATCGTTGCGCCTGTGGAAATATGCCAAATGCTTGGCGCCTTATGCTCATTTTCTATCCTAAGTCCTGAGATAATATCATATTATACAAAGAGCAGGCATTAACTGCCAACGTATATTTGGTTGTTTGTCGCTTTGCCTTGCTGTTGATATTGTTGTTGTTGTAATTGTTGTGCGTACTGCTGCCATAAATAATTATTCATATTTGTATAAAATACACACAGAATTTAATTAAAAATTGCTTCGCCCAGCGAACAGACAGCATCCAAAAGTGAAAAACAGTGAAACAGACACTCAGCTCGAGCAGTTGAAGTTGCTCTACCATGACTACTATTATCATTGTTGTTGTTGATGTTGTTGTTGTTGTTGTAGCAATACTGTGTTCTATCTCTTTTTGTATAACCCGCCCTCAAGTCCTTGTATCGCTTCTCTCCTGTTCAGCTCAGTTCTCTGGTCCAGCGGCAGTCACTATGCCACTTTTGGGTCATAATAAAATTAAAACGAAATGAAACGAAATGAAAAAGTAATAAAGTCCTTATGGAAAACGCCAGCGATGCCAGAGTTCAACAGAGAGAGACAGAGAGAGAGAGAGAAAGAGAGATAAAGGGAATGCATGAAAAGCGTGCTAAAGGGAGAAAGTGAGAATTCTACAGGACTACATGACATGACTACTGCTTTGCCAGAGACGCACAGCCGACACCGGGACCATAACAAACCAGAACCACAAAACTCCTGCTCTGGCTTCGCATTTGTATTGAATGGAGCACAGGGTTTTTGCATAGAATGAAAGAGCCTGGCGCTTTTTGCTAACAACGACCCTTCAAAATTGTGTGAGCCGCTCTCTAATCGTTGATTGGCAACATTGGGTATATGGCATATTCTAGTTCAAATGTGTTTAGTTTAACTGGGGAATAGTCGGAATCGCATTTGGTATTGGATTTCCCATTTATCAGTATATTAGATATCATCCATCGAGTTGAATAAGTAAGGGCTTGTCGCCAATGAGTGGATGAAATTATATATATCTATATGATACACACTACTATACGATATATTTAAAATAGATGTTGTTGAAAATAATTACCTCAAATAATTTAAAAAAGTTTTTATATTTAGTCAATATTTATTTGTAAATGATTCGATTGATATCTTCATAACAAATTTTACAGACTTGGTATCTAAGTCTGATAATTGTCATTATTAAAAAAAACATTGTAAATAATTACATAAAACTGTTTTTATTTACTTATCGATTTGTTTTCCTACTTGGGTTTCCTTTTCTATAACAGGAAAAGCATTAGTCGTTCGGCTCCAGCTGCCTGTGCGCTTAATTATGACTGCCATTGTTATTGCCAGTTGCTTTTGGGTTCGCTTTCAGTTTTGCAGTTAACACTTTCGAACGTTGAACACTTGAAAATGTTTTTTTCATTTCGGGAATATCAACTAAGGTAGTGGCTGACTGTCTGTCTGCCTGTGCATAATTAAGCGAGCTTCACACTCTGTTTCTGCTACATACATATTTTCCCTAACTATAACTACACATACATATATATAAATATGTAATCTAGTGTGTTTAAGTGTCCATTGCACTGCAAGTTGTCTGGGTTCATTTTGTTTTTGTACTTTGTCAGCGCAGACAGAACGCATACATTAAATCATTAGACGGTCTCAACTACCTATGGAACAAGATAAACGAACACACTCGCTGTCAAATCAAACCAGGGAAATCAAATCCCAAACAAGTAAATCAGCTGAAATTCAGCCATAGAGGTAAGGGTTAAGGAGGGTAAGTGAGGGGGGTTTAGGCTGTTGCCTGGCAGCCAAAATTGTTGCAATTACGGACGCACTAAGCAAAGGACAATGACAGGCGGCTCCGGGAAATTCCATAAGCACAATGCCAAATGATGTCCCGAATTGGAAGCAAGGCACAGACACAGGATTCGAAAGGGCGGAGCAGGGGAATGGGGTATGGGGGGTTGTGGATTTGAAGGGTTCTTGCAACTAGTATTCAGGCAATTCGGGCGCCTGTCAAAGGCAGCGGCTAAAAAGTGCCCGTTGTCAGCTGCGTTCGGTAAACGAGACATGTTGTCGGAGGGGGGAGTGGGCGCAGGGGGGTGCGTCAAATGAAGGCGTGGCAAACGTCCAGAGGGGTGCATACATTGACGAGATTTACGAGCTGTCGTCTCTTGCGTATAGGGACAACAGCAGCACCAGACAAACTCGACAACATGGACAGGGCGATGGGGCAACTGACGCACAATGGCAAAATGTTGTCAACGCAATCAGCGGCAGTTCTTCAATACGACTCTTTTGTTATAGCTATTGCTATGCCCTGTAACCAAATTCATAGTGGGCATTATGAACTTGCAAAGCAGACAATTTTGACTTAGGCAGTTTGAGTTTGCTCAAGTTGCACAAGCCATTTTTAATTACTCTAAAGAGCTGAAATATAGTAAAAGTCTATTTATTTTTATTGATTACTAAAAATGAAATAATATCGACCAGCAATGATAGATGAAGTGTGTTTGAAGAAGACGACTTCGACAAAATAAAATATATATATATATTCTTGATCAGCATTGCTAACGGAATCGACATAGCCATGTCCGTGTGTAACAGAAACTTGTCCCTCAATCACTAAAACTATCTTGATCATCAAACTCACTAAATAATCGGTATTGACCTCTTAAAATGTAGACAAAAGATTCTTATTATGGGACATCTATATAGTATTATCAAGGAAACATTGTCTCAACTTATCTAAAAGGTTATAATAGTTAGATGCATAGATTCAAATATATAGTTGGTTATAGTCAGGCATACAGATTGAGTACTTTTCACTATCCTGTCGTTCACAGGGCATCTGCAAGTAAATCACTCCCGAGTTAATCACTCCAACTGGCGGTTGTTGTTACTAGTGGTAACCAAAGTGGGCAATACGCACTAAGCTTTCTGATATAAAGAAAGAACACAGAGCCCTGAGCACTGAGCACTGAGCACTGAGCATGTAAATATGTCTGCTGCCCCCTTTTTGTTTGGGTCCAACCTCAGATGGTGGTATGTTTCAAATTGAATTGTGCGAAACACGTGACCAAAGGGGTGGGGGTTTGAGTTGGCAGTCGGACGACTGACTGGCTCTGCTGCCATGTCAATAAAGTCGAAATGAATGACAGGCTTACAAACAGCAGCAGTTCGCAGGTGGCATCATCTCAACTCATCCCATTTCATCTCAACTCATCCCTCCTCTCCACTCCACTCCACTCCCCTATTCTCCAGTCAGACGCAATGTTCATGATGATGAATGGCCCATATTAAAAAGTGTAACAAAATGTTATTTGAGGGTTGACCGAAAGTAAAAATGTAATTTGCGTGAAATGTGATGTTGAAATAATGGGTGGATGGATGCCTGCGTATGTGGCATGGGTGTATCTCTGTATGTGTGTGTGTGGCTTGGTGTGTGTTCGTGACAGGGTGTCTAATAACGGTAGCGTAGCTAACTTGTGACAAGCCAAACATATAAATTTTCTTTTCCCTGGGATATTAGTCTTAATAATAATTGATCAAACTGATTTTTTTCAAATTTTAATTGGTCAAAAAGTTCTTCTTTTAAAATAATTTTATAACTAAATTTTGGTAAGAAATGTGTAAAGATAATTTAAAAAATTGTAGTTCCTCTCTTTTTTAAGATATATCCAATTAAATTCTTAATTTTATAGGACATTCTTAATAAAAGAAGATAATAAACAATGATAAAATATTAATTGTTAACGATAACAAATTAAAAACATCTCGATAGAAAATATAATTGGTATCTATAGGGTTTCTAATGAATTGGAAATGGCTATTCTAATTCACGAGAGTTTTAATTTGCGTTAAATAATTGAAGCAGTTGAGAGACAACATGACAATATTGGTGACAGTGCCGCAGTCGGGGCTCGTTCCTGCCACACGACATGGCAATTGCACAACAGATGAGAGAACATCGCAGTCCAGTGGCCTGTGCACAATCAATTCCCAAATCGCATTATGCTGCCAAAGACATTGCCGGCTTTAGCAACAGCCACAGTTGCTGGCGAATTGCTTGCCGCCAGCAAATGTTCTGTTCAGCATTTCACATTTTATGTGCGTCAAAGTCAGAGTCAGACTCAGCAAGTGCATTGCGTGGCAAATGGTTTACGTGGCAGGCGCCGCAAACTTGAGGACTTCACATCAGTTTGCCTTATGACGCTGGTTGCCTGCCTCCGGGGGTGGAGCTGGCTGGTTTTGTATTGTCCACATTTAGATTGCAAGTTTTGCTTAGCATGCAAACGGCGATACCGGTCCACGCCCCCCTCTGCCAACCACCATCCTGCACTCCATGGCAAATGAGACTTTGTTGCTCTGTCATCGAAATTTTCGATTTTCAACAGTGTTGCTAAATAAATATGAAATAGAAGTTCGCGAGAGAGCAGCAGCAGGAGCAGGGATGGAGCGGGGCTAGTCTCCTGACATTGTGGCTTGTATTTTCTCTAATCAACAAAAGCGACACATTTGCAGTCATCGAAATTTGCAGTTTTCTTGTGCCAAAAACACAAACAGTGAGCAGTGAAATCGTTTTGAAGACAAGAATTTTAAGTTCAAGTTTAGATTTACTGAAGAACTTTTGTTGCAATTTATAATTGGCTTATGCAAAGTGCAAAATCAGCTAAATTTAGTTTTGTTTACTTAATAGTTTGAAGATGCATTTCATGTAATTTTTTAAAGATGTTATGCTCTTCCGGGAGGGTATTAGATTTTGTCTCCGACTCCATAGAGTAATTACATATATATTCTTGATCGATATAGAAGTGTCCATCTGTCTCTCTGTCCGTTGGTCTGTCTGCTTCTAGTCTATTCAAGTTATGCCTATATGTTAAGTTCTATATCGCAACCTTTTCTACTCAGTGGCTTAGCTCTTCAATCCTTTCAGACAATTGATTGCTTTGTTGTCGCTCACATTGTCACTGCTTCTGCTCATTGCATTTTATAATTCATTTGCAGTTACTTTCAAAATCTCTGTAGCAACAACGTGAATATTTCATTTATTTGTGGATGTTTTTGGCAACCGACTGCAACCATGAATAATGCAGCATTTTGTGACAAAATGTCGACTTCTATTTGTACATAGACCACAATCTTGAATTTTAAAAGAATTATTCATTTCGTTGGGTTTGAATGGAGTTTATTGTGGAGTTTAATGATAATGTCGACTACAAGATAAAACTTAGACAATAGAAAATACATATTTTAAATATGTTTTTTGTCATATTTTGCATTTCTTATCTGACATTTTTAAAATCATTTAACGCTGTAATAATGCAAAGTTGATTTCAATATGTCAAAGACAGATGTAGGCCTTTATTGCATAAAGGATATTCGGGTAGATTAAATGTGAACTACTAAAATACGCTATCTCTTTATATGAGCAAGGACTCTTTCCTTATTTGTACCAACTCATCGAGTGAACTAAAAACTACAGTTGTGCGTGCTAATGTTTTCCACTTTGAGTTGGATTTCGCAAGCACAATCGAAAGTTCGAGTTTGATTACTGGCAATTGCAGTTATAAAATCATTTTAAGTGAGTTTCCCCCCACAACCCAAATAATCGTATGACAACTTTTCGCGTTACTTCCTCATAACCCCACTTCTCACGCCCCTCCCTCAAAGCTATACTGAAATTTCCAGTGTTGGCTAAACACAAAGTTTGTCATGTGCTGCACTTTGACAAAGGATGGCGGGGGGGAGGGGCGGACCGCTTACAAACTGAGAGGGTTTCAGCCAGCCCTTGGCCAATGTATAATGCATGTGCTCGAAATGTGGGCAAAAACCAGCAAATGCACTGATGGATGTTGAGTGGTATGGAAACGGGGGTGGGAACAAAAGGACTAGCAGCGAACGATGGCTGTCAACGCAACTTCGATGCGGAGACAATGTGACTCAAATGTAGATACATTGTAACTTAACCAACACACAGCAGCAGCAGCAGCAACAACAGCAGTTGTGCAACATTGCGGGCGTGGCAAGGACAGGGATGGGTACGCTGAGGAGGGGTTGTTGCAAACTGCAATGACTGTGCGATTATGCCAATGGCAGCGACGTCTAAAGCAAACGATTTGTCACAGCACCAGCAATGGCAACACAACAGCAGCAACAACAATCGAGTCGCGTCGAGTCGAGTCGAGTTTTATTGCCAACGATGGGTATTTTGCCTCGAACCGCAAACATTTGCCCAAAATGCGGGCGTGCAAAGCGGCTGGAGAAGGGCAAGAAATTTGAGAGGGACACATACAGGCAGACAGAGACAGAGAGAGAGAGAAAGTGAGTGTGAGTAAGGGGCGTGTGCTGTGTACAACTGTTGTGGGCGTGTGCAGACGCCTTCGATTTCCAACTCCAACTCCGATTTTAGGCAGAGCAACACTAACCAGGTCAGCACCAACTGGCTTTAGCTGGTTTATTGAACAAAGTACTTAATTATTATATTTTGTAATTCATTTGAGTAGTTTGATAGTCTAGCTATGTTAATAGTTAAATTAAATATTAGTTTTATTTAGAATAATAAAAGTCAAACATTTCTTTCTTAATTGCTTTTTTTTTACTTTTGTGTGGTATCAGTACTTGCCAGTATCGTATCGTAAACTCAAGGTAATAAAACAGCATCAAATACAAAATATAGTTTAAAGTTTACTGGGAAATTTGCACTTCTCGGGTCAGATTCAAAACCTAAATAAGTTTCGGCTTAGCACTGTGATGAGAGGGCGTAACATTTATTAAGGAAATGTGTCAAAAAAAAGTGTGCAATTCAAAAGAAGCTTTTTGTCAAGCGACAGTCGAAATTTTGTGTAAAGAATAAAACTCAGTTTAAAGAATAATGAACTGAACTACATCACTGAATTTGAACATGTCAGTTCAGCTCCAACGGCAATTGCAGCAGCAGCAGCATCTCATCAAGAACATGACACCGGCCACTGGCCAACCAAGCAGCTCTCCCGTTCCTTGTTCTTTAGCTGCTATTCCTACAGCTCATGCTGCTCCTTCTGCTTCCTTTACCACGAGCTACACTCGAGCAGCCGCAGCGTCCGACAGCTGCAAGTGACAGTAATTGTTTTATTGACATTGATTGACGTCGCACGGGGAACGGGAAACAGGGAAACGAAAGCTGGCAAGGAGTCTCGCCTGTGTGAGGGGTCGACAAGTCAAGCCAAAGACAAACTGCAATGCCAATAGCAATTGCGAGTGCCAATCCTTATACCAAACCCAATTGTTTTTCCAGCCAGCGCAAAAATGATCAAACGATTTCAAATTCATTTTGATAGATCGCCTTTGTGTTTGTATTATTGCAATGGTTCTTGTATTATTTTTTTTTGTTTTTGTATAATGCACTCCTAGATACCCTTTAATTCGGCTTAGTAAAATTACTATTGAAGCAAGACTGCAAGCTACAAAAAATGTAACTAACGAATTATTATTTTTTATTTACTTTGTGGTTGGATTTTTATTAATGCAGAAACCAGTCCTCTAAATTTGCTAGCGTTTTTTGCTTTGATCAAAGGATTGATTTCCATGCGGTTTTTTTAAAACTTTTTATGGCTCACTTGATGGTAGGATATTTTATAATCGTGCATTGTTCATTTCCAATGCATTGCTTTTACTTTCTGACTTTGGGGAGCGGAGAGCGGAGAGCGGAGAGCAGTGGGTGCACAGTCGGTACTCGACGGCTCCTCGCTGTCTCCATTGTTTACCCTTGTAAGCTGGTGATTAAGCCAAGCAAAGCTGAGCAGACCAGAGCAGAGCAGAGCAGAGCAGAGCAGCAACTGGGATGCATCTGAGTCAGAGTTCTGCTTGGTTGCTCTGGTTGGCTGGAGGAATCATCATCAATTGTTGGGCTGCTGTTGGGTGTTGCCTTACAATGAATCCGCTGCTCTCCATTGTACTAAGGACAATTGTTTGATTTTCGATATGTTTTCGTTGGACTGCACTCGGAACACAATGATGATGATGATGATGATGAGGGGGTTGCTTTTTGGGGGTAGCGTGGAAGTTTGGGAAGGAAGTTTTGAGCATTTTTGCTGTTGCTGCACTTTTCATTCAATTCGCATTTTGTCTGTTTGTATTACATTCTGGATTTGAGGAAGTGCTGTCGAGTGGCGAATGGGGGGTGGTGGGGGTCGGTGTTGCGGAAGCGAATTCTGATTAGTGCTCTTATGTAATGCACACATCAATTCAAAAATGCGGCAGCTGAAGCAAGAGAACAAGCTGAAAATGAAGCATCAGTTGCCGAATTTCTATTTGCAGCTCTTTTCTTATTTTCCCAACGTTTTCTGTTGTTGTTATTTTATCCATTAGAAGGTTTTGGCAATAGTTGTTGTTATTGCTATTGCTCCTGTAATTGGTTCATATTAATTATGAAAGCGCTTTGGCAACGGAAATTTATTTGGCTTATATTTCGATTTCGATTTGGGTTGTTCTCTGCTCCTGCCCCTGCCACTGCCACTGCCCTGGCCTCTTTCTGGTGAATTTTGCTTGTTCCCCAGAGCAACCGAATTGGAAATGAAATGCGATGCTTAATTAGTTTTGCGCTACTGAATCCAATCCCAATGATTATAATGATGACGCAGACAACAGACGATGACTTTTGCTTAGCTCACGCCCCCACACAGCCACATTAGCAGCTTATCACAGAGAGAGCACGAGAGTGAGAGAGAAAGAGAGATAGACAGAGAGAGGGATAGATATCCAAGTCGTTACTACTCGGTTTCTTGGTTAAGCGGGCTCTTATCACTTAAATTTAACGCAATTTCAATATTGCTGCTGTTTTGCCCTAACAAAGCATTTCACATTTGTCAGCCGATAAATACATACATATATATAAATATATATATATATATTTATGTATAAGTTGTCGATAAGCGCTTTTTAGCAAACTAATCTGTACTGTATACAATGGAATATTTAGCTAGGGGTCGAATGTCTGCATAAATGTTTACTAATGTGCTTCATGTTTAAATAGAGAGCATATTTGAAAGGGACGGCAGCACAATGATTTCCGCACAAGGGTAAGAAATAGAAAGAGATTAATCAAAATTAAGCCAGTACGAAGAAAAGTAATAAAAAATGTTTGATAATCTATATAGCATTTGTAGCAATCTCCCTCTCAACAAAACTTCAAGGATATTCGCTCGTCTCGATAGCTTGTTTGTTGTTTACTTTTGGATTGTGATAAGTTTAGACGCCGTTTAACTCATGCAAAGCCTAAAATACTTTCACACATATGACAAGAACAACAAGAAAACAAAAACAGAAAAAAAGAAAAATAACAAATATAAACAAGCAACAAAAGCATGAACAAAAATACCTTGAAGTCCCGCAACGACAAGAACTTTTAAGAGCTGATAAGGTGCAGCGGACAACCGGAAATGTCCAAACCAGAGGAAGCACAGGAGAAGGCAGAGGAACAGCAACTGCAACTGCAACAGCAACAGCAACAGCAACATGAACTGCAGACAGGCAGACATATGCAGAATGAGGCGTGTGTGTATGCAAAAACCTGGTGTGGCAGCAACAAGAGGCACAGGCAAAACACACGATAAAGTTGCCCCTTCAGCTTCAGCTTTAGCAGCGCCATAACTCCAAAGCATAAATCTAAAATGGCTGGGGCAGGTGGGGAGGTGGAGGAACTGCCTTTTGGTTAGGCAAATGCAGTTTCGGCTAGGTGACATCTTTGGTGAGTGGTAGTCGTTGCGAAGCAGCCACGTCCAGATCCCAGACAGTGCCCGCAGCACTGCATAATAAATTGCAGCCATGGCATTATAAATATTCCAGCTGCCCACAAAGCACAACACTCCCCCTACCCCTCCCCATCACCACACTCATTTTCGACCAACCCACTTTTGACCGTCTGGTCAGACTGACGCAGCTCGTTGGCGTCTGCTGATAAGCATCTGGGGCAACAATTTCGCACATGACCAATGCATGAAGATTACAACTGCTAACTGAAATGCTGACACACAGATACGAAACGAGCTGAGACATCTAAAAGGAATAAAGAAAATATCAGAGATATTATTATTTGAACTAAAGTCGTTGTGCAAATGCCCTGCCTAAGTTGATATATATTTTGTTACAGATGTTAAATGTGATTTTCTTAAGGAAGCAGAAACTTGATTGAGATGATTGAGATATTTTCCATTAGCTCTCTTACACATAAACAAAATAATTCTAATTAAAACACAAATATAACAATGTAAATTATTATTATTAAATGTGCATAACAATGTTATTTAAATGCTGTAATCTACTTTACAAACTGAAATTTAAATGCGGTAGCATAATTAATATCAACTTAATTCCAGAAACACTTATTCCAAGTGTTGGCTTTATCATCTGCATTGTGAAGTAACTTTTATGCTCGCTCATCTGCAACTTATGAAAAGCTTTGTAAGTAATCCTTCACACGCTCCCTGTCTCTCTCACACACACTCTCTATCTCTCTCTATATATTTGCCTGCCTTTCACATTTCTGTTGTGGTTTTCGCTTGCGGCATGTTGCATACTTTCAGGTAACAAACTAACTAAAAAGTGTTAAATGGAAAACAATAATAACACCACAAGCGCGTCGTTTGACAGAGGGTAGGGAATGCGCCAGGCGGAGGGGGAGAGGCAGGTGGGGAGGGGATAGTTTTTGGTTTCTGGGACACCCATTTGGACAAGCCCATTAAATTGTAACCGGCTTGTGTCGAGCCGGGGGGCTCAGTGGACACAAAATATGCGAGGCAAGGACAATAAATTAATGCGATTTATTGCAGCGATAAGCGCGAATGAAATTGTAAATGTGAAATTGGGTTGCCGCATGTGGCAGCGTGTGGGATATGCCTCTTAAGGGGTGCATTGCAACAGTGGTGCGTCTTCAGAGCGAGTGCTAGCCACAAAAGATAACGTTGGTGTGCAAAAATGTCGGGTGTGTGTGTGTGTGTGTGTTTTTGCTTACACACAATGCTTGTGTGTGCCATTTCGTCAAGCAACTTGAAAATATTCGATGCCACGCCCAACATTTACCTCCCCAAGGCAATCACACACACACACGCACACACAGCTAAGCTGCTGCGTACTTCACATTTAATTAGGACTTCAATGCGCATTAAGAAAATACCCTAAAAGCGTCTCAAAGCACGCCCCTTTTATTTCTCTTCTGGCAGCGACATTAAAATGCCATTTTAATTAAAAAACAAAAAAACGCACGTCAAATGATGTGTGAGAAGTCGATAGAGCAACGGGTGCTAAATCACAAAGCCAAACAGGATAAAAACACAGCGCAGCCACAGCTGCCGGGCAAGCAGGGCAGGGGGGCTTTTCGGGGAGGGGTTGCTAACGCTGACAAGGGTGTCTGGATTAAAAATAGAAAAAAGTAAAGAAAATGCAAAACAAGTACCAAAAAGCTAAAAGCGCGCAATTGGGCAAACGCTTTCGCAAAATCTTGTGAAAATTTGTTGAGCATGCAAACTGCGAATTGGAGTTGCTCTTTGGAGTTTCCAGTTTGTGTTTGGGTTTGGGTTTGAGGCGTTGGCTGCTTTTCTCTGGCTGTCCGGCAATAATTGCATGAGATGCCCAAAAATTTTGTGCTGAGTGCCGCACAAAACGTTTAAACCACTGAATGGTGTCGTGGGTTGGGGCAGGGAAGGCGGCAGCGGCGGCTGGCTGCAGGCTGTCTGGCCAGACGCTAAGCCGGCTGCTGTCGCTACTGCCAGCCACTAAATCACAACCAAAAGCCGCTGTTAAAACATGAGCCAGCCCCTTAATGGGTGGTTGAGAAACGACCAGGGTAAACGGAGCGGCTGGCGCTGCCAGTGGTGGTTGCAGAGCCACGTGCCTGGCCCAGCAGCATATACAGGATATGCAGAGTCCCGAGGCTATGACAACAGATACACCAGCGCACATTTCATTAGGGGATGGAGGCAAGGTTGCTCAAAGCGTGCCTCGTTAACCAGTCGTCAACTCACCCACTCACTCATTCATTATTCAATCTTAATCTTAATCTTGGCAGCTCGAGGATAATCAAAGCTGATTTTCTTAGTTTGACATGTGATCAACTGTTATAACAGGCAGCATTAAATTGCCTTTTTATAACATACGCACAAAAGTAGTTAAAATTTCTTTTAATTCATGAATTGTCATAGCTTAACAATTTTTAATTATTTTATAATTACTTATAAAAATGTTAATTATTCTTTCTTGAAGATTTTATTTGATAATATAATAAAAGTATTAATAAAAGTAATTATTTGACTTACAACAATAATATTATTATATGGAGGTATCTCTAGGCATATTCGACTCGCATTCACCGCTGGTCACCTCAGAGCTCGGTCACGTTGCGTATATCCACGGCCATCTCCGCAAGCGGCTCCTCCTCGTCCATGTTATCGATATCAGTGATTAACGGTGCATCCGCATTATGTCTGCCGTTGCCATTTCCGTTCGTCGATAGTGCCGCCTTCTTTAACCTGGCAAAGGTCTTCTGAAAACTGACGGCCTTCTCCATGTTGGAGCCATTGGATCGCTTCCAGCGATACGCAACACTGGCCACAATGATGCACAGCATTATGGCAAGCAGAAGCAGACACATGTATTGTGCAGCACTCATGCTGCTCCCCTTATCGCTGTGTCCTTCGATTTCATCCGGATTCACCTGCCACTCAATCCGATTCGGATGGACTGCAATTGAGTAAAGCACTTCTCATTAATCGAAATTTCATGTAGAGTATATTTGTAAAGATTAATTATGGAATGACTAGTTTATATAGACCGGCAGATGGACAGGTCTATATCGATGCTGATCAGGACCTTATATCCACAACGGAGTCGGAGATGTTTCCTTTGCACAATTTCATAACACACCTTTTGCCCCTTTTCCATTTGTTCAGCGGATGAATAGCAATTTCTTCTTTCGATATTCTCTCAGATTTCGGAATTCTTTCGGAGTCTTACGTATTACTGATATATTCCAAATATATCTTAAATATTAGCTGAGCTTACCTTTAGTCTTATGAGATTTCGGTGTGCTGCTGGTTGTTGTTGTAGTTGTTGTAGTTGTTGTGGTTCTTGTAGCAGGCGTTGTTGTGGGTGTGAGGGGGGTTCTTTGAGTCGATGTTGTTCTGCGTGTTGTTGCTGTGCTGCGTTGTATAGTTGTTGTTGTTGTTGCGGTTGTTGTTGCTCTTCTAGTTGTTGTTGTTGTAGTTGGCTTTGGTGTAGTTGTTGTTGTTGTTGTTGTGGTTAGCTTTGTTGTTGTTGTTGTGGTTGGTTTTGGTGTTGTTGTTGTTGTTGTGGTTGGTTTTGGTGTTGTTGTTGTTGTTCTTCTTGTTGTTATTGTTGGCTTTCGTGTAGTGGTTGTAGGAGTAGTTGTCGTTGTTGTTGTTGATGTTGGTGTTGTTTCCTCTACGGTTGTCTCCCTAAAGCCGGGCATGCAACTCTGTATATAGTCGGGACAGCAATTCTCCTCACAGAGATCATCACAGCCGCAGGCTTTGATCCATTTGCCATCGGCGCGTTTCAAATCGTCGATTGGTGCAGGTTCGCCACACCGCTGACTGCAGTTCATATAGTCGTAAATGACTGGCTCGAGTGTCTCAGCGGGCAGAGCCTCTGTTGTGGTTGTGAATTCGCCACCGCCACACTCGCTGCCCGTCATCAGGCGCACATCATCGATGGCAATATCACCAAGATGAGCGCTGCCATCGGTTGCCGTGAAAACCACCTGAAAGTCCTCCGGCATTTCATCAATGCTGATGGTGTGCTCCAGCCACTGACTGCCTTGGTTCCCAGACACTTCGAACTTTGCGTATCTAAACAGAGAAACAAACAGAGATAGAGAGACTCAGAGAGAGAGAGAGAGAGAGAGGGAGAGAGAGGGAGAGAGAGGGAGAGAGAGAGACATTTGCTTTAAATTTACAATTGCTAATCGTGAAACGAAATTCAGTTTTAGTCAATTTTCTAATTACTATGTCACAATTTGTGAATAGCCAGTGAACGCTTTATCGCAACATCCGCTTTTGGGACACATACTTCTGACGATTCAGCAGCCACATTTCTGCAACACTCATCTGATGTGGCTTGACAGAGACAATCAGACTCTCCACACCCATGCCGTACATAAAGTAATGGAATCGGAAGCAGCAAGCTGTCTTCAGGCTCAGCTCACGTGGATAGATAGGCGATATGAGCACGTGGGCGCCAATCGAGGATTGCGTTGACTCCATGAGCATATAGTGTCCGCCGTACGCATTTTGGAAAGTGTGATCGTGTCGCGGTCCCGTGCGATATGAGTGAAAGTGCGACACCGTTGCGACACGACGCCAGGGCTGCCGTAAACTCCTTTGACGCGTCCATCCGCACAGATCCTCAGTCTCGAAATCGCAGGCATGGCTCTTTGTGTGATTGCTGTGACGACAGACGCCAAGCGTTCGATCCCAATTCTTGCCATTGCAATAGGCCGCATCATGGCCGGCCACAACGTATTCGTCGTTGCACGTCAAAATCGCCTTAAGGCCGCTCTCAACATCAATCTGGCCATTATCTGTATAGCTCGGGTCTTTGCAGCCCTTCACTGAGTGTGTGTATAAAATATATAGAGAGAGAATATGTGAGTCATGCTTGCAGCATAAAGCAGATTGTGTTGCTGCCTGGTACTTACTGGCACAAACTGGCATCTGGCCAATGATGCGTCTGTCGCGGCCGCAACGGAATCTTCTCTCGCCCATTAGCGTATATTTGCTGGTGCAGGTGAAGAACATTGAGCCGCGCATCGAGAATGCGCGGCCATTTGGAAAATCATCGACCCTAACGCAGCGAGCATCCACTGGTCGCAGATTAACCAGCTGAACCAGCTGAAGCAGCAGCAGCTGAATTCCCAGGAACAGTGCCAATCCGGAATAGTCTCGACAGTTGTGCGGCATTCTGAATGCAAACCAAGACTGAAGCGAATAATCTCTTAAGTTAGTCTGACCACTGTGTACAGTAGTTGACTCTCTCTTCGTCACTTGTCTGATAAGGCGACGCTCCCTCGCCCTTTCCCTCACTGTTTCAACTGCCAACCTCATTCACCCACTCATTTTATGATTTCATTTAAAAATGACCACAACTATATACACATATATAAAATAAAAATATCAAAATTGTGATTATGTCACAGTAGAGTGAAACTCTGAGCACTCCAGTATTTCGCACATTTAGCTCGCACTTCGTATCGCACAGTGACTTAAAGAAGTTTACACACGCTTCGCTTCATGCAAGTGATTATTTTATTGTTTTGTATACTAGTTGAAGGCAACAACATTGATTTATACACAATTTGGTTTACTTGCCACCCTTTGGAGTGTATTTGTTTCCCTCTCTCATATTCAGTGACAATTGATATCAGATGCAATTATGCGAGTCTCCTGTGAGTGCAACTAAATGGCAGCAGCTTTTTCCTGTCGTCTTGAATTATGGCCGTGTGCAGCTAAATAATTGCATTGCCCGGGGAAGCCCCCCACTCCACACCTTCCGCCCACCCACGCCACTCCCCCGCACTGCATTGCTGTGATTTATGTTTACTTCCGTTTGGAGTCGCGCAACTATTCGCAATCACGACTGTGTCAACCCTCTGGGTATCCGCCTCCGCCTGCGTCTCCGTCTTCGTCCGATTCATTCCCATCCCGGCAGTTCACTTTCCGCCGTGTTGAGATAATCAGTCAATATTGACAACTACTTATTGGCACTTCCGCCCCAGACACGCCCCCAGCGTCGTTGGCACTGGCGACACGTGACCAGTCGTTGGTCCACACCATACACTTAGAAAAAAATAGTGCAGCTGAAAAGAAAAATTTGAATAATCTTTCAATTCATAATTATTCATAAATACTTTTCAAAAAATGTATTTCATAAATTATTAATGATTTTTTGAAAGTATAATTCAATGAGATATTCAATTACGATTTGTTGTTTCGAACAAAAGTTATTTTGAATTGATAAAATTAAGGGCCATTGTGTTCTCTGAGTGTAGTTACAGCTCCAGCGGGAAATCCGGGCCACGTGGCGACTGCAATTCTCGGTTTCAGTGAGGTGAGATTCGGAGGCTGCCTGAAACTGTTCGCTTCGTTCATTTGCCACGCTTGCAATTCAAATTTCATTCACAATTACAATCGCGATTTTGTGAGGGTTGCTTTGCCGCATTTGGGTTGCTTATCGCCATCGCCGCTTTCCGGCATTCCGCCCGGCACAAAAATTTATGCAACTGGGCGTGTGCCGACTCGTCAGCGCCCCTTTTGTAACCCACTCCACAGCTACAGCACCAGCAGCAGCCCCTGCCCTGCTCCCTTGGCCACTGTTTAAACATTTGCTCATTATG
Organism: Drosophila nigritarsus; assembly: GCA_035044305.1. Classification (NCBI taxonomy): domain Eukaryota; kingdom Metazoa; phylum Arthropoda; class Insecta; order Diptera; family Drosophilidae; genus Drosophila; species Drosophila nigritarsus. The sequence goes on along the minus strand of JAWNMF010000133.1, from coordinate 3,943,554 downwards.
ATTATAACATTTATTAGCGCCGCTGGTTTTCAGCCTCAATATTTGCGCTCAAATTACGCTGTTGGGAAAAAAACAAATATCTTTGAAATTGCCTCTCCCAAAGTCTGATAAAAATAAAGGCCTGGCAACGCGCATGCTGTGAGATTCACACACCCCTATCCCCTTTAACCCGCCTCGAGCCACCGCAATGGTTGCACTTTGCCGCAGCCGATTGCCAGACAACCGACACTGTAAGCCCAATCAGCGGCTGGGATTAGTCCCAGTACCGCACACAAATGAACAGCTGCTCTCAGAGCCAGAGGATTCGACTCCGGGTCAAGTGCTGGCCTAATTGGCCTCGCTGTTACCATGGCCAGCTCGGGGAATTCATTCAACAAATTGCACAGACTCGCCACCACTCTGACTAGTTGCCAACATTTTAATCCAATTTCTATCGATAACGCTCTCAATTCCATTAAAATGCGCTCTCAACACTTTAAATTATCCACACACTTTTAAGACTTAACCGATTTTCTTTATATTATATCTAACTTCACCAAAAATGAACTTAATTTGATCGGATTTATGACTGATAACAAAATAGTCTTAAGAATATTTATCATGTTGTTTACTCCGCAAATTGTACATATTTTATTATATTTTATATAAATATATATATTTTACTTCATGTTTGCTTCCATTATTTATGTGATAAATATTCCATTAAACAAATACTCGAGATATGACGCATATTTAATTAAGTCTATTAATTAAATATTTGGTGCGTTTTTTTTTCTTTTTTGATTGCACGTATTTAAATTATTGGCATAAATGGATTTTCGTTTATATGAAGTCTATTTTAATCATTTATTTTTTATTTTTTAAGCGATGCCTAATGTGAGAAATATTTTCTCCTCCTTCTGGTTGATGGCTTTCCTAATTCTCTTTTAATAACTATTTTATCTGAATGCTCGTCTGTTGCTGTCGAAAGTTTCCCAAACTTTTGACCCGGCAGTTAATTGCTGCAGACACACACGTACACTCCGAATGCGATTAATGAATGAATGCGCCCCAGCCGGAATGCTCAGCTCAAGTTTAGCTAACGGCACACAAACGTGCACACACACACACTAGTACACACACATTCGCACACACTCGCAGAGACACACATATAGCCAGACGAGCAACTTCAAAGATTACTCAGATAATTAATAAAATTAAACAGAAAAGCACTCATCCCTGCCTTAAGCATGTCCACAGTTGAGCCCAGTTACAGTCCCAGTCACAGTCGCAGTCACAGTTTAGGTTGCATTCACAATCACAGTGACAGACTGGAAATTGAGGCTGGGTGGCAAATAGATCTGTAAATTTTTGGCAGATATAAAAGGTAGATTAAATTATTTAAGTATTTTCTTATCTTTGACAATCTCAACTCAAGCACAAATGATGCACCAACGAATCCACTTTAAGCATATTAAACGACATCTGATTAAAGCCAGATTTGGCCGTAAAATGGGCAACACTGTTTGGCTGTTTTGACCGCAAGCGATTGAGCCGAGGTTGGCTTTCTGACTTTTGGTCAGCTTTCTGGTCGCATTAATTACAAACCAATGGTCGCAAAACTTGCACAAAAGACGTTTGATGGGTGTGCGAGTGTGTGTGTGTGTGTGTACCTAATTTCTGACTAGCTTTTCGTATAGAGAGGCAGTTATTTAGTTTAGCATAGGTAAATCACTTGCTCGTATCTTTAATTTGTGTTAATTTATGAAACTCATTATGTGTGTGCCACGGGCCAAGTTGCAAGTTGTTGTGCGTGCCACACAGCCGTGCCACAAACCACAATAGAAACGTTCGCTCCACCTGCCCCACCGCCAACCGCCCACCAGCCGCATCCACTCGCTGTTAACCACTAGTGGCTGGCTGATCTCTTCAAAAAAGTTGGCATTGCTGCAGTCCAAAAGTTTCCGCGTAATTTCATTTAAAGTCCTCGAAAGTTGTTGGTAGCAACAAAAACAACAACAACAACAACAGAAACTTGCAATTGTTTTGGCCTGGCTTCGCATCGAGTTTTGTGGCACGACTACTGGTCCCACTTCGCTCCACCCTCCCTTCCATCTCCCCATCTCTCTATGTGTGTGTGCGGCTCATTATGGTAGTGATTTTTAGCACGAGCCTCGCTTGCCTCTACGAATTTGCACCTATACATAAATGTGGCATAAATCCAATTAGGCGGCACCGGCAGCGCTTTAATTGACGTACCACAAAATTTCATGTCCCATTGCCACGCCCAGCTCTCCAGCTTGATACGTGTGTGTGTGGGCGTGGCACGTCTTCTGAATGGCAGTAAATGAATTGCATATGGGCTCGCTTTTGTTTCAACTCGCTGACATACGAATGAATGAATGAATGCAGCGCTGGGTCGTCAGGTCGACGGGTCAGCAGTCAGCAGATTGCACAAATTTATTCACAAATTTATATATACATGTATACATACGTATGTGCATAACGGCCACTGGCCTAGTTATGCGACATGTGGCATGGCCAAGCTGCGGCAGCTGTTGCACTTTGAATTGGCGTCACGTTTTTTATTTACCATATTTGAGTACTCTCTTCTTTCTAAATATGCCAAAATTTTGAATTTGAAATTCTCAATTGGGAAAGGAGCATACATATGTATATCATAAGCCATGTTCATCGCCTAAAATATATACTCGTGCATCAATGTATGAATCAGCATCACAGATCTTGTAGTCACGAATATTTAGGGGTATCTTTTGTATTTCTTTAAATACTTAATATGCTTAAATGTGCCTTGCATGTGAATATAAATTTGTGGGTGAACTTAAAATCACAGCTGATATTCAAGTGTGAAATGTTTTCAATCTGCCTCGTTTGATTGTAGATAGATATATATATATATGTATATATTTATAAGTATATTGGGTTGATGGGAAATTAATTATTTCCTAAGGATGGGCATTAATAATGAAGTTCTGTAATAATTAAATGGACAACATTAAAGATGCAAATGCTTAAAAAATATTGACTGGTATGACTCAACTTTTACCATAAATAATTCTGATCAACTCTTTTACTACTGTTCGATAGAATTCTATGTACTGGACACAAATATATACGTACATGTTATAATAGCCGATAATGAAGCTAGCTAAATATGCAAACAATGTGCACAGTTTGTCCATCCCAGATATTAGAACCAAAGTCAACAGTTAAGCATACTATTATTATTACTATATATTAAGCTTCTAATATTGGACAAGAGATCACCAACAGTAAATTGCTATATCATAAAGTGTTAATAAGAACAATCGATCGGTTTCTTAAATTTATAATGCAATGGAACATAATCTTAGGCGTACTAAGAAAGATGATTTTCTTGTTATTTTGATGCACAGTCTGACAGATTTATGGGGCTATTCCGATAAGATTAACTATAGAAATCAATGGCGCCAAGTCGACTTACTACTTACCAATCGACCCTCGCAGATTGTTGTATGTATTAAATATTCTTTGTACTTGTGAGTTGTGTCAGCAGAACAGTTCTTATTCATTGACCGTAAATAAACAATAAATTGCTGGCTGTCAGTTAAATATGTTCGGCTCTGCACGATTGACATATTGTTGTTAGCTTGTGTTTGTGTGTCTTCCATAAGGCTGCACCTTTGAGCTAAGTAAAGAGATGCTTAAATTGTGCATTATTAACTAATTAAATGGCCAGGTGTAAGAAGTACTTGATATATTCACTAATCAAATGCCCAGGTGTAAGAAGTACTTGCTATATTCACAAGGCTCGCATATAAAATCAAATATGAATTCTAATTATTATTATTACAATTGCTATGCACCTGCCCGCACCTAAGGGTAAATAAGCAAATTGCTGTACTTTGCTAATTAATATGCTCAGATATGCGTCACTCAATCTATGTACCTTAAAATTGCCATAATACTAATAATAATAATAATAATAATCGATTTTCTGCACTCAGTTTTGGTTGGTAGAAAGGACTCTTGTACTTGCACCTCATGCTCCGTTTGTTGTTGCTGTTGTTATCATTGTTGTTCTTGCTGTTGCTGATATGTCAGTGACGGCTGAGCACGGCATTAAATTAAAATGTCAAGTGTCGTGTTACTTCCGGGCGCTGCCAGCGTTGCCACTGCTGCTGCCGGAGCTGCCACTTTGCCGAGTCAAATTGTATGCAATAAATTTGGTGCCAATCAACTGAGAACTGACGCATTATGCAACCAGCAGGATTTCTTGCTGTTCTCGTTCTATTTGTTTTTCGACTTGATTTATAAATGTCACGAAACACGCCGCCTGATTTAAATTAATTCAGAAATGTTTTAAGCTTGTTAAAAATAAATAAAATTATAATACATAACACAAAAATTGTATTTCTATTCCCTGAATCCATTCTTGATCAGGAGTCTTGAGTCGACATCGGCTCAGCTGTTGATCCTGTATATCCGCGCAGATCAAGTTTATCTCATTTAATTGATAACTGTTTTATTTTTTGCCCACCAGCCAAATAAAAAGAACGATTTGCTTTTTTTTTTTGGAAATATATTTTTAATGGATTTTTGTTTTGTTTGTTGAAATTAAAAAATATGTGTGTTTTTTACTTATTTACAAATAATAAGTAGATGTAGATGTATATGTTATGTGTATATATTTATAATGTATGTATATCATCAGCTTAAAGTGTATAATTTATATATCATAAAGATTCTTGTCGCAGTTGGTTTCTGACGTTTATTTATTTTTTTTGTTCTTTAACGAGATTTTTTCACTTGTGATGCAGTTTTTTTTGTTGTTTATTTTTATAATTATATTTTTTATTTTTAGTTTTGTTGTGGCATTTGCTTTTAAACATGTTTCGCTTAATTAATTAGCTTACTAGTTAAATTCTTGTTGAAATTGTTTAAAATTAACTACAATTTATATTTAAGTTTTTCTCTCTGCTGCTCGCTCCAACTTATTTACTTTGTATATCAAGTAAATATATACAAATTACACATGTATTTACAATTAATGCTTAGCTACAAAAACTTTTTACTCTTCATCCATTCAGTTATGCATTTCATGTGCCAACGTCAAAAAGTTGCAAAAAACAAACAACACAGAAAATAAATCGAACAACACGCGATTAAAAACAGTTATTAAAAATGTAATCAATAATTGTAATATGTATAAAAATATATTTATTTATAATTTAACATATGTTATGTTAATAGCATTTCGTATTTTTAAAAAATCATATTAAAAAATTTGGAAATTGAACAGAAAGCTCAAAGAACACAAAACAATTCGAGTTTTAAATTTGTAATTTATATCTTTTTTAATTAATTTTTGAAATTAAATTAAAGTCGTCAAGCTGCACAGATGTTAGGTTATTTGTTTTTTTTTTCTTGTTCTATATAATTTTTGAATTATTTGTAATAATTTTTGTAAAGTTTGTGTTTCGTTTTATAATTTACTTAAAGCAACATTTTGTTTTAACTTTAGTTTAAATATTCTTAATTTTTTTTTTGTTTGTTTTTTTTTTCGCACTTTTTATTTAAAATTTTAAAATTAATTGTAAAGTAAATAAATTTTAGTTGCTTTTTTTTTGTGGCAGGTCGTACTGTTTTTGTTTTTTATATGTAATATAATTTATTACAATTGATTTTGTTTTCGTTACAACTGAGACGTGTGGGAACTGCTTGAAGTAGGCAACAAAAATTGATTTTTCTTATTTAAGTATTTAATTGCCTACTTTTGAGCGATTCAAAGTCAAAGTCAAACACGGCCACAAATCTTAAATGATTAATTCTTAAACGCTATGGTGAACGGTTTGCAGATGCCTGACGAAAAACACGTGTGAGATATATTCTTATTTTTCAATTTTATGTTTTTGTTTTGAAATTTGCTCATTTCAACATTTGATGCCTTAAAAGTTAAATTCCTTTTGTTTCTTTTTTTTTTTTGCGTACGCATGCGACTGGGACCTCATAGCATAGGTATTACTGTACTTAACTGCTCTATATAAGTAAGTAGCTCGTATTTAACATTTAGTGCATGGTGTGTGTGAGAGTGTGTGTGTGTTTGTGTGTGTTTGTGTGTGTCAACAAAGTGCTGCCACCGCCTTAACTAGAGCTCTGTTTTATTCTCCGTTTCCGTTATTCTTTTGATAATGAGAAGTCGATGCCTTAAATATCGTATATAATATTATATCATATATATCATCTTATCAATTCGCTGCCAATAAAACTCAACACACGTACCCTCAACTTATCGATATCATACTTGCTTATATAACAACAAAAATAATATATATGTATAGCAAAAAAATTAAAAAATAAAATTCAAAATGGCCACTTCTCAAATTGAGTAAAACAAAAAAAGAAAAACTTGAGATTTCGTTGTAATATGCTGAATGGAGAGTTTTCTTTTCGTTATCGTTTTTGATTTTTGTTCCTTCTTCTTCTTGTATGTTTGACGATGTATGATGCATGATGAGCAGGTTGTGTGTGTGTGTGTGAGTGTGTGTGGGAGTGTTTTAGAGTTGTTGTTGTTACTTGATTTTTTTTTCTTTTTTTTTTTTATGTATGTATATTCGACTTGCTTAGACAATAATTTCGCGTATGACACGACGATTTCGGGCATTCGGCGTTGTCGAATATTCACCCTCGAAACTGTCATCGTAGCTGAGGGACATATGCTGCTGCGGCGGCAGGACCTCGTCCTGTTCCATGTGCTCCATGTTGTAGGGATTGGGCAGACCGCTTACGTCGTGATATGGTGAATCTGTAAACGAAAATTAACTTTCAAATTAGTTTCAGCCAAACTCGACAAAAACTTGAGAATCATGCGCAAACAATTAAAAACACAAACCAAACCAAACCAAACCAATAAAAACAAAACTCAAAAAAAAAAAATGCTAATCAAAAATTGTATTTTTTGTTGTTGTTGGCTATTAAAAAAACAAACACACGATGAACTGAAATGTGGGTGGCTGCAAGCATTGTGGCCGTGTCTGCTTTTTAAAGCGCAAAAAAAAAACTTCGAACAAGCAAAAAATGAAAGTTAAAAACCCCAAAAAAATAAAATGAAGGGGCACATTTTTTGGTTGCAACTCAAAGTTCTTAACCATCATCATAGGCATCATTGAGCAAGGATTCGGATGTTGGTGTATCCTCGGCTTTAACTTACTTCAGCTTGCGCGCTCCGTTAGAGCGTAACATCCTGAATGATGTCCGCTGTGCGTTGTTGAATTTTTGCAAATGGTATTATTTTTAAAAAATGTTGTGAAGAGTATTTTTTGTTTGTTTTAGGTTATGTGAGATAGGCAAAGAGTTGTGTGTGCGTGTGTGTGTGTGTGTGTGTGTGTGTGTGTGAAGAGAGAGAAAGCCAGAAATGGTTAGCGAAATTCGTTCGATTTGCATAGCTTAAATTAATGTCTAAAAAGGCAGCTGAATGCATGAGTGCTTACAGGCTACAGACTAATCTGCAAGTGTGAGTTGTTTGGCCTAAATTGAGTTCAGACGCACACATACAAACATGTATATATGTATTTATTTATTGTATTCTAATTATGGATTGGCTTAATGCATATCGATTGGTATGTTTGTGCTTATTGTTCATGAATTTAAATTTATGATTTATTATGCTACATGCGTCTTTCCTCATCGCTGCTTGCAACTCAACTCTGCTGACTACCGATCATATACCCATATTTTGCTGACTCGCTAACTTGCTCTCAATAGTAAGGGGACAATGGCAACCAGGTTGCCGCTTCTTGTTCTTGTTCTGGTCTCTTTCCACTCACATACAGTCATTCCATAAATCATAATTATTATATATTATAATTAGTATATATTTTAAACACAATATTAATATTCAAGCATCAATTATCATGGCTATTAACTAGCTACCCGTTTAACTGTCATTCGTTAACTGCCAAATAATTGAGTTGAGGTCTGATACACTGTGCTTATGCTGAGGGCCAATTTCGTTGATGGACTTTAAATGGTTTTTTGCTGGTGTGCATTTTGCATAAGCAGCTTTTGCACTTTGGCATTTTTTTCGTCTGTCGTTTTTGCTGTGGAATTGCAGCTTAAAATTGTCAGCTGGTTGCCTTTTACAGTTACTGCTGTTGTTTTGCGTGTCGCATGTTGTTGGGGGGCATTTGCTAGTTGTTTGGGGACGCAATTCTTTTAATTTGCCAGTTGGCTGAGTCCTTGCAACGGCTGCTTTTGTCACTAACGAGCCGCGGTTGTTAAAAAATTAATTACAATTCGGCTTGTTGCAAAATTGCAATTGAATGTAAACATTGCAACACTGCAACATTGCAGCACTGCAACATTGCAACACTGCACAGCAAGCGGTGGGGTTCACTTTGCTGCCTGCCTGCCTCAGCTCAAAGTTAAATTTACTATCCTCCAGGGGGGCGGGGAGGTGTGAAGGGTGTTGAGTATACAAGTGCAGCCGTCACTCACGCCTGCAGGCTATTAACCATCCGCAGGAGGATGGATCAGGATCAGGATCAGGATCAGGACGAGCAATCTGGCACATGTGTGTAAACAGAGCGCATTAAATTTGAATCACAGACTGGCCGGGACGCAAGACATCTTTGTCTGCAAATTGTTGCATATTTAAGAGCAGCTGTTTAAAATTCTTGCCACTGCGAAATGCAAATCCCCGTTACAAAAAAGTGGCGACGAAAGGAGGCATGCCAAGCAAAGCATTGAAGGATTTGAGGCGCCTTTGCATTGTGTGCCAAATCGTTGGAAAATTTATTTCGAATTTGAATTTCAAAATCGAAATCGCCGCATTGGGAAAATGTTTTTCCGCTTTTTTCTTTCTATTTGGCCAAATACCAACCGTTGTTCCTTCTGGTTATTTCTGCTTTTTTTTTCTTTCTTTTTTTGTTAGCCAGCACTCACATGGCGCATACAAATATAAAACGGTAAATCCTTTTTAACAACTGCTCTTTAACATGCCCCGCCCCCGCCACCGACCCATCCCCTCTCAATGCTTGTGCGGCGTGCGAAAATTTCTAAGCGCGTTTGTCGCCCATTCTACGGCTTTTAGGCATCTGCATAAACTTGACCCAAAAGCGAAGGAAGCCAACAAAAATCAGGCAAAGGAATGCTCGGCAAAAAGTCAGCCAAAAAAGTGAATCCGCTTTTCTTTTCAATGCTTTTATTTTTCTACTGCTTCACTTCTTTCATCTGTTTTTTTTTGTTAGTATTTTCTTTAGATTTTTCAACTCTTTGGGGTTTTCCTGTCTTTCTTTTTTACTCGCACTCTTTCTCGCTTTTTCTATCGTATTTTATGGCCAATACGTGAGCTGTGCGTATTATGCGCATAACTTTATGCATGCCACACCTACACACACACACACACACACACATACACACATACACATACACATACACAGAGACAGAAAATCATACACATTGAGGTGGGTTTTTTGCTGCTGTTTTTTGCTCTTTCTTTTTTTTATGCTTACTAGTTTTGCTATCATTCAATTTGCACAGTTCTGGGGCTCAGGCTCTGAGAATCGAATCGACTTGAAACAACTTAATCGTTTTTGCGTTAAGCAACGGGCTTTCTACTTTCTGCATACCCTGCACAGTATGACAAATGGGATATGATGTGCTTGAGTGTTCGTTTCTTGGCAAAAACTACATGATCAGTTAAAGCAGTTTGTATAATTTATACCAAGCTATACCAAGCTCCACTATAGAACAACTTTCAGTTAAGGTATTTCAGATATGTCATTTATGACATTCTCGTATTTAGCAAAAGTAAGGAGTATCTTTCCTATGCAGCTCACTCTCTCGCTTAGAAAATCCAGACTTGCTGTGTGTTATTTATATCTCTTTTTTTTTTTGCTGTTAGCCCTTTCATGCAAATTTGTGGGCCCAAAGCGACAGACTGGCTATGTTTCTATTATTGTTGTTGGCTCCCTTTCTGGGCGCTTAGCTCGTAATAAGCCACTTTTATTTTTGAAACTTCACCAAAAACTGTCGAAAGTAAACAAATTGCAGTCGAGTTTATCCATAAGACAAACAGCCACACACATGGCCAAAGCGAACGCGCAGTCGCTTATCATTGTTGCCCCGCCCAACCTCTCTTTTTTTTTCTTTTTTTTTTTTTTTGCCCTGCTGCACAGGCTCACAAATCCACTTAGTATGTGTTTAGTGCTTTTGGCTGCGAGTTGAAATCCTTTGCTACACACACACAGTCTGAACTCGACTCTCGCCGACTCATGATTTATGCGGCCTGACGCAGGAAACCCATGTGCAAAACTAGGGAAATGGAAAAGCGATGATTTTTTTATCGTTCTGAATAAGTTGGGCGTCATTCGACGTTTGTATTTATTAGCTGCACTTTTTTTATGGACCACTATCAGTGCTGGCCTAACTGTTGCATAACTTTAACTCGAAGCATACTTTATTTCAGTCCATAAATTCAAAGAGTTGTTCCAACTTCTTCCTGTCGGCTTTCTTATGCTGATATGATGATTCAAAAGCTGGCAAGGACAGCTGCTTATCAACTTTCTGCGATCAACTATTATTATAGCTATAGCTAGTTTAGCCCAAGAGATTCAATCACAAGCATTATAGTTTAGATATGATAGTTATACTGATTCCTGTCATGGTGCGTTTGCTTGTGCTGTGTGCTGTAATATAAATCTGCAAGTGTGTTTTTATACAAAATTTGTCGTTTTTTGTTACTGAGAACTTGCGTAAAGTGTTGGCTTACATCCAATTACCAGAACATGTTGGGTTTTCGACGTAGTTACGTCGAAATTATAGCAACCGAAAAATATTTATTTTTATTAGTTTACACAGTAAGTACTCGCATACTGGTGCGCAAATTATTTTATAATTATAAGATTGATTTATCAATGTTTTCTATGCATTCAAATTTGTCGTAGCTTATTTAATTGTGCTAGTAAAAATAAATTAGTTTTTGTAGCATTTCTATTTGCCCGCTTTAAATTGTTTGCCCATTTTCCATAGAGTTTTCTCTTTTCGCACGGCTTTCAACTTGAAGCTCCAAAAATATCCGTTATCCTTTTGATCATCCTTCATCTCTGCTCTTCACACTTGTTATCTCCCTCTCCCTCTCCCTCTCCCCTCGCTCTCGCGTGTGCTTCGCTGATTTAATGATGAATTAAGCTTCATGTGCGAAAATGCGCCAGCAACTGACACAAAAGTCTGCATAATCAATCAGTTCTGCACCCACACACACAGACAACACCTCCCCTCTCCCCACCACCAACAAACCATTGCCACCATTTCATCATTTAACCACAAAAAAAAAAGAAGAGTGAAAAATGTAAACCGAAAATGGTTTTATTTTTTTGTTGCTAACGCAGCATTTGCTGCCGCAGACTTGCTTCCTTCCGGCTACCCTGGAGTTCAGTCCCCTTACCCCCCCCCCCCATCCATCCCCACTCAACCCTCTGTGATGCAACAGTAACAGCAGCAGCAGCAGCATCTGCACAAAAGTCAACTCAGCTCAGCTGCAGCTTCAGTTTGGCAAGTGTAAAAGCTTTTAAACATGTTGCCACACTCACAAACACACACACAAACACATACACATACATATGTACAGAGAGAGAGATGTGCATAAGCTAACGCATCAGTGTAATGAAGATGTATTTGCATATTGTAGCACTGTCAATGTCTGCAGCTGCCCTTGCCACACGCACCCCAAATCCCCCACATTTTGAGCACAGTTTCAGTTTTTAGTTGGTTTGCTTTTAACGTTACTCGTGGGACACATTTTGAATACCCTTGTTTGGCAACTCATTTAAAAAGAGACTTTGAATTTTCCCATATTTTTTTATCAGCAACAACTGCAGAGTCTAAAAAATCATATCTCTTCATATGTCCAGTTATTCTGAGCTATGTAATAGTGTAAATATGAAAATTTGAGCTAAGTTTTGCAGCAAGCGTATGTAAAATTCTGTGCGCTATAAAAATATTGCTGCATTTTATTGACATGCATCTGTCATGTGTGTGTATGTGTGTCCATCTGTGTGTATATGTATCTGTGCACAACTGGGATGCTTATATGTCAGTTTGACATTTGCGAGTGGTTTTTATTATAGTTGTTGTTGCTTTTGCTGTTACTGTAGTTGTTGTTGTTGCTGGTTGCGCATTTCTTAGTTTGGCGCACAAAAATGTTTGCGTGTAACCGGCGAGTGCCCGGCTGAAGGGCTGGGGGGTGGCGTGGGCGTGAGCGTGGTCAGTGTTTTGTTATGCAACAGCAGCGGCAGCCGCAAAATTGTTGTATTTGTGTTATGCTTTTGCATTTTATACACACGCACGACCGCACACACACACACACACACACACACACACACACACACACACACATGCACACGCAATAAAAATACACACGCATTACAAATAACACAATTTCAAGCGTGGACTCCAGGCCAACACCAACGCCAACAACAACAGCAGCAACAGCAGCAACAATAAGCTCCACATTCTGTTTTGAGTCTTGTTCTGTCATGCCACAACGACGTCGGGCAATAAAAACACGCAACGTAACAAAACAGAACAGCAAAAAAAAAAAAAAAAACAGGAATTTTTATATATTTTTTTCGGGTGTGCTCGCTCATAAACCGTAAAGATAACACAAATACAGCACACACGCGGCTAACTCAACACACACACACACACTCGTACACACAATAAGCCGCATAGTTGTTACCAAAAGCAGCAATGGCCACAGCCACATTTGGCCAGAGCAACATCATCACGCATACGCCCCGTGGCCGTCTGATTGCAGTCAGTTCGTTTGGTCGTTGCCTGCTCTATTCGATACCCTGTACTACCCGCTAAACCTAATGGGTATATCTATGGTATGGCATATCTTTATTAGATTTATATACGCATTTGTATATGCTAAATGCTGACTTATCTTTAAAAAGATGTTCTATAGCATCATATTTGACATGCTTACATTTATATTTATAAAAAAAAGACATTCTATAGGATCATATTCGACATGCTTACATTTCTATTTATGTTTTAATTATATTTGATTGGCAGACATTTCTATGCTATAAAACTTTTTAGGCTATCCTTAAGTTGAGCAGTATATATAAATTGTTCAGTTGTTTTAGCCTGAACATTTTGGTTTCTCGCAACATATTTTATTTTCTTTATAATTTAATATTTTAAAACACTTGCGGTGTTATTGGCATTACTACAAACAGGAAAACCCACACATGCACACACACACACACACACGCACACACATAGAAACACACACGCCAAAGGGCTTCTCACATTTGCTGCTGTTGTTGTGGTTGTTTGCTTCGTTGAACTTTAAGCAAAAGTTGGCAAAGACTTTAAGCCGAGAAACCATCAGATGTGCACCAGACAGAAGGAAAGCAGCAGCAGCAGCAGCAAGCGAACATCACAAAAGCCTATCTCACTTGTGGCATGCTGCAAGGGGCGATTGAGGTGAAGAAGGTGTCGACTGGACACACACACAAACACACATACACATAATTAGCATGAGGCATAGTTCAGTTCGGGTCTCGACGTCTCCGAGTGCTTAACTTGTCATAACTGAAAGTCCAAGTCCAAACATATACAGCCAAGAGCAGCAGTGGGTCCAAGTTTTGACAGGCGACCCTTTCGCAGCTACTCTCTCTGCCAACAACCCTCCCGTCCCCTCCCTCCTCGGGTTTCAATGTCGTGTTTGCCTTAAAGTTGGTAACTTTGAAAAACAGTTGGTAGATAGCCAGGACCAGACCCGGGTGCTTAATGTGTCATAAGTAGAACTCTCAGCGATGAAAGTTGTCAGATTTGCTTGATACTCCCCACGAGCCATCTTTTTTCATGTGGCTTACTTCATCTTGACAGCTTTTGCATTTCCTTTTTTAGAACGGCTCTCTTTGTTCGTTTTGGGATTAGGGGCAGATCTGTTGGCTTACATCTGATCATGGCCAGGTAAATGTTTTGTGAAACTAATTGATTGCTATTTGATACTCTCACTTTTCAAACTTAAAGTAAGCTCACTTAAAATATAAGTTTTGCATAGTGTAATAGATGTTTAAGTGTCTCACTTTAACCTCACTTGTCGCACTTTAAACAATTAATCGTTATTCGATAGTTGCGAGACTCACCTAAATGCTGATCGACACGCTTCTTGGGCTTCTGTACAGATGCATAGGGATCACTGCAGTAGTCCTGCCGGGACGGATTTTGACTGTTGCGCATATTGTGATACTCATCGCCCACCTGGCTGGGCGTGGCTGTCAAGTGGGGATAGGGGGCGTAATCATCCACAGCCCCATAGCCGCCATGTGTGAGCGGATCGTATCCATAGGTGGGCTGCTGTTCCACATACTGATTGTGTGGCGCCTGGACCAGGGTCTGTTGATTGCCCACCGCAGCCGCTGACATTTTCACCTGCCACAGCGAGTCCTGCGAGTTGACGCTGCCGCCGTTGTTCGAATTCGAATAATTGTTCTCCATGTAGCCCATGTTGACCCCTGCAATGAGCACAGAAAACAAAATGCAAACATAAAATAACTAATTGAAAAGAGAAAGAGCAATGGAAAAAAATAAAACAAAATTCCAGTTCTCGCTCGAACAAGTGTCGCATAAATCAGCGAAATCGACGCATAATTCACATGAGGACATTTTGGCTGACAAACACGATAGATGGCTGGCGCCAGGCCAAAAAAAACCGAGCTCTTAATGAATAATATGCAAACCAATCCAAACCAAAGCAACAAAAATAAAATGAAATAAAACCGTGTAGAAAAAGTTGGTCGTTTTTACAGCGCTTCATTGATTAGCACATAAAAGTGACAGCAATGAATGCGTGCAGTGGAAATGATTCTATTAACTGGGCAAATTCAACAAGGCGTAATTAATAGTTTGGCATATAATAACAATATTGCGCATACGCCACTTAAAACCTACGCAAAGAATGCCATCGTAAATCTGACAAATCTATGTCGAGTCTCTTGACAACTTTCTCTTAACTCAGTTGCCATTTTTGTACAACTTGTTCGAGTGAAAGTTTGTTGACAAATTTTTTTACGAGCTACGCGAAATAATATACGAGTATCAAAGCTGAAGTAGCTTAAGGGATGGCCGTTGTGGAGATGGCGGAAGTTGGAAGGGGTTGGTTGTCACTGTGCCCTTGTGGTGCTTGTTACGCGCCAGAACAAAAGCGTTGACAAGCAGGGCGCCTTGTTAGAGGACTTGGCTCACTGCCTGTCCGCCTGGGTGCCTTTCTTCTGCTTTTTTTCCTTTCATCCTGTGAGCTGAGCTGCTTGTTACTTGGCTCCGCTTTTTGTTGTGCGTGCTCGCCTTTGTTGCTCGCATTTATTATTATTTTTATATCGTGATAAATCACTCATAAATATTAAACGCACGCTTGCCGAAAACAACAAAAGTACAGACAGCAACAAAGTTTTTGAATTTTGAGTCGCAGCAAAGCGAATAACTGGCGGCGGCGTGCCTTGAAAAACGCTTTCGCCAGCAATATGCTTAAGTGTCTTCTTTTTTTTTGGCAATTGGGAATATTTTCAATTTATATTTTGCCAACCACAAATTAAGTTGTAGACAAGCAAATATTTCAATTAAGATTTAAATTTTATTATGGAATTCGAGGAGCTTGTGTTCAAATCTTTAAAATCGCATTTTGTCTCGTTTTCAACATGAACATAATTTATTTATTTTTTAATTTGGAAAATAAATAAAGAGCACAAGACGAATGGCACACGGAATTCAATTGAATCAAATTTATGAGTTCTACAAATTTAACTATGAAAAGCTGTTATAAATTATTTTTTACATTAGTAATAAATCTTTCTGTCACTTTTGCCATAATCTCTAACATTAATCTGAATAGCAATCGTTTTTAGTGTAGCTTAAATCGTTTTGATCAAACTTGGAAATTAGGGCAAATTCTCTTATCTGTGGAAATCATGTTTAATTTACGAGTTTTCTTATCTGTTGAAATCTGTCTTTATTTGGTGAAATGCAAGCGAAATCGAATTGTGCTCATGTTAACTGCATTCGTGTGCCATAATTTAACGACAATTTGTGTTAGGCCAAAAGCGCAAAAAACTAAGGAGTGAAGTGCTCAGCTCAGCTCAGCTCAGCTCAACTCAACTTCCATTGCCAGCTGTTCTCATTCAACTTGTTCGAATTGCGTGTCGTTCGTTTGCCATTCGCTTTTATGGGACATGGTGGGCGTGATAATTTTTATGATTAGCCATAAAACTAAAAACAGTAATAATATTAACTTCATTTTCATTTCCATTTTCATGCCCTTTACCAAACACCCACCACCACTCCCCTCCCCCCACCCCCATTCATTGCCCTTTGCATATTTCCATTTGTAATTTTATGCGATATTCTCGTTCGTGTTTTATAAGCAATGAGCCAAACTCTAAGAAACCGAAACAGTAGCAGTAACAGCAACAGCAAAAAGCAAAAAGCAAAAACACAAACAAAAAATAATACAAAATAAAGAAAATAATAAACTTTTCAATTTGATAAGAATCAAATCTGTTCGGTCTCAACTTTTGATTACTCAAGTTTTTGTCAGACTGTCTGTCTCTCTGTCTGTCTGGCAAAATTCGCGGCGGACAACAATTTTTGTGTGGACAATCGCTACAAACACAAATACACACACACACACACACACACACACACACACAAAATAATAAATGTACAGGAATTTTAATGCATTTCCATTCGTTATGCAGGAGCAGCAGGGGGCAGACAAACAATTTGGTTGCCGGGCTTTTCCGCGTTGCGCAATTAAAGTTTCGGCCCCAAAAACTTTTCACATTGATTTGCGCAAATAACTGTTTCTGTGGCATAGTTTGGCAAGCGCGATCACGAATCATAAATTGGGAATGGAGGCTTATTAATTTCGCACAAGCTGTGGATTGGCTAAATTCCTTGCACGTTAACGACTCTTGGCCAAGTGGCAAAGTTGCAAGACGTCTCCGCAAGACCATCAAACTCGAAACTCTTGGCTCTAATTCACTCTCGGGGCAAAAGTTTTCAACCGGAAACGCTTATAATTATGCAACATTTTTGTGCAGCAACAGCCACACAATAAAAACAGTTTCAAATGCCATTAACGGTTAACTAAACGACAGCAGACACTTAGCGAGAGAGAGAGGGAGGACTAGAGAGGGGACGGGCTGTGGATGAAGAGTTGTCCAAAGTTGGCTAGGTGGCACCTCAAGCGCACACGGTGTTAATGGCGCCACACGCCACAACTAACCTCAGCTTAAAGACTGCTCCTCCTTTAGTCCTGTGGCGACCTTTGCTTTGCTCCTTGTTGCACTTTTAATTAGCGACGCGACACAGCCTGCTCGCCATTTGCCCCAAATGCGCTTAAACGCTAAGTGTGAGACAGAGTGCAGGCAGAGCAGGCTCTGGAGTTTTATACCAACAGCAGCAACAGCAGCAGCACCAGCAGCAGCTACTTGTCCTCTCTACCTGCCCCTCTTCCTTTCTGCTGGCTGAGTTCCTGTACTTTAGCCTTGTTGCCAGTCTTTGCTGGCGGCCTTTTAGTTAATGCCAGCCCAAAAAAAAAAGAACAAAAAAATAGAAACTACAAGTAGTGGAAAAGTTTTGCAGGCAGCGCTACATTTTTGTGTGTGCTATCGCTGCTGCTGTTGCTGCTGTTTTTGCTTTTCCTGTGAGTTTTCCCAAGTAGAACTTTCGCTTTGGGCATTGCATCCTGGTCGAGCAGTATTCTTCATGTTAAATCCGTACATAATAAGAAGTAGACGCACTGCGCTGCTTATGCACACATAACGAGGTCAAGTTGAGCCGAAAGTTTTGCATAGAATCTTATAACTTTCTGCGCGCAAAAATTTATAATAAAAGATTATCAAATGCACTTGTAATCAAGTTGGCTTTCGCTTCAATGCAAAACTTTCTTAAGCCATGATGAACACTACAACGAATTATTCTATACAGAAATATTTATGCTTAAAAGTCAACTGCAGAAAGTTGTTTGAATTCTTTAAATCGAATTTTGCTTCAATTATCCTTAATATGCTTAAATATCTTAAGAATGAACTTCACTTTCTATTTTAAGAGATATTTTCGAGAAAATTAAAATCAACTTTAATTAAAAGTGAAACCAATTTAATTTTTATTTTAATCCATGTCTTTGTTGCTTAGTTTCCATTTCTTGATGCTGAAAAGGCCAGACTGTCTCCAATTTATTCCAATCTGTGTGCACCCTGCTCATAAATAGTTTTCTATTCTGAGCTTGTCAGATTTGTTGACCATTTTCATCAAACCTTTTTTCACCTGGCCCAAAGAACACAACCGATTAAAAATGTAAATTTGCTGTCGGAAAGTAAATACATACGATTCAATGCTCTTGTAAATAGCAAATCCCAAATTCTGGGAAACTAAAAGGACAACACATATCTGAGACCTTAATTTGGACTCAATGACAGCAACCACAAACAAGTCCTCAAATTTCGGTGCCTCAAGCAAACCAAGTGAACGTTTTTTGGTAGTTTTTTTTTTTTTTTTTTGTTAGAAATATTTGCTTGTTCCCCAAAAGAGTTAAGAGTTTCCGCAGAATCTGGCCAGTTGCTGGCTGCACGGAGGAGAGTGCGAGGTGAGGGGCAGTGGGGGTGACTCGGTTCAGTTACGCCTACGGCTAGACGGGGGAGCAACAATTACGACAAATATACCAACAAAGATGTAGTCTAGAGGACATCTACTCCAAAAAACCAAATAAATGCAAACAAATGTTGTGTTGTCGTCGGTTGTCCGTTGTCTTCCCGCCTCTTTCTCTCAACACCCCGCCGCCGCCCTGATGCTGTATAAAAAGATAGCCAAGTAAACAGCATACAAAAAAAAAATGAAAAAAAGAAATATATAAAAAAAGTTGGATGGAGAAAAAATCTTTGGCGCGCTGAAAATTTATGCGCTAAATAAATAAAGCCATGAACTCTCGATGCTACAAATGTTGTCTGGCTTGTTTGTGTTTGAAGTGGGTCTCTCTGTCTGCCTGTGTGTGTGTGTGTGTGTGTGTGTGTGTGTGTGTGTGTGTGTGCGAGTGTGTCTGTGCTCAAAATGCAGCTATGGCCCACAAAGCAAACAGCCGCAAAAATAGTTTTGCGCCCCATTCAACCGCTCAACCACAGAGTATCCCCCGCGCCACACTATGCGAGCAACATTTTCTGTGTGCTGCTGTTGCATGCAGCAGCCTTTTAGCCGAGTGTTCAGCATGTTTGTCTTGTAGTTGTTTCTGCTGCTGCTGTTGTTGTTGTTGTCGTTGTTGTTGTTGCAGCCTTGGCCAGCTGACCGCACCATTCAATGACAGAATCTACGAGCTGCATTCGCCGGCTTCGCTCTTTGCTGCTGCTGTTGTTTTCATGTTTGTGTTGTGTTTTCTGTGTTGCGCTGACCAACTAATTGGCTTTAAAATCTAAACACAGCTGCTGACATGGCACAGATTGCAGTTCATCGAGCCCTAACCCACATTTATAAGCTGTGGCAAAAACTAAATAAATAAATAGCCGGGTTTACATTTATTTCAAGAAAATGCTGCACGAGTAAAAGCTGCTTAGGCGAATTCTCGCACAGGTAACAAATGCTGGCCAAAATGGAGTTAATTAACGCAGCACTTGGGTTGCAGCAAAAGACAATCAGATAATTAAGCTACTTATGCGTAGTTCTGGAGACATTCCTTTAACTGCGAAGTCCTCGTTAGTTTTTAGCTAAACTGTGGCACATTTAAGCAACACAGAAGAAAATTAAATGAAAATAAAATCCCAGAAATTCCAACGTCTACCACAAACAATTAAGCTCATTTTGCAACACAAATCACTAAATTATTGACTATAAAAAAATGCTGTTGCCAAAACTTTACAAATCTCTGTTTTTGGAATATTTAAAAAATTATTAAAACCATGAGCGCGGTTTTTAAGAGACCAATTTGCAATTTGTGTCGTTTCGTGCGCCATTTGCAATTGGCCTGCAATTTGCTTGCCACTTACTACCACTGCCTGCCCCGTCCACACCGCCGTCCTCCCACCACCACACCATTGGGCAGTGGGAATGCAGCCATTGCTTTTATTGTCGTCGTTTTCGTTGGTTAAACATGCAAAGTTCATTAGGTTTTTGGCCTATGCGACGATTGCGGCAATTTTCGGTTGAGCTCTTAACGACTCCAAAAGTGCACACAGGCGACAACAACAACGGCAAAGAAAATTAAAGTGAGAGGGAGAGAGAGTTGCAGAGAGAGTGTGATTAAAAAGGATTTGGCAAGCAATTAGTGCTAACAATCAACTGCAGCTAAAATACCTGCAAATCTCTGTATTTGTGTGTGTGTGTTTGTGTGTGTTTGTTGTGCACAGCTGTTGCCTGTCTGCGCTTTTTATTCGCTGGCACCTTGCAACCAAATGCCA
Organism: Drosophila nigritarsus; assembly: GCA_035044305.1. Lineage (NCBI taxonomy): Eukaryota > Metazoa > Arthropoda > Insecta > Diptera > Drosophilidae > Drosophila > Drosophila nigritarsus. The sequence goes on along the minus strand of JAWNMF010000133.1, from coordinate 3,923,116 downwards.
CTTTCACTAGCCAAATTAGCCGTTCGCGAATTCTTTTAAAATGCAATTAAGTGCCAATGTTTGCCAGCAGGCAAAAAAACACTCACATACTTGTACACACACACACACACACACGCACACAAAGTTTTTTTGGCACTTGAAAATTTTTTAATTGGCATTCGGCAAAAGCACTCGAAACTCGGCAACTTTTGAACAGAGCGCACACAATATCCACCATTAGCAGCAGAACCACCCCCAACAGCATCCAACCCACCCCCATATCATTTCTTACGTCTGTCCGCGTCCACCATCCTCTTGCTTTTTCCCACCCAACAGCAGCAAGTCCTTGGGCAACCAACGAGAAAATATTGCAATTAAATTTGTGTCCAGCAGCTTAAAATTCTATTGCCTTTTTTTTAAGCCAAAGCAGACAATAACAACAAAATGCTCACACACCCGCACACACACACACTCGCACACACACACAAATAAAAAAAAGGAATTTTTTAATTTGCACGTCATTACCAAAAAAAAACAAGCAAAAATTAAATAAAACAAGAAACAATCGCCAACTTGGGAATGCCGCAAACTGAAAACTCTTACAAACATATATTAATAGACAGACAGAGAGAGAGAGAGACAGAGAGAGAGAGAGAGAGAGAGAGAGAGAGAGAGAGATACTTTACTATGCTTAGCAAGAATATATGTTAGCTTACGCTTGCAATAACGCAGCCCTACACACCTGTCAACATAATTAGAATACCCTCGTTGCAGGGGCAGAATAAAAACAAGTACAAAGCAGGAAGAGCGTCTCTTTCACCAATTTGTGGGCTCAACATGTTAAAGGTTAATACCTCTTATGAGGGGGCAGGGCATGCACGACGCCTGTACACCGATTTTACAGGCTCGACTCAGCAGCTACCCCAGCCAACCAGCTGCAACACGGCAACAACAGGGGCTTTGGGGCAGGGTAAAAAATAAACGAAAAAAAAAGTAAACCAGAACAACAATTAATAATGAATTGTATTGCGTATTGTGTAAAACCGCAGCGTGGCACTGAACGGACGGACAAGGGGCTGCTAAATGGGAGGGGCAGTTAAGGGGGTGTGGCAGTAGCGGGTCCAGTTTACGCATTCATTTTGTGCGCAATTTTCATTCATTGAGCGAGGCGGAGTTGGGCTGGGGTGGCTAGATCGGAGCAGTGGAAGTGAGTGGCGTCACTTGAAATGACGACAAGGACGCATTGCTAGAATGAATGGACGTGAGCGTCAAGCAACACCAACAACAACAGCAACAACAACAACAACTACAAATGGCAAGTATATTACAAAAATGTTTCAGCGAGAACGTAAAACGTTTAGGGCAAAAAATTGCTGTTTCAACAAATTTACAACGGAAGTTGAAGTGTTTTGCTGCGACTGTGGTTGTGTGTGTGTGTGTGTGTGTGTGTGTATAGCAGGTGGGTGTGGGTCAGTGGTTTGCACCCGCTTTGAATTGTGTGTGGTTGTGTGTGTGTGTGTGTGTGCTTGTTGCCCGCAGAGGCGCGTGATGAATGCGCATCGCCATCGATTTGCACTCAACTCCATTTTGCACTTTTCACATTTCATGGGCTACATAATTTGTGAGCAGCCACAATCCACCACCCCACCACCCCACCCATTATGTAAGCCACCCAAGCGTGGCACCACAACATGCCACTTGACTATACCACACACACACACACACACTTTTGCAGTGCTCGTCAGCATGGTTTTCATTTTGTTTTCTGATGTGCTTTGCGGCGGACAATGAAAAATCACCCAAAACATTTTCCCGAGTGTCCGGCAAGGGTCCGCCCGGAAGTATTTCGCACGCTTGCTGGTGGTTTATGTTGGGGTTAAAGTTTAGTTACCCTACCCCCTACCCCTATACCCCTCTCTTCCACTTCGATTATTTTTTAGAAATGCTTGAAAGTGTTTCAATAATTTGTCAAACGGTTTGGCTGTTGAGATTTTGCAGCCATGTTCCTCTTAAATTGCTGCTGTTTGGAATAAAGTTTCTTTAAAAGCAAAACCTATAAAAAATAATATGTTAATAAATAATATTATAAAAAATAAATATTTATATTTTCTTAAATTATTGTTCCTTTCTAACACAGACCTAATATTAATTAAATAATTAAATTCAGTCGAGCAACTGAAGACTTTCAACTTTAAAAATGCTGCAAATTATAAAAGTTATCTCGATTTGCCATAGAAAAGTATCCGTGGAAGAGCAGTGGTAGAGCAATGGCAGAGGAGCAGGCTACTTTTGGGTTATCCATCAATCTGCTTTCCACACAAATGTCAGCCAAAATCCGCCACGTTCCACGTTTGTATATAGGTATATATATGTATGTCTGTATGTGTGTGTGTTTACTTACATTCATTTCCTGGCAAAGTGTGTCCTGTCAAACCGGGTATGCCGGTGACACCAACAACGCCGCCGCCGCCTCCAACACCATTTAGGGTGCCACCAACAACACCGACGCCATTGCCACCAATGCCACCGGTGCCGATGCCAACTACACCGCCACCCAAACCGCTGCCGATGCCAACGCCACCGATGCCAACGACACCGCTGCCCGGATGATAGCTGTAGCCATTTTGTGTGGCATACAGGGCCGTCTTCTGGTCCTCCATGTTGAGGGCGAGGTCCATCGAGTGCTCGAGGGCTTTGTTGTCCAGACCGCTGGCGGGATAATAAGGTGGCGGTGCCTGATTCTGTTGAGCGGCCACAATTGAGGGACGCACCGAGTCCATCTCGTAGTCCTTGGCGGCGGCGCTCTTCTTCGACTGATTGCGCTTGCAGCGACAGAACATGAGCAGCAGTCCAGCAAAGAGGGCGAATACAATGCAAGACACGATTATCGCAATCAGTGTGGGCGTGGCAAGGGCGCTAGCCTCCGCGATATATGGGCGTCCAACTGCAAGCAGAGAGCGGAGTGGGGAGAGTTGAATGAAATGAAGCCATGAAAAATGCAACGCCACTCAAGTGAATGGATGAATGTTTGCTGGAATGGATGAATGAATGAATGGATTGATGGTTGCCTGGCTGGGGCCAGGTTGCAACCCACGTTTGACTGTCTGCGCCTCTGCGATGGATGAGTGATTGATTGATTGTCCTACGGGCTATTCAAGTGGCGCAATTGCTCGTAATGGCTTTGCATATAATGGAAATCAATATAATCTCCGACTCTTGAATCTCCGACTCGTGAATCATTATTCGTGATCGTGAATAGCTCAACTGAACTTGGTCGCATACGCAATGAATAATCGCGACGTTAGGTCTCTGCCACATTTGGCTAATACTGATTGCAACTGTTCATCAGTTGAGTCATTTGTGTCGACTTCTAAATGATGAATCTTCTGGGTGATTATTCATTTCAGCTGTGATTTTGCGAGCTCTTTTGTGTTTGGCCAGCAAGTTTCGAAATGAGTGCGACATGAATGCTGTGAAAATTGCACAAATCAGCCCTGGCTATTTTACAGTATATGTTAACATAAATGGAAATTGCTTTTCAATAATCTCAGCTTAGGATTATTTGTATATATGTATATAAAAAAAAATATATGCATATATCGAATATATATCATAAATGATTCATTCATTTTAAAAAACTCACTTTTAGATAGAACAAAAACAAGGACTAATAAATTCTAACTGCAGATTTCTAACTGCAAATTTCTGTACATGTGTGTAAAAGATACTTTTCAGAATTGAACTGAATTATTTTGCATTTTTCAAATATTTAGCTGAACTTTTCTAAACAATAATCATCACTCATCTAAACAATAGTTTACACCTGATCCCCTCCTTAAACCCCCTTTTGAAACTTACTCTCGGCATCTGTGTAATCCCCGCAATGCTCGTGATTGTTGCGCAGGCAGAGTTTCACGCGCACCACTGGACTATTGTCGTCCTGCTCCAGGGCCAGGTTGTTCAGGGCTGCATCATGATCCTCGTCATCATCGTTGATGGTGTGCCCCAAGGCACGTCCGCCTCCGCTGCGACGTGGTGCAATCAGACGATCGATAATCTTCTCCTTGTGCGTCGGTCCATTGCCCGACAGCTGCAGGTTCTCAACAATATCCACCAAATCCCAGGAGGCCATGGGCGTATCGCCATGCAACATGGTCTCCACAACAGCGACCAGATTGAGGCAGGTGGCGCCCACATCGATGCCCAGGGTGCGTGTGCTCGGCTCATAGGTGACCTGCAGTGGCGGCGGAATGCGGCTCACTTTGGTCGTGGTCGTTATCTCGTTGGAATAGGGTGAACCGTTCTTAGGATTCAATGCTTTCACCTTGAAGCCATAGCTCTGATGCTGTTCCAACGACGTCACCTTACAGGGTATGTCTCGCTGACAGTCGACCTCCACCCAATCGGAATTGGCATTTGCCAGCGTTGCACAATCCGGTATTAATTGCTCCTCCCTGGGCATTGCAACCCGCCGATAGCTGACAAAGAACTTGGTCTTGCTCAGACCACCATCGAACCCAGGATCCCAGCTGAGTGTCACATAATTATGACCCACATCGACGGCACGCAGATTCGTTGGCTTCTCCGGCGGACCCTTCTGCTGCAAACGGATGGGCGCCCGAATGGTGTTCAACGAGTTGACCACACGGCAAGTGTACTCGCCATAATCGGAGTGCGTCAACGAGTTGATGCGCAGCACCGACGTATAGATATCATTGTTATCGGTTGTGGTGCTGATCTCATAGTGGCCATCCGAGGACATGGTTAGAGGTGACGGATTATTGCCAAATTGCCATTGGAATTCGGGTTTGGGGTACGCCTGCACCTTGCACACAACCTCGGCGGTTTCCCTGATGTCGAATGCGACCTTATTGTACTGATGTAGCACAATCGGTTCGTGTTCGATGCGCAACTGCATCGATGAGTTCGCCGAGTTCACCTCGTTCTGGTACAGGCAGGTGTAGAGGCCACGATCACCCGGCACCAGCTGATTACCACCGGGCCTTGCCGTGCCGCGAAACTTGAGCATGCTCTGCACGGTGACCATACCGTTGGGACCCTGATCGGGATTCGTTTTCACCTCATACAGATTGAGTTCGGGCAGTATCTCGACACCATCCTTGAGCCATTTAATGCTCGGCGCTGGTTTACCCTTGGCACTGCAAGTGACCGCATAATCATTGTCCGCCACGCGACGCGTCATGTGCTGCTGCAGCTTGGCCAGGAATTGCGGTGGCTGATGGATCTCCAACACAATGGTGGCCATATTACCGATGCCCAGCTCATTGACGGCATGGCAATGATACTTGCCCTCATTACCCAGATGGGCCTTGGGTATGGAGTACTGTGGTCCCTGTGCGAGTATCTTTTGCCGGCTCGAGAACTCACCGTCCATGTCGCGGAACCAACGATACTGCGGCACCGGCCAGCCCGGCGGATTTGCCGAGCAGGTGAGGGTGACGCCGTTGCCCACATGCACCACCGGCTTGTTGGGCGTGATGAACGCCTGGCCGGGACGATGACGGACGAGCAGTGCAACCGTGGAGTTGCCGACACGTTCACTACGCTCCTGGCCCTGGCTCTGCATTATGTTGACGGCACGGCAAATATAATTTCCGGCATGCTCGGCGCGCACCGAGGCTAATGTCAGGATATCACCATTATAGCGAAAATCAGAGGCACCCTCTTTCAGCCATTCGATGGTGACTGGTGCCGGATTCGATGTGACATTACAGCGTATATTAACGGTTTCACCTTCTTCGGCCTCGCGCGTCTTCGACTCGATGACCACCGTCGGCGGATAGAGTATATCGAGTATGAGCTCCTGTTCGCCGGTCTTGCCCAGTCCATTGTCGGCACTGCACGTATATTTGCCCCCATCCTGCACGCTCACCCGATGGATGGTGTGCACCAGGGAGGAGCTAATGAAGCTCCCGTTGCGTGTCCAACGGACATTCGGCACCTTCGGCTTCGCGTCCACATTACACTCCAATTTGGCAGTGCGGTCACGTTCCACTCGCAGCGGATTCTCCGGTCCAACCTCAACTCGGGCATAGTCTGCAAAAAAAAAAAAACAAAACATGAAATTAGCAATGAATTTATTTATATACATATAAATATATATTTATTTTCTGCTGTTTGGACATAAATCAGGATTACGCGCTCCTCCACAACCGATGAAAATTAATAAACACAAAGCATTCTTCGTTGGGCTGCCTAATCAGTGGCATCTAAAACTTGTAATTGAATTAGCCGAACTGCAGTTGGCCTGATTACCAGCAAAATTTGTCATTTATTAATTAAGCTAATCAAGTGACGTGACGGGCTTGGAGGAGTCATTCGACTCATTGGACTAATGCTACACGAATCCCAAATCATTAGCAACTCTCCAAGCAAAAGACACTCTCCCATTTCCAAAAGCGTCTAAGTCTATAAGTCGGACATTAATTGTTGAATTAAGTACCCAAGATTATTGGCCTGCCTTTGTGCAAACTTATTTTAGCCAACTTTAATTTGACCTTCGAGTTAGATTAAATTCGAGGCTATACAAATAGCTTTTTATGTTGCCAATTTAATGACCGAAAATTAATCGCTTTTAGCGAATTTTCCATTTAATTGCGCTGCAAAACTTTAATTTATTAATTATTTGCATTTATTTAAGCACATCATCCACAGATGATTCTCATCTCAAGTCTCAAGTTACTTTATACCAGACTCAACCAAGGACTCGGCATCCTTTCGGCACGTTCTGCAACATTAGTTAGCTGCTTTATTTTAAACCACAAATCTTTCAAGACCGTTTTCGCAAGTACTCTTAATGGCTTTATATTTGTAATTTGCAATTTGCCAACATTTTATAACTCTTGCCCACCGCACACTTCTCCCCACTTTTGGCAGACCACCGTGTTGAATCTGTGCACCTGCACTTGACTGCATCATATTCTTGTCCCTCTTCGCATTAGTGGCTCCTGTGCACCGCAAATGCTGTGAAATTATGTGGTATATAACCTCAACTCGAGCTCTCTCAGCCTTGCCACTATCCAGCGCCATTTGCCAACCACCTCCAGTGATGTTACCTCACTTAGCTGCTACGCTGCTCTGTAATTAACTGAGCCGGCTAAGTGTCGGCTGCCGGTTGCCTAATGACTGTCCATAAAGTCGCCAACTTGTCGTCGCATTGACAGCCAGCAATCTTAAGAAACTAGAGCAAGAAACCCCAACCCTCCTCTCTAAACTCCACATCTGTGAAATTATAGTAAATTGCGTAATTCCTGGCTACCTTTTCAGGTCTGGCCCAGCTGCAGGAAAGCAAAGTTAAGGTTGGGTTGGGATTCGGATTGGGGTTGGGTTTCAGGTTCAGCTGGTTGTTGGAATTTTTTCTTGGTCTTTTTTAGTTTAGTTCACTCTTTGCGTGTTTATGTGCGTGTAATTACATTTGATTGTCTACCTTTGGTCTGTGCGTCGAGTTTGCTCTCCGTCTCTGTGTGGAGAACGAACCTCATCCGAAAGTAGTGCCGACAAACCATTAAGAAATTGTTGTTTATAAATTGACGCGTTCAGCACTTTTGCCTGTTGTAAATGGTTGGGTCTTCGAAATTGGCTTAATTGTCACTCTTTGTGAACATGTTTTACACATTTGGGCCACTGCAATTACATTCCACAGAACTCATGTTGTGCAAACATCAAATTAACCTAAAACTGTAACGGAACCCAAGATGAGGAGGTTTCTTTTGACCCGAACTCAACTGTTGATTACTTTAAAACGGGCAGCGAAAATGTTGCCTTCAATTATTTTGTAGCCACTTCGTGTTCATAAATAATGAACACAAAATAATGCCAAGTAGTAGAAAGAAAAATAACAACACAAATATAAAAAAAAAAGAAAAAGAGAGAAAACAATTTGATGCGTGTTTTGCATGTCAATTTCGTGCTGTTCGGCCCAAACCTTCAATTATGCCCTCAAATAATTGAATTAGCTTACAGATCCAGGTGAATTCTCAATTTCAAATTTTCGCGCACCCTCAGTTAAATTGTGTTGCAAATAAATATTTTTCCAATCAATTTCGGCGCCCAAGAAACAAAAGAAATAATAATAATAAAGCAGAGCAGAACGTGTTAAGGTATTTCAGTCCCCCGCTGAAAAGTCTGCTACATTAAATTTATATTGGCAAATCTGTCGCTAATGCCCTATAGATGGCGCTGTACGCTATAAATTGAAAGCAAAATTAACAGTTTTTAGTCGCGCTTGAGCTGCTGCATTATAAACAGTTTATTGCTAATCCGCACGTTCAGCCAGCCCCGAGATGATGGCAAATGAATGAAAATGAAATTTTCAATTTTTTGACTCGGCCCTAACTCAATTTTCTACTCAGTTCTGGCCACTTAATACTAACGCAATTTACAGACTGCGCCGCTGCTGCTAAGCAACAATTAGTTATTAGGCAGCAGCTTCTAGTCTTCATCCTTACTTTTGGTAGGGGAGGTGAGTTGGTTTAATTTCGTTATGGCCACGCGCAGCGCGTGGCACAAAAGGCCAAGCGAAAAGGGCAAAAATAAGCCAGACAAGCTTAACAAGGCAGCTTCAGTTGATTTCGGGCAATTAATTTAATACAGCAGGTTGACTAAAAAACACGAACAAAGGGAGAAAAAAGTAAAAGAACTAATACACCAAAGTAAAGTAGAGACGAAAAAACAATGAAAAGTGCAATACAAATTAGTGCTAATATTAATTTTAATTTTAATTGTAAAAGCGGGCGAATTGCATTGAAATTGAAATCCTTTTCAAGCGCGCGCGCGCGTCCGCTTAACTTGGCTTACAGCTGCCTGAGACAAATCCAATTTTAATATGTGGCCAAAAAGAAAAAAAGGCGTGGCTCAAAGGAGTGGAAGGGGAGGCAGGCGTGGCCACAAAATGCCAAAGTTAAAGCTGAGTTGAAAGCGGAATTGATATGGCCAAGTGTGTCTGGCCAAAAACCAAACTTAAACCACTTCGTTCTAGGCACTTTTGGCCAACTAAGATAAATGATAAGGCAAATGAGCGCAACTCTCGCGAGAGGAGCTCACATCTTCGTCTCCAGCGCCACTTGTAACTAATGAATGTGAAATTAAAAAGTTCGGAGCTTAGCCGGAAACGTAACGGAAATACAATAAATTATAGAACCGCACAATCCAATATAAGCGTTAACCACTTCCCCTCCAAACCCGAAATAAATAAGAGTTACACTGAGTAGAGATGAATGTGGAAAGTGAAGTGTGGAGTGACTATGCGACTCTGAGTTACCCTGTAATTATAATTCTTCTATCTTACAATTCGTATTTCAATTTAAACTGATTGCAATGATGAGGTTTAAAAATTAAATGGGTTTTGCTTTTATGTGATGATGTCGATTGCCAACTTCCGTCTACAACAACAACAACATTTTATGATGGCTCATTGTGTAAACCATTTTAATTAGTTGTAGGGTATATGTATAAAACCACTCGAAGCACTTCCAAGACACACAACAAAAGCAACAGCAACAGCATCAACAAACTTCCACAATTAATGCTTTAATTCGTTTGCGTGGCAGCTGCTGCGTTTGCGTCTAAAATGTTATTGACCTGGTTTGGCTTGCGGCTAGCAGTTGTTGGCCGCGTGCCTTGTTTTGGTTAGTTCCTTAGTTGGTCTTTTGGCCATAGACTCCTTTTGGTATCAAGACCAAATCAGCATCTCACTCATTGTCTCTCTCTCTCTCTCTGCCTCCTTTAGGCCAGTGCTATCAGACAGACATAGTAGTAGTTGTTATTGCCATGATTTTCATCATTTACTAAATGTTTTTCTTGGCTCTCAAGTTCTTGCTTCCTACTGTGTGATGGCCAGCAGTTGACTTTTGCCTTTTTGCCTGGTTGTCGTTGTCTCAGCATGAACGTCTACTCCTCCTCACCCGCCACTCTCTCTCACACACTATCTGAATGCTCTTTGGCTGTTTCTGTAACTTGTTAGTTTTCTTTAGTGGCCTCTACAAGTTCTGTTCAAGTTCCCCTCGCCAAACACAGCCCAGTCAAGTAGTCGTCTCACCGTTTCAGCAGCTTCATGTTCTTGTCTTGTTTTCCTATTAAGTCAAGAATTTTTATAGCATTTAGTTGGAAAAGCTTCAACATATTTTTTTGCAACTATCGCCTCTTCCTTCTCGCTCTCTCTCTCTATATATATCCGGCCGTATTGGTCGCTGTGCTATGGCCATTCCAGAGAAATGTACGTACGCATAACTCGTGCCTGCTGTCAGCGCTTTTGAGCTATGAGCTCTTGTGGTTTTTGCTTTGGCTTTTTATTAGTTTCTTGTTGGGATTTCTGCCTTTTTTTTCTACCTCTCTCTGCTTGGCATGCCGAAAGTGGTTTACCAACCAAGCTTGCTCTCTCTCTCTCACAAACACATGCAGTCTAGGCTGGCCGGCTGCTTTGACCATGTGTTACCCCTTCCCACCGCGTTCACCTTGTCCCTTTCAGGCTAACTAGTTACTAAATTGAGCGCATAAACTAAAACAACTATTGCGCACAAATCCAAAAAAAAAAGAAACAAATGGCAACAGCAGCAGCAGTCAATGTAAAAGGGAGACAAGCTGTGGTTTTTCTTCGCTTTTTCTTTTTTATTCTTTTGCAGCTCATAAATTACAGGAAGACAGATTCCTTGAGTCGACAAGGCAAATAAACAAGCATCCGCCAAAGAATGAGTGAACGACTGAGTGAGTGGACAATCTGCCATAAAGTTTAACAAGCACATTAACTTAAAACCAATAAAGACAAGAAGCCAGCAAAGTAGTCAGTAGTCGGCTAGATTGCCAAATATAAAAAGAGCTCTTCAGCAAGAGTATTTATTTTATAGTATTGAAACTACTTGAAAATTATTGCAAAAGCTAACAACTCACGTATAACAACTTTCGAACATATTTTGAAAATGTCTAATCAAAGACTGAAATAGACCACTTTATTTATTTGAAGCATCGTTGATCTCTTACGAAACAATATCTGTGCTTTCATATAAGAAATAAAGATTGCGGAGCGGAATGGAAATTGAGGCCACTCCACAAAAGATTTTCAAACTACAAAGCAAACTGCTGGGCAAATAAACATTTGCGAAAATGCCAATAAAAGCCAAAAAAATAAAGCTATTTAGACTTATCTGCGGGCTAAGCAGAAATACATGTTCAGTTAAAATAGTTTATAAAGTGCTCTGATGCCAGCACTCTTGGGTAACAAAATCAGCAGCAGCAGCAGCAGCAGCAGTAGCAGCAGCAGCAGTAGCAGCAGCAGCTGCTATCAAAACTGATAAGCGGCCGAAATATTTATTGCACTACAAACCGTTATTATCGACAGACAGATACAAGTATAGCTGCAGATGCACAAATGCACAGATACTCAAATTTAGATACATATAGTGGTGTCAATGGGGGCAATTGTGGTCATGAAATGAAATCAACAATTTGTGCCGGCTACAAAAAAAAAATTATTTGGCTAGAAATGATTTATGAAATATTTTGCATATGAGGTTTTTCATGACTACCGACGAGGGAAAATATAATACAATATGTGTGTGTGTGTGTGTGTGTGTGTGTGTGTGTGTGTGTGTGTGGCGTATTGATCAACTCTACCCATGTAAACAACACAAAATGGAATTGTATGTGTGAGACACAAAATGAACAAATGAACAAATACGTGGCACACACAAATTGCGCTGCAAGTTTATTTTTATGGCACAATTTGTGGCAAATCAATGTAGAAAACTTTTCTACAAAACTAATTTTATGTGCTTCGCTTTGCGTTTTTTTTCTCATCATTTTATTTCGGACATGTTAAAAGCATAAACAATTTACAAATTTCCCGAAACGCAAAGATGCGGGACGAGAGGGTGGATGGAGGTTGAAAGAAGCAGGAGCAACAGCGCTGTCGTTGCAATCAAAGCTGCCCTAAATTAATTTAAAAAGAGGCAGCAACAACAGCATAACACAAACTGGAAAAAGTTGTTGCTGCCACGCTATTTAAACAACACAAATTTTTGTAAATTGTCTGTCTGGAATTTTAATGGTAAACAAAAATGGGAAAGAAAAAAATAGAGAAAAAAAAGGAATGAGTGGGGCATCAACTTTGCCCATTTGGCAGAGGCTGCTTTAAATAGGCAGCCAAATTATTGACAAAGTTTCTTGTTGTTGGTGTTGGTGTTGCTGCTACTTTATTTTTTTTTTTTTCTAGCTAAACACACATGGAATTGTAGATGTTGCCGGAGAGAAGAGGAGCTGGCAAAGTTGCCAAGCTGCGAGGACTGGGCAACATCATGCAGGCCACAAACGATGTCATTAGTGTTGGCATTTGGTTGTTGCTTGTTGCTGTTGTTGTTGTTGCTGCTGCTATTATTTGCACAGGGCATGAAGCAAAAAGTAACAGCAGCCCGTGCAGGGCGAAACTTTTGCTTTTATTTATTTACTTGCCCGCGTGCGCGCCAAAAGCAAAAAAAAAAAAAAATAATAGCAGACAGAAACAATTATAGGCAAAGTCGAAGCTCTTGATGCCCTTAGCAGAGTGTGTGCGTGTTGAAGAGCTTGAGAATTGCAAGACACAGCTAAAAGCTAGGCCAGTTTAAATGAGTGAGTTATAAGCCACGTATAGTTGTTGGTAGAGCATCTCTATCGATCTCCCTATCTTTGATTAACTATGTCTATATCTATAACTATATCCTATATCCTATATCCTATATCCTATATCTATATCAATATCTATATCAATATCTATATCTATATCTATATCTATATCAATATCTACATCTACATCTACATCTACATCTATATATGTATATGTATATCTATATTTCATGTATCTATCTATCCGTCTATTTCTATATATCTATCCATCCCAGTCTATTTCTCTCTATCCATATTTATATCTCAATCTCCCTCTGCCTAACTCTCTTTCTATCTACCTATACCTCTACCTTTAGATATTTCCCTCTATGTTTGCTTATCTCAAACAACTATCGACTTAACATAACGGCATAACTGTAAAACAGCTAACAGCAACCATTTTGACAAAATATTAAACTAAGTTAATCTAAATTCAATCTCTGGCAGCAGCCACTGGCAACTCTCATAACATATTCAGTATGCTCCTTGCGCCCACGTCTAGTCGCAAAAATGGGCCAAGTGAATTTGCCAAGCCTGAACTAGAAAATAACCCGAATATATATAGAAAAAAAATGAAAAAAATACAAAAAGAAAACACAAGAAAAAATACGGAAAATGAAAACGAAAACTCGGGCAACACGTAAAGCAAATTTTTGAATGGCGTAATTTTCAAGCGAAACGAGATGTGTAGATTTTGTTGGCAACAAGGAGGGGTTTGGGAGTGCCGGGGAGTGCGGCTAACTATGGTTAGGGCCGGCGGGGCAGGGCAGCTGGCAACACACAAATGGTTGAAATAGCTGAAGCGGTTGAAACAGTTGAGTTGAGCAATTTCAGCAACAGCAGCCAGCAAATTTTTGATGCTTTGTTTAACTTGCCTGTGGTGTGTGAATGAGAAAGAGATGAAGAGAGCGAGAGAGAGAGGTAGGGGGTGAGATAGCAAGCGTAGCCTAGCATTAGGCGCAAAACGGAATTACTTGCCGAAAATAAAACAAATAAAACAAGTAAAAGTTTTCGACGTGCACCACAGAGAGCTTGATAACAGATAGAGATACAGAGAGAGAGAGAGAGAGAGAGGAAGAAGGAGACAGAGCAGCACAGAGAGAAAAGTGAAAGGTAGAGAAGGAGGGGTGTGACAGAGAATCAGACCCCGCTCTTCTATGCCTATCTATATAATAAACTCAATTCGCGTAAATTTTTGCTTTTTATTTTATTTCACTTTTTTTTTACATCTTTTTTTTTTTGTGGCGCGTCTATCCTGTCTAAATATATATATGTATATATAGATATATAGAGATATGAGATACTAAAAAAGTAAGTGGGATTGTCCTGGCAACTGGCAACTGGGCGCAACAGCGCACTTTGACCTAAATAATTAAATTCAGAAAGAAGCAAAGTAGGAACTTTGCTTTTAGCGCAAGAAGTTGCTTTTTATCCTTGGTGTCCTTGGAGCAAAAGTTGTTCCCCTTAGTGCAGCAGTTGCCTTGCTGTTTGCTGCTTCCTTTGCAGCGGTGCATTTCATTTAATTTAATGCTAAATTAATTTACTTCATTGCAGCGCGACAAAGTAAAAGTCGAGCAGCAGCAGCAACTGAAACAACCAAAGCACTTTATGCAGATTTCATTGCCTTTGTAAATATTTAGTTAATTTGTACAGATTTTTACCACCAACACCCCCACTCCCACCCCCACCCACTCAGCTAAACATCTCAGTTTCAAAAGCAGCTGTCTGTTCTCAGTGGCATTAAGGATGCTGCGACAGCTGATTGATTAAATCTTACGCATAACAAACAAAAACACTTTATTTTATTTTTAGCACTTAGCATAAAGATTGAAGGTTTTTTTATTGAATGATTTTTCCAAAAACTAAGCAGACCAACCCAAAAGTATATTCATCTTATATGGAAATATTATAATTCTAAAAGAAATATAATTAAGCAGTAGTCAACTTTTAGCAAAAACACTTCATTTGGTTGTACAAAATGCTTGTAGCTAAAGCGTTTCTATGCAACTCTTGCTGCTGCTGCTGCCTGAAAATGAAAAGTTTTCAAATTATTTCGGCACAGCATAAAACTATTTAATTTCGCAACTTTTCTAATTGAATTTGGAGCAGTACTCACAAAACACACAACTCGAACGACTGCTTTCGAGACTCGCCAAATACAAAATATGTTTGCGATCTGCACAACAAAAAAAAAAACTTTCAGAATTAAAATATACCGAAAAACAAAAATAGCATTTGGAGAATTTCCATTTCTGGTTAATTTTTGGGTTAGTTATCATTGCAGCTGAGCGACTGCTACCTTTGCTACCTTAGGGGCAACAGCTCTTGCAACTTGCCAACTTGCAGTTGCAACAACAAGTTGATCATCGTCATCAGGATTATCATAGTCAAGCGTCATGTGTGGCAGCCAGGGGCCAACAATAAAAACACACAGCGGTTTGCCCCGCTGGCTGATGCTGCTGCTGCTGTTTTTGTTATGGCAGCAGCAATGGCAGCAACAGCAGCAGCAGCTGCTGCCCACAGCAAAAGCCGCCATGGTGTCCCTCAACCTACACCAGCAACCACCCCCCCCGCACATTTATGCCCCAAGCAACGTCAGCTGCTGCTTTATAGACTCTATCTCTCTCTCACTCTATATATATATATATATATCTCTGTTGCTAAGGTTGTAGTTGTAGTTGCAGTTGATGTTGCTGTAAGTCAAGTAGAAGCTGCTGCCAATGTAAACAATGCAGCAACAACAAGCGAAAGCCGCTCGCCAGCAGGCAAAATGTAAATAAAATTTTTTTTAAATTAACTGCCAGCCACGTGGCACTGTAACAACACACACACACACCCGCCTCCCACACCCTTTGGCACTTGCGATTGCTGCTGCTGCTGCTGCTGCAGCTGCAGGAAATGTATCTACATATGCATAGTACAATATTCAAGATTGTTGTTCATATTGTTTTTTTTTTCTTATTTTTCTTCTTTTTTTTTGTGATTTTATTGCTGCCGCTGTTTGGCTGGCATTTTAGCTTTTGCAACTTGTTCCATTTGTTGTGCACTCTTGCCGCACTTTTCTCTTTGGCCAGAAGGAGAGAAATGGATGGAGAAAAAAATGGTGTGCTCGTCAATAGTTTTGCTGCTGGCTGCTGCCAGTTGAATGTTGCTAGCTGTGTGCTACTGCTGCTGGCTGCTGCTGCTGACTGCTGCTGTTGTTGTTGTCCATTCCGTTCTGCAACATGTGCCGCCTTTTTGTTTGCTCGCAAGCACTCGCATGAGTTGAGAACTTATAGTGGCTATATACAAATCCACCCGCCCACCCACTCACCCGCCAGCCAGCACTTAGGTGCAAAGGAAGCGAATGCGAGTCCGTGAGCCAAATGTGAAATGCGAATAGAAAAAATGCTGCCTGACTACAGCTACTACTGCTACTACAGCTACTGCTCTCAATTGTGATAAACTAGCAAAGCAACAAGACAACATAGGCTATATATGTATGTGTATATAGAGAGGTTTGAGAGGCGTATCGTTTGACATAGCCTAACCATTGTAGCTATGCATGCTCAAGTTTAATGTTCACTTTAAAAGTCAAAATTCAGTTTATGGAAACAAACACTAAAACCCCATTCGATATCTGTTTCAATAATAAACAGCGCATTTGAAAATCGTTCACTTTTCATATCATTTTGTACTCCATTTGTATTGATTTTATTGTTGGGTCTGTCGGACTGCAGTTCATATTGTACAACTAGTCAGATACACATGCAACATGTGTTGTGTCGTAAAACTTTACCATGCCAAAAATGCTGCTGCAAATGAAATATTTCATTTATATTTTTTAGCACCACAGCCCCCGCCCCTACCCGCTCCACGGGCTATACGCTTTGTGTCAGCATAATAAATTTATATGTAGACGTTGATATGCTGTAAATATTATTCCATTTGCCCGCTGGCCAACAACAATCCCAGAAATGTACAAATAAACATATGCTTTTTCTATTCTATATTCCATTTTTTTCCCCCGACTGGAGAATTTGGTTTGGCGGACTGTGAAACATATTACTCAAATTTGCATTTAATATTTATACTAATAATTAGATGGAAATTACTTCCATAAATACAAGTTTTAATTGGCCGGCTATGCAAATGCAAATTTGATTATGCAATTAACTAAAAAGCGAAAAAAAAATAGTCAATCAAAATGAAATATTCAATTGGAACAAAAAATAAATTTATTAATTGCTCATGCGGCAGAGCGTTTCTGATAACATCTCAGGAAAAAAAAACTAAAACTAATAAAAGAATTATGCCAGCAAATGAAAGTTTGCTTTTACAAACAAACAAACAAACAAACAAAAAAAAACAAAAACCAAGAAAAAATGCATTGAAAGCAAATAGAAAACAGGAGCATGAATTGAACAGCAAATCAACTTAAATAAATAGAAAAACGAATCGAATGCACACTCGAATCGAATGTTTATAGTTGTTGTGTTACTTTTACACATTTATCGACTCAATTCAGTTCTTTGTAAATTGTTTACACACCATTTTTGTTTCTATTTTAGAATTTTATTGAAAAAATTACACACGAAATATTTGAGAGTTTATTGATTTGAATGCTTTTGATTGCACTTGCGCTTGCCGACGTGAATGTAACGAACAAACAACAAGTTGGTCAAGCCAACATTTTCAAATTGTGTTTAAAATTGCCAAATTGATGGGATTTAATGTAAGCGTTGACCGCAAGAATGTTTTCTAAGAAATGTTGGGCTGAAAAATGTCGCATGGAATATGACATACCAAAAAAAAAATTAGTACAATTGACATCTAATAATTCATTTACATTTTTGTAACAATTACATTTCTTTGCCTTTGTTGCCACAATTGATGTCTGTTTCCGTTTCCGTTTGTTCTCTAAAATGTATTCAACATTTTATAGCAAAGATTCGGACAGCAGTCAAACCTGACATTCATCAAACTAATACAGTTCACAAACACATTTTGTGGCTACAAATGTTGCGGACATCAAATGGAGTCCAAACTGCAGGGCGGACCAAATAAAATTCTAACTGGAGTCCAAAAATATTTTATTCAACTTATAACTAACTTCGACAACTGATCCAAAAAAACTAGTAAAAAAAACTTGACTGCAACAAATTCCGCTGCAGGCAAATGAATGCAATTTTGCTTGCAGCTGCAGCTGCAACACACAGCTCAGTCAGCGCTCAGTGGGAATCCATTTGAGTCACGCGAATTTTGTGGTCACTTTATTTTTTTTATTCCTGCAACGCCCTCAAGCTGTGCGTCCCAAAAAAAAAAAAGAGAAATTCTCGATAAATCCTAAAGCGGCAAATGGAGCTCGCTTGCCTGCTCCAAAAAAATATCGTTGCAACTTTATGTCTATTTTTGTGGCACACACATGGGCGCTGACTCTAATATGGCAGCAAAGTTTTGTAAATAAAAATTTGTGCAAATTTGGCGCAGAATGCGCAGATTGCATTGCAACATCGGTTGTATATTGGCAGCACGCTGCTGTCTGCCACACGCCACCCACCACCCTGCGCCCCTCACCGTCACCACGAGCGGAAAACACGTCACGCTGTAAAGTCAAACAAATGTGTGCAAAACAAGCATTTCGACATTTCAATTTTGAATATTATTGACGTGTTTATGCGGTGACGCAAGGAGCTTAATTGGGTTAGGTTGGGGTAGGGGTAGGGGTTCAGTTATGGGGCAGTTGGGGCAATATTCTCTACGTATTTGTTCAATTTGTCGCCGTAGCGAGATTTCATTGATTTACAGAATTTACTTTAATTAGCACAGCTGAAAATGATGCCAACGCACAGGATATAAATATTTATGGAGATTGGAAAAGCATTGCCTGCCCTCCTCTGTGGTGGCGTGGGGCGTGCCAGCAGCAGCTATCTAGTTCGTTTGGTCTGTTGAAACAATGCCGAGTCATTGTGCAGCAGCACAGCCCTCATTGTAATTGAGGCACCGGCAATGGATATGTGTGCTGATGTTTACACTATTATTGACATCATCAGTAGCAGCAATACAACAACAACAACTACAATGGAAACAACATCATTATCATGCTTCTCTTCGTTTTGGTTTCAACATCATCATCATCATCATCATTCACAATCCTAATCATTTCAGTCAACAAACAATAGTCGAGCCAAAACCTAGGCCATGACGAACAATTCAAACTTTGTCATTGGTTGGCTGCATAAATTTATGCCTCTGATAGATGAGATGAAGAGAGAGAGAGAGAGAGAGAGAGAGAGAGAGAGATAGCGAGGAGGAGTGTGATATGGCATCTCTCTCTCTCTGTCAACATTTGTAATTACCAAGTCGCATTGTTCAGGTCTTACTCACAAGCAAATTAATGCCTGTATCATTTAGATTTGTATTAAGAAAATAGTTATTGCTGAATTTTGGAATAGATTTCGAAATCGGTATATTTGAAATATATATATAGTGTATTATTTTGGTATACTAGACAACTTTTACTTTAACATTTAATTAACTCATTTGATTTTATAGTCATATTATGGTGTTAACTGCCTTTGTGAAGGCAACTCCTTGGCTAAATTGTTGTCCATTCGGCTATTCTTAGAAACAGTTTTCCATGATTGCTGTTATGCGATACCTAATTATACCCTGAACCCATTAAAAATGTGTAAAAAGGGTATAATGGTTTTGCGCAAATGTATGTAACAGGCAAGGTCATATAGCCATGTCCGTCTGTCTGTATGAACACGCGGATTTCAGAGTCTATAAGAGCTGGAGCTGGAGACTTCAAATTTGGAATATAGGTTCTCAAATACGCGGCGCAGATCAAGAGTGATTTTTTTATTATCGATAACTGCCTCCGTTTCTGGAATATATCGATACATGCCGATTTCCGCCATAAATAAATAAATAAATGCCATAATTTTGAAGGCAGAATCTAATTAATACATCATATACATATGCATATTAGTGATCCACTGCCAATTTCATCCAGATCGGATAAGAAACACCGTAGTTATAGTAGAAAGTAGAGAATGTGAGAATGAGATGGCATGATAATCGCCGCCAGCCTCAATATGTTTTTGTGTGTATTCCATGATTGCTGTTATGCGAAACCTAATTCTTACTTATACCTTCTAATGCTTTCTCTCTATCTCGCTCTCTCTGCCCCCAATTGCTGCGAGTTGATGCATGGCTGCGTCCATCAGGCAAAGTCCTGTCATCACACACCTCGAGCACGGTGTTCAGCTTTCAGCATTTCACGCATTGGTTAATGCGCATAATTATTGTATTTCAATTAATTTGCTTAGCAGAACTGATTCTGGGAATTTGCGTCCGTAACCTTTTATCGACGTTTGTCCTCATTCGTGTTGCCGCTGCCAACTGGATGAATGGCTAATGACGAATGCTTTTGGGCCAGGTCAACATGCGAACCGTAATTTGACCCAAACTGACCTCAGCACGCAACGCAGCCGATGGCATCTTGGCTGCCTTTTATTTTTCTTTTTGGGGATTTTACAAGTTAAATCTTTAGAATGTGGCAGCCCGGAATGCTGAGAAAACATACCAGATAGAGAGAGATAGGAAAAAAAGGCGGTTGTTAAAGAAACAAAGCATCCTTTTGTTTCAGTCCTGGGACTTAACCTGGGCTGCTGCTGTCTGCTTGCCTGCCTCGGCTGCCAGCTCACATAATGTGGCCAAAAGTGTAGCCAAACAATAAATGAAAATTGTGTGCAATTGTCGTGCCCTCTGCCAATGGCCAACCAACCCATCAGCCCCAAATGAACCCTTGCAGCCAAGCTGCAAACCCATAACCTACCAACCAACCCACACTCATTTCAACTCCCACAGTGCTTTCACGATCCAAGTTGTTGTCATTGTTGGCTGCTGCTCATTTTGTGTGGCTGTCTCTCTGTCGGTCATCTGTTTGTCTGTTGGCTTAGTTAGCTTTCTTATTGGAGTACTGATACTGAAAAATACAGCACAAAGCTTACTTCTCTTGATGCGAATATGAAGGTGTATATATACATATATAGATAGCCAAGTTTGTCCATTTATTTGGTATGGATTTTGAGCATCTTGCTAACGATTTCAATTGCTGGGTATCTGTTAGTCTGTCACGTAAACTGTTTGTTAGCTGCCATTGTTTTGCTGCTGTTGAGCAACTTTCATTTTGAGTTGGTTGCGTGTGCGTCGTTATCCTTTTTATTTGAAGTTTGCTTAATGCCAAGTAAATAGTAGTCACTACCACACACACACACCCACACACACACACTTAGAGCATAAAGGAAGTGGCAGATGGAGAGATAGAAAAGCATTGGCATTGCATTGTTTCGTTCGAAAAAAAGAAAAACCACAAATGTCAGACATAAGTAGGAGGTTCGTTTCGAGGGTCTCTTTTGGCCATGTGTGTGTGTTCATGCTGTTAACCCTGGCTCATTTCATGGCTTGTTGCCGACTATTTTTGCCGTATTATTGGTGTTAAGTTGCCTGCTACCTATGAACCCAGTGACAGCAAGTAGCACCACCAACAGCAGCAGCAGGCGGAGTAGAATCTGCTGCTGGTCGCTGTGCTCTTATCTGGTCGCATTATCATCATCATCTTCAATTTAATGCGTAGCAAACGACGAGAGGACACTCGACAATTTCTTGTTTTTGCTGCTTGCTTCTCGTTTCTATTTCTTCTCCCCCCCACCAAATGTTGCTGCTGCGCTTTGTTTTTGTGGCTTCGTCCTGGCAGTCACTTCCTGCCATTTGCCAGTTGGTTTGTGTCGTCTGTCCTTTTTATGTGTTTTTTTTTTGCTGCTGTCTCGCTTCTGTTCTTTTTTTTGTTTTTGTTGTACTCTATGTAATGCCACTTTATATGCCGCAGTTGATGCCTTTAGAGGCTTTTGTGTTTACGCCATGTTAAGCCTTGGAATCCCTAATGCCAAAGGACATCGCCAAACCACTCACTACACACGCCCCTCTCTCCACCCTCCGCACCCATCGCCACCCTGCCGAACTCGCCGCTTCTATTGGCACATGTGTATTGGCATTTGCTTCGTTGATTTTCCACAACATGCTGTGCCTATTTGCCTAGTTGGCCTGTCTCCTCTCGCAGCTCCCTCTTCCATCGCTGCTCATCCTGCGGGGTGTTAAGGTTCAAACATGGCGCAAGGTCGTTTCAACCAACCGAAGCGGGCAACATTTACATTTACATTTCCATCTATAGGCACCCATCTTCTACTTCTCTCCCCCTCTGTTCCCCGCATCATCAGTTCTATTTCTCTATCCGGAACGTGCCCGGGCTGCCTTTTTATGCATGATCTCATCGCTGACTGGCAGCAGGCTAGCATTCTGGCGAGGCTGCCAGGCAGGATGCGACAGAGCGTTCAATCCAAACATACCCCACCCTCCCATTGGCCCCATAGATAAACCTCCTCCTCCTCCAATCTTATATCTCTGGAATGGAGCTTCTTTTGGGACAGGCCAGACAAAAGTTAATTGCCTGACATTAAACTATGAAAATGATAGGCGCCAGGATAACGTATAATCACACACACACACACACACACATGTGTGTCAATATTATTGTAAAATTGTTGTGCGACTTAAGCACCATTAAATCCCCCAAAAAGGTAAAAATATTTGACAGCAGCAGCGCAGAGCAATGTCGGCTTAGAATCAAACCGAAAGTCAAGCAGGCAACCAGGCAACCAGGCAACCAGGCAACCTTGCAGCCTGGCAGCCTGGCAGTCTGGCAGCCCTGTACAATCCACAATCCTAGCAACAATTCTCACCAAGCAGCAGCTGTCTGTTGCCTGCCCGCTTTACTTTCCCTGCCGAGGAGGAGTGGTCTGGGTGCCCAGGTGAGATCCGATTAGGCTCATCAGGCAGCAGCACTAAAAATGCGCGTCGCAAGAACAATAAATTAGAGTCGCAGCTTAAAATACGCAGCAATCCGCTCTGCATAAATTCAATGCCAGCAGGCGAACACATAAACTCTTCCTAGGCAACGCCTCCCCTCCCACCCCCTTTGAGCCAGCATTCGACTCTGGGTTTGCCCTTTAAGTAATTGAATATTTACTCGGATTGCAGATAAAGTACTTAACAATCAGACGCAGGAGCAGCAGAGGCGAACTTAATCATGTAGGGAGACAATCAAATTTGAGCAATAAACATTGAGCTGCGTGTTTGGTTTCTTAGATGACCTTCTAATCCTTGAATGCAATTTAATAGCGTAGCTCCTTGCGATTATAGACCAATATGTTGTTCGATAAGCTGCCAGCATTACAGCTATTAAAAAGTACATAACTATTGGGGTATCACAAAAGTAGATATTTATTTTTGAGATCGCAGGAAAAATGGATAACGAACTGCATTCAAAGATTTTTATGATTGGGTAAAAGGTTGAGAAAAAATCACAAAATTAATTTTTTGTCGAAAGGTACAAGGACTATCAGGATATCCCTTAGAGCAAAAAAGGACGAAAGTTCCTCAAAAAGTTGAGATAAAAAGACTTCTTAAACAAGGGAAATTGTTAATGACTTGGTCATTTCCCTGCAGATCCTGTGTCAAACACCTTTTCTTTGACAGGGGCCATCAGCTGTCGAAAGGACATCCAAAATCAACCTTTCAGTTTCCGAGAAATGTTTTCGTGATTTCGAACCTTTCTTCTGATGTCCCACAACATTTTTAATTTGATCGAAAACAACCAAATTGAACATAATTAACAACTATTAATATTCCTACCAATTTAGACAATTGGAGTAAAAAAAGGCAATTCACCTTATTCTCCAGGGGCATTTTATGGTTATGTGCAGGCGACAAAGAGGAAGCAGCCGCTGATAATTTTCAATGGGGCTCCTGCAATTTATTGGCCGCAATTTCGCAATGACTTATTGAGGGCGATTAGACAAGGACGTGAAAGGACTGTCGTCAGGAGGCTGCTGATGGAGGTAAACTGCTCGGTGACTACTGATTAATTTCTAGGTGTCAATTGGCCAAGGTCTAAGTGAATTTTTATTGCTGCTCGTAAATCAGTAAATGTTTTCCAAATTTCTTAAATGGTGAATTGAAAAACGTTTGGCAACACAACTCTAAAAATTAAATTATTGCTTGATTTCATTTGCCAGGCAAATGGCTGAAAATGTCTGTTGACTGTTTGCAAAACCCCAAAGAAGAGGTTGTCCTTGCCCCCAAAATGGAATATTAGTTGTAAAAGGAGCTCTGTGAGTGTGTGTGTGTGACAGCAACCGCAAATGCTGTCGATGTCCTGGGCCGTTTGCCTGTTGGGCAAGGACTTTTGCCTTTGCTTTTGATCAACTCCTAGAGGGTTGCTTAAAAACGCATTAGCTCCAAACGCACGGCTCAAAGTAGCATTGACCACATGGGAAAATCCAATGGCCACAAACCGAACACCACACATATTGAAGAACATGCAGCAACTCCCATCCCTCTCTCTCTCTCCCCCCCATTACCCTCTCTCTCTCTCTCTATCTATTTGCCTCTTTGGAATTACATGTAGCACCTCTGCGGTTGCCTTTGTCGGCGCCTTTTGAAGAGTTGCCTTTAGCCTTTGGCTGCCTTTAAGCTAAATGCTCTTAAATTTATTATTTATCAGGCCGATTACCCCTTTTGCAAATTGCCCCAACCCCACCCAGCCCCATCCCCCTGCGCATCCTCAAATGCCAATTAATAAACATTACAAATTAGAAATCGTCGCGCTTTGCGGTTTTGGCTTATTGCATAATATTTCTAATTAAACATTGTGTTCAACAAACTAAATAATAACACAAAGTTTATTTTAACGATTTTTTTAATTCAACTTAATATGGTTTACAAATGCAAATCAGTGGGCGTGGCATGTGTGGGTGAGCATGGGATATGGTTTTCTATTTTAATTAAACCGCAGTCGCATATATTTTGAAATGCTGCCTATTAAATTTACTCACTCATTCATACATTCATTTATTCATAAATAAAACTCAAATGCTTTAATTAGCTCAATCATTGTGTGAGCGTCGCCAGAGGAAAGGGGCGCGTCTTATACTCTGTTTGTGGGTGTGACAGCTAATTAGCAACAGTTTTTACTGTAGCATATAATACGTGGGAAGAGCTGGTCAAACTTGTTGACAACAATATGTGAGTGTGTGAATGAGTGAATGGGCAAATGGGTGAATGGGTGAATGAGTGTGTGAATATTGCGTGTTGGCGTTTCTTATTCAAGATCTTAATTGAGGTTTATAGAGCGGAACTAGACAAGACTGGGTGTTATTAATACCTTTTAGTGTGACAACTGAATAGATTTGCTTGA
Organism: Drosophila nigritarsus; assembly: GCA_035044305.1. Classification (NCBI taxonomy): domain Eukaryota; kingdom Metazoa; phylum Arthropoda; class Insecta; order Diptera; family Drosophilidae; genus Drosophila; species Drosophila nigritarsus. The sequence goes on along the minus strand of JAWNMF010000133.1, from coordinate 3,898,185 downwards.
GTCGAAAACTTCAACTCTTATGGTGGCTACTGTGTTGGTTTTAGTTTGTTAACAAGCTGCGAGAGAATTTAAGTTTAATTTTGTTCAAGATTAGCCTTTGTTCAACTCTGGTTTAAGTTGGGCTTTAAACTTTGCCATCTTCTTAGTTTTTCCTTTAGTTTTATTTTTTTATTTTTTTCAAACTTTCTCTGTTGATCGGTGATTAGTCACTTAATCAATCAGGCGGCTTAACTCGACTGGTTTGGCTTGCGGTTTTTATAGATAGCTGGTGGTCCCCCGTCCGTCCCAGAATGCATGCAATTCACGCAATTAGCGTGGACACAAACCACACCCACACAGCAGCAGCAGCAGCAGCAGCAGCTCAGCAACACTAACTGCAGTTTGGTTGTGCGTTTTGCGTTGTGGTTCTAGCTTTAGCTAACTACTAATTACCAAGTGCGATGTTCTTGCGGCTTTGTATTTGAATTAATTACGCATTTGATGGTTGACCTCAGCAGTTGTTGTTGTTGTTGTTGCTGGTGTTGCTGCTGTTTCAGTTGCTGGACTGCAATTGCCGGGACAATATTTCAGGTTTTGGCTTTTATTTGGCTTTTGATTAGCTCTAATAGCCGCACGCTAATGGCCCAAAATGGGCGTAGTGCAGCGTTTAACTGCCACTTGTTGCAACAACAACAACAACAACAACAACAACAACAAGAGGCAACAGAAAACAAGAGGCGACAACGTTGTTGGTCACACATAAATTTCTATTCTAATTACTTGCGCTCTGAGTCAGCGGGTCAACACAGAAAACGTCAGCAGCAGCTTCACTTAATTTATGTGCTATACAAAAATTCAAATACAGCTATCCAGATATATGTTTCTATATATATATATGTGTGATTATACAAGTATACATATATATATATATACATACATATATGTTTAATGTTGTTGTTTGGGGACTCATTGCAATGGCACTGCAGCATTTTAACAAATGTGTCGGCGGCATTCGTTGAGCTGAGCTCGTTGCAAGTGAAAAGTTGCAAGCGGGGCGGGCTAATGGGTTGCAGCAATGTCAGTGGTCATGTCTGGTCACTTCATTATGCAGCCATGTATTTATTTATTTGCTGGCCGAGTCATGCTAATCAGACGTCGCCCAACGTTGGCCACTGAGGTCAACTGAAATGACACGCCCCCACATCCACCCACGCCCTCTGAAAACTATAATGAATAATGCGAGAAAGAGACAAGTTGACCATTAGCTAGCTGCATTTTCTATATTTATAAATAGACAAACACACAATTGAAAGCCGAGTTCAAGTTAGTTGTAATAATGTCAAAGGCAATTTGTCAAACTGGACACAAGAGAAAAGAGTCAAGCAGAGACTGTTAGAGACTGCAACTGGTTAACTGGGTCAATTACTTTAGAGCCAGCTAAATTCATAAGCACGAATATATTATTCAAAGTTATTCAATTGGGTACTCACAGTTAACATTCAATGTGGTTGTAGCCTCCAGACGTTTGCCCTCGTTCATGGCCCGATTGCGCACCACACACTTGTACTTGGCGCCATCGTCCTCGCGACGTGGTGTTATCGACAGTGTCGCATTCGTCGGTTGATCCTTGGTGCCACCCCGCAACAGACTCGCAGGCAGCGGCGAATTGGAGCCCTCGCGGTACCAGCTAAGAGATGTTGAAACAGTTCCAGTTATATCAATATATAATACCTATATATATATGAAAGTTGTCTGCATGAGCTCAACTTTAGCTAATACCGATTTCAAAAAGATTACCTATTAATACTAACAATACTTGTTACTAATTTATATCTGATCTGTATGGATTTAGCATTATTTTGCTGTACTCAATAATGACTAAATTTCAGCACGCCAATAAATAACAAATGTTTTATTCCAATAGTGAATGGAAATCGTAGCTAAACTAAACTAATAAATTAACAGAAAAATGTCTTCAAGTCTGGATTAAATATTCGCCAAACAAGTAAACGTATCTATCCTCCATTGAAGAAGCAAAAAATGTTATAAATATTTATAGATGCTGCACACTCAACAAGCTTCGTTTCCCCAAATTGTTTGCATTTATCTCAGAACTAACACGCTCACAGTGCATGCCACGAAAATAAAGTTGAAAATTGGTTTATCTTCACTTTGAAGATAACCCAAGTATCCCATCCATATATATATATATATATATATGTATATTCTCTATAAATACTACTCACGTTATTGTGGGATCTGGTGAGCCGCCAATACTGCTGCATGTCAGCTCCATGGGTTTATCTTCGGTGGCGACGGCAATGCTGCCCGGGGAGATGACCGGCGGATGGGGGGGCGTTAAGACGGTTAGATTGTGGAACTCCTGATGGACATCGGCACCGGTGCCCTTGGCCTTGATGCGGCACTCGAAGCGTCCATTATCGCGATTGTAGGACACATTCCTGATTTGCAGATCGTAAATGCCACGCTCCGGGTGAAAGTCGAGTCTGTAACGAACACAAAAGTAGCCAAAATTAAAGAAAATCTTTATCACATTTTATACATTTTAAATGGCTGCGACATTTTTGATGTGCGCCCTCCCCCAAAACATTTTATTAGCTTTTTGTGCACAGCAATTTAATTTCGAAATTCAATTTATTTTATTTAAAAACTTTGCCCATGCGAAACGGGTGATGTGACAACACTTCCACCTCCCCTCCACACGCACACCCCTCTAGGATCCCAACACTAATTGTGCTAATATTGAATTTTGCTGTCGTTGTCCTGCTGCGGGCCCTGACTACTGCCGGGTCCCCGCAGGTGGTTCAACTTTAAACGATTCGCAAAATAAATAAATAAGAAATGCTAATATTTGAGCAGAGTGTGCAGCAGAAAGATAGGGAGACAGAGGGAGATAGAGAGAGAGAGAGAGAGAGAGAGAGAGAGAGAGAGAAGACATGTGAAAGCAACATAAATAAAATCAACGTTCAATAAATGTTTGCATATTTTCCTAGACGATGACTTCGATTGACGATAACGATGACAACAGCGTCATAGAGACGGCAAGAAAAGGGGGTGTGGCAGTTAAGGAAGGGGGGCTGCATGAATTGCCAGACGTTAGCAACCGATTGGTAAACAAAATGTCAACAATTTTTGTTGTAGCTCTTGTTGAGCTTTGAAGTGTTTTTATCCATTTCATTTCTTATTTCGTTTTTTTTTTGGCAAATTTAATTGCCAAGGCAGAAATTTAAGGCCGCATTTTAATTTTGAATTTAGTTGGCTTAATTGGATTAATATATAATATTTGACAAGCGCTTGAAAAATAAAATGCATTTCGCACAAGATAATCAATACAAACTCAATCAAATTTCCAACGCCTAAAAGTGGGCAAATATATTACAATGTTGTCCCAGTTTGTCACTGAGAAATTTTTATTTAAGAATCGAATTGAAGATGTCAGATGTCAATAGATAAATACTTATTTAATACTAGAAACTAAATAATTATTAAAATAAATACATTTATTTTTGGAATATATATATTTTTTTTGTTAATAATTGTATACGCCAGCTAACTCTATAGATTTCCAACACATTGCAACACATTAATTATTTGACTGGTTGTCCTGCTGAAAATTGATGCGCGTCTCGGTAGCTGCTGCTGTCCACTTGGCTGGTCAATAAATGGATCAATGGATGAGATGAGATAGCCACTACAAGAGTTCATTGAATTGTCAATCAAGACAAGATATTCCCTTTCCCTTTGCTGACGAAAGTTCATTTGTCAAATGCCAACCAAGTCATGAATGATGCGATGCGAAGCGAAGCCGTCCCGTTTCAAGTGGACACTTGGAGCTCAGCTCATCTTATATTAGACGTTCAGCGTCTAGACGCTTTTTATGGCTTTAAATGAGAATTCACTCACAGGCCAAAAAAAAAGCGCAGAGCCGCGCAGCTGTTTATATTCCACACTTGGCTCGCGTACTTTGCTAATTGCTGGCAACCGCAAAGACAAAATAAAAAATAAATAAAAAAATACACACACAAACCAACCAGTTTAATTTGCAAGGCACGAACGCGTTGACCGTTGTAGTACAGTAAAACCGCAGCGCTGAACATGGCCACAAGCTTCAAGCACTTGGCTAACACAGCACACAAAAAAAAAAGAATTTAACTAAAGCGAAAATTTCTAAGCACAGCATTTGAAAAAAATAACGCAGACAATACGTTGTTGACCAACAAAAAAAAAATAGAAGAAAAAAAAAAGACAGAAAAGAATTAAAAAAAAAAGAAAAAAAATTATTGTTGCCAGGCAAATTGAGTCAATTCTCTGCAGGCGCTTTCTCGCTCGCTTGTCCTGCTTCGTCTGCTCGATTTTTATTTTGTATTTTTTTTTTGTGCGCTGCTTTATTATTTTTCTATTTGTCGTGGCGTCTCCAGTGGCCGACGACGCTGCTCATTTGCAGTCTGAGCTTGGGGACAGCGGACAGTGCACACAAAATAAAAAGATATCAAAATAAAAAAAAAATAAATAAAAAACGGTGCAAATTATAAAAATTGCTGGCAAAGCGCAGTTCTCAACTCATCGCCAGTCACTGGGGAAAAGGAGATGCTTTCACCGAATGCAGGCAGGCAGGCAGGCAGGCAGGCAGGCAGGCAGCAGGCAGCAGGCAGCAAGCGTTTCGCTTCAAGCATTTGCAGCAACTCCAACAACAACAGCAACTACAAAAGTGGAGCAAGCGCGTGTCGCACGTCCTTGAGCGCTTAAAAGGGCTCCTGCGGGATTTGTTGTAGACCGTTTTTTATTTTGTAGTTGTTGCTGCCTGCGATTTGCAAGTATGCCATTGCCGGAAGGCAACACTCTGTCTGCGAATTTGCTGTGCATTTCGGTTTCCAATTCGTTAAAGGCATTCCAATGCAGATTCTCTTTATCAATCTCAGCATCTCCCCTACCCCGCCTTCCACCCCACACACACACACCACGCTCTCTTGCTCATTTGCTCGACGTAAACGTTAAGCGGCCATTGCCACCGCATCCAATTATTTGGCAATGGGACATTCCGGCACATGTTTGTTGGCTTTTAACTTTCAACGCGATACCAATTTGTGTGTGTGTTTACATACATTTTGGCAGCATACTAATTCGAAAGTTCCCGGATATGAAAGCACCAAAATATCTCCAAGCTTAACAGATTTCTCAAAAGAAGCTCAAAGAACTGCTGACAGTTTATTTATTTGAATCTATATTTTCAGCAGTGAAAAAGCCGGAATTAAAAATAGCTTCAAATATTTAGCGTAATAATTATAAATTTGTTTCGAACATTGAGTTAATAAAAACAAGGCAAAACTAAAAACTTTACAAATGTAGACACAAATCATTAATATTTACAAGGATTATTTTGCCAGCAAAACAATTTGATTTGATTTGATTTTATAAGATTTCGCTAGGTGATTTCGGGGCGATTTGTTGGGATTTGTTTAGAATCAGCAGTTGGCAGCATGACTTGCATTCCAAAATGCTCGGCGAAATGTTTGTGTCTGCGTCTGGCACGTTAAATGAAATGTTTAACGATAAATTAGCTGCAGGCTTCAGGTCTCCGCTCTGCTCTCTTCTGCTCCAGTCTGCTCTGCTCTGCTCTGCTCAGTTCTGTTCTGTTCAGGTTTTGTAGTTTGTGGTGCCTTTGGGTCTTGGGTTTGTTATGGCATTTTGTGGCGGCGTTTCGATGACCCCAACCAAAAAAAAAAAAAATCTCGTCGGCCAAAAAATGAGCAGTAATTTCACTTTTGCAGCGACAGCAATGGCCGCAGATACAGACACAGATACAGACAGACACAGATTCAGATACATTGATATAAATATAGATTTAGCGGTATATGGGGAATGCCGTTTGTTGTGGTTGCTCTTGCTGTTGTTGTTATTGTTTGTTAGCTTTCGACGCAAATTGCAGTTAAAAAAGTATTTTACAGTTTCCCTGGGAACTGGGCACTCTGCCTTGCACAATGCGATCCTGTGACTGCTCCGTTAGCTAGGCTTGAGCTCCTTTTCTTTTCTTTTTTTTGAATTTTTTTATTTGGCATGTATTTCTATTTGGTGTTTTGTGTTGATTTTTTTTATTGCACACACACTCACTCACACACAGTCACACACACACAATCAGTGGTAGATGTGTGAATGTTCGGGCATTGTTGGGCATTTCATTTGGCTGGAAATGCATTTTGTGGCCTCGACTGGGCACTTAAAATTTATGCGTTGCCACATAAAGTAAAGCAAGAAGCAGCGGCAGATGTAGCGCAGCCAACAGTCAACAGCCAACATCCAACAAGCAGGAAAACAACGGCAAACGAGTCAAACCGAGCGAAACATTAAAAACAGGCCGAGCAGGCAATGCCGGAAGCGGAAATCGTAGCACGAAGCAAATAAAAATACAATTGCAAATGGCGAAGCAAGCGGACGGGTAATGAAAATGAAACATAAACAAACACAGTCAAATGAGAAGTGTGTGTGCGAGTGTGTGTGTTTGCCTCATAATTGTGTGACTGTTTAACACGCTGCGGCATTGGCAACATGGCTTAAGGATTAAGGCAGCGACTGCGAACTGGTTTAAATTGCCTAGAACTTGATTTCAATTAAGTTGCCAGTCATTCGCATGCATGAATTGCATTAAAAATACACACACCCACACACACATGTGCATATATATGCGAGATTTAATTAACTCGATGTAACTGCAAACAGGAACAGGAGCTGCCAAAAGCTATTTTCCCCACCCAATTTCATTGCTGTAGTTTCAGCTTATCATCATCATCAGCTTTTCATATAAGTCGTAGCAGTTGGGTGGGTAGACGGAGAGGGGGAGAGAGGGGCGTGGCATTTACTCACCTATAGCCGGAACTCAACTGCACTTCGCCAATGGCAACGTTGTCAAATTGCGCCGGATTCGATATCGAGCGCGTCCAAAAGAACGAGAAATCATTCGACTCGTATTTCTCGGTGAAGCGACACTTCAACACCAGATCCGCATTCTCGCGCGTATCGATGGACTCGTCAGCCAGGACCCCCACCAGGGAGCAGCTGCTCATCAGCGTTGTTAGCACAACTGTAATTATATTGAAATGAAATAATGAAATAACATTAAAAACATATATCGAATTGCATTTAGCCAATTATAAAGAGGCAAAGAGAAAAATTATCATAATATTGCTACTCAAAGTTTTTTTTTTTTTTTCACTAAATTTATTATGCATATATGAAACTTTTGATGATGGGCGCCACAAAAGATTGACAACTTTTCAATTTAGCCAAAACATAAGAAGCTTTCCCCACCACAGATGCACACACCACACCAGCAGGATGCTCATTATTATTGTTTTTACCGCTGTTGTTGGTGGCACCACAATATTTATTTAATTTTTAATAAACCATTATAGCTAAGCTTCAAACGCAGTCGCTCAACTTGTCAATAGGCCCGTCAAGGTAAATAAATAAATAAATAAGGAAAATAAAATAAAAAATGTTCGGTACAACTTGTGTGACGGCTAAGCGCCACCCATAACAAAAACCGTTGTCCTTTACGTTAAAAAAAAGAAAAGAAAAATAAGAAAAAAACGAGAAATCAAACGACAAAGTTCTCAAGTCCTTAGAACTTGAGACATAGGTGCGTGCGTAGCTGTCTCTCTCTCTCTCTCTATCTCTATCTGTGTCAAGTCAAGTCCTTTGCTTTTTGTTGGGGCATTACTTTTACTTTGCTGCGTAAATTTCGAGTAGAATTTATGGCCGCTTTATATTTGGCATCAAATATGCATGAGGTAGCGTTTAAGCCCAGCTCCTTTCCCCAATTTGAAGTCGGCAGCAGTGTGGCAATAAATTTGTGCATTTGCTGTCGCCGCCATGTGCTAAATTTCAAGATTATTTCAATTGGGTGGCGTCGACGAACCTATAGAGCGGATCGGGGGCAACAACTCTAGCAGTCATCGTATGGGCGTTTCTCCCACACCCTTTTTGCATTTGCCCATTAGGGCCAATAATCGTTAAAATTCACAAAAGTTATGCAGTCATGAAAATCGCATTAAAATTAATTTGACAGTCGTCTGGTAGAAGACTTGACTCAATGTTGTTGTCATCTCGCAAAAAGTAAAAGGCCGCAAAAGGTGGCAACTCTGGATGGCAAAACGCTGGCCGAGCTCCTAAATAAAACGCATCAGTTCTAATTTTTCTGTGGCGCTACAAATTTATGTCAAAAGTTTTGTGTGCCACATAAAATTGTGCACTTTTCTGGCATTTCTGTTGTTGTCGCTTTTGATGTTGTTGTTGCTACTGTTGTTGTTGTTGTATTTGTTTTTGTATTTGTTTCTTGGCCCATTCATTTGTGCTTACTGCCATTAAAGTTACTTTTGGCGCTGGCCTCGTTGAGCTGCGTTGCGCACTTCTTTTCACATCTTCTGTCAACGCATTTTGTCTGCTCATTTCGCTTGACTGCCTTCTTCACTTCGTCCTCATCCCCATCCTCATCCCCATCCTCATCCCCATCCTCATCCCCATCCTCATCCTCAATCCTCATCCTTCTGCCTCCTTTTACTCTACTAGCCCTGCTGTCCTCCGCCGTTTCTGCAGTTGCGTTTCTAATTAAAACTTTCAAGTCGACGGTCGGCGTCCAGGCGTCCAGGCGTCCATTCATTCCGTTGCACTTAGGCAAATTGCCAGAAATACAACGCTTTCGAATTTCGAGAGCTGCGATTCCTTTCCATCTTCATAGCTTTGGTATTCAGCTGATGTTGCTGCTTTTTTACGTTACTCGTTTATTATTAGTCATTATTTAGTGTTCGCTGCTTGGTAATTGATAGTTGACACTCGATATTTGCCACTCTTTTGCTTATTACTCGTTGTTTATTACTCGCTGTTAAGCATTCGTTGTTCTCTGCTTGAACGATTTTTTAACACTCGTTACTCCCCACATATATTATTCGTTGCTTATAACTCGTTATTTTCTACTCGTTACGCAGTAGCTTTGCTCGTAAATCGCATTTCAACTAAGAATTAGCTGTTAATTACACGCTGATTGCCACTCGCTATATATATATTTCGATATTTGTATTATATATATCGACACGCATCACTTTTGATACTCGACTTTTTATGTATGTACATAGCTAATGCATTTGATTGCTCAGCTGACTGATTACGCATACGCCCAGTGTGGCTTATACACATCAGTGTGCAAATATTTACAACGACACATAGACGCATAGAAACAACCAATACAGGCACACACTCGCATACACACACACACACACACAGACGGTACAGTTTGCGCATAAATTTCGCGGCTCAGTGCATTTTGTCATGTAAATATTGGCATATGCAAAAAAAAAAGCAAATTCCCTGAATGCTATCAATTTCACATTAATTGACATGCGCACGTAAAGCGATACAAAATGTCAGAACACAGCCAACCACCCCTTCCTTCCACCTTCCACCCGAGGCGCCACCACGCTTCAGGCAGAGTGGCGCAGAGTCCGCTTGCCTTGGACTATCATTAAGAATTCAGGCAAAGTCGTCGGCGCGCCATTTAAGTGCAGTTAATGAGCTGGCAAACGGTTAAAAGACCAGCTAGCCAGGCTGTCAGCTTGCAGCAACTAATTAAATTATCATTACGCATTACGCATCTGAATGGAAGATGGAGAAAAATGTCTTATAATTGCTCGCTGGGAAATTAAAAATAATGAAATGCAAACAGGACGACAGATATGACAGACAAATGGTGCGCCATTGCAGGATGCGCAAGTGAAAATTCAATTTCCGGTGTACAAATATACAAAAAAAAAAAAAAAAAGAAAAAAAGAATAATAATCCTCATGGAAAAGAAAAAAATAAAAAGGATATTCCCCTTTGTACATAATAAACAAGTAGGGCGCAGGAGCCAGGCTGCAAGTCAACTGGATGATATCCGCTTTTAGAGTCTTTTAGAGTCTACACTCCATTTTTCATATTCTTTTATCGAAATACGAAATTTGTTTAGAAAATAAATGCCTTAAGCTGGCAGCACTTTCAAAATGAAAAAGTTGTACATCAAACTAATGAATAATTGTGCTTATAAAAAATGTTTTTATTATTATTTATTTCGTATTTTTCAAGATTCGCCTGGCCATTTGAAAACCAATCAAGAATTGCGGCAACTGGATTTGATGTTGCATGTGGCAAGGAAAACAACTTGAATTTAATTAATATGTGGCTGAAACTCTTGCTCCGTTTTGGACTTGCCAGTGTTGGTCTAATACCAACAAATCCTATATATTTATATATATATATGTATATATATATATAAATATCACTGCGCTTGAAACTAATGAACACATTGTGGGGGAGGGTGATGGGGAAGGGGAGGGAGTGAGCTGACAGTTTTGTATTTGCCCAATAGCATGGAAATGTTGTAGAAAAGTCGGTCAACTTAAAGAGACGGAAACGGAGACGGAGACGGAGACGGACATTGTCAAGCAGCAATGGGCAGCTTTGAGTCACAGCCGCAGAGTCGAGATTCTTCTTGGGTTCGTTCACACGTCTTCTTTTGTTGGCATAGTTTGACACTGCTCAAATGCAATTATTACGTGAGAATTATATTAAAATGGAAACAATGGCACGCATGGCGTCGGTCAGGGATGCGGGCAAGGGGGCGAGTGGGCGGAAATTGTGTGTGTGGGGGCAGCAGCAGTAGTTCTAAAACTGGGCAGCACTCTCCCCCCTCGCCATTCTCTCTCTCACTCAAGCTGTGCTTTGACTGCAGCAATGTGTGTGTATGCGTGTGTATTTGTGGTTACACTCAGAAAAATAAGTGTTGCCTACTTTGCAAAAAATATTGTTAGTTTAACTATTCTTTAAAATTCCGATTCAACACATTCAGCTTGCAATTTGGTAGACTATCTGCAATAGTTTTCTGCATTAAAGACCATGTAATTTTGTTGAGTGTATGCTGCAGGGAAAAGAGCAGAAGGCAACACGACACGCAATTGGATTAGGAACTCCGCTCAGGCGAGGTGGCGTAGCTACAGGCACACACACTCGCACACTCGCGCAACAACAGAGGCAGAGTCGAGTGAATTTGCTCTTGTTAATTGCATGTTCTGCATATCACTTATAAATGCAGTTACACACACTCCCACACACACTCACACGCACACATACGCACACACACATGCTAAGGAAACGTTTCATACTTGCAATTTTCTACTCACACATACTCGAACTGGCAATCTGTGGTAAAAGTTTTTGCCATAATTGGATTTTCAAAGTTAATTACCAGCATTGAATTTGCCCGTAAAACGTAAGAACACACCAAACAGTTGTTTTATGTGTGTGTGTGTGTGTGCGTGTGTGTGTGTGTGCTGAGCTCAGTTCGATTACAATGTAATTTAGCATAGATTTTTGCCTTAGATTCGTTGTCTTTGATCTATGAAAACGCATCCAATTTGAGTCCTTGAAATGGACGCTTGATTGTCTGCCTGTCTGTCTGGTCTGTCCGTCTGTCCATCCATCCGTCTGACTGAGTCAGAGTGCATAAAGCGTTATCCTTGACATAAAGATTTATCGTTATGCTTCAGCAAACAGAACGAGTTAAAGATGAAATACCCTTGCTTAGAGCCTATACCTAAGACTGTATTTGAAATAATGATTCTTTGAAAATATTTTATTTATTTTTATTTATATATATTATTTGATTTATTTTGAACTATAAAAATAAAACGCTGACAATAAGTAATCTGAAATCGCTTGTATTCACTTCAATCTGAGCTCTTCTGTAAATAATGCTTTCAACAAGGCAGCTTATGGAGAGATAATACCCTTAGCAAATAGGAGCCACAGAATGTGGCACAAATGGCACATGCAAAATGGGATTATGTCTTATTATTTAGCCAGCGGCAACAAATCTCTAAACTATTGTTCCCCCGCACTTCCCACTATTCCCCACCTCGTTTTTCGCCTGGCAATGCACCAAAAACTTTGTATCCAGCTCTAATTCAAATCTGTGCTTTGTGCTCGTCCTGTTTCTGTGTGTGTGTGTGTGTGTGTGTGTTTGGATGTCTTTAATGTCTTTATATATGTATGAAATGGAAGCCAAATTGCTACTGCCTTTGGGCCAGGACAGAAGTAAGTCGACTCGACTCTCGACTCGACTCGACTCGACTCGATAAAAAACTGCACTGCAATGGCGCTCACATAAAATGCAACATAATTTTCTTATGACTCACACACAGACAACAATGCGAAAGGTAAGCGTGGAGAGGGGGAGAGGTGCTGCTGCATTGGGGGTGTGTGTTACAATGAATGTTATCTGTTTAAGCTGCGCCCGTTTATCCTTTGCAAACAGCAGCAGCCGTTGCAGCAGTTGCAAAGGCGGAGCTGAGCTGCCGCTGTCTGTCGAGGCAGCAAAAGTCAACGAAACGGAAGAAGATTGCAATTTAAAGGCAAGGCGACCAGACTGACTAAGGGGGCGGGGCCGGAGGAGTAGATACGGATTCTGGGGGTGCAGCAGCAAACGGTTTTTTCTTTTCTTTTTTTTGTGTGTCTGCTGCAAAAATATTGATGGCCATGTTGTGAGTTCGCGTTGCCAAACAAAATGAATAAAAACGAAAAAGTCAAAAAGCTGTGCACCAAAAGGTGTAAGAGAAGATAAGAGATGGACAAGCGTGAGAGCGAGAAAGACTGAGAGAGGGGAGAGCAGAAAGTGGGCCACAAGGTAGCCAAAAGAGACAGCAACGGGCAACGTTTAAAACAAGATGCATTTTAACCCATTAGATGTCACTGTCATAAGTCTGGCATTAAGAAGACAAATTGATTCAATAAGTATGAAAAAGCTTTGAAGAAATGCAAAGAAATAAAATCAGCTTCGCTTTCGACAATGAATGCATTTGAAGCCATAAAATAAAATCGCAATTAGTTGGCCAACTTTTGGATTAAAACAATATTTGTTAATATAAGTCAAAACCTGAAAAGTTTAATTAATGCGGTTGAACAACAACCCAAAAAAAGGCAGCTGCTGAACTTTTAGTCTGATTTTCAGCTGACAACGCCAGAAGCAAAAGAAGAAGAACCAACCAGCTGCAGCTGCTCTTTCTCTCTCCCTCTCTCTCTCTCTGACTCTTACACTTTATATGTATCTCGCTCTCTCTCTCTCTCTCTGCCTGGCATTATCAAAACTATTCCGAAAGTGTAAACAAACTAAAGTTTTGCATCTGTGCGCAATTCGCTTGCATTCAATGGGTTAAAAAAGCAGGAGAAACCTCTGGCAGACTGCAAAAGGGCAACAGATCTTTGCTTGAGTCTGGCTTGAATGGCTGGCTGGATACCGTTATTTCATTACCACTTTTGCATGACAATGCAGAAAAAACAGAAGGAGACACAGGTTGCGGAGGAGTAGGAATGGCAGTGGCAGTGGGAGTGGCAGTGGCAGTGTGAGTCGGAGTCGGAGTAGTTGCTGCAGTAGCGAACCTCGTCGAACTGTGCAATAATGCGCATTGCTCTGGAGGCCACCAACAGCAAAACACACACACACACACAAAACACACACTCGCACACACAGCCATAAGACACTCTCATATGATGACTCGTGTGTCGTGTCGAGAGTCAAGAGTCGAGTCTTGAAAACTTTTCTTCTTTTTTTTTTATTTGCAACATTACAGAGCAGAGCGCTTTTTATGCAGTTCGCCGAAACGGGCCCAAATTGCTTTGGCCAAAGTGGAAAAACCGGTCCAAAGTTGCAAGCAAAGATACTTACACTCACACACACACACACACACACACACACACATATGATTTGAAGCATCCAAAAACCCGCATGCAACTCTTTGATTCCACCGCAGCCTCCTCGTCACTCGCCGTGCTGCTGTTGATAGTGCGAGTGTGTGCGGTTAACATGGCTTAAGAAACTTTTGTGGCAAAGTTTTTGTATTTTTTGTATTTTTTGTATTTTTCTTGTGCTCTTCTGTGCAACAACAGATAAGTTGCAACTTTCAAAACTTGGCCCCAAAATGTTTTCTGTTTTCTTTATATTTTACGAATTGTTGTTGTTCTATCTTTCTTCTTCTTCTTCTTTTTTCTGTGTCATGTTTACAAGACGCCCCAGCTAACAAACAAAGCAAACGCAATTTTTGTGCATTCTCTGAGAAAAACAAAAAATGAAGTGTAAGCCAACACCACTTGTTGAGTGGTGCGCGTTGCAACCACGTGAACCAAAGGTGCCACATATCTATATGTACATATATGTATGTTTGTTTGCGTATGCATGTGAACACAGATAGCTTAAATTATCATAGCTTAACAGCTTTTTTTGTTTTTTCACTTTTTCTCACTTTTTGTTTGGCAATTTTGAAGCCATTTTCGCATGGGAAGCAAAGTCGCTCGTCCGACGCAGGTCACGTGAGAAATTTTATGCAGCTAGCATAAATAAATTAAGAAATAATGATAAAAAATACCCTATACATAATGTCAGGCAGAGCTTATGATTTTATTTAGTTGTCAACATGCAATTAATATCAATTTTATATTGAATATTATTTGGCTTCATCTGCATCATCAGCACTGATAAACCATATATATATAATTTTAGTTTTAGCTGATTCGCAGTGGTCACAAATGTGATTCAATTAAGTTCAGAACATGCTGAAATTAAGCATGCAAATTATATATTAAATATAATTTGCAACTTTTTAATATTTAAATAGCAAAATGTGTTAATTTTGGGTTACTATCGTTGTATATATAAGAAACACATTCTGTTCCTTAAATCTTAAAGCCTTTATAGGGCATCTCGCAGTTTATTGGACTCGATAAATCGCCATATTTTTTCCCAGCTTATCGTTTATCCCGCGTGCTGTTGCCAGGGAATTCCAGTTGGTTTGTTGCTGCTGCTTCTGCACATGCATGCTTATGCTTGCAACCGCATCGCTTTGCCGCACCACATCACCACAGCACCACCACAGGTAGCGCTCCCCCCTTCCCAAAACGACTACCAGCAGTCCAAAACTTTAGCACTCAACGGCGAGCCGCCAAAAAAACTGATCTGAAAACGCAGCAACGGAACTTTCAAAAGCTTTAGCTGTGTAACCACCCCCCACCCGCTCTACAATGTTTTTTTTTGGTCAGAGACTTGCTCAACTCATATGCCACGCCCAGCCGCCTTTAAGGCTCTCTCTCTCTTTCTCTCTCTCTCTCACCCCCTGCAACAGCGAAAAATTCAATTTCGCTTTTGGCACGCAAAAAACTTTTGACTTTTGGCGCTTTTCGCTGGGGCACATCACTTATCATATTCCAATTGGCAGAGACAACTCCCCCCTCAACCAGTCAACCCCCCACGACGCATACTCTTGCACAGTTTATCCTTCCGCACAGGTGGCGTATGAAACTTTTGCTAGAACTAAACTTTCGACTTTAAAAGCCAAAAAAACGCGTTGATAAAACTTCATCTATAAAAAATTGTCACTTGACAAAATGACCCAAAAATAAAACCGTTGAAGATTTGAAGGGGTGGGGGCATGGAGAGTGGCTGGGCGAGGTTGTGGGGTGTGGGAATGTACGGTAGCTGTAAGAGTTTATTACAATGTTGCCGCTGTGCGCAAATCTCCAGGCTGCATGTGTGGCGACAAAATGTACTCAGTGAAAACACCCAAAGGCAATCTGTAAGATACAAAAGTATCTTTGGCCAGCTGCGGCAGCAACGCATTGCTGGCCATACCAATAGTAATGACCACAGCACGAGCAACTCCAACAGCAACAGCAACAACAACAACAAGGCCAGCGCGAGAACAAGTTTGCTTTTACTTCTTACGCCCGCTGGCCACTTGAGAGGAAATATCTGAGCATTTGAACATTTACGCTTCATCGATTGCCGAGTAGGAAATAACAGACGAAGAAATGGAAGCGCATAAGGAAACAGTGCTAGAATAAAAAAAGGCAGCAACATATATACGGCAAGTAAAGTATCTGGCAGTTCTATCTGGCACTAGGTAGCAAACTTTGGCCGGGCAAAACAAATAAACCACAGAGCCGGAGGGGAGACACTCCTCCCCTCGCTCCCTGGTCCACCTTATACTAGCTGCTGCTGCTGCTGCTGCTGGCGCAAAACTTTTGTTTGCCCAAGTGCAGCGGGCAAAGCGATAAAAAGCCACAGCACGAAATGTAGTTGAGCCACTGAAGAGACGGCTGAAAACTCGTTGGCTTGACCAGGCCAAGTTTACGAGCAGCACACACTTACACACACATTAACACACTCCCACAGCTATTTGTTGACAGCAGTTGCTAGCAATAATAAGATTGTGTGACAATTTTATCATTAGCAAAACTGGCAAGACAGCTTAGCTAAAGCTTGTCTTCAAAAATAATATATTTCAGCAAAAATATATTTTTTATTTGTAGTATGTGTGAAAATTTATTTATTTACAGTACTAATAATTATATTTCAAACCAAAAATGCTGATAAAATGAAGCATTTTTGGCACAAATTCTTTGTAGTGATTTTTGATTTGCAGTTCCAATTTGAGTCTGTTAGCAAGCGTATAATTAAAATCGTGCAACCACAATTTGACTGATAGCAAACACAAAATCATTGGGTTGGCAGCAGCAGCAGCAGCAGCCGCAACCTTTTTCCAAAAGCCCACTTCAGCTGGCAATTTTGCAACTTGTTTGAACTAAATAATTTGCAATACTCATCAGAGCGTCATTTTCTGTCGCCAACACTCAATAAACGACACCAAAACAACCCTCCCGCCACTTGCAGCAAACTTCATTTTTCATATGCTCAATGGGGCACGCTGCTAATTGGCAGCCAGAGTGGATGAGCGAGCGAGCTAACAGAGCTGGGCTAAACCGAAGCTCAGCTGAGCTATAAACCAGAAAATGAAGCAAGCAGAAAAGCAGCAAGTAGCAAGCAGAAAGCAGCAAGCAGAAAAGCAGCAAGCAGAAAGCAGAAAACAAGAAAGCAGCCAGCAGCCAGCAGCCAGCAGCCAGCAGCAAGCAGCAAGCAGCAATAGAAGTCAGTGAAGCTTAATGAACGTCAGCGTTGAGGCAAATGTCATTTATAATTTGCCGTAACTGAATTGCTAACCTCCTTTACGACAAGTTGTACAGCAGCAGTCGGCGATAATTTAAAGAGCAAAGTCCTTGGTAACTAAAGGATTTATTGGCATTTAAATCATATTTACATAGCGAGCTGATTAAACTTTTAATTCAAATTAATTATACTCAAAAGCTGAACTCATCAGTTTAAATAGTTTGTTGAATAAATTTGCCACACAACTGGTAGCAATTAATGTGCTTGCTGCTCATCAACTAGAGTTAATTCAAATCATAATAAATCATGCTAAATGGGAAGCATGACAACAAATATTCAAAGTAGCTTTTCATATTTTTCTCAATGTTTTTAATTGCATATATAAAATAAAAATTAGCGTTGCATTAATTACATTTTTGCACTGCAATCAAATTGCTCATATTCTTCATCTCTTTTTTTTGCATATTCATTCATGTTGAGCAACGTCAAATTCATGTTGATTTTAACCTTTACATTTAACTCTGCTAAATTATGGCAAAATATTTGAAATATATTCAAAAAATAAACAAAAAATAAACAAAAAAAAAACAAACACAAAAATCAAAGAGTAATCGCTTTTTTGCATAATGTGACAACAATAATAACGTGTATTATTACAATATTTAAATATGTGCATTTTTGTGATTCACTTTGCTTTGCACATCTGTTTTCGGAGCGCATACATTTTTTGGGTAAAATGTTGTGCAAATAAATTATGAACATATATTTTGTGAATGATTTATGCATGAAACAAAATAATTCTCTCTTTCGTATAATTAAAATATTTGCCCCTAATTTTGATGCCGTGAATATTTTACAAATATATATATATATATATATATATATATGTATATATATAGTATATATATCTTGCATTTTGACAAACGTAAAATCAACAACAAAAGCGCCAGACACAAAAAATAAAAACCCAAATGAAACAGCTTAGAAAACGCATGTCTCACGATTTTCCTTTCTTTCTTCTTTGCCTTCTTTTTTTCCTTTCTTTCTTTTTTGCCTTCGTTTTTTTTTTTTGCTTTTTTTTTTTGCCTTTTTTATATTTTGCGTATGTTACACGAGCGTTTTCACAACGTTTTTGTGCTGGGGCTTCCCCTTTGTTCCTGGGCTTTTCCTTTCAATTTTTTTTTTTGTTTTTTTTTTTCTGCTCAAGCTTTTCTGTTTATGCCTTGATGGCCACAAAGGACACGAGCAGTGTGTGCTAAACAGCAGCACAGGAAACAGGAAAAAGGAAAAATCACTGGCAATTTGCATAAGATACAATTGAGTGAGTGTCGTCGGCGTTATGCTTCTTCTTTTCTTTATTTTCCTCAGCATTATTTTCCCTTTGTACGCTCGGTATAATGAATTATCATATTTCATGTGGTTTCTACGCACACACACCAAATGTTTGCATTCAAATTTGTGACCCATCCAACAAATGTAATATGTACATCCGTATATGTATTTGTTATATATCCGTATATGTATATATGTATATATATGTGTGTGTATATGTATCCACGGAGCCTGAATGTGAACCAAATTGCGTCCAAGCTGCAAAAAATGAGTTACACAAACGAAATGCCGCAAAGTATGCAATAAAAAAATGAGAAATGTGCACAACTGCCTAGCGTAGCTTATGCACGACTACAAGATACACTGTTATGCAAATTGGTGGTATACAAAAAAAGTGGGAATAAAATTAGAATCTACGTGTCTCCCACTAAAAAATACGAAATAAATCAAGTGAAATTTGCACTGCGATATGGAAAGAAAATTGAGAAAAGTGGATTTCAATATTTTGAAAGTATTTTTTTGAGAATATATATTTTGTACCCTATAATTTCGCTCAGCTTTTAAAACAAAAATAGGCCAAATTTGTGATACAGAAGAAATACTTCGATATTCCATGATAGAAGTGGATTTTAAATTTTCTAATTATTATCTCTGTCAGCATTTCAAACAATAATCCAAATTGTTAAATGTTTGCCAAAAAAAAAAAGAGGGAAACACGCAAATATTGAGAAAATGATAAAATACTCGCCGAGTCACAGTTGTTGCAAGATAGCAGCTGCGGCTCGTGGTTTGCGGCTGGCAAAAATCTCATTCATGAAAATAAACACATATCTAATAATGTAAAGCCGCAACAAAGTCAAGAGAGAGACAGGCAAATAGAGAGGGAGAGGGAGAGAGAGAGAGAGAGAGAGAGAGTGAAAGAGAACAGCTCGCTGAGATTGTGTAACAATAATAGAAAAAAACAGAAGTTTGGGTTGCAAGTTGCCAGTTGTGAATTGCTTGTTGATTTGGGTCGCGGCAAGGACTTAGCAAAGCTTAGTGCCGAACTGCGCTGCTTGCAGCACTTGTAGTTGTTGTTGTTGTTGTTGTTATAACTATTGTCCAGTGTTGCTGTGGAATCGTGGCAGGAAAATGACAGTAAAAATATGTCAGGCAGCAGACCCTTGGCGTGTCCAGCGCTCTAAAAACTTTGACTACTGTCCATCTGTTTGTCTTGCAGCTTGCATCTCACTCGCTGTCGCTGTCGCTGTCGCAGTTGCTGCCTCTTTCTGTCCGCTACCCTTTCTATTTGAAATATGCTTTGCTGCAGATTATATAAACTGTGTTGTCATTGTTGTGCTCGCTGTAAGCGCTTGTCGCTGAACATTTCACTCATTTGTTTTGCGGTTTTTTTTCAGCCTTACATCGCCGTTTCCTTTTTCAGTTTATTTTGTTTTCTTTTCTTATTTATTTTTTTTTTTGAGTTTTTTTTTTTTTTTGGCATGTTTTCAACGCGATTTTAATTTTTAATGTTGCTGCTACACGCACGCCTCATGTTTTGTTAGCATTTTCATAAATTTTCACGGCTCTCGAGCTGGCTATGCTCGCCGAGATCTGAGTCTGACACTGAGCAATCAGAGAGACGACCACAAAGGGAAACGTGCGGGTTACTCATGTATCATGGCTGGACCCGAACAGCAACCCCTCAACCCCACCAAACACACCCACCCCCCTTGACCCGACGGCCCGTCAAGTTTAGAATTACACGCTTGTTACTCATGCAACGTGTGTGCGGCAGCAGCGTGTTCACCTCACCATTCCGGGCTAACAATTGTACAGTCTGAAAAAATAATATACAAATGCGCTTACGAAGTGCCAAGCAAGGGGGGGGGGGGGGGGGGGGGAAATGAGTTGCAAAGGGGAGTTGCAGTTGCAGGCGCAGTCATTCACTGGCAGCCTTTCGATTTGCAAATTGCATAACAATTTGCCAGTTGCCAGTTGGCAAAACTTTGCAGCACTTTTAACCGCGGCAGGCAAGGGGCAAGGGGAACAGGACAATGTCTGGCCTGGTTAAGCTGCATATAACTAAAAAGTTGAGTTTCGATTGGAACAGTTTAAAAACTCGAGTTAAAACTATTTAAAACAAAAAAAACATTAAAAATAAACATAATGTTTCATATGAATATAAAAAGTCAGCTTAAATGCTTTAAAAATCATGCTAAACCCAACGGAATCCAATGCCAAAAACCACAAAGCACAAATTTGGTTAATGCGTTGCGCAAACGCATCCAATTTCATTTAACAGGAATAAACCAACAATTTCAACAGTTTGCAAATAAAATCTAATTAATTTCGCATGCGGCTGAACCTGAAACCGAACGGAACCGGTTCAGTGGAGCCACTTCAAATCGCGTCGGCATTTTGAAGAGCTTGCAGCTTGCAGCGTGCAGCTTCATCCATTTGAAGCACCCCTAAGCACCCGTGCACATTGCGTATACGCAATGTTGCGTTCATTTTATTTCAAACCTATTCAATATCAACTCAACTTTAATAGTTCCACCCGCCGCTCCCCGTCCCCCTGTCTCTCCAGCCCGATTTAATGTCGAGTATTATTGCAATGCAAATCTTAAATGGCAAACATTCGGTTTGCTGTCAGCCAAGACTTTTTGAGGGACTACCGCTCCTTAGTTTGCTTCTCAATGCTGAGCGCATTTTGACTTTTATAATATGCATATTTTAATGTAAAATGCAAAAAATTACTTTCATTTTCCTCGAAATTGGTTTTTACAAGCAGCCAAAGCCAAGTTAAAAAACTTTCCGAGCCAAAACAAGCAAACAGCGCTCACAAAAAATGAAACTCTTTTTTCATTTGTTCTTATTCATTTCGCTTCTCTTTTTTTGTATCAAGTAAAAAATGCAACAGTATCCGCTTCTCCAACCCCCTCAAAGTTCCTTATCCCTGTTGCATTACAACACTCAGCTGGGACTGCGAGGCGCCCAGCCCCGCACCGCCCTGGGGCCCTTCGCTATTGTTGATCGTCTCTCTCGTGGAATATATGCAATGCAAAAGTTTTTAATTTAGCGCCAACTTAGCGCTGAGACTTACAACGCAAAGCAACTGGAAGAGAACAACTGGCGCAGAGGGAGGCGAACAGCGTGGCGAGGGGCAGGGTAGGGTAGGGTAGGGTAGGGTGTGTGTGTGTGTAGAATTGTTGCTGAAATATGCTTTAAAGCATAATCAAATTTCTTAGAGATGGCAGCCTGCTTTCGATGTTTCGCAAATGGCGCAACTAATTCCTCAGCTGCCACCCCCCTTTTCTACAACCCCCACCAGCTATCTACTACCCCCTAGTTACTCTTCCTCTGTGTTGGAGCTGAATGCAGTGATGCTTAAGACGCAGCCGAGCGCATTTTATGCGTATATCTGCCTGGCCAGAAGTGGACAGCGCCAACGGCTTAAGTCTCACGTCAGCTCGACTACAGGACTCCTCTGCTCATTCTGCTCCTGCTACCGCGCCCCTCCATCAAGAGCTTAGCTTGCGAGTGAAGTGCAGCATTTGCGAAAGGCGATGGGCAGCAACATGAGGCAGCTTGCAACCCACTGAACCATTCACGCATTTGCGGCGCTTACAACTGAGCAGCAAGGTGTGAGCTTTGCCGGCTTCAGCTAGAGTGCTCTCTGATGTGCTGCAACACGAATCGGCATTGATGGCTGACAAGTAATTTACATATCTTATAAGTGAGACAAAGGTCAAGAAATGCACAATCCAATTAATTTGTAGCTTGTTGCGGGAGTTATTTCAATACTAACCAACTATAATTACCACAGTATTTAAAATTTAATTACTTAAGTAATTATGTAAGTTGTAAGTATGTATTTGTTAAATACTTTTGTAATTACAACAAAACAATTATTGGGCGGGGCTTCCTGAACTGCGATCTATTCTACTCCTCCCACAGCTCGCAGATCAACCTTAATCCTTGCACGACTAGCGTACTCTTTGACAGCTTAAGGGTTCTTCCCGTCTTCACAGTTAAACGTGTGATGTTTCCCTAGGCTACACCTACAGCTTTCTCTTTCATTCCTCCTTGTTGGCACATATATTCGTCTGATATGGTTTATCTGTGCACTTTCTAATGACTTCTTGTATCCGTTTCACACTTCATTTTTAAGTTCTCAACAAACATAAATCGCTCAACTCAATTCAAGTTGAGTTCTTTTCGAGATTTTTTCTTTCGGTTCACACACCTTTTAAACTTTAAACTAGTTCAGCGCTGACGACAAGGTAGACAAGGGGACAAAGGGGGTGTTAGCAGGAGATGGGGGTTTTAGGTCAGCGGCTCGAGCAGTGTCCATCGCTTGGGGGTTGTGACCAGGTCAGCTGCAAGAGACCAGACGAGCATGTTTTAAGGGGGGGAGTGGGTGGAAAATTGCAACTTTTAGTTTGTTAAATTTGTGAACGACTCGCTCTCCCTCTCTCATTCTGTCTGTCTCTCTCTCTCGTTCGCTCTCTACTAATGTTGTTCTTGTCGTTGGTCATGCTTTTCTAAACATTTTTTTTTTTTATTATTTAACCCTTGTCAAGTCGCGTAGTGGCCCCAAAAAAAATATGTGGGTCACTTGACGCACAGCAGCAGCAGGAAAAACAACAGCAACAACAACAACTAGAAAAACAGGAGCTGCAAAATTTATTGTGCGTCGTTGTCGCCGCCAGTTTTTAGTTTTTGGTCAGAGCTTTGGCTGCCAAAAAAAAAAAACCCAAAAAAAACCTGAACTACAACAACGACAATGTTTATGTTGTCATGCAGTCATGCTCCACCCCACAAAACGGTTGCCCCTCCACACACACACACACACACACACACACACACACACACACATGCAGACACGCACACAGAGAAAGCCCTCTCCTACTGCTGTCTTTTGGGCTTGTAGCCTTTGACAGGTTTTATTTTTTGGGTCTATTTCAGAGCCGAATTCCATTTGGCTTTAATTTATTGAAGCACTTTTGAAAAGCGCGACAATGTTGACCGGCTAGGCTATATAGATAATATTAATAGCCTCAAATGGTGGTCAGCTGAAAGGTGAATGCGTCGCCACCCGCCGCCCCCAATTCCCGAATAGAGCTTTAAAAAAAGACATTTGCGTGAAAGATGTCACGCCATAAACTTTGTTTATTGAACCATTAGGCGAGCGATAGGCAACTAGACTCGACTCTCGACTCGACTCTCGACTCGACTCTCGACTCGACTCGACTCGAATCTCACAATCACTGAAATAATGCCGCAATAAAATGCGCTGACAAATGAGAATCGAAGCAGCTGGTAAACAACCTAAAAGGGCAGACCCCAATGCCAACTAATGAGTTTTACTTTTCCATTTCAATTGACAGGCATATATCATGTCCCGCAGAACACTGCGAAAGAGTTTCAGTTTTTTTTTAAATTGAGCAACGTAGCTTGTTAAAAAATGAACTTTAGCCATAAAAACTAGACAGCTGAAAGAGAAGCATATATCTTTCTCAGAACATAAAAAGTTGCATTATAATGGAAGGATTCTTGTGGAGCTAACAAGCTACATTTATTCCACATTTAAAGTTAGTTAAGGTGAAAACTAGAAAAACTAAATTTGATCATGATCATAGCTAAGATTTAAACAAAAATCAAAGCCGAAATATATATTTTTTGGATTGGATTACATTGGAATTCGGTTGTCTATAAATCGCTGTAGCACAATTCAAATGGAACTCCTTCGGACCTTTGAAATGGGGTCGAGAGACATTCGAAATGTTGCACAAATTGGGCGTAACGAGCACACTAAATAATACAACGCATGAGTTGCAGCAAAGTTCCATGCTGCATGTTGAAAGTTGAAGTAAAACTGATTTATGGCAACTTTTTCATAATATCTGCTTGTGTACATAAATAAAGTCGAAGACTTGAGTTGCAAACAGAGCACATATATAATGGAGCACTTTCGCCCAAACATATACTTAACTATTAAATTATATATTAACGGGAAATCAATATTTTCTAACAACTAGTTACAGAAACCGATATTATTATTATTGGCGCAGTTTATTGCTCTGAACCCTCAGTTCATATTCTTAGAACGATATTATTTGTTCAGATAGAAAATATGGTTTACAACGAAGAAAGACAGAGGCGAAAACGGAGCTGGGCAGAGGCACCAGGACTCCGACAAGCCAGAAGTCTTTTAGGTGGCTATAATCAAAAACGATTTAAGCAAGTAATATCCATGGAAAAGAACAGGCTCAGGGTACTCACCGGTCTAATGACAGGACATCGTAGACTGAGAAGTCACCTAACCAAATTAGGTATTTATAGTAGCGATGTATGCAGGTTTTGTGGAAGCGAGGAGGAATCCTCCATGCACGTCCTAGCCTAGGAAAAGATGCAGCATCCTAGGGAGGCATGTCATGAAGCCCAAGGGAGGAGGAGCTGGGGTTGATGTATGAGCTGTAGGCTCAGAAGGAGGCACAATAGGCCTTATAGGTCGCAGTGCTGGTTCCCCAATTATAATAATAAGAATAACAAATATGGTTTACAGATAATTGAACACCCTGACAGCTAGCAGCATTGCTGCTATTCCTAACTAGCTTTAGTAACTTTAATAAATAAAGCATTCGTTTAAAATCGAAACTAAATTAAGCTTCAAGTGTTGGCTAACGTACTTTTTAGAATAATTACTTTGCGTTTTATTGTCGAACTCAACTTGAATTCCCTTTCCACTAGCAATTGAGTAGCAACTACTTGAGAGCCATCCAGGGAATAGTTTATATATATATTTAAATACAACTATTTCTATCTTTCTCTTCTCCACCCCCCTTGCGCTCTGTGTGCTTCATTTGCTGCAGCGCCTTGCTACACTTATTCATTCAGCAGCTGTTAAAATAGCCAAGTTTGTTGCACACAGCTAATTAAGTCAAGTTTATGCAAAAGGGTTTCTTTCATTCACTTTGCTTTTGCACATTTGCACATTTGCACCTGGGCACCCCACACCTCCCACCCCACCACACCACTCCGTCACTCCTCACCCCTTACCAATCCCTTGCCAATCACTTACTTAGCACCCCCCCTCCTGCTGCTGCTTCTGCTTCTGCTACTGTTTCTAATGTCTTTGCTTTCCCACACATTGGCTCCCAAGTCTGCCCCCCTTAATTGCAACTCCTTCCCTCCTTCCCGGCTCCTTTATAATGTCCAAACGAGCAAGCTAAATTGAGTTGCCATTGTCGTGCACATTGCAACACCTCACCCCTCCCCCTACACCATCCCCTTAAAGTTCATTCGACAATGACACTGATGGATTTGCTGCTAATCAATATGAAATGAGCTGAGGCAACAGCAACAGCAACAACAACAGCAGCAGCATCAGCAGCAGCCGCAACTGTTGCAGCTTAATCCAGCTCACCCCATCTGCTGTATGAGCGCTGTTGCACGTGGTCTCTCTCTCTCTTTCTCTCTCTGTTTCGATGCCCCCTCAGCTTTAGGTTTTTTCAGCTGCATAAGAATCCACACAACTTCTGGCCAGCGGCAGAGGAGTTGTTGCAAGTGTGTAAGTGTTGGTTAACACATTTTGTTTCCCTTCTTTTTTTTTTGCTTCTCTCCAGTGCGCTTAACTTTTGTTTTATGTGAAAATATTGTACAAGTTTTTAATTGCTTTTACGCTTAAAAAACATGCAAATTGTGCCAGAGTTCACATGTGTGTGTGTGTGTGTGTTTGTGTGTGTGTTTATCTGTGTTCAACAACAACTTTATTTCCATTTCGGTTGCATATTTGGCAACACTCTCTCTCAGTTCATTTTTGCAGTGTGCAAAATGTTAAGTTACAGTTTATATACCCTATCTTATCTATGCTTCAGCTGTCGTCTTCCGTTTGATTTATGATTACGAATAGAATTTTCGGAATTTATGCGCAAGTCCCATTCAAAGTGAAGAAGAAGAAGAGGAAGAAGCAGAGAGACGAGAGAAAACAGATTCTATAAATATTCATGGCATTAAAACCGAAACAATTAACTTAATTGATTTGTGGGAGTGTGTGAATTTAGCTAAACTCAACTCAACGAAGTGGGCGTGGCACGTTTCACACAACAAACGACTGTCGATTGATTACTTAAGAATTATGTGTGAAACCCAAAAACACCAGCAGCAAGCAGATGATGTGCTGAAACACACAGAATGTTGAGAACTTTTGCCAAAGAAGTTTTCAAATTAATTCATGTCTTTAGGCAGCAACCGCAAACGAAACTTTTGAATTGGCAAAAAAGCTTGAGAAATCCACACGAGAAGCACAATAAATAAATGCAAGAGAAGACGCAAAGATGCCCTCAAATTGGGTCTGGTAAACCAGTTCTATCGGTGGAAAAGTAATGCTAATGGGAACATACAAATGCAATTTGAGTGTTGGAAAACATCATTTAGTTATTAAAGCAAAAATATATATTTTCCAAGCGATACTGTTTTCGATTCTCGACAAAAGTATACAGAAAAATAAATATGACATCTTTCCGATACAATTTTTTATAGGTTTCGAAAACCCATCTTGATGAGTATCGATTTGTATCGATATTCACGAAACGGGTAGAGTTATCGATGAAATAGTATAAAATGATATATGTAATGCAATCTGAGCTGTCTCCTTCAGCCTGCTATATGCTTCAGCGCAACTTCCTTACAATCATTTCGAGAGGGTATAATATATATATATATATATATATATATATATAACCATAGATTTTGCAGCATATTTGTAGTTAGTTCACACACTCGAATGTGGCCATGGCCAGAGGTCATAATAAATGTAGAATAAAACCGTCTACCGACGCAATTAGCAAACGTCTGTTTCAGATACACTTGTGTATCTATCTGTGCGCAGTATCTGTATTTAATTTTCATTGAAATTCATTTACATTTGAAGCGCACAATTATGCACATTTGCCAGGCTGCCAAAAACACCAGGCACGAAACGAAACCATTTGTAAATGATGCTCGATAAAAACCGAAAAACGTATTTTGACAAAATTTGCATAAATTAAAATACCCCAAAATAAGATAAAAGGCAACATTTTGAGAGAATTTGTGAAAATATCTGGCTAGCTGGATATTCCGATTGGATTCATTAGCTCGGTATCTATAAACACAACTTGATCCACAATGCATTATGAGCTGGCCAAGAAGCAAACAATTTTTGTTAGAGAAAAATTCATTTTGCAAAACGTTTTTGCTTAAATGTTTTGTGTGCTGCAAAATCTCATAATCGACGCAATTCATACGAAAATACTGAATAAATTGCATAACACTCGCTCTCGCTCTCTCTCTCACACTCTCACTCTCAGCCTCAGTCTCAGTCTCTCCCCCTCACTGCTTGGCTTAAGCATATCTGTGTAATACAATCAAAAACTTTGTTAAGCGCATTATGCATGCAATAGCTAAAGAGAGGAGAGTGGAGAGTGGAGAGGGTGGCGGAGAGAGGGCCAGAGTCTGACCAATAATGGCAATGGCCTTTGTGTTTGGCAGCTGTGCTCATTGTGCATGAAGTTAACATGAAATTTGCTTGAAATCTTTTGCCCCGTTTACTCATTGTTGTGGTTGTTATTGTTGTTGTTGCAACACACACACATACACACACACATGTGTTATGTGTTGCTGTTGCAAAGTGTAACGAAAGATGCTTGAAAGCGAAATGGAAAGTTAGTCTGGGCGTAAATTATTGTCTAGATATATACATATTGTTGTTGCTGTTGTTGTTGATTTTGGTGTTGTTGTTGTTGTTATTTGTTGTCGTTGCTCAGTGTTAGTAAATATTTAACAAACACGTGCTTTATTTAGAAACATTTTTACAGCTATTTCGCAATCAACATTTTGCAGCAAATAAATGATTTCAGATGGAAATGAAATAAATGTTGAGTTTGATATAAAATGCAGTCTGCAACTGACAAGTAAGGAAAAATTCAATTACGTTTAGCAAACAAACTTGAACAGAACAGAACAGAAGTTTAAATGCCCGACTAGCAGATACCCTACATTCAGCGGTTCAACGAAAATATGTTATGAATAACAAAATCTGTGTAAATTTTCCATTTTTCGCTCCTTTGCTAAAAGTATTTTTCATAGGAATAACTCGCGTTGCTTTCGTAAGAATTTTGGCATGAGATACAACTGAAATGGAGAATTAATTCAAATCGATTGATCTTCAAATAGTGTTAAGCAGGAGTTATACTCTGCTGATCAACATATAAAGTCTCTAGATCTTAGATGCGCTGAGATTTGTTTGTCAAACAAGAGCAACAAACAGAGAAGGGTGAATCGAATAGTCTCTGAATGCTGATCAAGAATATATATGCATATTACATACTTTTGCCCAACTTGAATATAACCTTTTCCGCATTCGGGGCACAAGCAAATTAGATAGCAGAAACAAAAATCGTTTTTTAAAAACCCTAAACAAATGAGCCAATTGCCAGAAACAATGTGGAAAAAAAACAAGAAGAACTTTTTGAAGTTATGGGGCAGGCAAATATGAGCTCAACTAACACACAGTTTGTGGGCAAATATTTGCAGCAAACATACAAAAATCTGCTGGCAAGTGAAATTTTTGTGTTGGCCAACATTTATGCCACTGGTGAATTAACTTTTTTGTTTGCAGGGCGGGGTGGAGGGGTTTGTGGCCTGCTCCTCCCCCTTGAGAGCGAGCACATTTAATTGTGCGTGCACAATTTGCAAACACACACACACACACGCACGCACGCACACAAAAGTACACACAGTCAATTTAGTGTAAAATTTGAAACGATTTTTCTTTTTTTCTTTTTTGTAAACGTGGCCAAGGACAAAGTATAATCCTGCAGGGACATTGAGAACTTTAAGCATGTGTTTATCAACTCGCAAAATCGCAAAATGAGTTGGCAAATTGTGTGACACAAAGTTGTGTCATTTAGAGAGCAGTCTTTTTATAAATAAAGCGATAATAAATAACAATTGCCCACTCGAAGTGAATATGCAAAAATGAGGCGGAGAACAACACTAACCACAGAAAAAAGAAACAAACAGAAACGGAAATCGAAAACGTTTCGAACACGAAAACAAATGAAAAACTCAAAGAGAACAGAATTGGCAAATAAGCAAGTGAAAAATGAAGAAATGAAGAGCGCAGAAAGACGTGCCTCAAAAAACTGCTGAAATCAACAAAAACAAAATTGAAAATTCAATTTAGACTTGCAGATACCCTGCGATTACGTTTAAGACTTTCAAGCACGTACTTTACTGTACTGTAACAAGTACAGTGAGCACAGGAAAAACGGCCAATTAAAAACAAAAAAATCGCAACTTTTTTTGTCTACGACTTCGCTGGCCAACGTGCTGTCCATGCATGCACAATGCCTGCGGATGGGGGTGTGGGATGGTGACCAGTTGCACAAACACACGCATGCAACAAATTGTTGCAGGCAGCACGTTTGCAAAATGATAAACAGAATCTATTGCATACTTTGTGGCAAGAACAAACCAGACAAGAGAAGCAGCCAGAAGAGTGGAGAAGAAAAGGGAGAAGAAAAGGGAGAAGAAAAGGGAGAAGAAAAGGGAGAAGAGAGTGGAGAAGAAGAAGAAGAAGAAGAAGAAGAAGAAGAAGCAGCAGCAGCAGCACAACAACATTGTTGATAAGGCTCAGAGTCAGGCAGACAAAGTTAGCTAGGTAAAATGGACGACGACATACTGCTGCCTGCTGCTGCTAGGGTTGTCATCATCAACAAAGTAATCATGCGTTCCACGAGCAAAACTTTTGCTCATCTGCCACAAGTTGTGCTGCTGCTGCTGCTTCTTCCTACATTTATTTTCATAATTTACGTACAGATATTTTTTTTGTTCTTTTTTTTTGTAAGCAAAATTTTATTATTAAAATGCAAAATTGAAAATGGCTGCGACGTGCAAAACAGCTGCAACTGGAAGGGGGTGGGGGGCGGGGGAGGCGAATGCATATGCATAATAAGAAGCAGCAGCACAAAGAAGAAGAGAGAGCGCTGAGTGCTTTAATATTAAACGCTGAAGAGATTTTTGCAAAACAAGAGAAAAAAGAGCTAAAAAATACTCTGCGGAAATTGCGCACATGTTTTAGCTTTGTCTTTGATTAAATTTCAAGTTTCGCAACACTGGCTCAAAGTAATAACAGCATTTATTTAAACTGAGCACACACACACACACATAAAACTTACACACACACGCAACACACAAATAAATGTGGGGAAGCATCTTGCGTCTCTTTCTAGAGGATAACACGTAATAGTTGCTTACCTGCAAAGACAGAGAGAGAGAGAGAGAAAGAGCATGTGTTGAGTAATTGGCATCGGCAAAGTTAAGCATATATAAAATTTAACAGCCAAAAAGTGCACAACTGGCACAATACACTGTAAAAAGATTGAGGCAATAAATAATATAAATAAATATAAAATATAAATAAAAAAAGAATTTTTTAAATTTCCGTAAAATATGTAAACAGCTTTTTGAGCGCTTAAAGATGTAGTATCTTGGATCATTAAGCTTTTTGAGCAGAGCATGTAAAAAAAAGCGCTTTAAAAACTTCCCACGGTAAAAATGTTTTGTATTTGCATTTCATTAAAAGATTAGCCACTGTAATATATATGTATATATATATATATATATATGTATATAGTGAAGAGATGACAAATGAAATGAAATAAAATGAGACGAGCTGAGATGAAATGAAAATGGGAGAAGGACAAAGTAAGTAGTCCAGTTCAGATAGCGAGTGTAAAATTTCATTTAATTACATGAAATACGCAAAGTGCTTAGCGGCTAATGTCAGAGAGAGAGAGAGAGAGCGAGAGAGAGACATGTGTGCTCGTTGCTCCTCTGCTGGCATTGAAGAGGAAGCTCAGATTTCACATGCAGCAAGACTCGAAAACAAACGCGCTGAAATTGTAACGGGAGACAGGCAAAGGAAGAGAGAGGAGAGTGTCGAGTGAAGAGCGGGGAGAGCTAACTAATAATGACGTTTACATGAGAAACGAGCAACAAAAGCAGCTGCAAAAAGCGCAAGAGATATATGAATATGCATAAGATGGCGAGAGAGAGAGAGACAGAAATAGAGAGGGGCAACAACAAAAGAACAATCTCAACTCAAATGCAAGGCTGAAACAAAAGACAAAAAGCAGAGCGCATATAAAAATATTTCACACCCAAAGCGAACAAGTCGAAGTTTACTAGAGGAGGAGGGGAGGGGTGGGGTGACACAAACCACCTGAGGCTATGTAAAATGTTTTTTTTCTTCTTTTTTTTTTGCAAGCAATGCAAACGGACAGCGCTGACTTCCAAGGCGGCGGCATTGTTGTCACAACTAAGACAGAGGAGAGACAAAGAGAGAGGGGGAGGGGGGGCAGCACACACATGTCTGCTGCGGGCGCACTTGTCAATGTGAAGGGTTCGATTAAATGCGGGCGACAGAAAGAGAGATAGAGAGATAGAGAGAGAGAAGAGCGAGAAGAGAGAAGAGACAGCTGAAGAATTGCCTAGCGGCTGATTTTTGCATTGGATCAGTAAAAAGGCTGCCGCTGATGACAAAATGCTAAGGGCCGGAAATTTGCACACACCGAGAGATATGGGGAGAATAAAAATACGCAGAAGAGAAGTGGAAGGGGGGGGGGGGGGGGGGTGCAGAAGCAGGGTGTAAACAAGTGTTGCGGCAAGCCAAAAGCAAATGACAATGAAAACAATACACACACACACACACACACACACACAAGATGAAAAAGGGAAGATGCAAGGGAGGAAGAAGAGCGACAGAAGCAGCAAAAGCAGCTGCAATATAAGCAGAAGAAGAAGAAGAAAAATGTGAGGCAAATGAAGCTGAAATACGCTTGGTAATCGGATAATCTGTGGCATAGAGAAGATGCATAAACATTGATGCAACACATGAGGAGCTACGAATCTCATTTCGCAGTACGTTGCTGTGTTCCACAATTAAAATGCCCAATTTCCGGTGTGGCAGCAACCAATAACTAGAAAATATTCAATGAGAACCAACAACAACACAAGTAAAAAAGAAAACAAAACAAAAAAGGAAATCAAAATCAAATTAAATAGGTGGCAGGTAGGCTAAGAAGAGGAAGCAACAAATCAAGCACGTCGGTTGGGGGAGGGGCAAGGGAAGGGAAGGGACGGAAGGGAGCACAAATTTGCCATTACATTTATGGAAAGAGTTGCGAACATTTCTTGGCTTGATACAGATACACACTTTAAGCAGGTACAGTGAAGCGTGGCAAAGTGCAAATTACACATCGAAATTAGCCAGATATAACAATCGAATATTCAAAGTCAAAAGGTCGGCACAAAATGAAAATATATAGCAAAAGTTAAGTATGCCAAATGCTAATCGAATGAAACCCGATGCACTCCAAATACAGAAAACAAAGACGATAAAAATATAAAATAAATATAAAATAAATAAAAATTAAATAAAAAATAAATAAAAAATATATTTATGCCTAATATATTTCATAGTTAATGGCAAGTTACTCAATGCTCGGCATATTTTGTGCTCGCTGTGCTCATTTGCATAAGGAAAAGGGTTTCTGCTTCCTCTTCTTGTGTCATTGATAGGGCAGCAAAAGAAGAGAGGGAAGAGCTGGGGAAGAGCTGGGGAATTCGAGAGGAGAGCCTCCAAAAATAAGGCATGCGGCAAATATTTGCGGAAGGGCGTGCCGCGAAATAAATATATATCAAATATAAAGAAATACAAGAAGCAAAGTGGAGAAGAGCAAAGAACGAGATGCGAAAAGGAAACAGAGCAAAAGTAGCTGAAAACGGCAGATGTTTTGCGCGAAACTTAATTACAGTGTTACGGTGAATCCGTTTTGGCGTCGGCTGAGATTTAAGGTTGAGATGCACAAAGGAGAACAGCTAAAGTATGCTCAGCACACACATAAAAAACGAAGAAAAAATAAGAGAGAGAAAAAACAACGAGATACATTTTGAATGCCTTTAGCAGCAGCAGCTGCAGCACAGGTAAGAAAGCTGTCGCTAAATGCAACTGCAACTGCAACTTGCCACAACGACAACAATTTCAAGCTGCTCAAACGCCGCCAACAACAACAACAAGAACAGCAGCAGCAATTTATGGCAACTGCTGGCATTTTGTTAGCCTGACTGCTGATGCTTCTTCTTTGTTGGTTAGCGGCTGCTGAACGTTTTTTAGGTCAACGAAATGCCAACAGAGAAGATGATGCGAGCAAACATAAATAAGCAGAGGAGTTTGGGGGGAGGGAGGGGGGCAGAGGGAGTGCCGCATGTGGTAAGTGGAAAAGGCAGCAGGTAAACAAAGCCATAGCGGCCATTTTTTTCTCATCTATAAACCTGTGCAAGAGAGAGGCGGGGGCAGAGTAGAGGGGAAACAGCGGGGCAGCAGCAGCAGCAGCAGCGACAGCGATAAAGTCATTTGCATAGTTCTTTTGATAGGCATAAAAAACAAACAAAAATAAAACAATAAGAAGCAGAACAACAACAACAACAACAACAACAACAACAAACAGCATCACACCTACAACAAAGCTAAGCAAACAGATAGAAATACCTAGAGATAGAGACAGAGAGAGAGAGCTAGAGAGAAATACATATTGTAGCCGAAAGAGATGGGAGGGGCAGGGGTTTGCCAACTGCGATAACCTTTCGAAATCAAATTAGAAATGTAAAGAAAAGTAAAACAAAAGACCAGCACAAAAAAGACACCAATACAGCAAAGAATATAATTACCAAAAAAAACATGCAAACAAACACAAAGAGCAGCGCAACAATAAAAACTGGTGGCAATTGAAGAACAGCCAACAAGTACAAAGCGTTTTTGCTGCTGTTGCAGGCGTTGAGCCGAAAAAAAGGGATATGTTGAAAATTGGACATCAAATTAGGCAACCGATAGAAAGACGCCATCTAGCGTATGAAAAAAAAAACAAAACTGCCACTGAAATTGAAATGATTGCGAAGTCAACAAGAAGAAGAAGCAGAAGAATATGAAACAAAGCAAACGAGATCAACTAAATGGCAATATTGAAATAGCTTGCAAATTGTAAAATTGAACTTAATAAGAACTCAAAAATGTAAGAAAACTAAGCAAAAACCAAAAAAACTTGTTTATTATAAGCAAAGAAAGATGCGCAGCACTTGCGACTGTTTATTAGCTGCGCAACAGGCAAACAAAATATCAACTTCGACACGCCATCTATCGTCGATAATAGTCGACTTCAGCGCAACTACTCCAATTTCGCTAATTGCTTGGATTTCACATTTTTTCTTTATAAGTATGTATTTTATACTTAATCAAAATCGTTTGTTCGCTTGTCAAATATCCAAAACGCAATCGTGTTTTTTTTTTTTTTTGTTTTTTTGCCTGTTAAAGCCATCAACCTGTCAGACAAACACTCAAGCACATCTCCCCTCTCGCTCTACCTCCCTCGCTGGCCATCTATCGATTGGCTGCGTCTTGTAACAATTTGTATGACGTTTCATATTACGAAAAAAATGCAGAGATGACAAGCGGAGAAGAGCAGGGAAGGGATGGGATGAGAAGAGAAGAGAGGACAGACGACGAATTGAATAAATATGATGCGATGCGAGATGACATATAGAAATGTATCGTGCATTCATATGGAGATGTGCTGGTGCTGTTGTTGTTGTTGTTGTTGTTGTTGCCTCGAGCAACGTACCGGTTTTTTTTTATTGTCTGTTTTTTTTTTGCTTATTCATCTGAAGTGATTATGAAATCGAAGCCAAGTCAGAAGAGGAAGAAGCAGCTGCAGTTGATTGTGAGCAGGTGCTGTGATTATTATTATTATTATTATTATTATAATTGAAGAGCGTTGCTCGCTCGCTCGCTCAATGATCATTAAAAATGTCGGAAAGCTGCTTGAGGTTAATTAGTCATCTTTTCGTTTTAGATTATTTTGAATATTTTGTTGTTTTTATTTTTAGAGACTTTGAGCTCTAATGGGATTTGCATGGAATTATGTAAATGCTGATAGGCATTTGATGGTCTGCTCCCCCAACTCCCCAACTCAAGACGAACTGTCCTCGGTGGTAAAAAAGTTATGCTAATTACGCCAAGAAATACACACAAACAAAATGTTATAATTTATGCAGTTGAGGGAATAGAAAAGAAGTTAAGCATCTACCTGAATCGGAATGCTCCCAGATACATATATTGATTACAAATTGTGAAACAATGAGGCGTATTTTATTTGCTGGTCCATCTTCACTGTGGCTTGGCGTGCGTGGCGCCCCCTGTCGTTTGGATTGTGCAAATGGTGTCGTCGCTTAAGTCCAGTGTTTATCTTGGTATTTTCACACCCTCAAGTTAGTTAAGCTGCTGGCACCTGACCACAACACACACACTCACACACACACACTCACACACACACTCACACTCACACACACACTCACACACACACTCACACTCACACGGAATTCTGTTGAAATCCTTGCGCTTCATTTGCGTTGATTTTGTCGTCGCTTTTCCTTTCCTTTTCTGTGTTTTCCTTTCGCCTTTTGCGTTTGTGCTCTAAATATTTCCTGGTTAGTCCTTGGCAAACACGCCAGCGGCCAGAGTCGCATCCCTTGCCACTGCCCCGCCCCCCGCCCCTTTGCCAACTGCTTTTTGGTGCTTGCACCTGCTGCTTTTCTGGTTGCTGCTCTAATTTTGCGCATCCTTTGCAGGCTTCCATTCCAGGGGACACGCGTGGCAGCCGCAGGCTTCTCCGCAATTTCCATGCGTGGCGTCGCATCCGCTTCCCAGTCGCTTCCTGACTGGCCCCCTCCCCCCTTCCGCCTGCCCACCCATGCCTCTCTCGTCTCTCGTCTATCGTCTGTGCTGTTATCCTGGCGTTTACATTTAATAATTAAAACGCCACCGCAGCGTGCAAATTATTAAAGTGTCAACGCAGTCTTCGCCTGTCTTTCAAGTGGGGCACACAAGCAACCTGCCCCTGCACCTGCCCCTGCCCCATGCCCATGCCATTAGACCATTCTGTTGTTGTCCTCTGCTTAGCCGCAATTTTAACGCCTTTTCATTATTTTTCTTGCACTCAGTTCTCAGTTCTCCATTTACAAATGAAAATGCCGAAAATCCTTTGCGTCTGTGTGTGTGGGTGGCTTTTATACAGTCAGCACATCCTGTGGTGCATTTGTCCAGTCGCTAACTGTTTCGTTTCGTTTCATTCCATTCCGTTTCGTTTCATCTGCAACTGTCAACAGCTGCTGAAAAAGCGACTTCAGACGAGTTAATTTCACGGAATCCCCATCTGTGTGTGTGTGTGTGTGTGTGTGTGTGTGGGAAGTGTGTGTGTGTGAGTGCGCGGCACTCCTATTATGCCCCACAAGATTTCATGAAAATGCTCCACATCAAATGTTTGCTGCAGCTAACTGTAATTGGCATTTTGCTTGTGGTCTCTTTTATACCCTGTTGCATGCACAAGGGTTAAGTTTCTAACATGTGAAAAATATTTTAATCATTGTGTGTAGATGTGTGTGTCTATATGTGTGTGCGTATGTGTGTAAACGGACACGAAATGTAGTTATAAATTCTACCAAAAAAAACCCCCATTTGGGAGCACTACATATCGAAAACTTTCCGTTGCCAACTTTTTTCCAAACTTTTTATTTTTTAACCAGATTTGACAGTTAGAATAATGACACATTTCCATGTGGAAACACGATTTTTGGTAAAATATATATACATATGTAAATATTCATAATGAAATGAAATCAAATGTGCATAATAAAAATAATATGAAAAGTTTCTAATCCGATGTCGAATCGAATTATATTTCCTAAAAATTGCGATAATGGTTGTGAATTTGGTTTCTTTAACTGATTGTGTTCCGGTTCCGGACTGTCTAGTTTGCAACACTCAATTTCCGCTTTTACTTTTTACATGGCAACTGCTAGTCGATTAACCGAAAATGTTGTCAGTGATGCAGCTCTTCTTATCTGCCTCGTGTTGTGGCATTTGTTATATGTTATTGTCATGCACTCTCGACACAGACGGAAATGAGTTACTTTTGTAGCTGCTGCTATCTGCAACACATTTACACTGTCCCACACTGATACACTGCCACACACGTTTTCAATTCCCAGAGTTCCCAGTTGGCAGCACCCAAAACCCATTTCCATTTGCAGTTTGCTGTTCTTATAACCGTTGCGTTTTCTGCAGCAAAGTTTTCTTTCTTTGAGCAGGTGCACCACTCGCGGTGCCACAACAGCCAACGTGCAACAACCAGCCACATTGCAATATTTCTTGTGACTTGACATGGTTTCCTTTTCTTTTCTTATTTTTTGTTTTGCGTTTTTTTGTGGCCGAGTCTCTTAATCACCATCCAACGCACAGGCGGCAACTTTTGAATATGGCAAGCAGCTGTGTTGAAACTCAGTTGCCAATTTCAGTTTTGTAATTAAAAAAATAGGCGTAGCAGCAGAGGCAGCTGAGGAAACTAAAGCTGATAACTGCGCGGCTTGCTAATAAAATTCAAATGAATAAATTAAATGATTCAAGTCGCAAAACTTAAATCGGGAGCAGGTGAAATTCTCAAGACTCCACTCGGAGCAGCGCTGACTCATTAACAGAGCTGAGCTGAGCTAGGCCATTAACAGAGCTGAGCTGAGCTGAGCTGAGCTACGCCATTAACAGAGCTGAGCTGAGCTAGGCCATTAACAGAGCTGAGCTGAGCTAGGCCATTAACAGAGCTGAGCTGAGCTACGCCATGAACAGAGCTGAGCTGAGCTAGGCCATTAACAGAGCTGAGCTGAGCTAGGCCATTAACAGAGCTGAGCTGAGCTAGGCCATTAACAGAGCTGAGCTGAGCTAGGCCATTAACAGAGCTGAGCTGAGCTGAGCAAGGCCATTAACAGATCGCTGACTCGTTAACAGTGCATTAACAGAACAACAGAGCAACAGCTGTAAAAACTTCTCCCATTTTGTGCTGGAAATTTCTTTGCGTGATTCATCACCAAAAGACGGAAATGTTTGCTTGGCCTCAACTCGTTCAACACGCGTTTTATTGTAATTATTAAAACTTTATGAAATTTGTCTGAGTAAGCTTTCCAAGATGCTGATTTTAAGAGCAAGCCACGAATATGGCACAACTTCAGCACTTGCTGAACTTTGCCCAAGAATTTTTGGGCTAGTGAAACGAGTGAAATTTCACAATTCACTAACTTTCAAATATGTCACAGCGAATTTGTGATTTGGGTTTTATTCAACCATATATAAAAATAGTTTTAATAAATAATTGCATATTCTGTTTCTATGAGGAACAAGCCGATCTCAGGGACTGTAAGAGACGATAGAGTCTTCAAATTTGGATCATATATTATCAATATTAGATCGAGCTAATTTCATTATCGATTGCAACGATATAAATCGATTTTCGATAGTAAAGCTTGACTTATTATTGAACAGCTGTGAAAATATCATTAAGTTATCCGATCTTAAGATGCTAAGACATACTATTTGTAGCATCTGTCAAAGGTCGAGCTCTGTCAACTGAAGCATTCCAACTTGCTTATCGCTATTTGAAGCTTTTAACAAACTACAACCCTTAAGCAGACAATGCATTACTGTCCAATAAACCTTAACTCATAGCAAAATTCCGACAAATCCAGTTGTTTCTATGAAAAATTCTCGCAAATCAGCAAATGTAAAATGTAAAATTCAGTTGTTAACTTTTGAATTTTAGAGGCTCTAATTGAAAACGATTTGATTGCTGTTGTTGTTGTTGTTGTTGTGGTTGCTGTTGTTGTGCTTGCTGCTGCTGTTGCTGTTGTTGTCACTTATTGTTGATTTTTGTGTGTCGTCTGTTGCATGTTGCAAGCTGACAAACTCA
This sequence comes from Drosophila nigritarsus, assembly GCA_035044305.1. Lineage (NCBI taxonomy): Eukaryota > Metazoa > Arthropoda > Insecta > Diptera > Drosophilidae > Drosophila > Drosophila nigritarsus. The sequence goes on along the minus strand of JAWNMF010000133.1, from coordinate 3,858,963 downwards.
AAAGCTCAATTTTCGCATGGATCTGCAAATGCTTCGAAACTGTTTTCCTCAGAGTGAAGAATTTATTATTGCTGTTGTTGTTGTTGTTGTTGTTGTTGCTGTTATCATTGTAATTGTGTTTGTGTGTCAAACTGTTGGCAGTTATGCGATTCACACACACACACACATGTGACATGTCCAGAGAAATTTGTAGGTCTGAGAAGAGCGGCAAACTGAGGAAACGAATTTCTCATCATGTGATGTGTGGTACTCCCATATCTGACTGTGTGCGTGTGTGTATGTGTGTGCATCTGTGTGTATTTGTGTGTGTTTGAGGAGTTCATCGTCAGTCGTCTGCCTTGTGCCTAATGACATTTGTACACACACACACACACACACACACACAAGCAGAGCAGCAAGCAGCAACAAGATGACAAACACAAAAAAGAAAAGAAGGAAAAAGAAAAACAGATTTTCATTTTGTGGTGAGAAAATGTGTTGCACGCAGCAAACAGTTGGAAAGCCTTTTCTGATCAGTGCAGCAATAGCAACCAAAAAAGACAACACAAATTTGCATATGCATTAAGAGCAAAAGTTGCAGATGTAAAATGCTGCAAATGCAACGTGCAACATTTTAAAAACAAAGACAGTGAAAAGCTGCCGACGATTGGAGACTCTTTCAAAAATGTGGCTGAAATAAATAGAACTTTCACAGATCGGTGTAAACAAAAAAAAAAAATTAGTTTTTCCTACAACAAATCAGTTTTCGAGCGATTCTTCCTATGAAAGATGAGCTATATATAAGATATAGTAGTCTGATGTGGATGATTCTAATATGAGGCGCATAATTGGACTCTTATGTAGTGAGTTCATATAGCTGCCATATATTTATCCGATCTAGCCTACTTTGATATATGTTTTTGCGAATCTTCATGTGAATAGTTGGCTTGGACATAAATCGACTCGACTGTCAATGCTGATCAGGAATATATATGATTGATGGAAGCGGAGGAGTCTCCTCTCTCAAGCTTCACAGCAAAACGATGAAACCCCCAGCAAAGGGTATGGAAAACAAGGAAAACATGAATTGAAATGCATGGGCAAAAGGCGAAGCGAGGATGCAACCGGGTGTCGCAGGGAACTGTAAGGTGGCAAGGCATGGGGGAGGAGGTTGTGGCAATGCTTGCATTTTGCGTGTTTTAAACAAAAGACTCTGGCCGGGTGTAAATTATCGAGTTTGTGTGTGTGGCAAAAATGACAAGCAAAAAAAAAGGCAAGAATATTGCGAAAGCTCATCAAATGTGCATCCCAATCGACCCCCCCACAAACTCCCCCACACTCTGTGCAACACCAATGCTGCCAATGTGGCATTTGTTTGTTTGTTGCCAGCAACAACAACGACAACAACAAATATTTGCAGTCAAATTGGCAGGCGCCCATTTTTGGGGCACACATTGGAAAGCGCGACACGCATTCGAAAAATGCATTTGCAATGCGAGGCGGAGGGGGCATGGCAGACGCCTCTTCTACTGCTGCTGTTGCAGTTGTTGTTGTTGTTGTTGTTTTTTGTATGAAATTACTGTTGTGCACGCAACCAGACAAGCCGAGGCCAGACAAGGCGAGGCCAGAGAGATCCTTTTGGTTACTTTTTGCATGCAGCGGCGGGCGCCATTTTGTGCAACGGCGAAAATAGCCGCAAATATGCAAATTACACATATGTGTATGTGTGCGTGTGTGTGCGAGTGTGTGGTGTGCGTTGACAGGGACAATTTTTCCATAATTATTATGATGATGCTCGGCATTTGGCAAAAATGCCACAGACGGATAAAACAGACAGCACAGAAAGAGAAAGAGAAGAGATAGAGAAAGAGAGAGAGAGAGAGAGAGAGAGAGAGAGAGAGAGAGAGAGAGAGAGAGTTAGAGAGGCATAGCAGCGTAGCGTTGTCCAAAACAGATGAGCCTTTTTATTGCCAGGCGATATTTGTGGCCTGCATTTGACAGAGACAGTGAGAGCAAGGAGGAAAGGGATGAAGAGGAGGAGGGGGGGCTGCTGCTGTTGTTACAAATGGTAGCTAACAAGCCACATTTAAATTGCTTATGCATGGATTCAGTGCGGCAGGTACACAAAAGGAACTAGTTCCCGCGCAGCAAACAAAATAATAATTTGTTAGAGAAGCCAGCGAAAAAACGCTCAACATTAAAAAAAGTTGCTAAATTTGATGAAACTAATCAGCAAAATTATATTATTTAAAGCGAAACTAGACATAAAAACAAATTCAGTTGGGCTTTTAGAGCCATTAATATAACTTTTGGGCAGCACTAAAAGTTGCGGCTACAAAAATAAAAAATGTCAAAAAGCAAATCGATAAAACAATAAAAAATTAAAGTTAGCCAAATTTAGTTAATTTTGGTAGTTGAACTGCAGTTTAAGGCCATGGCTAAATGATGGCCGATTTGTTGTTAGTTCAGCGTTAAGTTACGGGTGCTTTTTGGTAGTTGAAACATTTTTAGCCAGAGTGGCAAGTTCCATTGTTTTTTATTGATATTATTATTATACTTGGGGATAGTTAGCACTGCGACCTATAAGGTCCCTTACTGAGCCTACAGCTCTTCCATCAATCCCAACTCCTGCACGAATGCTAGAATCGTTGTTGGGTTGAGGGTTTCTATGTCCTTGGGCCTCATGGTATGCTGCCCTAGGATGCTGCATCTTTTCCTGGTTAAGGCTACGCATTCTGCTAGGATGTGCGTCGAGGATTCCTCCTCGTGTCCGCAGAACCTGCATATGTTGCTGAAAGTACCGAACTTGGTTAGGTGACTTCTCAGTCTACAGTGTCCTGTGAGTATTCTGAGTCTAATTCTATTGATAATAATAGTATTGAATTTGAGTTCCAGTTATATTATTTATTATATTTATTATATTCTCTTTTTTTCTTATTCTATTCCCCATTCTCATCTCTCAAATTGCTGTTATTGCCTTGGTATCAAAGTTCTTTCAATTTCCCTGAATAAATTTCCAACTAGCTCCGCCAACTAGCTCCGCCAACTAGTTCCGCCAACTAGTTCCGCCAAATAGCTCCGCCAAGTAGTTCCGCCAAGTAGTTCCGCCAACTAGTAAGCTTAATCAGGCAAATCAGTTAAATTGAATAATCCCGGCTGACTGGCTGGACGGAAAGGGGGGAGAGAAGGGGCAGCATAGATAGAAGGATAGTGGTAGATACAATGCGGACTCAGATCCGTAACTGATGCTGATGAACTGGAGCACTTAATGTCAAATGTTGAGCGAATGCTGCTTTTTGGCATTTGGAAAATGGCAGCGAAATGCTAAATATGAAAAGGAAAATGGGAAACTGGATGCGAGATGGGGCATGGAGTATGGAACTGTGGACAGTGCGTCTGTTGCATGCGGCGTCTGGTTTTGATTTGAATGGTGCCAAAGTGCGGCATCCAAAATGGATACAGATGATAACTGTTTACTGCGAGCGAGAGAGAGAGAGAGCGAGAAAGAGAGAGAGAGAGAGAGAGAGAGAGAGTGAGTGAGTGAGCGAAAGAGTTGAAACCGGACAACTGCTGCGCTAATTATTGCGCATCATTGATTTCAGTGCAGCGAAAGGGAAACAGGAGCTGTGCGTGGCAAGCAGGGGGCGGGGAGACTAATGAAGAGGGGAAAATGGTTGCAAGCTTAACCTATCAATGACAGTCACTGTGTGTGCTTAGAGTGCGTGTGCGTGCGAGTTTGTATGTGCAACTCAAGCTGTTTGTCAATTTTGAAATACAAGCCGTGTAAAGAGTAGACGGTGCGTGTGTGTGTGTGTGTGTGTGCGTGTGTGTGTGGCAAGCAGCTCATTCGATTGTCGTGAATCAAATGAGCTTTTCCCAATGAGTTGCCACATACAAAACAAGTTGCAAGAATAAGAAGAAAAAAGTTAAAAGTAGTTTGCGGCATGCTTCAAATGGAATACCCTTGACACACTTGTGATAGAGGTATTCCTGCTTGGACTACACATCAATAAAATACTAGTTCACAATTAATAATTAACAGTTAATATTTAATTCAACAATTAATTAATCTAATTAAACAATTAGATATGTAGCAGCACTTTCGACGATGAAAAATGAAAATTGAAATTTAAAAATTTATACGAAAAATGAATGAAAAACTGAACTGAATAAACCAAAATGGAGCTAAGTCATTTTAGACTTTAAATGCTGGAATCGTTACTCAAATATATATCTTTTTTGGAAAAAAAAAGCCACCTTAACAAAATACCCACCAAAGAAGAGTAAACAAGCAACAGCAACAACAACAGCAGCTGCAACAACAAAAATGAAACAAAGTTGCACACACACAATTTATCAGGCAGAGCAACAGTTCCGCTCCCCCCTCCGCTTCCCACCACCCGTAAACTCGTGTTTACAGTTGATTAGGATTTTGGCCAATTACATTTGGAGCAGCTGCTGCTGCTTTTGGCGACTTCCACGCGACAAACGATTTTCACTTTCTCACTTTTGTTTTTTTTGCCATTGTTGAAGTTTGTTTAAGTAGTTAATTTAAGCTGTTTTTGATGTTGGCCACATTTAGTTGGCCTTTTGCAGTCGCCAAGCGCTTTCTAATTCACTTGCAAGAAGACAAACAGACAGAGGCAGGGGGAGAAAGAGAGAGAGAGAGTGGCAGGGGGATGGTGCAGAGCATAAATCTGTGAAAATTGTCACAAACTTCAAGTTATTAAATATGATTTCATAAGCGCCGACAGACAGCTAAGGTAATTAATTAGGAAAAGTGAAAAAGAAGAAAGAAAATGGAAAATGGAAAAACAACTTGAGTGAAAAACTGATCAACTTACACACGTAGACAGTGAAAGGTCTATCGATATGATGAGACTTACCTAAAATGAGAGAGAGATGTGAGTAGCATTTAGTAATTAATCGATGTGTTTGACAGATAGAGAAATTAATGAGCAATATATAATTATCAATTAATTATCATTTAATTACAGTGCGGCTGTAATTAATAGCGCTCAAGCTGCATCAAATCAATCAATCAATCAACGAGCAAACATTTATAGGCATCAATGAAGTGATTTGAAAATATTTTGGTCATTCAACCAAAACTATCCCAAATAAAGAAATGATTTGCAAATATGCAGAACATTCTGGGATAAATTCAATTTACCACAGATAAATTAAGTTCGATTTTTATTTGTTTACTATATTATATACAGTGGCGGACACCTTATTTCGAACATTGTCAAAGAAAAAAAGTAATTGCCAGCCATAAGCTAAGCATTCGAAGCGCCGAATGATGTTAGACACAGTTGACTTGCTCAGATTGACCATTTTGGAAGTGTTCCAGGATGAGTTTCCGTTGCGCAATGGTAGTCTGTTTGTCCATAGTCCTTGTTGGCTTATTGCAGGATAAAACTAAACTGACTACGAAGGATTGGTCTATTAATACCGAAATTACTCAACTTTAGGTAAAAAATCCGGGGTTTATGGCACCCACGTGTCCACCTAAATGAAAACCGCGCCTAAAAGTAGGCAACATTTTTACATAATCCTACCTAGCAGGTGGGGAAACCCCAGTTTATTGGGGTCATATATTCATTTTGGTGGTTTATATATATATATATGCTTATGGCAGGCAATTACTTTCTTTCTTTGACAATGTTCGAAATAAGGTGTGCGCCACTGTATGTGTATGCCACAACAATTACTTAAACAAACTATGACTCCATGGCTATTTATTATGTGCAACAAAAATCGCAATTTTGCGTAAAATAAAATATTTATTTTTGCTTTTGTTTCAGGTGTATTTACTTAGCCATAAGCAGAATGCAAAATATTTACACATTTTAGCTTTAATTCGATTAAAAATGAAATCAATTCAAGTCATTGAAAAAGTCGAAATCGGTTTTTGTTTTTGTGGCAGCTCTAATTTTGATGTAGATCAAAGTGTCTTGGCAAATAGTTTAGTCACGTGATGTTATTCTCAGCAGACACAAGCAGACGCACACCTACACACACACACTCACACACACACACACAAAATGTTGGGCTTATAAATTTGAGCAATTTCTGATTTCTACTTTAAATTCCTTGGCCTTAACACAACAGCACCTCTGAGCATTCCCATTTCCCCCCCATCTATTTGCTTGGGCTGTACACAAAAAAGCAATTTACCAGCAATTTTCCCTATCAAAAAACGTGGAGGCAAACAACAACAATAGCAACAACAACAACAACAACAACAGCAACAACAACAACAACAACTCTGCTCACAAACAGCGGCGATACAGCTTATAAATAGCCTCTGAGTGAACACCAGCAGCAACTTGAGGCTGCAACAATGCAACCAACTAAACCTACCACACACACCCCCACCCCACTGCTACCCCTCCACCACTTTCCGCTCTGCGTACTCCACTCCTCCTTTTCAAGTTGCAAGTGCCACCCGCTTTGCGGCACATTCCTCAATCAATTTTGTTGGCTGCAGCTCTGGTTCTGCTTTTGCTTCTTTTGCTGTTGCATTAATTAAACATGCTGCCACACCTCCCACCCCCCTCCCACCCCACAAACCATCTCTCTGCACTACTGAGTGTAGATTTTTCATTGGCAACATCTGCAACAATCTTCGTTTTATATTTAAATGTCTGTCGGCAGACGCACGTGCAGCAGTTGCCCCTGCCCCTTCGACTGCCTCTGCCTCTACCTCAGCCTCTTTCTACTACTTGCCTCATCCGCATTCGTCTCTGTCAAGTGGCAGTGCATCAGCTGCCGCAGCAGCAGCAGCAGTAGCCGCTGCCTCAATTCCCCCTCCTCCCCCTCCATCCAGCTTCTAGTCACCACAGTCAGTCATTGTAGCAATTTCAATGTTGCGCTTGTCAATTTCGCTGCTGCTGCGGCATCCCCCTGCAGCTAAAACCATCGTGTCGTGGAGGGGGGAGGGGTGGCAGGGTGTCCAACATGACGACATCGACTAATGGCACAAAGTCTACTCGTGGCTATATAGTCGTGTCTTGCCACTATCTGCCTGCTTTCTACACATTTCTCTTCTTTTCACAGTTTCCCCAGAGGAAAACTGTCAGCCACTTTAAAAAGTTGTTGAGTTTTCCCCCGCTGCAGAGCCAGCGCGACTCTTAATAATTTTTAGTAATTATGTGGCTTCAGTTTGTTGGTGTCCATTGCTGCACCTTGATATCTTAAGTAGCTTTTGGAGACACCTGTTAAGGCAGAGGGAAGTCTATTAAGAGAGCTTCTTTGATTGTGATGGCTATTTCAAAAATCCATCACTCTTAATTATTATTGCAACACAATGATTGAGCGAAGCAATTAATAACTGAGTTTTTGAGTGAAGAAAGTTTTATCCTGAGATAAATAACTAAGTGAGTCAGTCGTATGGTTATATCAAACAAACAGTTATAAAGTATAACATTTAAGATTTAATATTTATAAATGTGCACAGCATGAGACAGCGAAAGACACAGCGAGCTGCGCTGGCAACATTTATTTGTGTTTGTCTTCCGCTGCTGCTGCAACTGCTGCAACTGCTGCATCTGCTGCAATCATCAGAAAGCGTTGACTGTGCACAACGTGACTTGCACTTGATTTGTAGCAGTGCAAAAGAGTTGCACAAGTGAATAAAATTTATGTGTGAGATCGAAAATAATATGAAAAGAATTGTTTGCCCATTTATCGCAGCACAGCCAGCAACAACAAGCTTAACCCCACTGTGGCCCACTTTTAACCCTCGCGCTGTCACGACACTTAAAATCTCATTAGCAACACCTCCCCCCCCCCCCACCCTCCCACACTCACGCAAAAAATAACAGAAGTCTCGCACGAAAATAGTCAAAGCGCCTGCACACTTGTTGCTTCCATTGGACACAGACACGCCCACAAACAACCCACACCCACCTCCGCTTCCCCCACCCGACACACGCAAAACCGCAAAACAGCTGCCCAACTGTTGGGCAACCACGCCCCCCTCTGCACAGCTTGTCATGCTTGATCCGAAATCCACTTGTCAAATGCAAGCAAAGAAGATGAGAAACAGGAACACAAAGAGGAGCAGCAGCACAGCAGCAGCGCAGCAACAGCACAGCAGCAGCGCAGCAGCAGCACAGCAGCAGCAGAATCGCCAGCGAAGCGTTGAAGAAGAAGGCAGCAGCGACGTCAACGCCAACTTATGAGTGTCACAACAAAACTATTTATTTTTGCTTTTCCCCTCCCCACTACATACTCCCCACTACATACTCCCCACTACATACTCCCCACTCACCACACGCACTCCTTTGCTTTGCTGTCGCCCCCCCCCCCCCCACTACAAGTGCTGCCCATTTTCTTTAAACTGTGCGCCAACAAAAACATTGAAATTAAATTGTCTGTGGCCAAACAGGGTTGAAGTGCAGCAAAAGAAGGCAAAGAAAAATGTAAGAGAAAAACTGCTGATGAAAAACTGCGGCACTTTTGAAGTTGATCTTGATGCGAGTGAATAATTGCAGTGTACTAATAGGCGCTATAAGCAAAAGGCAGCTCCCAATCAACATAACAAAATACTTTCAAATAAATCTAATATAATAAAAGCTAAAATTAATTATGGATAGGATGGTATATGCATAAATTGAATGTTTCTTCGCGATCTGTTAGATGTTGGATGCTGCTGACTGGTATTAATTATTTGTATTATATGCAAGCTTCAACTTCAAAGCATTGAAGAGAATTGGCCGGCTCAAGGGGAAAAAGATAAATCTCTGAAATAAACTGAAATCTCTTAAATCTGTAAATGACCAAGCATTTAGGGACAATTGAGGAAAACGTTTTGCGGATTTGCGGTCTTTACACAAACAAACAATGACTGAATCGAGATGCTACAGTAAATACACAATAAAAATACTGCAAGCGATTGCAATAAATCAAAAGCGATTTATACGCATTTTCTGTCTTGAAAGCCAGCAGGCCAGCAAATATGAAAACAATGGCCATAATGAAAAGCGATTTCAATAAAATTGCGCAAAAATTTCCAATTTAAGAATTGAAATCAAATGAAAAATATTAAATATCGAGGGTCAAAAAAAACTATAGTAAGCATTGGGGAAACCCAGACAAATCCAATCAGACCAACTAGTATGATTATCAGGAAAAACGCTCGAAATTATTTGTGATAAGTTTAGAAACTAAAGAGAAACCGATTTAAGACTTTCTGGTCGACATATATCGGAACTCTTTGATATGTAATCAAGCTGAGTTCAACCAAGCCACGGGAGAGAAATGAATCAGGTGGCTGAAAGACGAGACATAATTACAAGAGATACAGCACAATCATGGCTCAAATGGGCGTGTTCTTCTTCCCCGTTGCTCATCTAACCTAAAATCAGAATACGCAGTCACAAACAGAATTTGTAAGATGCCAAAAAGGTTTGTTAGCAATTGAAAATACCAAATTTCTACGTTTAATTAAGTGAATGTTTGGGCTCAACTAGACTTAAGTTTGTAATGTCAATAAATAAATGTGTAACAATAGTTTGGTTTAAGCCTGGCCAACAACCACAAGGACTTGCATTTGCTGAGAAATAATAACAACATAATAAAAATATCGAAATATCATAGCTTAATTTCTCCTTGCAGTTTCTGTCTCTATCTCTCTCTCTCTCCCTTTCTCTCTCTGCCTCTGCCTCTCTCTCTCTCGCCGAAATGCCTCCTCCATGAATGTTGAGCAGATGATAAAAATAGCATTGAAATGCAACTGTTTACTACATTTTATTTGTGTGCACCTTTTACCTCTACCTGAGGCAGCAGCTGCCACAAATGAAGTCCGCTCTGTGTGTGTGTGTGTTTGTGTGTGTGTGTTTGGTAATAAACCCAATTTCAGTTTTATAAGTACGTGAGTGCACACAATATTTGTGTTCATTGTTGTTGTTGTTACGGCTTTCACTGACGACTTGCAGCTCGGAGACGACTCACAGTGTGAGTTCATTTGAAATTTGGAAACTAGCCGCAAAATGAAGCGCATAAGCAACAAACAATAAAAGAGAACACTTAAGTGGGGCACCTCAACAAAGTTGTTGCCACATGATAATTAAGCGGCAGGTGAGGCACTTGACGACATAGAGCGAGATAGCGCGATGGCTCATCACAGGCACACGCCTCAAACGCTTACCCGTCCCCTGCCCACTACAGTGCCTCAAATATTTACATAAAAAATATTTCAATTTCAATGTGCCACGCAGAAGAAAGAAAAGAAAAAACAAAGAAATACCAACAACAAAAAAATTACCAGCAAAAAATGTATAAAAAAAAACTGAAGACAGCAGACGGAAATTCAAACTATGGCTGATTGTTGCCATTGTTTCATTGTTAATGTTTTTTTGTGTTTTTATGTGTATATTTTATTATTGCTGGCAGCGCAGAGTGCGTGCAATAAATTCACACAGCAAATTGGCAGCACTCATAGTCAAACGGAGAGGGGGAGGGGCGAGAGTGTAAGCGTAAAATAAATACAAAAAATTGAAGAAATTATGAGCAAAAAAAAATATTTCGACGATGAATTAATTAGCAGTGCAGTGCAACATTTTTTTCCATATCGCCGACTTTATGATTTATCGTGGGTAGCACAAAAGTAGTTTCAGTTGATGCTGCTATGATATGTATGAGAATATATATATATATATTGCTGCATATTAAAGTGTTTTGCGGCAAGCAGCATGGCAAATGGCAAAGCTTTGTTTTGTGCATCGTTTATTTGAAGACAGAGTAGTAGTAGAAACGTTATATATATATATATATATATATATATATGATATATAGCTGGCAATTCACAACAGAGTACTAATTGCAGACAAATACCAAAGAGACAAATGGCTGCAAAAATGTTTAATTAAATGTGACTTCTTTCTGCTCAGTTCAATTATAAATCAAATATCAATTATAAATAATAAACTCGAAATATTAAATTCGAAATAATAAACTCGAAATAATAAATTCGAAATATTAAATTCGAAATAATAAATTCGAAATAATAGTTAAAAATTGCCAGTCAATCACCAAACCATTGTGTTGAAATGCAGCCGAGTTGCGAACCAACACTACAAATACACAGCAATATGAACAACATATTTTTATTGCACTTTTGTCTGGCATAAATAAATAAATTAATACGGATATTTATGCATATATATATATATATATATATATAGAGAGAGAGATAGACAAATATGTGCATACATTTATTGTTGGCATTTAAAGCAAACCAAAGAGCAATCAAGTGGCAGGCAAGTTGATATTGATATGCTTTATCAAATATTCATGTAAACATGACAAACAAAACTCGATATATATATATATATATATATACATGTATATATTATATATATGTGTGAAATTAATTAAAACTCATTTCATTTATGAAATTTAAAATGTCATTTCTACAAGTCTGAATGCCACATTTATGCGTGTGCAACAATAATTGAAATTAATTAATATTTAATGTTGCCCGCACTGTACACTAGATGGCGCCACACACACAATCTGCCTCTCTTCCTCTCTCTCTCGCTTTCTCGTAGTTTTCCTTTTTGGGGTGCTTAATTAATTAGCCATTAAGTACGTGCAAAATTAATGAAATGATTTGTCACACGGCATTCGCCAAGTGACAGCCAGCTGCAAATCCGATTCCGAATGTGTTAATCAACTTCTCCAAGAGTTGATCCTTGCTCTAAGCGTTTTTTTTTTGTTGGTTTGTTGTGTGCTTGGGTGGCCAATCAAGCGTGGAAGAAACGCTAAAATACATTGATTTTGTGGCACTATTAAGCGCATTTTGGAAATGCCCGAGAAGCACGCAAACAACAGGCTCAAATCGAGTGGGGAGGGTGCCGCTCGAGGGACAGCTGCCCTTGACATATGAGAGCAGATAAGGCGGGATTATGCTGGTTACTAGTCTAGAGGGGGAGTGGATGCGAGAGAGAGAGAGAGGGGAAGAGAGTGCGAGAGAGAGAGGCAGGAAGGCGAGATAATGACTATAGATAGATCAGATACAGGCCAAAGTCAAAGCCAAAATCAAAACCAACACTTATACACACACACACACACACAAGTCAATGGCTAGAGATTGACATCAAAGGACATTGGGTGACTGAGGAGTGATGGACAAGGGAGGGGAGGGCAGGGGCAGGCAGGCATATCGATGACTTTGTCTACTCAGCCGACACGATTCCTCCTCTAATGGCAATTGACATAATTACGCAAAGTAGTTTAACGGCAAGGTAGCGTTCCCATATATATATATATATATATATGTGTATGTATATATGTGTATATATATGTATGTGTGTAAAAACATGTATTTATATAAATTTAAGCAACTTTAGGCAGCATTATTGCCACTCGTCTGTTGTCGTTGGCAAAAGTCGCAAACGCGAAAAGTTTTTAAACTTATTACCGCAAACGCCTTACAGTTAATACACTTAACAAAAAGGGGGCAAGGTATAGCAGTTGCGGGGGGCGTGGCAGGAGATGCGTTAGGCATTAGTCGTCAAGGCTTTAAGGCAGCCGCTGGCAATGACCTTAAAATTTATTGCACAACACATTTGGGCAAATGTCGAGAATATTATCCCAAAGTCAACAGCGAGGTGTGCTCGAGAAGTTTTAAGCTGATCGTTCAACCTTTTACCTTCTACAAACCAAACTGAGTAAAACTAAATTGGAAATTTTAAAACAAAAAAAGAATCTTTCAATATTTGCAACTATTTGAATATTTAAAGTGTAGACCCTCCCTCGCTTTGGCAGTCGGAGCGCGTGTTAGTCATTGTAAGTATAGAACTTGTTGGAGATGGGTAGTCTTTGTCGTGGGTGTTATACATATATAGGGTACTAGGGCGATAGGGTCTAGGCAGTTTACAGGGGCAAGTTGGGCTGGAACGACGGGCTGTGTGTAATGAAAATTACATGCGCCTCAGGACAGGCTGCACAAAACTTCTAAGCAGCAACAGAAGAAGCAGCAGCAGCAGCAGCAGCAGCAGCAGTTTTTCCGGAGCCAAATGTTTGGCTCCCAACAGTAACAACAACAACAACAACAAGTGGAAAATGAGGAAGCAGCGGCAGCTGAAGCAGTTGCCACACAACACCAAATAGCCCAACAAAAGCGTAAACCTCACGACTGTTTGACTTGTGTTTGTTTGTCCTTGAATTTTCCTTTTTGAAAAGCAGACGCCACAGCAACCATTTCTCAAACACCCCCCCCCCCCCCCCACACACACACACACCCTTTGTGTGTGTGTGTGTGTGTGTGTGTGTGTGTTGCCCTCTTTAACCATTCAGTTATTATTACAAGCACATTTTCATTGCCGTTCTGCGTGATTCGACGAGCAGCAGCAGCAGTTTTTTTGGCAAGGGGCAAGGGATTTTGGCTTTTGGTGGCGCCGCCAACGCTGGAATTTTGCTGATATTTATATATATGTGTAAGTGTGTGTGTGTATGTGTGTGTATATATTTGTAGGCAGCCAAATTGATTTTCCCTCAGCTGCGCTTTACTTCAGCTTTTGGCTCACGATGCGGCTCAGTTGTCAATTGAATGATTGCGTTTTATTTACTTTACATTTTATTTTTTACTTTTCCCAGTTTGCAGAAAGAAAGTACACACACACACACACAGAGAGAGAGAGAGATACGCACACCCTCTTGACAGCATCATTTGTCAGCGTGTTCGAAATTTGACAGGTGATTAGCGAGACAAACATTTTTGCAGGAGTGCGCCAAAAAATGTATTATAAAGTGCCGCAAGTATTAAATTGAAATTTAAGAACATATATATATATATATAGACACATATATATACACATATATATATAGATATGTATTTTTAGGATTCTCTTTAAAGCTTCTACAATGGCAGAAATCTTAGCACGTTTACACAGGAAATCCAACCGGAATCGGCACGAATCGATTGAATTTAATAGAGAAATATATATATATAGACATATCTGATAGAAATTAAATTTAGACCCATTCTAACCAAACATTTATATTATTTCAAATTGCAATAAAATTTGTTTTTGCTTCCGCTTCTTTTCATCTTTCACCTCAAGTTTCAGTTCTCTGTCGAAAGTTTCATTTGCAGGTTTTATATTTTTCTCAAGTTGAATTTTCCTCCACCTTAGGTCTTATAGTTTCCCGCATAAGCTATGCAAACTATAATTATACACCCCATTTTCCATTTTCCATTTTCAATTTCAGGATGTGCCCCACAACAGCAACTTGGCAGTTTTAAATTTCGGAAAAATATAATTTGTTTGAATTTGTTCTGCAATTAATTGCATTCGTGCCGGAAGGTGCAGAAGCGACCACCCCAAACCCACCCCCTCCCCTCTTTGGCATAATTTCCTTTTATGCAACCCCCTTATGTGACTCCCCCTCTTGGCATTAAACCAACAAAATGAGCATTTAGCATTTTGGATTTATGAAACGCAGGCAGCATAAAAGAAACTGTGAAAAGCACAACAACAACAACAACAACAACAACAAAATATTGCCCCTGGCGGCTGCCGCACAACCCTTGCATAATCGTAAGAAATCAGTGCAACCTCCCTCCCCCCACTAATCTCACCATTCGCTCTTGGCAAATGCAATCCGCAAAATTTGTCGTTTTGTTACTTTTGCTTGGTTTCTCAAGCATATCAATTCACTTTTTCACCCCTCGTCGACGAGGGTTGCACCAGCAACTAGGGTACACATTTAGCTAGAGGGGGGGGCAGGGGTGTGCATTTAGCCTGTTGTTGCTCTTCGTCTCCTCACTGTCTCTGTCAAGGAGAGCCAACGAAGCAACAATGTAAAATTAAAAAAAAAAGCGAAAAACAAAATTACACAAAATGAACTGTAAACCTTTTGGCACGCATTGTCTGTCTGTGTGTCTTTCTGTGTGTGCCGGGTGTTAAATCAAAAAAGAGGGTTGCACAGCAGCAGCAACTTCCCCCCAGGTATAAACTCAAACTCTCAGTGAAACGCCCATGCAAAGGAAGAATAAAATTTTACGCTATGCAAAACATTTTTCTAATCAAACATTCCATTTCATTTGTTGAAATGTCCAAAACAAAAAAAATACCCTGGTTTGTGGGGTTGGACTGCAGAACAGGGGATGGAGATGAGGGGAGGGGGGGGGGGGGGGTTGCTGCGAATAATGTTTCAGCGAACAGTTGAAGTTTTGCTTCCCTGTCTCAAGTGTGAAATTCATTTGCATTCACAGTCGTCACTTGGATTGTCGCATACCACAACTACCTAGCATCTAGCACCCCACCCCCAAACCACTCCCCCCACCCTTGCACAACATACCACCCAGCAACCCTCTCCCCACCCTCCACCGCTGGCAGTTTTTATGGTTTGCTAATGCGCATTTAGTCCGAATCAATTGATGAGAAATACCTTCATAAATCACTGAGCAAAAAAATAAACTACCCCCACAAAATACACTCTCAATCACACCACACCGCCCAACCCCTACCTACCCCCACCACCATTATCAACCTGGCAAGTGGTTTATGAAATTCTTCTTCACTGGCAGCAAAGTGCACTCGAAACAATTTTTGTGTGTAATTGATTTCACTTTGCGCACAACGTTAAAATTAACAGACATCATTTTTTGTGGAACAAAAACACAAAAAAAGAATCGAAAATTATGCGATTTTATATATATATATATATAGTTCAGCTTTTAATCATTGCTCTGGAATGGAATGGCACCGTTTTTTATGTACCCTTTAAAATGGGCGGAGAGGGTATAATGAAGTTAGGCAGAGGCATCTCTGAGCCCACAATGGATATAGTCTTGATCGGCATCAGCAGAGGAATCTGTATTAAATAATTTAAAATTGATTTAAGTTGATCGATAACTGCACACAAATTTCGATAACAGTATCGATACAAATCGATTTCCAATAGCAATATAAGACGCAATTCTAAAGATCTATATTCTATATATACTATATTCACAAACTTTGTTAACCAAAGTGTGTGCTCATATTGTCCAGGGTATCTCCTAGTCGAGCACTGTCCGTCGCTCTCTCGCCTAAAGCATTCTTACGTGTTCTGCTCTGTGTTGGTTGCCATGAAGCATTGTTTGACCGTTTCTTGTATTACATAAAATTTCATAATTTTTTCATCAGTTTTTCACATGCAGCGCACACAAAATGTTCATTTTGATACTCTTCACCCATTAAAAATGGGTAAAAACGGGTATAATGGTTTTGTGCAAATGTATGTAACAGGCAGAAGGAAGCATCTCCGATCCCATTATTATTATTATTATAGTTGGGGATAGTTAGCACTGGGTTGAGGGTTTCTATGTCCTTGGGCCTCATGGTATGCTGCTCTAGGATGCTGCATCTTTTCCTGGTTAAGGCGACGCATTCTGCTACTCCGACCCCATAAAGTATATACATATATTCTTGATCAGGATCAACAGCCGACTCGATATAGCCACGTCCGTCTGTCCGTCCGTCCGTTTGTACGAACAAGCGGATCTCAGAGCCTATAAGAGTTAGGGACTTTGGAATAGAGGCTCTCGAATACCAGGCGCAGATCAAGTTTGCTTTATTTGATCGATAACTGCCACCGCTTGAGGAATATCGATACATTTCGATTTCCGATAGCGATTAGCACACAATTTTAAAGACAGAATCTTCTAATTCTAATATGCATATGCATAGTAGTGATCAACTGCCCAAATTTCATCAGGATTGGATAAGTAAAAAAAAGTTAAGTAAAGCAAAACTTTTTAAATGGAAATTTGCCAATTTGCCAAATTTGGAATATATTTATCAACTGGGTTCAGGGTATATCGTGATCGAGCTCACTCGACTACTGCATTCTTACTTGCTATTTTATTGAGTTTCGCTGAAGCGCATAAAATTGCAATAAAAGTCGATTCATGGCATAATGCGATGCTGCATCAGAAAACGCGCTGCTCTCGAATGCACAGCAACCTCCACTCTCCAACCCGCCCATTCCCTGCCCCTCCCCCCACCCCTGCTCATTTCCCAAAAATACAACAACACATTTGGAATTATGAAAATGGAAATTAAAGTCCAATATGCATTCAATTAAAACTTTAAGCAGCATAATGCGTGGAGCGAACATATAAGAGGGGATGAGTGGAGTAAGGGAGAGGGAGGGAGGGAGTCTAGGGCATATATATATATATGTTCATTCAATTTTTGATTAATTTGTGTTTGGGCATTCACAATTTGGGGAGTTCAAGTCGAGGGTTAAATTATTTAAAGCACATTTCGTAATATGAATTAATTATGATATATGCATGGAAAAGTTCAACGAGCAAGATAAGTGGAGGAAAGGGGGAGTGGGGCAGATAAAGAGGGTAACATTAATTTGATGCATTTGCTGAAATTCAATGGAAACTCGAGTTGTGCATAAGAAAACTTTTGTGTATTAAGATAACAATGAAATATAGGTAGAGCTTTGAAAGCAAAATCCATAAAAAATATTGTACTTGACAAAGGAAAAACACTTCAAATTGGTATTCAATGAAAGCAAAATTAAAAATCGTATTTTACGAAAAAAAATAACTGAAAATATTCGCAGAAAAATGAACTTTTTTAAAGATTTTGAAGCAGTCTTAATTCTGCAGAAGTATAAGTCTCAAAGAAAGAGGATCCCATAAAGACTTTTTTACAGAACAAAGTTGTCTAATCAGCAATTGAGATCTGAGCTGATAGATTACACTGTTATAACGATTATGGCAATCCCAACTTAACCCAAGTATATTTCACTCAGTACACTTAAGCCAAGTCCCTTCAAATCCGCCAAGACTAAGCATGGAGCTCATAAGGTATGTCAGCTAATGGCAGCAGCTCCTGGGTCCAATCTGTACGCAAGTGTCCCCAAATCAATGTCAATGCTCACAGGCAAAGTGCTCCCCAAATCGCAGTGCTCGACGCGAGTCGAGGGAAGCATCATCAAGGAAAAACCGCTTCCAGCATTGCAGCAAGGACTGCAGATGAAATAGAAAAAGGAAAACAAAAAACGCGACCTTAAAAAGCGTTTGAGTAAATGGAGGGCGGCTGAAGGATTGCCCCAGATCTCAATCGCAAACCGAACAAAAAAAGACAAAGACTCCAAACAGAGTCTGCCATAAATATCTGCGAGAACGAACGAAAGAAACGTGCAGCTGTCAAGAAAGAGAAGCGGAGAGAGGGAGATGGAGATGGAGATGGAGATGGAGATGGAGAGAGAGAGAGGAGTGAACATGAAAAGCAATCAGTGTATTGACCACAACAATTTTGACATGCTGCGCATACAAATTAGAACGGCCGACAAACAGTGATTGGGGAGCAGTGAGCAGCGAGGGGAGGTGAAGCAGGGTTAGGCCAGGCAAGTCCGCAAGCAAGCTCAATACCCAAAGGGCGAAGAAGCCAAACGAAGCAGCTGCTGCAAAAACGGGCAAACAGAAGCCGCAAAAGCGACAAGCGATGAGCACCAAACAGAGACAAAATCAAGTGGGGGCAGCAGCAAAAAGAAACAGCACAAAAAAAAGAGTGCAAAAAGAACTCGACAAAAAAAAGCAGCTGAAAGTGTTGACCAAAAGGGGCACACAGACTGACAGACAGACGGACGGACAGGCAGACTTGAAAACAGCATGCAAGCAAAAAAAATCCAATACGAAACAACCAAATTCAAGCAGACAATGCAAATACACTTTAATTAAAAGTGTTGCTTTATAATCGAGTCGCATTTTAAATGCACTATAATCTTCCACGCACACTAACCATTTCTGAATTGAATACTTTTTGTATTGCTTCGTGTCGACCGACATTAAACGAAATAAATAAAGCAGTGACTAGTCAGTTAACAGTTAATTCAGCTGACTTATACAATTAGTGTGTTGCGTAAGCTTAAACAAAATCAAAATGGCTCAAAGGCAAGTGAAACAGCATTTAGCTGATAGATTAAGTTCCTCGCCTGCTGCGAACCGATGATGACTTTTTCCACTGATGATGTCGTCAGTGAAGAAAAAGAAGCAGCCGAAATGTTGCCAAATTGCCATAGGTAATATATCACATAGGCACTCACACACACACACACACACACACACACATGTGCACAGATAATATCTATAGATAAACTCCCCTCCTCACAACACACACACGCACACGCATGCTAATAAGAGAAACATAATAAAGAGTGCCAAAAACGGTAGCCAAAAGCGTAAAACGGGAGCAAAAACAAGAAGAAAAAGCAGAGGCAGAGGCAGAGGCAGAAGAAGAAGAAGCAACACATTCCAGTACGCAAATTTGTAGACGCAATTCAATCAAAATGTACAGCGACAAAGCTAAGGAGTGACCAGCGCGAGGCAGAGTGGGAGATGGAGAGAGGGGAGAGGGGGGAGCGTGGGCGGTTGCTCGGTCAAGTGTTAGAGAGCGAAAGAGCGAACGAGCTAAGCTGCTTGCTGGTCAAGCCGAATGCCTGCACGTAGCGCAAGCGCGTTTTGTGTGCGTTTAAAAACGCGCACATGTCGCGCATGCAAATCGCCAAAGCGATCACACAAAAACAACAACAACAACAACAGCAAAAAACCCGCAGCGGATATCAAAAGATAATAAAAAAAATATGTAAATTAAAAAAGAATGCAGTGTGCCAGATATGCTATATGCTGGTAACTAAAAGCTACGCTCAAATTATGAAAACGGCTAAATGCAAAAGTGAGTCACGCCAAAACTTTCAAACGTGCCTCAAATGCCACGAGGGCATGTTCCACACAGCAAAAAGTCAACGTCAACTTTTAGAAAAATATTGCAAACAAATGCAGAAATTTGAAGCGAAATAAAATGATAAAAATTGTAAGCAATGCCGAGGTCATTTTGGCAAAAGTAAGTTGACCAAAATGTTATTGAATTTTTATGGCAAAACGAACGAATGCAAGAAAAGTTTGCAATTATTATTATTGCTGCTGTTGTTTACTCTGTTTGAGTGCCTGTGCTTGCCTGTTCTTGTTGCTGTTTTGCGTTTGTGTCGTTTGTTTAAACAGCTGCCAGCCAGCAGCGAGCAGCAAAAAACAAGAAAACAAAATGTTGCCTGGTGTGGCATGCATAAACATAGATACAAACAACGGTACACGAATGTGCACATAAATTCCATATGCCAACCGCCAAAAATAAACTAAAAAGAGACCAGCGACAGACTCTGGCTCAAAGTATTATCAGTAAAAAAAAAAATCAGCAGTTGCGAGCCAAAAAAGACAAAAAACTAAAGAGTGGCAAATCGCAGGAGATTAGGGAGTACGTGGGAGGTGCAACGGGGAAGGGCACAGGTTATGTTAAGAAATCCACTTCAAAGAGGCGCCATCTGGCGGTGGGCAGCAGTCGCAATCAAAACAAAAGTTTTATTGCCCCACACAAATGGAAAATAAACTAAAAATACAATTTAATGCAGGCCAAAACAGAAGAAGAAGAGAAGAGAAGCAAACAACAGTTAAGCGAACATAACTAATAAATTATCAATTATTTTCATTTACTAAAATAAACCAAGGAACCGAGGAAGAAAGTTCAATTAAACTAACAAATTATTATTATATTTGGGGATAGTTAGCACTGCGACCTATAATGTCCCTTACTGAGCCTACAGCTCTTTCATCAATCCCAGCTCCTGCACGAATGCTAGAATCTTTGTTGGGTTGAGGGTTTCTATGTCCTTGGGCCTCATGATGTGCTGCCCTAGGATGCTGCATCTTTTCCTGGTTAAGGCGACGCATTCTGTTAGGATGTGCGTCGAGGATTCCTCCTCGTGTCCGCAGAACCTGCATATGTTGCTGCTGTAAATACCTAATTTGGTTAGGTGAGTATTCTGTTAATAGTATTCTGAGTCTATTCTTCCCCATGGATATCATTTGCTTAAATCGCTTTTGATTTTAGCCACCTAGGAGACTTCTGGCTTGTCGGAGTCCTGGTGTCTCAGCCCAGCTCCGTTCCCGCATCAGTCTTTCTTTATCCCTGATATACAGCCGTATTGTGTGTCCTCCTACGCCACAATACGGTTCAGGGCCTATCATGGGTCTCTTTGCCCCCATTCTTGCTTGCTTATCGGCTTCTTCGTTCCCCGCTATGTCCCTGTGACCCGGAACCCATCTTAGGGTGAGCCTATTATGTTTTCCGAGTTGGTCAAGCTTGGATCTTACTGCGAGGACTACTTTGGATGTTATTTTCGTCCCATTTAGAGCAATTATTGCTGCTTGACTATCGGAGGGGATGGATATATCCGCATTCCGATAGTGTCGTTTCAGGTTAAACTCCGCACATCTCCCTATCGCACACACCTCTGCTTGAAATATGCTGGTGTGCTTTCCAAGGGGCTCATGGACCCACCACTCCAAGGCCTGTTCCCTGTGTGTGGTGAGTGATCCATCGGTGTACCATTTTATGGTGTGCGGTTTCATAGGGTGGACTTCGTTCAGCGTCGTCCATTCCCTTTTGCTGCTCATATGAACCTTGAAATTTCGCTCGAATAAATATTCGTCCCTGGGTTGCATGATCAATTAAACTGACAAATTATGATTATTATTAAGATTTGGATATAAACAAATACAAAATATGCAAAATATGCATTTTATTTGAGATGAACTTTTGTCAGTGAACTAATCTTGATTACTTTGCCAACTTTTTCGTATATAATAAGCAGCTTAAAGAAGTATTCGAATCAAAAGTGTTTTTTTTTTTTTTGTTGGTTTCTTTTTTGATTAATGTTCTTGCTTTGGCTTGTGCACATTTGCACAGTACTTGCCCCATTTTGCTGCCCCGCATATGCAAAAGATTATGTTTTATGGCATTATGGACAGCTACATAGAAATTCTATTCTATATTTGCATAACCCAATTTTGATTTAGTATTTCGAATGCAAATTGTCAAAAAGAGAGAAAACTTCAACTGAACTAAAAACCAAAAACAGTGCCACAAAAAGGGTACGGGGATGCAAGGCTGGAGGAGTGGTAGCTGCAAGGCACAACAAACGTATCAAAAAAAATACTCAAAAAAAGCCACAAACAAAATATTTGTTTAATTTATTTTGATTTTGAAAGTTGCAGCAACTGCTGTTGTGGAAGGAGGTGGGAAAAACGTGCGCTGCAGGCGAGTGTGTTGCCACAAAAGGATGCGCAACAAAAAGAGGAGAGCAGAGAAAAACAGTTTTTTGGAAATACGAGCGACAATCATAACTCACGCAAAGCAAGCGAGAAAGGGAGCGAGGGGGAGGGCGGCCAGGAAATGAAATGAATGTGAGAAAAACTCAAAGGAAAAGCAGGTAGACAAAAAACGGAGGCTCGAAAATAAAAAAAAAATCGTGCAAGCGACGACGAAAAATAAAAATAAAAAATGTTAGCTCAAAAGAAGAAAATCGACGAGTAAAAGGGAGAAAGGGAGATGAAGTGACGGAGAGCGAAAGAGAGGGAGAGAGAGAAGGCGTCGCATTCTTAAGTATCCTGTTGTGCTGTGAAAACACGAAATTGAAAGACACTTGAAAATATAAAACGAGACTCAGACGAACAGGAAGAAGGGGGGAGTACAAAGGAAGAGAGAGAGAGAGAGAGAGAGGAAGAGGGGGCGAGCAAGCAGATACTAAACACAACTGAAGGATAAAATATTTGAGGCATACTCCATATTAGAGATGATATATATATATATATATTTATAATTTACAGTTGGCATTTGCAGTTGATATTTTCAATACATTTATCCTCTCTCTCTCTCTCTCGCTCTCTCTCTCTCTCTCTCTAATGGCTTTTTAATTATTTCTTTTAGCTGTTGTCATTCTTAGCTCGCTTTTCGTGTTATTCCTGTTCGTTGATATGATACTAAGTTTGATGGAAGAGGGGCCATTATGTATGTGAAATATAAGACGACTTTTGTAATCCAGATGGACAATAAGCCAAATGATGTTCTTTTTTCACTCATTACTTTTCTTAGGCAAGGAAAAGACCAAAAATTGCCCAACTAATAAGAGTGCTTGTGAAAACACTTTATTTTTGTACTTAAACTAGTTTCCTGGTGTCTCAATTGAAGCCCAATGAAACTTGACATAAATTCCAATTATTGCCTAAGAAAACCATATATGTAAAGTATGAAAAAGCTTTTCTTTTATGTACATCGGTTTTTTTTATAGGTGTGAAAGGGCATTTAATCGTTGTCACGTTAGACACTGTAAAAAACACGTGATAATATTCGCCATTTGTTTGGCAGTTTGACTTTGACAGGCGGAAATCAAATATAATAATGCACCCAGAGGGAGATCGTTTACCGCTAGAGTTCCACAGAGAGTTCATTGATTTTTGACTCGAGACGGGCGACAAGTTGGCGACGAGGCTAAAGGGGAGGGGATAACGGAAGTGGGTAGTCTCGATATGTGTGTATATTCGTGTGTGTGTGTGTGTGTGCGCGCCTGTGTGCCTGCGTGTGTTCGTGTCAGAGGTCCAATTAAAATGTCAAATCAAGACATTTTATTTATTAAACGATTACACACTACAAAACATAAACATATGCCAGGAAGAGGGGGGAGGGAAGCGGAAGAGGGGCAGTTGGGGGTGTGTACAAAATATGTAGACAACAATTTTATGCGTGGGCAGCGACAAAACGTGAAAGGGGGGTGGGGTGGCCGCCTCTTGTTGTGGTTGCCCGAATCGCTGCATATTTTGTCGAGTGTCAAGATAAATGTTGTAGAGCTTGTTAACAAATCGGAAATAGTGTTGATTGACTGACTGATTGATTGACCGATTGAACTGCTATTGAGAGTAACTTTTTTTTTTAGTTTTTCTTTTTTTATTGAATCGGACAGCAAAAAGTTTGGCGAGCAACAAAAGTTTTTTTTGCGCAACTGCCAAAAATAATCCAAAGTACGTTGACACGCAAGAGTGCGAAAGAGACAGAGCGATGGGGTTTGTAGACAAGCAGCAGCAGCCCAAGAACTTGACGACGTAAAAGCAACGGTAAAAACTGTCAATGAACTACAACAACAAAAACTTAACGCAAACGTCAACGCAGCAGCTAAAAACTTGACTTAACGTGACAACAACAACAACAACAACAACAAGAAGGAGAAGTGGAATAACAAGAGGAGCTATAAGAAGAAGCAGAAGAACAACAGGTGCTGGCAGGAAGCTGTAAAGGATGACGAGGGGGGTTGGAGTGCTACGCAGATTGCTGCCTTGGGAAGCTGTGACACAAGCATAAAGCAAGTAAAGTTTAAATTTAATAGTTGGCAAATGAGTTGATTTCAGCTAAGAGAGAGAGAGATTAGATAAGATAATTATCTTACAAATCGCTTAAAGAATATATTTATGAGCTGCATAATTTAGAAGGAGAAAATAACTTGAATTTTCCATTAATGAATTGAATTATTCATATATATGATTTAGGCCAAGTGAAAAAAGAACTCGTTTTTTGGGCATTTAACATAAATATGTTGTTATACTGGAATGCCTGGGAAAATATGATAGATCTTCCAGCTCGCTGATATAGCACTCAAATTTATCTCCCACTTTTATTTGTCGTTCGTCTCCTTCGCACATAATTTGCTGGTTTCAAGACTTACCGATTGCGAAAATGTTCAATGCATTTCGCTTTGTTCTGCTGCTGTTGATGCTGCTTCTGTTATTGTTGATGCTGCTGTTGTTCTTGCTTCTTCTGCTTCTCCTCGCAGTCGCTGCTGCTGCTGTTGTTGTTGTAGTCGTTTTCATCTTATCGTTCTATTGCTGTTGCTGTTTGTAATCGCTGCAATTGACGTTTTGTGTCTCGGCAACTACAGCAGTAAAAGTTTTGCAATTTCTCTCCCTCTTCGCTCTCCTTTGTTACGGTAAAAAGAGTTCTAGTGCTGCCCGTTCCTGCTCCTCTACTCTAGCAGCCCGCGTCACAGCAGCGCCACATAGCGGCCAAAATAAAAAAAAGTTCTGTGTGTTTTTTTGTCGAAAATAAGCAAAACGACAACAACACAAAACAAAACTCAAAATTCAATATGGCGTCACTTTGGTTTGTTGGCCCTTCCTTATGCTGCTGCTGCTGCTTCTTCTTCTTCTGGCCAGGTCTTAAACCTCAAGCATTTTCTTTGGCTTTACTTCTTGCCTGCACTGCACACACACACACACATACACCAATACACGCACACAATTAAGCGCGCAACGCACACTTTTTCACTGTTATAATCGGCCGTTTGCTTTGCTCTTGCGTTTGCCTCTTGTTGTTGTTAATCAGAAATCACCAATGTTGTTGTTGTTGTTGCTGTATGCAGTCGACGACAAAACAGACGCTTGAAAGGTTTCCACGAAGCAGAGACAAGCACACACACACACACAAATACTCGCATGTAAACCTTTTTTTAAGCGACGCGCGCTGCTATTTCTTCTTCTTATTCTTCGAGTGCTTGTGCAGTTGTTGTTGTTGTTGTTGTTGATGTCTGGAAACCTGTTTGACAGGTATAAAAAAAGAGAGCCGCTCTTCACCGTTGAGATCAAGTAAAGTAAAACTAATGATGCCAAAGCCGGCGTCGACGGCGACTGAGGCGTTCACTGCTGCTGCTGCTGCTGCTGTTGTTGTTGTTGTTTTTGTTGTTTCGTTTAGTTTTAGTTTGCTTTCGTTAATTGTTTTGCTTTGTTTAATTCGCTATCGATGTTGTTATTGAAATTGCAATTTTTGCTAATTCGCAAAACAAATTTTTGTATATCAATTACACTTTGTATATTTTTTGAGTTTTCAATTGTAAACAGTACACACGAAACGACGCGACGCAAAAATGAGTTTTTGTTATTGTTGCTGCTTGCAGCTGGTAGCGACGAGCGAGAGCGCGCGACACGTCCGTTCGTAGCGGCAAACGAAAAGAGAATGCAGAATGCCAACGAAACCGAAACGACGAACCAAACAATGTAATCGGCAAAATTTAAGAGCGGCAAACTGTACACGAGGCGCTACTCTTTCTTGATAACTTAACAGCAGCGAGTGGCGTTTGCTCTCTTTGTCGTTAGTCGAGCACTGACTCTCTTAAACCAAAACTCGTTTTCTAAGCCATTTTCTCAACCAGCAACAGGCCAAATAGGCAAGAGTGCGATCAGCTAAATTAAAGAAATTAATCAAAATTGTAATTGCATTGCATTAAATTCATAAAATAATATTTGCAGAACAAAAAAAAAAATGGAAATTATGCCAAACTAAATTCGAATTATTCAGTTTCATTCAAATTAATAAATTCGAGATTTTTAAAATGTTACTAAACATTTTAACAGTCGTCGTTATTTGTTTGAATGTTGCCTGCTTTTAAGCCGCAGTCGAAACACAGTCAAAGAGAGCAGCTGTTAACAGCTTAACGAAGCACGCCGTCAACTTAACGAAACACACTTAACAGTGGGCGAGCGTGCGCTCTCTTAAGCTGCGCTAACCAACAACGGCATGTTAAAAGCATAAGCAACACGTAGCGTTTTGCGCGCGTTTTATGCGCGTTTCGAAAACTTGTTTTTTGCTTGGCCAACAACAAGTTTTTTTGTGCTGCTGCTGCTGTTGAGGAAAATCGACTCGATATGAAAAACCAGTTGGTTAACTTGTCTCTCGACTTGTCGCTTGTCGCTTGTCTTCAGTTAACTACGATCAACTGCAAAGCAGTCGAAGCAGGGGCAACGTCTCGGACAGAAAGAGATAGCAACAGCATTCAATTTGGAGACTTCAGTTTCGTTCAGTTTAACCGATCGCTCTGCCAGCAGCAGCTCCACTTTTAACCAGTTTCGCGTGTCGCTTTTGTTGTTTCTTTTTTCTTCGCTTGCTTGTCTGCTTCTTCTACTTCTGCTGGCTCTTGAGTGTTTTTTTTTATACGTTCTTTGCCTGTCGCCAGAGTTCATGTTTGCTTAAGCTGCCGTTGAAGTTGGACCTCGCCCCCCGCCCCCGTCTTCCCCACCACTAGCCTATGACAATCAAGGCGCTTTAACCAGTTTGAAAACTTGTTCATGCGCTGACAGAAAGCTAAATAATATGCAACTCACACAAACATGCGCTTAGCATGACAAATCGCAAAAGATAGTTTAAATATTTATATATATATACGTACATATATGTGTGTGTACATATATATACACATATATATGCATATAAGTTTTCCAGTGTTTATTGAAAGATCCTTAGATGCGATTCCCATTTTTAATTGATTGTTTCAATTATTTATTTTGCTGCGCCATATGAATTTTAGTCAATTTGCATATTTACAGTTGCGGTCAAAATATTAGTAATGCTGCTGCTCAAAGCATTTTTATGGTGATCAAATCGAGACCTCTTCAAAATCTTCCACAGGATGCAAAAATTCAATTCTGCAAAACAAAAAATATTTCGTTTCTCACCTGGGAATGTTTTCAAATACAATTATTTTCCAAATACTAAAAGAAGTAGTTTTTGGAAAGGAAAAGCTGCGAAAACTTCACTATTGTTTGACTGATTTGATTTTTTTCAAAACTGTTCTAATAGCTGGAAAGGCTTCCAATTGCTGGAAGTCTTAAGCTTGATTCCAGTTCTATTTGCTGTTATACTCATTCCATAGCTGGAAAGTTGTCTAAAGCTTGATTTCTGTTCTATTTTTTGTTATACACAGTTATACACTAACTGTTCTATTTGCTAGTCGTAGATCTTTCTTACATAAGCTGCTTCTTCTTCTTCTTTCTTCTTTCGTTTAGTCTACTCCTGCGACAGGCGACGCATTAAAGTGCGAGAGAGAGAGAGAGTGAGAGAGGGAGAGGGAGCTAGCAACAGATTTGTAGCTGCAGATTTGAGATTTGCCTTCAGCTGTTGTGCCACAGCCCCCTTCCCCACAACCCTACGCAGCCAAGGCCAACTAAATCGGACGCCTTCCAGCACGCACATCTCATGTAATTATCTTTGGATACACCACCCCCCCCCCCCCCACCGCACCCCGCTGCAGTAACCCCTGCAGACCATCTTGTTGCTGCTGCTGTAATTGCTTTCATTTTACAGTTTGACGCATAAATTTTAGTCGCATTTCCATGAATATTAATAGCGCAATTGCTGCTGCTCTCTCCCCACCCCCTCCCCCACCCCCGCTCTCTCTCCTCTCTCTTGCCTCTCGTTTTCGTCATCTTGGCCAAGATTCAATAAGTGGAGGCGTGTTTTGCACCTTAAACTCGACGCAGACACGCAGCCCAAAATTATATTTATATTCCAAATTAGCATTGCGATTATGCTAACGGTAATCCCAGCCAGCCCCTCCCCCTCCCCCTCCCCCTCCCACTACCTTCTCAACCACAGTCTGTTCTCAAATTTTGATTTTGTTTTTCATTTGAATGGAATTAATTGTTTCGGATTCCCTCGAGTTTTCTTGCTCCTGGTTTTTTTGCGAAACTTCTTTGATCTAAAAATTGAATTATTATCAATTATATATGTCTACCTTGAGGACTCAAATTAGTTATTATTAGACAGGGTTGAACTCGTTTGCATACCTGAAAATCAGTTCCAAAGGGAGGCGAGTTCGATTCCCCAAACAATTTATGTGAATTCCAGGGGAAAATTGAGTTTTCCACTTTGAATATGGGTTCAAATGAAATGTTAATCGAAAAATCATTATCGAAAAGCGGTTGAATTTTGACCAAGCTATGTGTTGAGCCAGATTTGGAAAGCTCCAAATTATTTTTGATTTTATTTTTTAAATATTTTTTACATCAAACATAAACATTTACTTTTTATAGCAAACATTTCAGTTTCTTATAAGCAGCAGCCGCTCCCCCTTTTATCTAGGCACTCCCCTTTCCCCCCCTCAATCCACTGGCTTTGTGCACTTGTCTGCTGATTACAAATCTTGAAGTTTTCCACGTTTTCAACAGCCGAAAAGTGAAGAAAGCCAAAGCCAAACCAAAAATCAAAAAGTCAGTTTTGCTGCAACTTCAGTGGATTTACGTATCGGGTTTCCATCGATTAATGGTACCCCCCGCCCACATCTCCAACCCCCTTCCCAACACTGATCCAAACTGATCTGCGATTGGCAATCGTTGAGGCAGCAAGTAACGAAAACAAAAGCCAAAAGAAAAAAAACCAAACCAAAAACAAACAAAAACGAAATCAAATTAGAAGAGGAGAAGGGAATACTAAAGGGAAGAGGGGGAGCAGGGGAGCAGGGAAGCAGAGGAGCTGAAATTAAAGCACACTCAGAGAATGCATGATCCATGATCTTCTTCTTCTTCTTCTTTCTGCATTTTGTTTTTGTTTTTGTTTTTGTCTCTTTTTTTGTTTTCGTCTTATTTATTTATTTGGACTCGGGGCTTGAATTACACATGGATTAAGCAGCATAACAATGAAGCGGAGTGAAAGATAGAGAGGGGGTGTGGAGGAGGGGGGGGAGTAGGTAGACGAACGAATGATGTAGACCAGCTAGGGAAAGGGGGAAAGGGGAAACACGAACACGAAACGAACGAAAGACGAAACGAACAAAAACCGCAGTCGAGTCAAAAAGAGTTGAGCTGCAGGTGTGCAGGCAGGCAGCAGCAGGGGTGAGGGGTGTGTGTGTGGAGGGGTAGGGGGCATATCAATATGACTATGGATAGAGACGGGGTGTGGGGGGTGTGCTCGCGAGCAGAGAAGCAGACAGAAAGCGTAACCAACAATCAACGTTGCCTGTCAGTCAACTTGGTCACCTCGTCGCCTCCTCGCCGCATCCCCCCCCCCTCCCCGGTCCACCAATCGTCGTCTGTCTCCTGGGCATATGGCCAGATCCTCATCAACGACAAACGCTGCTTGGTCAGTTTGGTCAGAAGAGAAAAAGGGAATCGCAACTTGAAGTTTGATTCAAACACTGTGCAACAGGTTTAAGGACTTTAAATTAAATAAATATTCATAAATCCAGAAGAGAGGGGGGGGGGGGGAAAGGTGCACAGTGTCACGCCCCCAATTTCCAATTTTCCAATTTCTGGGTGTATTTAGATGCAAAATGGTCGAACATTTGTGGCAAGAATTGAGCAAAATCCTTGAAGAATCGGTTACGCCCACAAACGAGACAAGACAGTTCAATTTGAGTTCCCAATTATAGAAATGGAGGGTGTATGCATCAAGGGATACTTCTTCGATCCCATAAACTATATATATTCCTGATCAGTTTCACAAACCTGGTCGATATAGCCATCACAATCTGTCAGTCTGTTGCTATGCGATATATTCACTCAGTTTTAAAGATAACTTGATTAGACTTGAAACATATCTTTCTTTTTCCTATAGACAATATATATATATATATATATGTGTATACATATATATATCATTTAGTTCGAAAGATGAGTGCTAGTCTGAAAATCTTTTTTTGACCAAAATATCCGCACTTCTCAACACTACAAACTTAAGACGAATTTGTCCATATCAACTTAATGGCTTTGGCTCAAATATATCTCTAGATATATAGAAAGTGAGTGCTATATATATATGTAAAGTAGCTATATATATATATATATATATGTAAAGTAGCTATATATATATATATATATATGTAAAGTAGCTTCCCCTAACCAAATAACATCATCAACATCAAATCATATCATATCGTATCAATTTGACTTAATGCGATTTGATTCTTACCAATTTTCTAAGAAATTCAGTTTAGACTTGCTCTTTTTTAGCAGGTAGGTTAGGATATACATATATATATAGGATATATATATATATTAAGTTGTAGTGCCTATAAATAGAATTTTTGCTTAGTTTGCATCTGGAAATGACATATTTGGGGAATATTCTTTTCGAGTGGAAGTCGCCAGTTTGTAGTTCGTAGTAGACCACATATTATTTGGGTCTGTGATACGTGTTGCAATCTCAGATACACTTTAACTGTACATGCACTTGATGCAACATCCATCCACAAGTATTAAGCCTTAATGCGTGTTGTCCGGTGTTTTATACAATGCACAAAGTACTTAAACTGGCCAATGTCTGTGCAGAGTTTTCTGCATTGACTGTTGTCGTTAATTTATGTGTGTGTGTGTGTGTGTGTGTGTTGTGTGTGTGTGTATGTGTTGTGTGTTGAATGTTGCTTTTTGGTCGTGTCGTCTGCTTGGCCAAGTTAATTATAGGTTGAGGTTTACGAACCCGCCAACTAGCCAGCTAGCAGACCAGCTGCAGACCGTCAACCGTCTGCAGCAGTTGTTGCAAGTTGCAAGTTGCAAGTTGCAACTGTTGATGTTGATTGTGCGGCAAGGATGCAGTTCGAAATTGCTGGCTCTATGAAAATTGGAACAGCCTGCGGTTGCCACTTTTAAGCACTTCAACACAAAAAAAAGAAAAAAAAAACAGAAAGAAGAAAGAAGAAGAGAAACTGCAACGTAACTCACGCATTTGCCACATGTGATTAAAAAAGAACGAGAGCTCTTCTTCTTCTTCTGTAGACTCACGCAGCACTTCAGGGCTATATCTTTATGCATACACTGAGCGAAACCTATGCTTCTTCATTTTTAATTCTTGATTGCTTTTCGAACTCAACGAACTTAATCTGGGAACATTTTCCACAGAAAGAATGTGGCAAGTAAGTGTTGCGACCATTTTTGGGAAATCACATTTTTCATTTCACCTGTATGTACCGCAAATATTTTCATCTGTTTTTCCTTTCTTCTAATAAATCAAATCACTTTCTTGACAGCTTGTCAAATGTATTTTTTTTTTATCTTTGTTTAATTATTTATAAAACTGAGAAAATAAATCACATTTTTTCGCTTTTTTCTGCATTTTGTGTTTCATTTTTCTCAGTGTGCATATAGAGCCAAGTTGAAGATTGTGCCCCGTGGTGCTCTGATCTGAGCCATTAGCAGCGCCTGCTCGACACGATTACGACGTAATTTTCTTCGGCTTTTCATCTCTTTTCTTTGGCTGTGGGTAACTGCTCCCATAAGGAACTCAATGGGAATTAAAATGTTTGTGTTTGTGCCTATTGAGCCAAAAGCAACACCAACAACAACAACAACAACAACAACAGCAACAACAACAACAGCAGCAGCAACAATGCAACAAACAAATACCACAACAACAAATACGCTTCAGCTCAAGGCACTTGAGACCGCCCAATGAGCAGTGTTGCTGGAGGGTGGGGTAAGTGTGTATTGTTCGGAGGGGTGAGGTGAGGGGAGGGGAAAGTGATTTCAGAAGTTCTTTTGTGCGTTTCTGGTCTCTAATTTAATTTCCAATTGCACATAATCCGTTTTTCGCTTTGCTCGAGTATTTGTCATAAAATTTGATGCGTAAATAAAAGCGAAAAAATCATGGAAATGCCAAAAAAAAAAATATTAAAAAAATACATACATATATGTAAATGGGTAACTAATAGATATCCTGTAAATCTGTGTGAATTTATTCACTAATGTGAAATAAATTTGAGCTTTATTTGATATATAAAAAAAAACTTGCAAACACATTGGAAATCCAGATCTTAGCCCGTTGGGTTCAGATGGAAGGCATAATGTATTTTTAGAGCATGTAATGCATAAATAATATTATAAATAAATATAAATTATAATAATTTGAGATAATTACATATATTATGTCATAATTATTTATATTTTAGATAAGTTTTTGGTGTGTGGAAAACTGTTAAAAAAAAATTTTTCCCCAATAAGATTTTCGTGAAAAAAATAACTTAAATAAATGAAAATAAATTAGACTTTATGTTCAGGTCGATACAACCTTTTTTGCATGACTACAGGGTATACAAATAAAGGGAAATGAAATGAAATAAATTGTGGGTGATGCTGCTTGTAATTGCCAGAGGGCTTAGGGAACTGTAGACGACACCTATTCCTACGTTTGGTTGTTAGATTTCATGTTTCATTATTGTTGGCCATAACAAACCGGGCAAACAGCAAACAGGGCCAACAGCAAACAGGGCCAACAGCAAACAGCAACTGAAACACAAATAAAAATAATAATAATAAAATGTTTGTCAGTGGCAGTTTGGGAATTCACTTCCAATGACAATTTGAATGGACACAGCTCGCCAAAGCATTTCAAAAACATTTACCAAAATAAACCGAAACATCAACAAAATATGAAAATGGAAGCAATAATATCAGCTAACAGTAAATTCAGGCACAGAGCCCATAATTTTGGTCAAAAGTCAACCGACAACTGAAAGCTAAGACCTTGTCTAATTTGGCATAAAGAACTTATGTATTCAAAGTAGCGAAATAAATAATTGATCGTATAATGAAAACATTGGCTTTAAATATGTACAGCACTCTTTGGCTGCGTAATTTGCTTTCGTTTTTGTTTTGAGTGTATTTAAGTACACTTAAAATGCAGCTTTTGAATATTTGCCGAGTTTCCGTCAACAATTTTTTGAAATAATTTTCTTTGTAATTCGATTAAAATATTGTTTATTCAATGAGTTCCGACAACTTGCAGCTTGCCAGCAAAGCCCGAGCAAGTTTTCCGTAATGCAAGCAGACCCCTTACCCTTCAGTCAGAAGCATTCCCCCATCCCCTCCAGCCCGCCATCGACCCGTTCGCAGTGGCTCTTTTGATGCATCGACGCGCAACATTTCAAGTTAATCCATTAGATGCATTGCATTTTTAATTTGACATTTACAGCACAAATTTGCGCTTGAACAGGAACAACATGTAGAAGTGCTCCCAACGAGCTGCACATCGACTAGCAGATGCCCTAAGCTTAAGTTTTTAGCTAGAAAATAATATGGAAAAGATGAAATGATGAAATGATGAAGATGTTGCTCAATATGATGTTAGACTAGATATATCAGTGAAGGTTTTTATTGCTATCGGAAATCGATAAATATCGAAAAGGCAATTGAATAATGTTAAAAGAGGAAAGTTATTCAATTCAGCTCATATAATCTCTGTGATTGGATATATCTTGCATATAGCTGGAACATATTATGGGGCTCTTTGATGTTTCCAACTGCCTATTATACCCTTCCCACACAACTTCTTTGGCTTGAGGGTATGACAAGAACAGCAAGCATTGATTTAATTTTTTTATATTTACACAGAGAGAAAATTGACCTCTTGTCATTTGGGAGGCTTCCCCAATTTGTACGCAAATAGTTTAAATATTAAATTAGCGCATTCGCAGGATTTCCAAACATGTCCGTACGTATGTATGTATGTGTGTGTGCACGCATATCCTTCAGGGGAATTCAACGGCTGCGGGCGCTAGATGCCACATTTGCATCCACAATTGCCATTGGATTTTCAGGGGGTGGTTGGCGGAAACAACCCACTGAATTATTCATGCGACATTTGAGGTTGCAATCGAAGCGCTCGTTGATAACTAACGTTGCGAAACTATTGCCAAATTGATACAGTCCAAAACACATTGCTTAAAGCCTGCCCCAAAATATGGCAAGTAAAATTTACTTTTGTTAAAAAGATTCCAATTTCAGTAGCTAATTTGATTTAATTACTAAATAAATGTAATTCGAACTTAAAGTTGGCGAAATCAATAAGTCAAAAGAAACATTTTTTAAGGAGTGTACAAATTTAATTTTTATACATAATATTATTAAGATTTAAGTTTGGGAACCATGTTCGCTACCTGGGTATGTATCTGGACAGGAAACTTACCTGGCGCAAACACATACAGATCACCGCAGCAGCGTGGTTGCTGAAGTCATCCAGCAAACTCAGCTTGAGCAACAAGCTGCTGGTGTACAGGAGCATCATCGTGCCCACATGGACATATGGGATTCCATTTTGGGGCACAGCGGCACAATCTTGAGTTAACCAAATTCAAGTTCTGCAGAACAAGGTCCTAAGAGACATCTCTGGTGCTCCACCCTATGTGAGCAATTTGACGCTGCACAACGACTTCTGTGTACCGACAGTAACCAGTCAAATAAACCGCCATACAAGTCGTTACAATGACCGGTTACATAACCATGTTAACCCATTGGCCTGCTCACTAGGGTCGAATACAACCCGTCGACGCTTAAAGCGCCTCCACACCAGCGACCTCTGGACAGTTGGGCGTTAACGATGCTATTATGGTGAAACAAATGTTATATTTAAAATTATTATAATTGCGGATAGTTTGCACTGTGACCTATAAGGTCTAATGTGCCCCCTTACTGAGCCTACAGCTCTTCCATCAATCCCAACTCCTACACGAATGCTAGAATCTTTGTTGGGTTGAGGGTTTCTATGTCGTTGGGCCTCATGGTATGCTGCCCTAGGATGCTGCATCTTTTCCTGGTTAAGGCGACGCATTCTGTTAGGATGTGCGTCGAGGATTCCTCCTCGTGTCCGCAGAACCTGCATATGTTGCTGCTGTAAATACCTAATTTGGTTAGGTGACTTCTCAGTCTACAGTGTCCTGTCAATAGTCCTGTGAGTATTCTGAGTCTATTCTTCCCCATGGATATCATTTGCTTAAATCGCTTTTGATTATAGCCACCTAGGAGACTTCTGGCTTGTCGGAGTCCTGGTGTCTCAGCCCAGCTTCGTTCCCGCATCAGTCTTTCTTCATCCCTGATACACAGCCGTATTGTGTGTCCTCCTACACCACAATACGGTTCAGGGCCTAGAATGGGTCTCTCTGCCTCAATTTTTTTAAAATTATTATTATTTTTTTACACTTAAATACACTGAATAACAAAAAAAAAGTTTAAATATTGATGTCGATTTATTTTTTAGTTGAATTTTTGTAGTTTTATTCAAAATACACATATGTATATATATATATACATGTGTAACTTTGCAGATAGATAGATGATTTAACGATTAGTTTTCACAAAGTTAGTTGGAGTCGGAAATGCTTCCAGATTATTAAGTAGTTAACTTGTCCAAGTGGGCGTCGGAGTAAAACCGTTTAAGTTAAGTACGAGGCAGAGAGCAGAGTTAGATGACAGCTCCCCCATTTTTTTCAAACTCATAAAACTGTTCCAACATTTGATGGCCATGCATTATAAAAAGAAGAAGAAGAAAGCTCAGCTCAGGCGTGTTCGCAGAAGGCGTTTTCGTTGAATGGCCAACAAAAATAGCAGTCAGAAGACTCAAGTCACAAGTCACAAGTCACATTTAAATTGCTCAGTTTTCGCATAGCTCGCGTGTGGGTGCTTGGCCAATTGTTGTTGGCCTTGTGCAAATTGGCCAGCAGTGTTTGCTAATTGCGCTCAACCGCCGGAAAAGCCAAGAAAACTTCCACCCATGCGAAAACCAAAAATGAAAGCCAAAACTCAACACAGCCAACACACACACACACACACACACACACGCCGAGTCCACAATTAGCCAAATGTAAGAAGCCCAAACATTAGCAACGGTAAAAATTGGCCAGATTCTATTGCCGAGCTGAGCTGAGCTGTGCCGATGCCTTTTACCCATATTGGCGTTGCCATCCACAATTATGGCCAACAAGCACATTTTCCTAATTGCCAGCAACAGCAGCCGCAGCAGCAGCGCGTAGGGTTAAGGTTGAAAGGGGCTGGCACTGGGTGATGGGCAACAATGGGTTAACTGGCTGATGCGTTGGCACGTTGAGAAATTAATAATTTTGGTGGTTTAATTTGGACATTTTACGTGTGCGAAATACTAACAAAATAAAACGCCAAAAACAGCCACAAAGCACAAAAAGCTAAAATCGAACAAAACGAAAAAACAAAACGGAAAAAAAAACATTTTCGAATTGAAGATATCCTGCAAATGACCAATTTGTTGCCTCTAAGGGAAAAAAAGTCACAATTTTTTTTTAAGCATTCATCAGAAAACTGAATGAAATTTTTGTTAAAAGAATTTCAAATTAAAAAATATTTATGCTGATATTCGAGAGGGTCAAAATTGCCGCCTTTCGCATGTTGCACAAATTGGCGCAGATTTGTTTTGTCCGTTATTTATTTATTAGTTATCAAATTAAATAAATTGCTAAAAATATCAGCTAAAAAAGGTCCATTTGTTTACTTTACTTTATTTTATTTTTTATTTATTTTTTATTTTTTTTTGTACTTTATTTATTTTTTTTTGTATTTTATTTATTTTTTTTTGTATTTTATTTTTTTTTTTTTTGGCAACATTTATATTGTGAACAATGATTAACACTTTGAGAGCTTATAAATAATTGATTTAATTTTATTTTTATTCTTTTTTTAAGCATAATTTATAAAAATATTCTCACACATTTTTATTTGGCTACAGGGTATATAAGAATCCCGTTGAAAGGGAAATGCGAAAATCGGAAAATGCTGAACTGTGCAGTTTAGCAAAGCGCGTGGTTCTCTCTCTGTGTGCGTGTGTGTGTGTGTGTGTTGTGTGTGTGTGCCGGAAATTGAGGAAATACCAAAGCAAAACACTCGAACTATGCACATGGACTGCATAATTGGATCGAAAGCACAACTCCCCCCAAACAAAGTAAGGAGAAAAATGAAAAACTGGTGAAAATGCAACTGGCGCTCAATTAGAACGAGAGGCAAGCTGATTGAATCGTCACATGCAACAGCAACAGCAGCAGCAGAAAGCAACTAGTACAACCAGTTGCAAGTTCGTTTGCCACCAATCCACTTCACACACACACAGTGGTACACATTAGTCAAAGTTCTGGCCAAAAGCGTCTAATTTTTGTACAAACTTCAGTGCAGTTTTCCATGCGGCTCAATGAATTGCAACGTTGTAGGATTGCCAACCAGCCAGCAGCTGAAGAAGAAGCTGAAGAAGAAGCAGAATAGACGGCTGCCACATTCTGTTGTAGGCTAACGGCTATCAACTAACCGGATTCCATCTTCTTACAGCTCTGTGTTTGCCTATTTTCGGTACAAAATCCTTGTGTGCGAAATGATTTTTGAGAGCCGACTTTCGTTACCAAAAAAAAAAACCAAAAAAAAAAAAAAGAATTTAAATTGACTTTAATTTCAATGGTCATTATCGAGAATCATTTGCCTGAACACCTTTTTTATCGACCATAAATATGAATGAATATTTAAATTCCAGTTTTCGATCAGAGGTTTTATGAACCAAAGTCGATTATAAAAGTTAAAGTCGATTATATCGAAAAGAATTTGTGATCAATGCACTTTCAAAAAAACCTTTACAATTCACATATGGGAACTGGAAACAAAATATAATTTAGTTTATCACTCAGTTTATTATAGAATGCACAAAAACTATAGCTAAAAGTATAAAAAGGAAAAGACGAAGGAAAGAAAAGCTGGACAGAGGCACCAGGACTCCGACAAGCCAGAAGTCTTTTAGGTGGCTATAATCAAAAACGATTTAGGCAAGTAATATCCATGTGGCAGAACAGGATCCTGACAGGAGACTGTAGACTGAGAAGTCATCTAACCAAATTAGGTATTTATAGTAGCGATGTATGCAGGTTTTGTGGAAGCGAGGAGGAATCCTCCATGCACATCCTAGCCGAATGCGTCGCCTTAATTAGGAAAAGATGCAGCATCCTAGGGAGGCATGTCATGAAGCCCAAGGGAGGAGGAGCTGGGGTTGATGGAGGAGCTGTAGTCTCAGAAGGGGGCACAATAGACCTTACTGGTTCCCCCATTATAATAATAATAAAAAGAGTCAATAAGCTAAAATGATATTCATAAATCGAAAAGCAGACAATAAAAAACTTACCAATTTAGACTAGAAATTCAGCAGATTAAATGCAAGTTGTGATTGAAGTCGAGTTCGGTTAGAGTATGCCGAATTCGTTCAACTGCAATTCATTCATTGCAACCCGTTTCGACTTTTCCACATTTGTTTGCGGCCAATACAATTTTTGGCACGACTAAGCCAAGTAATTAACAGGCCACATTGCAGCAGACAAGGGAAGGGGGGTGTAAGGAGGCATAAGCAGACAGACAGGCAATGGCAATGAGCAGTTACCGTTATAAGCCGCTTCTCGACATGCAACAGAAACGAGCCAAAAGCAGCTGAAAAACGTCGCAACCATCGATAGTCGCCAATTCAAGTTTCTGTTTTTGCACCCAGTTGCCGGCAAAACTGCAGAAGTGTGTGTATGTGTGTGTGCGTGCGTGTGTGTGTGTGCGTGTGCATGTGTGCGTGTGTGTGTGCAGGACTTGTTTTTGGCCTGTGGCAACACATTTTGGGCGACTGCAACTGCAACGAAAGCGCCGTTATCTGACCTCATATGTGGGCAAGCCACTCAAAGTGGGTACAGACAGCAGGAGGGAGACTGGGACGCGGAGGCGGAGTCTGAGGTGGGTATTGGTCTGCTGTCATTGATACCTCAAGTTTGTGAGCCGAGCTTTCCCAAATTGCCCAGATGCGATACGATCGTCGCAAATTGAGCAACATTTCTGGTTAGCGTGAAAGTGGACAGCGGCAACAAAAATAACAAACAAAACAAAATGAACGAGCCTCCAAATGCGGGCAACCAGACAGAGACAGGGCCATAGAGAGTGAGAGAGAGGGAGAGGTGTGGCTGTTAAGGGAGAGGTGAAGAGTGTTTGGCTACCTGGTATTGGCCCAAACAGTGGCAGCTTCTGTCGCAGTCGGCAGCTGCAAGACACTTTTGCGGATTTGCTGACCGATTAGGGATATTAAAGGAGAGAAGAAAAACCTTTGCATAATATTATTGTGAGCAGATTGCTAATTATAATTGCTTCATTTAAATGTGTCCCAAATCATAAGCATTATATTTTAATTAACATAAGTCATTTTGTTTATTTATATATGTATATTTAATTAATTTCTTAACTCTTCGTAATTATTAATTCATTTTTTTTCATTCTTTTTTCAAGATTAAAAAAGTGCCTCAAAATGAGTTAAATAAAATAAAAAGAAAAGATATTTCGCCAAAAAATAATAATAATAATAATAATAATAATAATAGTAAATAATAATATTAAAGGTAATTCTTTAATGATCTCCTTATTATTATTATAATTGGGGATAGTTAGCACTGCGACCTATAAGGTCCCTCACTGAGCCTACAGCTCTTCCATCAATCCCAACTCCTGCACGAATGCTAGAATCTTTGTTGGGTTGAGGGTTTCTATGTCCTTGGGCCTCATGGTATGCTGCCCTAGGATGCTGCATCTTTTCCTGGTTAAGGCGACGCATTCTGTTAGGATGTGCGTCGAGGATTCCTCCTCGTGTCCGCAGAACCTGCATATGTTGCTGCTGTAAATACCTAATTTGGTTAGCTGACTTCTCAGTCTACAGTGTCCTGTCAATAGACCTGTGAGTATTCTGAGTCTATTCTTCCCCATGGATATCATTTGCTTAATTCGCTTTTGATTATAGCCACCTAAGAGACTTCTGGCTTGTCGGAGTCCTGGTGTCTCAGCCCAGCTTCGTTCCCGCATCAGTCTTTCTTCATCCCTGATACACAGCCGTGTTGCGTGTCCTCCTACACCACAATACGGTTCAGGGCCTATAATGTTCTCTTTAAACTCTTTAAAGTGCTAAGTTTGTGAGTTGAACACTCTTAAATTACACCTTCAGGCCACCGAGCAAGTCATATATTAAAATATATAGAAAGAATAATAAAAAATAAATGAAAACCATTAAAGCAAAGTATTATTTGTTAAATTTAAATGAAAACCATTAAAGTTAAGTATTATTTGTTAAATTTAAGTAAAAGGGCAGCAAAATGCAGCCTTTAAGAAAAACTACAGAAGCATCAGTTAAATATTTATACAAATTGTATCCTTTGCTCATTTTGCAGCGTTGGAATATAAAATAGAATGCGAGATGAAAGAAATGATGCCAATGGCTAGAAATGTGCGAGTATATGTATATATATATCTATGTATATGTATACATGTATATGTATATTTATGTGTGCATAGAAATCTCGCTAAAGCTCATCATCAGCTGGATTCCCCTTGGGGAGCATTTCGTTTTGCATATTTGACACACCTTTTGGCCAACTGCATAACTCAGAACGGTTGGCTTCCCATTGTTTGTTGGCAACCCCGCAAGGCTGCTGCAATTAATTGGCCTTGACAACCCTGTTTTAGTTTGTTATTTTTAGAAGTTCCAAGTTCCACTTGTTTATACACCTGATGAACCTTTTTTGTTGATAGAAATTTGATTTTGTTTATTGTTGTTGTCAAATCTCGGGGCGCCAATTCTGAGGGTTGCGGGTTACGGTTATCAGGGGTTGTACACACCCCCTCCCCCCCTTTCATCAGCTGTTTTGTTATTGTTTGGTTAACAGGTTGTTTTTGTCTCAATGGCTGACGAGCCAGCGCTCAAGTGATGATGACTACAGTTGTCCTTGCACCCAACCCCACCCCTACCCACCCCACTAACAATTATGTACGGTACGTACCTGAACCCTTGAGCTGTTGAACCCTCAACCCTCAGCACTTAAGGCTGGCCAAGAAGTTCAGCGAAGCAGCACAACAGCACCGTCGTCGTCGTCGTCGTCGTCCAGCTCAACAAGTTCCTTTCGCTTCCCTCTTGGTGCTTATACAGCTGTTGCTATTGTTTTACCAGAGGCGCAGTTGCTGAGCAGCGGGAAGGGGTGGTGGAAGGGGGCCCCATGCTTTTCATATGTGAGGGTTGAACGCTCGTTGGCGTTGTGTGTTGACTGTGGGAATTTCTCAATTGTTGGATGGTTAATAATTGCTATTGTTGGCTTCTTCACCTCCGGCTCCGGTTCCAACTAAGAGTCAAAGTCAGAGGTGGCCCTGTGAGGGGAGGGGAGATGGAGGAGGTGGGGGATGTGCGGTGGAGCGGGTGTCTGCGCAATTGTGCGTAACATGTGTGTGTGTGTGTGCGTGTGGTTGTGTGCAGCTACATATATAAGCAGAGCTGGCAATCAACAAGCGGCAAGCGACAAGCGGCAAGTGGCAAAGTGCATTTTGAATTTGAGGCAACGCCTTGCGAATAACTGTGAATTGTGACTTGAGACACGTCTCAATATTCACAGCTATGAAAACTGACTTTAAATGAATGTTGCTGCTGCACCTTTCACTCCCACACACACGCCCTTTTCCTCTCGACACCAAGTGCATTGATTAATTGCCGTCTGCGGGTTGCATGCCTCAAATACCCAGCAACAAATACAACAAATTTCAAAAGCTACCTGTATCATGAAGTCAAAAGTCACTTCATGCTGGCGCCAGCTGCTGTGCGGCAACTTGAAGAGTGAGAGCGAGAGAGGGGAAGAGGAAGAGGAGAAGAGGGCTGTGCGTCAGGCTGTTGCCACAAGCTAAATCCAACAGCTTGTTGCCCAAATGGGCCGAATGGGTCAAAAGGGCAGCCGATCAATCCACAGTCGATTGATCCACTGCCATTAAAAAACATACTTTAATTATAAACGTAATCTGATCTTTAAGGCGTGGCCAATTGCAATTATAAATCCATTTGTGGGCGCTGTGATTTATATTTTCTGGATTTCCATGGGATTTACTGAAAACTCGTAAAATATTATATAATAAAACAAATATTTATGTATTTATGACGCAGTTGACAGTAAAATACTTGAAAAATTAGCAAATTGTTTTTTATTTTGATTTTATTTCTCAAAAATGTACAAAAACATGAACTTAAATTTGAATTTCAGTTTTAATCTTTAATGCCATAAACACAAAATACATTTTAAATCCAGTTAAATATTTAAGAATATTGCATTAAAAGTGATTTAAAATTGGAATTTTTTTTGCATTTTAAATATATGATTAAATTCGTGTGTGATTTGTCATAAATAATGCAAAAACGTAATTGATGGGAAATCTAGGGAAATCAGTATATCTTCTCGATTCTGAATGTGTTGTCATTAAAAAACCATCAAGTACAGAGAGCTACCCAAAAAAAAATCGAGTCTCAGAGCATACACGCAATTGCCATTAGCAAGCAAATGGGAGACGCCACTCCGCCCAGGTCTTACCAAAGCCCCGGCGCAACATCTTCCAATTAAAGTAAACGACAAACTTCCTTTTTATAAAGAAAGAGAGAGAGAGAGAGAGAGAGAGAGAGAGTGAGAGAGAGAGTGAGAGGAAGAGATGAGCGAGCTGGCAGCTCATAATTATCAGCATGATAGCAAAAATTTGTAGTCCAATAATTATTTTCCCACTATTTTCCGAGCTGTGGCTGTGAGAGACTGAGGCAGGCAGGAACTCGATGCCATACAATGTAATTAATAACATGAAAAATACATAATGAAATTATTATCATACCGTAATGTGAAATGATTATCGCACATGTGTGTGTGTGTGACGTCGATTGTGTATGTGTGTGTGTGTGTTTGTGTGTGTGTGTGTGTGTGTGACGTAGTGTGTGAAGAGTGGCAAAGACAATGGATGAGTCTCAACTTGAACTCGAGCGACTTTAACGCGCATCGAAATGCCATTTGATGATGGGCCCGGCCCGGCTCGGCTGACGTAGGGGGAATAGCTATATAGTTATATAGTTATATAGAGACTTTTGTAATTGTTGGGGATAGGTCAGTGCCAGGGCCTCTGCGTCTTCTCTTATGCAAAGCGTTGGCGTCTGCTTTGCGGCTCAGTCGACGAAGCGTAACGAGTGTCGACTTTGAAACGGTTTCCAGTTGCCTCACTTGCTACAGTTGCCACAGCTGTTGGTTGCACCTCCCAATGACTTCGTTTGCAACTGCACTAAAAGAAAATGCTTTGGCCAAAGAATTAGAAAACAGACAAATTTGGCTTGTTTTTAAATCACTTCTAAAATTAAAGCACAAAAGTTGATGGAATGGAAAGTAAGTAAACATTTCATCAATTTCATTTCAAAAATATTCAAATTTCAGAAATATGATTTTTTGTGGATATTTGTTATTATTAAGAAGCCCAAACATTAATTGTAAATTTCGATTTAAAGCCGAAAATGCACCTTTTTTTTCTGAGTGCAGTAAGCTATCTTCTATCTCATGTCTGTACGGTGCGGTCGCTCAGGTGGGCAGTTTCAATTTTGTGATGACTGGGCTGAGCGCCTCGCAGTTATGTCAGAGGTTGCCTGCGGCTTCTTCAGCCAAGCGGAAGTTGATTTATTCCTCTCGCCGCGGCGGTGAGAGAATTTTTCCACAAGAGCGATGCATTGTTTCTCCACCTACACCAAAAGAAAAAATAAGAAAAAAACAAACCAAAAACAAAAAAAAAGCGGGCAACTGAAAAGGTAAGAAAGGCTACAAAAACCAGTTGGTAACTTGCTCGAATCTTCAGTTTTTTTCTTATATATATTTAACATAATTTGAGGCCTTCAGTGTCGTAAAGAAAATTGTTCAAGCAGAACTTTTGTGCTTGGGACTCGTAAAATTAAGAAATATTTGTAATAATTAGCT
Source organism: Drosophila nigritarsus (assembly GCA_035044305.1). Taxonomy (NCBI): domain Eukaryota; kingdom Metazoa; phylum Arthropoda; class Insecta; order Diptera; family Drosophilidae; genus Drosophila; species Drosophila nigritarsus. The sequence goes on along the minus strand of JAWNMF010000133.1, from coordinate 3,814,788 downwards.
GAAGTCCGCTTCTGGTTTTCCACGCTTCCTTTTTTCATTCATTCCATGTTTTATCGGGCAACGTTGCTTTGGCAATTTTAATTTTCATTTTAATTTCTATTTCATTTTCAGTGCGCACAAAGGGTCGACAAAAGAGTAAGCCACAAAAAGGTAGTTGAACAAGTCAAAAAAACAAACTAAAATATTTTCGTCGTTTGTTGTTAGCCGCCTTTGTCATCAAGTTGAAAATTCTGCGTATTGGCAATGCCAATCAGATTTCAGAAAAATTTGTTTTGCTCGACAACGGATTATCCTGTTGTTTGAATCTAAAAATAATCGAAATAATTTTGTCTGTCTGTACTTGTAATATTATTTTTTGAAATATTTCAGAATTTTTACTTAAAGTATCTGTCTTTTTCAGTTTGTTTCACACTTCATAATACCCCTCGCGTGACATTTAATGTTTACAGGGTATTAATAATCGAAACATCAGCTGAAAACTTGAACTTGCACCGAGCGATTGGCTAAAAACGTTGATTGGGCCAAGGGACCCGCTGCTCTACCTGAAGCGAATCCCACTGAGTGCCCCTGCCCCTTACACCTGCTGCACACCCGCCCTCTCACCAAAGAGCTTCCAGATTGCACATTGCCTGGCATTCGGAAAATCATTTAGAGCTGCTGTTGTTGTTGTTGTTGTTGTTGTTGCTGCTGCTGCTGCTGCTGGTTTTCTTTCTTTATGTTGTTTTTTTTTTTTCATTGCTCCATTATACTTTAGCATTTTCCTTTTACTATTTTTTTATAAGCATTTTTCAATCGTATTTCGATGCGCATTTTCATTTGGGGTCAAGAAAAATCCATTAGCAGTCAGTGGAAGTTAAATAGAATCCATTAGCTGCTGCCGGAGAAGTTGTTGCCTTTCTTTCCATTTGCTGATGTTGTTGTTGTTGTTGTTGTGTAGGTGGCTTGTATTGTTGTTGTTCTTGCTGTTGCTGTTCCAGCAAATTGTAATAAAGATTGTGCCAGCCTTGTGGCTCTGGCAAAAGTAAAAGGCGTAGAGCAACCAGTTGGCCAGGCTTACAGCAGCAACAGCAGCAACAACAATGAAGTGAAAGAAATGCGCTCAATGCTCACGCAATAGCCAAACAACACAGCCCCCTCACCACCCCCAACGCATTCAACACCTCCTAATCCCTGAGTCTGCTGCGTACTTCTATTTGAAATGGGTTTGGCAATTAAATTCATCAGATTTGGCCCAAAAGAGTAAAACCCTATTTTAAATCGGCTCTTATGCCCTCAACCAAATGCGCTTTGCCTCAGTTTAAGCTCTTCGTTATCGGTATCTTTTAATTTTTAATTGCTCAGCATATCAATTTCCATTTTTTTTTTCACTTGTTTGCATACATTTTTGCTGTGTGTTTTTAGACTTTTGTTTTGGAGCCAGAATATTTGGTATTTTAGTTGAGTGCTTAAAAGTATGCAGCAAATAGGTTTATTCAACTGCTTGTTGGGTGTGTATTTAAAACGTTTTTGTTTTTTTCCCAAAGGGAAATTTTGAAACAGTATTTATTTATGTTCTTAGAGACTTTAAGAACAACTAGAAAATATAGTAATGTTCACTAATAAATAAAAGAAAAAATGTAGAGTTTAAAATTCGATTGATCGTCTTAAAAAAAATCGTCAATAACCAGAAGCTATAAAATAAATCTGTTATTAATTAGTTGATAAACTTATGCGAGTAATCTAAGTGAACATTAGGAAAATATGCCTTCATCTTAAGCCTAACACTAAATACATTTAATAAAGTCGAAAGAAAATAATAAAAACGAAAGACTTTTCTAAATGTAGAAACATTTCACCATGTACAGCTCATAGAGTATGTATGTATGCCAAGATATATGTAGGCCAAATGAAATGAAACTGCTGCAAAAGAAATCTGCAGAAAAAAAGAGGACGTTTAAATCACTTTGCAAGCGAATCAAAGTTTTGCTTAAGTGTACTTTATCAATGTGTTAGGCTGGCCGGAAGCGACTGTCTGGCTGTTGGTAAAATTCCACGACTGCTGCCTGAGCCTTTCTGGCTGAGGGGCACAACCTTATCCGGTCCGTCTCTGCCTCTGCTGCCGCAGGCCCCAAAGCCGCAAGCTGGCAGTCCTTTATGTTTTGCCACTGACATCATGACATGCAGTTTGCAAGTGCTTTGCTAAAGAAAATCTATTAACCTCCAGTGACATGAAACAACTACAATTCGCACACAAACACACACACACGTGCACACACACGCGCACACTCATACTCTCGCACACCTAATGTGACACAATGCATATTTATGGGCTGTCGATGTTGTGGGAAGCGCAGTTTTGAACCGTTCGCAAGCAGCTGAAAGTATGCAGTGGTTTTTCATTCGAGGTCGGTGTCTCGGCTATATCTGCAGCATAAATCAAAGAAAAACCATTGCATACTTCCATGCGCAGTGATTAATTTAACCAGATTTTTATTTTGTCATATCAACCTTTCGCACTTAGCGTGTGTTTACTGTACATAAATCAAAATCAGCTTGAGAAGCCAGCGCTTTTATTTATCTCAGCCCCAAATAGGCGCAAAATTATTGGCAAACAATGAAATGTGAGCGCAGCAAAAAAGTCCTTTAATGGAGTTTCGTTTTTGTGTGTGCGATTTTCTTTCTTCTTTTTTTTTTATCTTTTTGTGTATGTGCTGGACTCTCAATTGTAACAGGCTTCAAAAAATGCGCACTCACTGGCCCAGCTATCAGGCACGAGTTGGAGCTGTAGTTGGAGGTGGGGCTGAGTGCCTCCTTCCTCTTCCTTGTGTGTGGAGCGCATTTAACGCATTGTCCTTTTAGCCATATTGATGATGATGCCAAATGACACCAAATGGCAATGGTAACACCGTGGCTGCCAGCAAGGATTTTTTGCGTTCACTTGCATGACTCCAGCTGCTTCCTCAAGTTACCTCCATCATCCTCTGTAAGACCCTCTGGCCGTTGCTACTGTTTCATGTTGTTGTCACAGTTGTTTCATGTTATGTTGCCATTATTTCGTGGATTTTTGGCTGCTTTAGCATTTCACTATGATAGTCCTGCAAGCGAGCGTCAACAAAGACAAAAAAAAAAAAAAATAGAGACAAGTGAAAAAGTGGCAGTTGCAATCCACCGACTGTGCAATACTCTGTTCTCTTTGTAAAAGCAGCTGAGTACTGCTCGAAAGATGTATAGTTGCGAATTTTGACTAAATTTCATGAGGTAGCTTAGCATTTAATATTTAAGTCATAAAAGTGAAAATTATTACTAAGAAAGCCCTTAAATATTTTTAATATTATTCGAAAAGTGGGGAGACAAGTTTATATTATCATTTAAAACAAATATGCTCTCTATGCACTCTACTTTCTGTAGTGTATACAAAAGAATAGAAATGCCACAGCATCAACGTTGTCCTTCGCTCACTTTTTGCGCTTCATCCATTCCGTCCCGCTCCGTACCGATCCGTTTCTTCTTCAGCCTTATCCTGGCTTGGCTTGGCTGCGTGCGCTCTTTGGTAGCCGGTTACTGGTTACTGGTTGCTGGTAGCTTTTGCTTTATCTGCTGACAGTCATAAGTTTTGCTTTGCTTTCCATTTTTATTTCATTTATAAGCGCCAGCGTCTGCTCAAAGCGCGTTATCCTTTGTGTTGCCACCACTCCTCCATATCTCTCCATCTCCTGCTCCCCCTCGCTTTCTCGCTCTCTCTCATTCTGTGCTCGTCCGTAACTCATCAACGCGCATATGTTGGCTGGCTGGCTGGCTGGCTGGCGGGCGGGTTGCCTTCGCTGTGGTCTTCACTGAAGTGAGCCAGCAAAATTTATTTTTATTTGCTAAATTGTCCTATGCTTTCAGTTAGTTCTCCCCCTTACTGCCCTCACTGCCCTCACTGCCCTCACTTCTCTCTCCACCCTCATTTATTGTTGCTTTCCTGTTGCTATTTCCGTTTGTTGTAAATTTTAGTGGATTATCCTGCTCTCGGCATTTGCCATCTAGTTGCTTTGACGGCTGTTCTCTGCTCGTTTTGAGTGAATTTATTCAAACTTCACTAAACACAATCAATTTACGAATTATTATTATGCCTTATCCCCATCCACATCTCAATTCTGGATCTTTTCGTCTCTTAAATTTGTCGTCGCCATTTGTTGCCTACTTTTGCGAGTCGTCCTTTTCTTCACATTTATTGCATTTGTTACGCTTGGGTCGAGACGAGCCGGAGACGAGAGTCCGGCCCATAGCACTTTACGCTTATGATCTGCCTACCACCCCAATCCCCCACCCCTTTACCCGCAAACCACCCTTCTCCTACATTCTTCCCTAACCAGTTGGTTCAACCTCATTTGCCGTGCGCCTTTAGCTTTTCATGTTTATGATTTCCATTTGGTTTGGCGTGTGGCGGGCGGCTTTCGTCATATGTGTGGGGTGTGGCCAAAAATGTGGGCGTCCGCTCACTGTAATTACCACTTAACTCGTGCCACGCCCCCATCTACAGCACACACACACTCACACCAACAAAAACAATGGCCAAATTGTAATCATAATAAATAATAAATACATTTTATTGTTTAATGGATTGCAGTTACATTTTCCCCACTGCTGTCGCCGTCTTTGTCGTTCTTTGTTATTATTGTACTTGTTGTTGTTCTTATTAGTATTATTATTATTATCCTTGTTGTTGTTGTTGTTGTTGTCACTGTCGTCGCCATTGGCATTAGTCACACTTTATTTATGAATTATGATACACTTTGGGCACTTCAAATGGGTTAACTGGTTACATTCGCTATATGAATCCATAAGGATACACTTGAGTGAAGCGAATTTAAAAGGAATATTTATGACCGAGATTTGCACTGGTTTATTTATCAATTGTCCTTTTCGTCCATCTGTTGGCATCTATTTAAATCAAGTAGATATGCCAATTTTGAAATGTTTTTTGATTCGTTTTATTCGCTTTGCAGAAACTCAAGTTATATCACAAAAAATTGAAAATACATTTAAAAATGTTATTTTATTGCGACAGTTTGAATGTGAATTGAATTGAAACACAAAGTTGGCCATATTTATGAAAATCTTTGAATTTTGCAGTGTGTTTGCCAAGTCGCACTTGAGAAATCGTTGAGCTGGTTAATGAATTTATTTCTATGCATGTGTGTGTGAGGGTCTCAGTTTTATTGTTCAGTTGGGACAAAGTAGAAATTTGAGTAATAATGATTTATTGGCTATTAGCAGTTAATTAGACTTAAAAGGCGGTCATCAAAAGGCTTAGCCTGTGGCTAATGAAAAACTAAGCGGCCCCCAAACACATCCAAAATTCAACTGGAAATGCTTTGAACTCGTTTCGTTCCATTAGGAAAGCGAAAGCTCCTCAAGCGAAAAGTGCAATTAGGCCAAGGAGCAGGACAAGCAGCAGCAGCAGAAGCAGCATCAGCAGAAGCAGCAGCAGGACAAGCAGCAGCAGCAACAGCATTCGAGTTGGCCAATTTCACAAAGCCCTGGCCAATTAAACTAATGCCTGCTAGAAATGTGCAGGCAAATTTGCAGAGGTCATGGACACACACACACAAAGTCCAAGCTCGATGCGGACTCACAATTGCCGGCCTCACAGTGAGGGGGCGGTGGTAGGCAGAGGGAGAGGAGGCAGTGGAATCATATCGAGAGAAATTAATACATCATCAAATAGAAGTAAGCCCCAAAGTTCCAGCCGGTCACATAAATAAATAATGCCTATTTATGTTTATTACACTCATGCCTGCTGGCGATTCCGAGACATGACCATTTCCCATTTTCATACACTGTAAATTAATGTATGCAATTACCATGGATTTTTCTTTGAGTGAACAAAGTTTACCTTTAGACGGGATTTGTTCTTGCCGCACTTATAAATAATTAGATGTTCGACGGCGTAAGCAGCTTTAAATAATCCGGAATTTTGGTTTCGCTCTTTTGGATTGCTATCAAAAATCTCAAGGGCTGCTTTTATAAATCGGTTTAGTTATCACTAAATCATGGCAGTTACAAATAAGTAAAACAAAGTTGTTCGCAGTGTATTGGCATTGATGTCCCTATTTAGCTACAGCTGCTCCGGCTCTGTGCAAATGTGGATCTGGTTAGGCTTCACAATTGGATTAGCATTTCGCATTGTTGTCGGATTCAGCTTGGAGTCGTCGACTCCCGTCAGGCTCACTCAGCCCCTTTTTTTTAACAGAGTTGTCATTGTTTTTTATGCCCCATATTGATATAGTCGCCCCTATAAAACAGGGATGGGTAACCAATTGGTTTTGCCACTTGGAATGTGAGACTGTCTGTCTGTGTGTGTGTGTGTGTGTTTGGATTTGGGCTGTGTGGAGGGTTTGAAGTGTCATGTTGGCTAAATGTTTGGCAAATCCTTGACGCGTCACAGGCAGTTGAAGTTTACGATAAATGCCTGCAGCTCAACGGTAGTTTGAGCCTTCCGTAATGCGCTCTAAATATTTCAAGCTTTCCGCTTTCAGCTTTTTGGTAGTGGTTGAGATTTTCGACGCTTGGCACGAAACTTCCGTTTAAAAGTGAACTTATGGTGGGTTTTAGACAGCCAGGCAGCCAGCCAGGCAGCCAGCCAGCCAGCAAGCAAGTCAGTTGGCCTCGCCAGGCAACCAGTCAGGTAGCCAGTCAAGCTTGGCATTAAAAGGATAACAGCAGGCTGAGCATATTTCAATTCCGGCAAATTGACAAACAGGGACTTCTGACACCAAAAGTATGCAAAAATATATGTAAAGTTGATTTATTCGAGTGCGCTCGACTAGCAGATACTCTTTACTTAAACTCTTACCTTTTATAAGTCTTACAAGTCGTACATTTTTCAACTCATTCCCAAACATTGACTGATGGCGTCAATCTGAATGTTTACTTTAATGTTCCTTTACCAATTGTGCATTTTATGGTTATCGGTAATCGATAAAAACCGAAAACCGGAACTTGCACTAACAACTTATATTCTTTGGCACTCATAGTCTCCGATTCTTATTCATGAAGACTGACAGAACTAAAGACTCCATGGACTCAATTGACACAACACCAAATGTTGCAAAAGAGAATATATACTTTATCGAAACGGATATGTCTCACCTTAAAATTTACTTACTTTTAGCCCAATTTTATTATGCCCATTTTTGCCAGTTTTAATGGATTCAGGGTATAATAAAAATAAAGCTCATCATATGAGGAGCTGCGCGTTTTAAAAGGCGCTCAGGAAATCGAATGCCAAAGCTAAACACAACTTGGGTAACCTCGATAACCACCCTCCCCTCCCCTTACCCCTCCCCCCTCCCCCCCATCGAGTCCCTCTATGTCAAAAACAAATACGCACTGCTGTACCAGCCACGGGCGGTATTGTGTAGCATTAAAATGGAGCTCTATTTTAGCTGCATCCATTGGAGTCAATGGGCTCAAATGGCCAAAATGGGCGGCGCTGGCGGCGCTGCTCTAATTGACTTTGCGCGCATAATACCATTTTGGCCAGGTTGAAGCGTCGTCATATTACTTAACAAGTCAATACACATACTCCAACACACACACACACCCACACAATAGCACCCACACTCGTCAAACATCAAGTGTGTAATTGGAATCGTTGCTGTTAAGCGCGTTCGTTATCCAATTTCCAAGAGCTTCAAGATACCCTATACATTCAGCTGAGAACTGCAACGAATTCAAGTGCATTCAAAAATCGAATTAATTATAAGAAATTAAACATTAATAAATACAAATTATGCAATCTACAACTTTTTTCCAGTACGAAACTGTTTTCAAAAATACATTAAAAATATTTTTGATTTATACTCAAATTATTTCAAATCTGTATGTAATTCCCATGCTAATTGAATTTTAGTTTTCTAATTTCAAACAAAAATTATTAATGAATATTGAAAAAGCTTCAAATAAATAAATATATAGTTATGATCAAAGTTATATATATATATCAAAGTTATTCACAATGAATACAAATTTTTAATTGTTCGCTGTGCATCAGGTATTTGGAACAAAAATAAGTTTCAGAATAAAAAGTTGAATTATTTTAATTTTCATTTTAATTATTGTTAGCAATATGTAACTGAACAATAAAAAAATAGCATTAATTATTAATATTAATGTCGATTTATTTAATTTTAGTTAAGTTGTTGCAAATGTATTTAAAAATTGTTGCCCAGTTCAAGTGTAGCTTAATATTATCTCAAGGTGGCCAGTTAGCAGTTTAGAAGTACTTGAATACCAAGTGAAAAAGTGGCTTATAATATATAAATGAGTCCAATGATGTTAACTTTCCAACTAAACGTTTTCTTTGAGCTGTTTCAATTGTCTGGTTAGGGCATTTAAGTATCAACTTTATTGCATTGTTTTCGCAATGCGCTGTTTTGTTTTTCAATTCAATTAAATGCGTTCCCGATATTCGGCGCAATTGTTGTTTACACTCCCAACTACACACATGAACAATATAAGAGAGAGAGAGATAGAGAGAGAGAGAGAGAGCGAGAGAGCAAGGGGAAGGGAGACAGAATCAGTGCTGCGTATTTTTATAGCATGCTCTTTTGGCCTGGTTGGCAGTTAAGTAGCCAAAGGGCTGCATTTAGCTAGCTCTTCTGCTGCTGCTGCTGCTGTTTTTAGTGTTGTTTAGACTGCTGTTGTTGCTTATGCTGTTGTTGTTGTTGTTGCTGGTTGAGTTTGGTTCGGTTTTTGGAAGCAAAACTTTGTTAACTGGCGACCACCGACGCAGCCACTCGACTCGGTTGACAATATTTGCGCTGCATTTGCCGCTTGTTGTTGCTGCAGCTGCTTGTTGGCTTGGCAATTGAATTTAAGTGGCTGCAGCAATAGCAGCAGCAACAGCAACAGCAGCAACAGCAACAGCAGCAACAGCAGCAACAGCAACAAAGTCAATGATATGACTCCGCATTCACATTCGCATTCGCTTTGGCCACTTTGTGGGCAGCAACAAAATATGCTTGTTTAGTTTTTATTTTTCTGTGTGTGTTTTCTATTTTCTTTTTTTCTTTTTTTCTTTTTTTCTTTTTTTTTCATGTAGCATCATCATCAATTTTCATTGTAACGCGATTTGGGCACCCGGAACTTGGCCAGCAAACCGGATTCGTGCCTAACATCATTTTGACCCACAGCCCAGAAATAAATCCAACACTCCTCAGCCCCTCTAACATATTTTTGGGATTCCCGCGAGCATTTATAAATGATGAGAGCGCGCGTTTTGCAACCAGAAACCAGCAACCAGCAACCTGCCACCCTCTTCACCCCACCCCCGGCTGCAGTTCAGCATCTGTTTTATGTTGTCGGCGTATCATTTTTCTATGGCCATGTGTAATTTATGCCCCATTTGCTGTTGTTGTTGCTACTCCTGCTGCTGCTGATTGTTGCTTTCATATTTTTATGATACCCTGTATACTTTGAAAACTAGTCAAGTGGGCATAATAAAGTTGAGCAAGTGTTTGCAACATACTAAACACGATGTCTCTGCTGCCATATGGTATACATTTAGAAAATACAAAATTATGTTGCTTGAAAAGTTAACTATCAAATCAAAAACTATCTTCAAAATCTTAGGTAACCAAGTAAGGACCAAATTAACTATTTTTTCACTTATAAATATTTTATTTCTATATTACGATTGGATAATAAGCACTGAAGTCCTCATCGCATAAGAAATGATTACTGCTTTTAGTGAGAAAGCATAAATTGGGATTTGGTTTGCAGGATATCAGCAAGTTGAGCAGTCTCACTTAGGGCTTTCTTCCTGTTTCTATATACAATATATATGTCTATATATATTTTCTATATTTATTGTGCGGCCATTTTCCATATAATCTATTGGGCAGCTAGCTCCATTGTTAAGTCATTTTTCGAGGGGGGCGGGGCTTGCTTCATTTCTGATAGACAGACACATGCTTCTTTGATTTATGAATGCAAACGAGCCAAGCCAACAACTACAACAAACAATAACAGACATCAACAGCAAACAACAACGACAACAACTTGTTTAGTCAGCCTGCCGCAATTCTCTCTCTCTCTCTCTCTCTCTCTCGTTGCCACACGCAGCGCTTTTTTTGTGGCAATTAGCTTGAAAGTGTGCTACCTTAAATTTCATTAGCAGCATCGAACAAAAAGAGGAATGTGCCAAAAGGTCTTTTGTATGTGGCGGACCCCTGAATGTCCTTTCAGCTTGAAAGGTGTTCGCCTAAGAATGGATTTCTATTGAAGCCAGTTTTGGTTTTATTTTGCTAAGCCATCAAGTAATCTGGACAAGGTAAGGAATTGATGGATTATACAGAATTTACTTTGACATTAAGATTTGAAATCAAAGTTAAGTCATCTCCAGACAGTATTTTTTTCATTGCAATAAGTTAAATAACAATATTTTAGGGATACTTTGTTCAGATGATCTTCGAGGGCAGGCTAAAAAAATCAGTGCTGCTAACAATACTATAAGTTGAAGATCTTTTGTCTATTTAATTTAGTCACTTAAGCAGTACTTCAACCCAATAAAAGTGCTCAATTTTAAGCTATACTAATTGAGCCATTAATTGCAATTAGCTTGAGTTCACACACATTTCTTTCAATTCGTTGGTAACTAAATCAGTTAACAGCCCAACGATTGAGTTTGAGAAATGAATTGAAGAATTTAAGAAGTAAAATTTCGCTATTGGCGCAGCTTCTAATGAAGCAATTTTCGCTAAAAGCAGTTGCCCACAAAGCACACTCCAGACCCTGACCCATATGGGTAGTCACCCCCAAACCGCCCCCCCCCCCCCGTTTCCCATAGGCACCGCTTCTTTCCTTCGAAATACGGCGCGTGTTTGTTTCAAAAGCTCAAATTGCAGCAGGCATTGAATGGGAGAGCGAAAAATTGCAGCTGAATGCGAGAGTTGCTGATGCCTTTGCCTTTGCTTTTGTTTGTGCTCTTGCCCTTTGCTTGGCTTTTGCAATTATCCACGAAAATGTACCACAACGACTCTTAACCCCTCTCTCCGCCAGGCATCCCACCACCCATCGCACCACTCGCATAACCCACTTGCAATGCTTTCAACATTTCTTGGCAGCTACGTGCGAATTTATTGATAGCGATATTTCTCAGTACTAAGCTCAGTTTGAGGTGGCGGCTAAGTGCATTTTACATTTCCGGTCAATGGCGCTAACCTCACGACTCAGCTGCTTAAGCTCAACACCCCCTTCAGCCCCACACTACTGGATTTTACAACATTTCTTATTATGTTCGCATTGGTTTTCATTTGCTTTTCATTTGCCATTACTTGTTAGCAATTTGCGTCTTGCTCTCTCGTTCTCTCGCACTCTTTCTCGATCTTTCTCTCTCTCTCTCTTTCTCTTTTTTGGCCAACATTGGTATTACAGCATTGTGTCCCGCCTCCCAAGCCCCCCTCTCTTCTAAACCTCTGCAGCGTACGTGTCGTGGCGCCTGGCTTAAGGGTTAGCGTTTCTTTTATTTTCATTTTTTGGGCCAAGTGTCAACACTTATTCGCAAGTTTCTTTGTAATTTTTATTGGCTCTGGATTATACTCACCATTTCTATCTTGCTGGCACTCTCACTCTCTCTCACACTCATTTGTAAATGACGTACATAAATGTATTTGTTTGTTTGTTTCAAAAGAAAGCCCCTATTCCTCGACACCTACCCCTGCCCCTGGGTAGAATTTGATGCGAGTCTTGTTTCACATATTTTTGACAATTTCATTGTCTTTTGTTTTATTTTTTCATTTCTTTTATTTTTTGTTTTCAAATGATAATTTTTGTTTTGGCGGGCTTACGCTTCCCATCAAGAGTGTCACGTTCGTTTTGGGGGGTGGGTATGGGGTGACAGAGGGATTTAGGGGTTGGGGTGTTGTGCCAAAATGCTTTTATGCTCAAATAACAAGCCATAAACATTTTCGTTATTGTTGCTGCTGCTGTCATGCCAGTTGCTAGCCATTTTCGCGCTGTTTACACGCGTTTTAAATCGCGCGCACGCAAAAATAAAATCACAAAATGCCAAAAACAAACAAATAAAAAATGATAAAAATTTTATTGCGCACGCAAAACAAATGAACTAAATGGCTTTGCCGCATTAGAAAGCACACACACACACACACGCACACCCACATGCATACGCATATGCATATATTGGTTGGGTGGGCGTGCCACTTGCGCCCATCATCTAGCATACAAATTGCCAGGCACTTTTGCCATATAGTATGTATATTTTGATTGCCGCCTCTTCAGTTCTTTTATGCGTTGCCCTTTGTCTTCTTTATTTCGTATTGTAACATTTGATTAGTTGACACTTTTTATGCCCAAAGTACCCCAAAGTGATTGTACAACCCTACACCCATTCCCCCCAACCCACCCCCTCCATCAAACAATCTTTTTCGTTTTTCTGCATGCAATCTCGTGTCACTCTATTAGATAGCTTCACAAATTGTTTGACAAATATAAAAAATTGCTGATTTGCTCCTCTGCCTTTCACTTTTAACCTTGCCGGAATTTCGGTTATGTTTTTTTTTTTTAAATTATTTTTATCAGTTTGCTTCTGTTTTAATTTCTGTTAAATTGTTTAAAGTGTAAATCAATTTACGGAATTTTATAAATGAAGAAAAATAAAATATTATAAAAGTTAAGCAAAAATAGTAAAGTTCATTTAATGCATTTTGATTTAAAGTTCTGTTTGTTTCTCAACTGGAATCATTATTAATTAAAGTTAATATTTTGAGGCCGCAGCTTAAGTTGTACAAATCCTTAAATACATTTCAAGAAAATTGTCCAATTTCCATTGAAATTTCATCTGCAATCATTAACTAACGGCCTAAATTCAGGCTCTGACTCACATTGGAGTGCAGCAAGCAGGCAACGGCCTTTGGACAGCTTTTTTCTCTCTATAAATAAAACATATATGCTCAGCTGGATATATCCACACATAAGCTCAAACACACATACACACACTCGCACACACACTCACTGGCCTCATGCGACACCCATTTTGTATACGAAATTTCTAAATGGAATTTAATTTCCGGATTAGTATAGACATATTATGCATTTTGAGGCTAAACTAAACTGGCTCTCCAATTTGGTCTTCGGCTTGGGTCTCATCCGTTTGCACTATGCCTCAATGGGCAATTACAACAACAAACAGAGCAATAACAAGAACAACAACAACAATTACAACAACAATAGCAATGAGCTTTGGTTGGGCGTGGCACAGGTCCAGGTCCAAAAATTGCACAACATTTGCGGCAAAAGTCGTTTTATTTCTATACTCTTTGTAGAGGATATTCGAACTTTGAAATTCATTGAAATTAAATCAAAATTCGAACTGTACTTATAACTAAGTTTAAGCTTTAAAGAAAGCGAATGCGATTTTTCAGCGTATCGTGTTTTCTTATCAATTGTTTATCTTACGCATTTGCCAAGCAGTCAGCTGATAAAAAACAGGCGAAAAAGTATCGCTAATAAGAAATGTTTTTTATAATATTACAAATAATTAGCTTCATTTCGGTTAGCTTCATTTCGGTTAGCTTCATTTTGATGGAAAGAGTATTTCAGCAACATGATAATGGTTATTTTTGTCTGTTATTTAAAAATTTGCCAAGTTGCCAAATTTTAAATTTCGTTTTCCACACAAAATCCAAAAGCAAGCAGAAACTTGAGGCAGAGCGAGCAGGAGCGACAGAGAGAGAGAGAGAGAGAGAGAGAGAGAGGGAGAGAGAGTGGGAGAGAGAGAGAGGGAGAGAGGGATAGAGTTGCTTTGATTGAGACAAGACAGCTCTGCTCTCTTCTATCTTACAATTTTGTGGTAGCTGTTCAGAAAACTGGTTCGGATTTGTGTTGTTCGCATCGAGTTATTAATATAATTTGGTTTACCAACAGACAATGACGATGCCGATGCCGATGACGATGACGATGACAATGACGATGACGATGATAATGATGATTATGTGTGTAGTGAATGGACTTGTGCTTGATATTGTTGATGACGATGAGTTGACAGCGTCATGAAATTCCTTCTCTCTCCTTCTTGCTCACTAAGAACTTTGATCGTTTAGGTAAAAACTAAATTTTTTAATAGAGTGAAAATTGCCGGAAACACAATTAAAACCAGGGCTTACCATGAAAAGAATGCCAAAGCTGTTCCAAAAAAAAAAAGAAGAATTGTTTAATAGGGCATTGGGCCCGAGCAGGTGGCAGTTGGCCAAAAGCTGCACAAATCCAGGACAAAGGAGTGCATAGAAACAAAAGAATGCAATGCTGAAAGGCAGCACACACTGACTTCTCTCAAATCATCCAGAAAGTGGAGCGAATCCTATGAGTCCTGCATGGACATTTGTTGTGGCAGGCTGGGATTTTGAAGTATGTGAATTGTTCTTTGTTTTTTGTTAGTTAGGGTACTCCCACAACAGCGGAAGCACCTTATTTTCGGCGTACCCAAAACACCCTCTGCTCAAGCACACTCCGCAACCAAAGCTTGTGGTGCACAATCTGTTCATTGTTTTCAAAACAACAGGTAAAACAGGCTGTTGGATGAGGTGTTTATACCTTGCGGGAGAGTCACAGAGAGGAAGAAGAAAGCGAACCAAAGGGAGAGTAAAGGGCACATCAAGTAGTTGTGGCAATATACAAATCTGGTTCACAGAAATAACAAAAAAGCTCTAACATGGATTTACAAATATGTAAATGATTAGCCAAAAACATAGACAGTTAGCCAAAACTGAAGATAATTGTTTCCATTGCAAGTATATGATCTTGAGCACTGCAGCTCGATCAATAACTTTCCGATCAACCCTCGCTTAGAGGGGTCATAAGGCTCAACTCTTTTTCGAAGGTAAACCATCTTTTAGCCTTTGCCTCGGCACGTTAGCCGTTAGGTAGGTTTGGTGTCTGTGTGTGTTGGCTGCTTTGTTAAATAATGAATGAACGACTGACCGACTGTTGGAATGAATGCATGAATGAGTGGGTGAAACATACCTTAACACAAGTCTGGCTCCCCAAGTGCAAGACTTGCAAGACAGCCAAGACAGCCAAGCAACAGAAGACTCAACTCGAATAGGGGCAAGTTTAACATGAATTATTATGTGCGGAAAAGTTGCATGGAGTCAGGCCAGTACTCTGGACACCAAGGGGTTGCCACAGAAGAGAACAGGGGAGAGGCAGGGTGGGTGGGGGGTTAGGGAAGAGTTTCAAAGGACGGGCACAACAGCGACCGTAACGGGTTCCGGTTGGTCTGCCAACTGGGCTCTGGACTCGGCGACTTGAACTGGAACTGGGAAACGGTTTGTTTTATTTTGTGTGTCTTTTTTGTTGTTGTATTTTTTCTTGTATCTGTTACATACAATTTGTTTTAATTGCGCAAAGTAGTTGGCAACACTATTAGTGTAGCCAATTAATTTTCATTTAACAAGCAGCCCGCAGGATTCACATCTCCCTCCTTTTTGTTGTCCTTTGTTTTTTTGTTGTTTACCCTATTGTTGCTCTTGTTGCTCTTGTTGTTGTTGTCTTTTGCGCTTTGTGGGGACATTTAAAATACTTGGATAACCGTGCTGCTAACTTTACATTTATCACTGATTAAACAGTTTTGTATCTTGCTTGATTTTGTACTTAAATGCAGCTCATATTTATGGACAATTAGTAGAACTTTAATTGTTGTGAGTTTGTTAATCAAATGGTTCGGTATTTAAGAGTTATTTAAATATCATTAAAAGTTATATTATCTACGAAAACTTTTATTCATTTTTTCATCAATTAATTATTATTATTTTAAAGTATTTTTTGTCACTTTGGTAATTATATACATAAATATACACAAATAAACCGAAATCCAAATTTCAATCTCGATATAAATGTGATTTGCTAACTTTCTTACTTAAAATAATATTATTAATTTAAAGCAAAAAATATTTTTGTTTTTTTCAGGAAATTACGTATTTATTTTTGAAGAGCTCTTGAAATATTTAAATCGATTTATTTTTATTTTTTTTTTGAGACTAAGGGATTTAATATATGGGTGCCTTTTCACTGTACTCAGGTGGATCAGTCGCAGGATATTGTGGCTGCTGCTGCGGTGTTTGTTGCTGATGCCAATTGTTGGTCGTTTTTGCTGGTGTCACGTATTGCACTTGTTGTGGTGCACCACGCACCACTTGTTGTGGCACTGTCACATACTGAGTGGTGCCGTTAGCTGCAGGCACCAGAATTATCTGGCGTTGCCTAAGTATTCGGCACTGTCGGCAAGGACCCCACAGCCAGCCAAATGTTGCTCCAATGAAGTCCTGGCGACAGCGGCACCTGGTATCTACAGTGACCACTCGAACCTGTGCCATATTGTGCTCTAGTTTGTCGTTCGTTTTGTTACTGATCGCCAAAAATGCGTGGCATGTTTCACTTATAGACCCAAATGCTTGCCAACTCGGTCTTATCAGCTATCATTATCAATCATGAAAGCTTACTTTAGCTGATAAGACTTGCAGTGATTCATTTCCAAAAGGAAAGTTTGTTTCGAACACCTAAGGGTGCTTCCTATAGATAGATATGGAAATATCGTCCCTTTATTGAAGAAGCAAAATAGGTTTTTGAGGTTATTTAGTTTTGATTTTAACGATTTAAAGTGCGTATTTGGGAGGAAGTGCCATAGGATATGCCTCCTGGGATGATTGCCAATCCAGAGCCGTTTGAGCTTGTGGCACGGCTCTCGCAGTTTGTTGAGGGGTAACAATCACTTGTTGTTGTGGCACCATCACTTGTTGTTGTGGCACCACCACTTGTTGTTGTGGGACCACAGCTTGCGACCGAAGGCGGCCATTATTCACGGCGACTACTGATGTACCCGCAGTGGGCACCATGGTAACACCTCGTGACATGGTGCGCATGCAGCGACCACAGGGACGACCCAAGATCCAAGGACGAACAGCATATAGAGCTCTCCTATGATGACAATCGGTTTTAATTTGTATTGTTGTAACTTTAGCCATATTTGTTGATTGTCGTATTCCTTTGCTGTTGTTTGAAACGTTGAAATCGTTATCATAAGTTTCTCACAAACCTTCATGTATGTTATCGATAGACTTAAACTTGATCTTTGATGATGATTCATGTACAAAAGTAGATAAGGCAATCGGTGTCTGTGAGACAGTTTTGACTAATGAGAAAGTATTCGATAACTATTTGTACAGTCGACACGCGTGTTGGGTGAGTCATGGTTGTCTGAAGAGCTTAAGGATCTTAATCTTGATGGATTACCTATTCTAAATAGATGTAAAAACAAATTTCTCATGTTTTTGATGGATTTACAAAATTTTGTATATTTGTAGTGGAATTATATTTATGACCAATAAATTCGCTTTTATTTGTTAAATTTGAAATATAATCACCTACTTATAAGCCAATTAGACAATATATTTGAACTTTAGACATTTGAAACCTTGTTGAGTGTCATTAACAATATAAGTAACATATAAAATGATTGTATAATGATAGATAGATCCATAGAAAAAACCTTTTACAATTTTTTAAATTATTAAAACTATACAATACTAGAATTATAACATAGCGTTTTAGATTGTACTAAACTTCAGCCGATATTTAAATTTCAGTCAGGAATTTAAAGAATTTTTATGTTTTGTTTCCTGTTTGACCTCTCGCTGCGAGCTTAATAAGGAATATATATTTGTGTAGTTATATTGAATCAAAAAGCTTGAAATATGTATCTGTGGATATCTTGATACCAAAAATCAACTTGCGACCGATTAATTCTATGAGAGCTGAGTGTTAAAATTACCTAATCCTGTCGGGTTTGAGTGTAAGTTACACAGAATGGACGGATCGAAAGACGATCAAACAGACGGACGATTGGAACCATGGACAGGCGTAAAGCGGCTATATGGACTCGGCTAGTGCCGCTGATCAAGAATTTATAAAAATATTATACACTTTGCAGGGCTATAAAAATGTATTTTGGGCAATTCAAAAACATTAAACCAAACTAACAGAAGAGTAACTAAAGAAATAGCAAAAGACACTCAAAACGAAAATAAAGGTAAAATTTTACCATTAACAATTTGGTGCTGGAACTTACCACCACCATAACCCAACAAAAAATTATTATCGATTTAAGACCATGATAAAAATGTGCATTCCATAACCCTAACAAACCTAAACCAATTTCCAAAACAAGTCTTTTTTTGTTTATTACTTTGTTACTTACGACAATTTGGTTAAAACTCCTTTCGAAATTCTACAATTCCACCATCTAAAAATAGATGCAATATGCTAATTTAAAAGAAACATTTTTCTTAGTTTAAAAACAAATAATAAAACCTATTATTTTATTTTATAAAATTTAATTAAAACAAAAATTATCAACTAAATAATTTAAGAGTACAGAACGAAATTATGTTTCATTTGAAAGAAATGTTAAATTTATTTGTGAGACACATGAAATTGTTCTTTTAATGCATATTTATATAAATTTAAATCCGCAGATAAAGAGCTCGGTTTTTTGATTATTTGACGATCACTACTTCGGAGTAGCTGGGCGGTTGGCCGTTTATAATTTGTTGTTGAGCTGGCACTGATCGGGTGGTGGTGGTGGTGGTGTTTGTCATCACAACGGGTTGTGCCACGACAGAGTTAACAGCTATGGTACCCGCCACATTAGTGGGCACCACAATCACATTGCGTTGCATGCGTTCACAGCGACGGCATGGACCACCCCAGGCCCAGGGCCGCAGAAGGAAGAGGGGTCCATGGCGATGATGGCACTCGTACTGAATGTTGATCTGCTCAACTTGTTGGGTTTGTGTCACTTGTTGAACCTGAGCCATTTCGTTGTTTTGGATTGTTGTATTCCTTGTTTGTCGTTCGTTTTGTTACTGACTTATTGAATGAACTGAATGTTGCATTTATAAAGCAAACTGTCTGCCAATCGGCCATTATCAGTTTGGTCGTAATCCTTCAGATATCTTATCAATAAAATAATGCCAAAATGATGGATCCATACCTGCAGTGATTCATGTGCCAGGCGTAGTTAAGTTTCAAAAATGTTTAACGGGGGTCAGACTGGGGCAATTGTCTTGCTTGTAAGTGACTCATGAATCTTAATGCCTGTCTCCAAGTATCAGCAAGTATTCCCTGATCAGATTCTGGTTGACTCAAGTTTTGCTAATCTGGGAGTCATTTCTATTTGATATTGCCACAAGTGACACTTGGTGAAATTCGATGGTCATTTCATTTGCTTATATAATCGTCATAATGAATTCTTATCTATAACTAAATCCTTTCTAAGTTTGTATATAAGTGTATGCGAACTCGTGTACTTAATGTGTTGATTTTTGTTATTATTTGTAGTCTAGAAAAATAACTAAAATTTATTAAATAATCTACAAAGAAGTTTATATTTTTAATATAGTTAGCTATGAGAAGGAGGCATTTCTGAATATTTTCAATAGAAAACTTAATGATATTGTTAAATGTATTTATGAAAGTACAGCTCTTTTAGAGCTGATGAAGGAACGGATCAGATTTGATAAAATTAAAGGTTCGATATATAAATAAATACATATATTTTTTAAAATATAAATGTAGCAACGGGCAGCCGAAGATTAAAGGCTATTTAAGTTTAAGCCAATTGATTATAACTATCATTTAAAGTCTGAAGAATATATAGAAGTTAATAAACTGCATTTCACTAAAAGGAATAGAAGTTTGACACAGATCGATCAGACTGAAAGCAGGGTTGCCAAAGTCAAACTCAAGTATTATACCAAATATATTTATAATTCTCACATTAATTTTAATTGCAGGTAAATTATGTTGAGCCAAATTTTCCAAGTAAAAGGAAAGCAGATACAAGAGCTTAATAATCATTTAATCATTGCAAAAGATTAAGCTTTTGCTAAAATAATGAATAATTTTCAATTCAAGAACAGAGATCTAAAGGAACAAATCAAGGCCGTGACGTGACTGAAAATCTGTACAGTCTTTCCAAAGTTGCAGAAAAAATCGCAAGAAAGTAAAAAAAATATTACGTGTATCAAATTTAATTGTATATTTATTCTAAATGACAAAATATCTATTGTCTTCAAAAACGATTCAGCTTTAGCAAGTTTAAGGTAGTATGAAGTCATAGAAAGTCAAAATAGGTAAAAAGATAACACAAGAGATACGAAGAACTTCATTAAACGCGACTCAAACGAATAGAAAATCTTATCAAATTAAAAATATTGGGGAAAATAACATCATAGCAATTGTTGTTGCCATAAATACGCCTGCCGCATGTGCACAATTTTTGTTAACCCATTAAAAAACTAATCATATGCCACATGTTGATGCAGTAAATGTATTTTAATGACAATTTCGATTAGTTAAAAGCTTCATAGAAAAAAGTGAATTAAAAACAATAGACTGATATATAAAGTAATTGACAGAGGATTTCATTTCATATTAATACTATTGACAAATAACAAATAAATATTTAATACATTTTTCTTCTGTTTTTCAGCCAATTTGATAATATAATTTCAATTAAAAATAAATACTTTTTGTTGTTGTAGTTGTTCTTGTTTTTTAGCTTTTGAAATGAACATGTGAAATGGCTTTTCAATTGAGTGCCACGCCCAGATGTTGCTCTTCTTTTTGTTGCTATTGTTTTTCACCAGCGTCGGCCGCCGAGGTTGAACTCGATGAGTGGTCGACCGGGTCGCACCACTTCCACCTCGACGACGGGTGGTGGCTGATAGACGACACTTGGTGCTACCACCTCAACAACTTGTGGCTGGTACGTTGGGTAACGAGGACCAACGTCCACCTCGATACAGGGACGTGGCAAACGGATTGGTGCAACATCCACCTCCACAATGGGACGACCATGACCATGGTGGTGATGGTGATGGTGACGCTCCTCTTCGTAGTATGGCATCCTGTTTATTATTTATACAAATATCCTCAGGTATCCTTGTAGCGCCTCTAAAATTGTACTTGACGCTTCGTTCGCTGTGTGTTAACTGATGTAATTCCGCAACTGGTTGACATATTTAAGCGAACGGTTTTCGGTCCTTTGAGCGGGTCGGTGCTTTTTATTTTTGTGCAAATTAAATGGGGCTTACTTCATTATCTTGTCAGGTGGTCTTAGCTGTCTCCGATAAACATTGATAAACAACTTTCCAGTGCGCGAAAAAAAGCAAAATGCGTTGTGGTATTTTCCATTTTTTTTTTTTTGGAATTGCATTAAGTTTTCCAATTGAAAAGTGAATCATCAAAATTGGCGAAAGTCGCATTTTATTTCTTTATAAAAATGAATCATGCTTTTAGTCCTGAAACGTATATAATATTCCTGAATGATAATAACTTTAACAACAAATTCCGTATTACTTATGTCATTAGTTGGGCTTTCCCATTTGGATCTTATGTCAGCGATGAATGTTAATAAACAACTTCCAATGAAAATAAGTTCCGGGACGCATTCCAAAAATCGATTGTCAATAGCAAACTTCTATTTGGCCTCTGCAATTATATGGCGTAGTAGAATTCAGCAAGTACATTTGTAGATAAGATATTGATGGATCAGTGAAAAAAAAATATATATTTTGTATACAAAATAAACTGATAATAAAATAATTTTTGTAATGCAAAGAGAACTGAATGTCAAATTCCGACATTGAAAAATAACAAACCAAACAAAATTAGAAATATAATTGAATGGGTATATTAAGTAGTATACAAGATTTATACAGTCATCTATGAAAGGAATGAAAATAATAATAATAAAATAATAAATATAAAATATACTATTATTGAAGTGTGTAAATGATATATGTAAAAGTTATTTCTAAAACCGAATTCCATAATTTATTGTTAGCTGTAAAAAATGGACTGGAACCGAAAACGGAACCGGGACCGGAACTACAACTTTAACGAGTGAAATTCAAAACCGGAAACAGAACTGAAAATCAACATTTCTTAAAAACCAGTAAGAGGAACTCATAATATTAGTCCATATAGAGGCACAACGGAATCGAACAACGAAAAAAAATCGGAACCAATTCACAACATTTACCAGCACCTGAACAACTTATGAACCGGAACCGGAAGGCAAATACAATTCGGTTTGTCACCGTGCCATAAATTATGCGCATGAAATTCTGATAAGCAACTTCAATTTATTTATTTATTTATTTTTTGCCAACAATGACATTTTTATAAAGTTTCACTCAAGCAGATCGTTTACTTACAAAACAGAACACAAATTTAACAAATGGTGGTTGAGGCATGCAACTTATATATGCATATATATATATATATATATTTAATTAGACAAACAGATTTCGGAATAATTCACAGTTAAACACATTATTTTGATGTGGAGAAGATGGAGATGGAGTGCATCTACCATTGTGGATAGGGTGGATTATTGTATTGTTGCTGATACTGATAGGTCTGCTGCTGCTGATAATAGCCCGCTGTACCCACGGTCATGCTATTAGCACCATATGGTTGAGGTTGTGGCATCATCACTTGACCACCTGCCGTATAGGGCGTATAACTAGCCGCTGGAGTGACGACGACTACTTCGGGCCGAGCAATCGGCGCTTGATAATATCCGCCATATGCGCGGGGGAAAACATCAATCTCGAAATCTGCAATGACACGATATAATAAATATTGTAATTGAATATATACCAGACCAATCCAATATCCATCTATAAATATGGCTCATCCATTTTGCTTACTTGGGCGATAATGGTGATGACGATGGCCATAGCAATGGGAATTTTCATAGTACCGCATAGTTCTTGCCAAACTCTCTGTGTGCTGACTGGAGCACAACACTTTGTCTACTACGACATGTCGTTGCGACAATATTGTGATATAGCCAACTAGTGGCCGACCAAACATAGGCTGACTTCCAGTGTAGAGCAGAGCCCATCAATCAGCGCAGAGCTTAATGACAATTTTTATTTCCAGTGCGCCAGATAAGCGCCTCCTACACACAAAAAACAAAAAAAAAATAGGTGATTGGTTAGTCATCTTAACTGGGCAATAATCGAACTGATAGCAATAGACGATAAGCGTTGCGGGGGTTGCACACAAAGTAAACTTCATAAAATTCAAAAAGTTAACTCGAATGACGTAGTTTACTGAAGTATTTATTCATATTTTAACTGTTGCTATTGAAAATATAGTTGAATTATTCCACAGTTTCATTGACATTATTTTTAAATATTTGTTTAGCTTTTTATTCATAATATCTTTAATATTTGATATTTAAAGTGTCTTTTGTGATTACATATATAATTCATATTTTTATTATACTTAAGCATAGACCTTTTGAGAAACATATAAATGTGTCATATCGATAATACTATTCTTACTAAATATATTTCCAATCCATATGCAGTTCACTTTCTTTTGGATCAACCCTCGCGTTTTATTTTTTCTTTTTTTGGTAGATGGACAAATGGGTATTGTGCATATTTCCAAAAAGACAGATCAATGTTTCGATAGTTATTGATTAGCATTGATGGTAATCACAAAACATGAAGCATAATCCACAGATGGCATTGTTATTGAACTTATCGCCGCTAGAAGCCATTTGATTGGTGGCTTATCGGATAGATAAGAAACTTTGATAAGCGTTGCCCAAACTCAAATGAACACACATTCTGATAAGTTATAAAAAACTCATTTATATTTATATTTATTTTCTGAACTTGTCTACATGTCTGCGAAATTGTTATTGAGCTGCATAAATTCATCGAAAATGATCCTTTTTCTACTTGGCTCAGTAGCGTGGTGGTGGATTATGGTAGTGGGGATCTGGTGGTGGTTGCTGATAGTAGACCGGTGGTGGTGGTGCTGGTTGCTGTTGCACAACGACAACTTGTCGTGGTGGTGGTGGTGGCTGCTGTACAACCACAACGGGTGCGGGACGCGGTGGCGCCTGCACAACGACAACATTGGAGCGACGGGGCCAACGTGGTGCGATATTCACACTGACAATGGGGCGACGTCCACAACGATCACCGGGCGCCATTTTGTTTCTTTTTTATTTGGTATTTGACTGGAAACTTGAAAACACGTCCAAATGCCTTCACTTATCGTACTCGACTGAACTCAAAGCTAATTAAATGCCGCGATAGAACGCAATTTGCCAGAGAATTGCACAAAATGCTTTCACAATATATATATATCGACATAGCTCATACGCATTGTGTGCGATAAGTTTTTGCACTCCGTAGCAAAAGCGATAAAGAGAGTGGAAATGTTTACGGTGCTTGATAGCAAATATATATTTATGTCATTTGTGCTAATCGTATCTTTACCGATCGATATTTGATTAGATTTTTTACCACAGTATTACTTTGTTAAGCATTGATCCCCATTGAGCTCTGTCTTCTTTTGTGTTGCGTCACCTGACTGGGCTTCCCTGCCTTATAACTAAAATTTAGTAACTGAATGACTAATATTTAATATAAAATCTACTTGACTGATATCCATTCAAATATTGATCAAATAATCAAGCATTTTTACATGACAATTATGCGTCGTATAAATATCAATATTCTCAATTCTCAATTCTCAATAATAATTGAAGCATTTCTAACACAATTAACACACTTTACTCTTGACAATTTGACGCGTTGCTTGAGTCTTGCAAATATTGGCAAATCAATTAGTAAGCCGTGCAGCAGAGGGAAAGAGGAAAGACAACAAGTAAATTAAATTTGCAACTGCAAATTGCTGGACAAGTAAGTGAAGAAGACATCAGATAGTTGACATATTAAGGGGAATCTCAGGAGCTTCTTAATTACACGAATTGTGGGCATAAATAAAATATGTGCAAGTATAGCAAAAATAAATATATCTGTTTATGTATATGTATGTGTCTATTGAGTATATTGTTAACATGAGAATTTGAAATGCGTTGAGTTGTTTTTGGGCTTTTGCTAATTGAGTTGTTGTTTTCACTTGTTGGCAGTCAAGAGTGTGGTAAAGGGGGAAAAATGTGGGTGGGCAGGGTGGTGGGAAGCGTTGCATTTGCAAAATTTACAGCACTTGAGTGTCACTTTGATCAAAGCAAAGAAGAGGAGGAAGGGAGGTGTTGAATACAAGCACTTTGACTGCAGGGGGGGGGGGAGGTGTGGGGCTCTGACAGGCAAAAAGTTAAACATGCACAAAGCAAAAAGCGAGCTGAAAAGTTTTTCGACTTTGCCCAGAAAGTAGTAGGAAATGAATGCGAGACTTGCTTGCAAGTCGGCTTATGCGGCATAACTCGTACATATTACAAAATGGATTTCAGCATTGGGCCAAACTGCTGTTACCCATTAACATCATCATCAGGATAAGCAACGGCGCGTGGCAGTGGCAGGGGAGAGGCGGGCAGGCTGGCTTACAGGCAGTTCGACAGCGCGTAGCCAATGTAGCCGCTTGGCTTCGTTGCCATCCTGCTCCAGCTCCAGCTACATTCACATCTCCCTCTCTACTCTGCCTCTGCATGGCTTTTTATATTTTATACCCATTAAAAATGGACTTAAGGATAAGGGTAGAAGTGCAAGGCAGAGGAAAGCACAGATATCACAGAGATTAGCTGAAATTTGGCATTTCGATTTTTTTGCATCGATAAATATCGACTTCCAACTCCTGTTATTGAGCATATCTTGAGGGTTATCGGAGCTATGGCACACAATCACACTGTTTATAATTAATAATACCTTCCTTACAACTTAAAAAATAGTATTTAAATATTATTCAAAATTAAATATTATTATTAAATATTAGCTTATTGGATTCGAAAGTAGTCTTAGTAATTATGATTAATTCTTTTTGGGTTACAGAGTATCTTACAGTCGGGCACTCAACATCCAACCGCCGACTTTTCGCATGCATATTTTAGGAAATGAATTGCAAGCCTGGCAAAAGATAAAGCGCCAGCGTCTCAGAGTCATGTGGAGCAGCGAATCGATAACTGTCAAAATATAAGCCGGCGAGCAACACGCAAGACAGGCACCAGAAAGAGAGGGAGAAAGATGTTGGAGTGGGTAGGGGTAGAACGGAGAGCGAGAGAGAGAGAGAGAGCCAGGGAATCAGAAGTCGTCGCGAGGCGGCACACAATTTAAATATTTATGGAGCTGAGCAAGTGGCGCCTCAGCACACGGCATAACCAAAAAACCGTAACCGTAAACCCAACTGAAAACCGGGTAACTACACTAGCAGAAGCAGCAGCAGCACCAGCAGCAGTAGCAGTAATGCGAAACCACTGCTGTTGGCGGCAGCTGGGGCCAGGAAGAAGTACCTGCGTGGAGTGGAGCATATGGAAAGCATTATTGGCAGCGCCAGAAAACGCATTTCCTGCACATGTCATGACATGAAGGCGTCGACCAAAATGCAGCGACAAAGCTGGCTTAGACGAATGGGATGAACAGCAGGCAGCAGGTGGCACAAGGGGAGACAGAAGAGAAACGAGCGCAACGCTTGAAAGAGGCCGCAGCGACAGCAAGCTTCACGTCTGCCTTTCATTTTATTATTCTAGTTTTTATTTTTATTTTTTTCAAATTTTAAGGTTACATATTTAAAACATTCACAGCACAGTTTGATGGCAACGCTGTGATTTATTGATGCTTGTCAAAGTGCGACAGTTTGAGAGACAGGGTGCAGATATTTAAGCTGTGCTAAACTCAAACTAAAATCGGTTTTCTTTTGAAATAATGTCTTTCTCTCTCTTTCTCTCTCTCTCTCTCTCTCTCATATTCGACTTGGTGCTGATTTCCCTTCCGCTGCCCCTCTTCTCCTTTCCTATTTGTGGCAATTTCCGTTTTTCGCTTTTCTATAATTGGTTTTCGCTTATTGTGACAAACACACGAGTTGAGCCCAAATTTAATAAAAGCCAATTCACGCACGCATGTCGAGGCGCAAAAACTTTTGTCCACTTGTCCAGGCTAATGAATCTGGCGTAGGGTTCATTATTTTTTTTAAGGATTATTGCTGGGGGAAGGTCTGGCCTCAAAATAAAGTTGTTGATTTGCGCCTGGGGGGGGGGCAGAGATGTCAAAACGTCAGCAAATATTTTGTTACTACATTGTGTAACATACATAACACAGTCCCTCAGTTCCTCAACTCCTCACCAAGCCGTCGCCCATCATTCAGCCAAGTGTAAAAGTGCCTCAAACACCACCCTCGCCCGAGTCCACTCGAGTGTGCAATTAGGTGAAAATAAATGGTTTAACAAACGCCTCGAAGTGTGCAATCATTTAAATTTCACTTCATTTGTCCTTTTCATGATTTCAGAGCACAACTCTCCCCCCGCCCCTCGCATATCACATCCCCCACAACGCAGTTCCCTCCCAGAACTTCAATACCCAATATCCATCCCTCGATGCGTAGTTGCGCACTCCTAGACACCAAATTACGGAACCAAACAAAAATTATTTTGATTTATATGCAAGGCAAAGACTTTATGTCCTCCTGTCCACACTGCACCTGCTCAAAGCGTCGTCTTCTTCTTCACTTTCTTTTCCTGCTTGGTTTTTTTTTCTTCTTATTTTTCTGTTTTACTTGTTGGTATTACACTATCAAAAGAGTATTATAGTTTTGCGTTGAATTGCGTTGCTTTTGGTAAGCTTGGATATGGAAAATGAAGAATGGAAATCGGTTCTTGTATAGAACACTGGATTAAGAGTTCAAGAACTAATGAAATATGTTTTATTTTTTTTTAAATATAAGTATTATTTTATTTTTTAAAGTTATGAAACCTACTTCAAAATGGCAAATATTTATTTATTTTTTTTTTTTTTGTAATATAGTCGTTATTTATTTTCCAAAAATAATAAAAATTACTAAGCTAACTTTCATATTTTTATTATTATTTTATTAATATTTGAAATTAACGGAAGAATTGAAAAACTCACTTTGGTTGCCAAAAGAGTATTTTATATTCGTCATCGCACTTTTATTTTGTTTTCTTTTTCATTTTGTTGCTTGTCGTCGACTGTCAATAGATTTGGCCCAACTAAATGCTTTGATTCGCACTGGACATGGCCACCCCCCACCCCAGATTCACCACCCGCACTGCTGCCGCCTAAGCTTGCCCTTTGCCTGTCAACAAAACGCGCCTGAAAACGAATTTGAAATGCAAATTTAATTTGAGACGCGACGGTGGCTATCTCCAACCCCACCACTCCCCTCCGCTACTAGTGGACACAGCGAACGTCTTCAGGCCTGAGCTTGAGCCAGAGCTTGGGGTCCTCACATTAATTGCCCACATTCCTGTGTACGATTTATTCAAGTCCTGTGCGCGTTTTGCCTGTTAATTTTGCGCCAAATCAGCAACAACTTTGGTTTTCCATTCCTATTCGAATTTTCCATTTCGATTTGTGGCGTGTGCATAAAATTTTACGCTGACTACCCAAAAATAACTGTTTGAGCAGTTCGTTGGGTTGGTGTGAGCGGGGGTAGTAGGTATATATGGCAGTAGGCATTGGTACCTATTCTGTTCGATTGCTGAGTGTTTCTGGCCTGATTGAAATGTTGGCAAACTATTGCGAATACTACTCGCAAGTTTATTGCCAAATTCATGAAGTGCTCCCTTTCATATGTTTGAGTGTGTGTGTGTGTGTGTGTGTGCGAAACTATGGGCTGAAAACAATTTCTAGTCAAGTTGCCTACACTTTCAGTTTAGAAGCTAACCAGCGCATTTATCCCTCCCTTCTTGTGGCACCCCTTCTTGCAAGTTATATTGCGTTGCATGCCGCCTGCAATTTGGCGCCGCTGATATGCAAATTAAGTTGTTGCGCTAAACGACGTGCCGGGAAACAGGTTCTGGGCTGCTTCTCTCCTACCCGGCAAACCCCAACTCATTTGTATTACAATTCGTCACAAACTGTGCTCATGTTTGTGTGTATGAGTGTGTATGTGTATGTGCGAGCTTTCAAAAGTTTATGCGCCTTTGTCGAAAATGCACTTAAATTTCATATGCGAGGTTTGCAAGCAAAACTAGTCGATTGCATTTATCATGAATATATGTTGAAATTACAGGATTAGTTTAAGATATGTAAATTCGATGCGTCAAGTAGCAAACCTCAAATTGTTGAGTTGCTGCCTAGAAAATGCTTACTGCGTACTTGAAGAAACAAATTAATCATATAATGTGAGATCTCTGGAAACTGAAGCATATTTTTCATTTAAAAAATAACTAAAGCAATGGAAATACATTTGCCAACAAAATCATAATCAGACATAATTCTTTCTCAAATAAATATTTTAAAACTATTGAACTGTATGTTCAAGTTGTAGGAAAGGATGTAATGGGCAAAAGGAAGCGTCTTCCACCTTATAAGTTATATATATTCTTATTCAGCATACAGAGCCAAGTCGAGCTATCTGTCTCTCTGTATGCAGATCTCAGTTACTATTTGGGATACAGAATATAAGTTCTCGTATTATGAAGATAAGAAATTTTTATCTTATCTTATCTCATAACATTGTAAGCAATTCAATAAAAAGCTGACAATATGTAAAGTACATTTAAAAAGTTTTTGTTTTAGTGGCTTTTTATGAAAAGCCATACAAAATACATTCTCTGATTAATTGGCAAGATTTAAAGCTCTAATAAGGCTTTCACATTGCTAACAAGTTATCTACTACTAGCTTAGTCCCAGTTCTTATAACTTTTCACTCTTAAACACGGAAATTTTAAGGACTTTTCGCATGCTCCTCGCTTGTGGCTTGATTTGTTGCATGTGGCAGTGCGATTCGTTGCAAGATTTATGGTACAGGAAAGTTGCGCGCCTGCATAAATTGCTTGGTAATCTGAGCCTTCAGATCAGGCTGAGAGAGAGAGAGGTAAAAGCAGAAGGAGGGGGAGAGAGAGAGACAGATGAAAAGCGTGCACTTCATTAGCTCAATAATTCCACAATAAATGATGCAAAACGAATGACAAAAAGGCGAAAGCACAAACCGAGTTTTGATTTTCAGTTGTGCAATCGTCATTTGGCAAAATTTGAAATTGGCCCCTTCATATGCGGAAACGTGCCACGAATTGTTGCGTTGTCAACGAGCCGTATGCGTTATGTTGAGGGGTCTCTCATCAAAGCAGCAAAAAGTTGAAAGCAACACAAATCGCCGAAAAATCAAAATTCATTTCGAAATTGCAAAACTCAAATAGCCAAAATCGAAATGCAAAACATAATTATGGCAAGCATGCCAAAACAAAAGCTTTTGCGATTACGTAATGAGAGGGGGGAGTTGGGCGCGGTTTCTGCGGGGTCTGCGGAGGCTGCTTTTATTGGGTGGATGCGACCTTGTCCAAATTATATGCTGAGCGTCGCTTAACGGCAACGGATATTCGCATTATGAGATTTGGCTTTGACCCGTTGCCAAAACAAAAAAGAGCAAAAGATGAAAGCAGTGAAAACTCCGGAATTGGATGCTGAATGTTGTTTTATGGGGATGGAAATGTTAGTTAAAAGCAGCATTTACATTCTGATATATATCATTTGTCCGAGTCACAGAGAGAGAGAGAGGAAGAGCGAGGAAGAGCGAGGAAGAGCGAGAGAGAGCGAGAGAGATAGGGAGAGAGAGAGAGAGAGAGAGAGCTGGTCAACTTTCGTGGAACGCTAGGGTTGCGTGTGGCTGCAATTTTAATTAAAATTTATTGATTTACAGCTGAATAAATGCTCGTTGCAATTGAAATTGCAATTGCATCAATGTCGTGACCGTTTGTCGCACTGCATTTCTGCCATTCATTTAAGCCCAAAACGTCGCACACACTCGCACACACACGCACACACACCGTTGCAATCGTAGCGTTATTGCGGTTTTTGGCTTTGCAATTCGATAATCGAGTTGTGTGGCTTAGCAAATCAGCTCGAGTGTAATGCTTAAATAAAAATTAAATATCTTGTTTCAAATTGCTACTAAACACAAATGTGCACACAGCGCAACTGAGGAAGCCTAAAAAGTATGACTCCTAAATTCCAATTTTCCAATTTGCATTTACATTCTCATTTTTAAATAAAATTTATTATGTTGAATTACAAATTTGGCATTCCATTTGCTTATTATTTTTCATTTTTTCGTAGTGCCGTTTTCTCTTAGTGTAGTAATTTTATTTTAAAACAAATGCTATTTAATTAAATTGACGTTCTTTTGGGTGGCACATTTAGTTCCATTTTCCGGCGATGTGTAATTATGCAACGGTTTTGGCATATATCATATTTAATTATACAATATTTTCAAATACATTTTTATTTTATTGTCGTAATATTTGGTTGAAACGTATTTTGAAGAGCTGATTTAATTAATGGCAGCTCGTAAGCGTCGACCTTCAATTAAGTACACCTTCAACTCTAAATTATGCTTTACATATTCACATCTCTTTCTATGTAATATTTTTGTATTCATCATTTTTATTTAAATATTTACAAAGCCGATTTATTGCAAAATTTTTTTTGTGGCAAATATTTCATAATTGTTTGCCTTTAGTTCGATTATACAATCGCATCGAATTCAGTCCTTTTTTGAATAATAACTTGATTTTTAAGGTATTTAAATCAAATTCAAATCTTCTTTGTTGTTTTAACTGTGATTTGTATTATTTTTGTATCGTACATCGATTGAATATTTGTAGTAGTAATTCAGGAAAAAAAACTAATATTACTTTTCCCCACAATATGTCTATGATCCACTTTTTTTTTGTTGCTTGTACTGATTCTCAATCTCAGCTTTTGGATTCGATAATACATTTCCGCTTTTAATTAAAGTTTCAGTTGTTGAAACATTTTTCAAAAAGTTATTTCAGAAAAAGTTAGTTTCTGCCTGGCCTCGACGACAACAACAACTAACTATTTGTGGCACCCTACACCCCGCGTCAATGTCATTAACAGGTGAAAGTTTTCAGCAGCAACTACACACACACACACACACACAACCACACACACTAATACAGAGGCATCATTATATGTGCAACTTAGTGAGAATCAGACGAACAATTGTAATTGCGGTTCATTTGACAGTTTTCATTTAGTTTTCTGATTTTTTTTTTCATTTGCTGCATTGTCTTCAGCGGACAGGAAGTGGGTTGAGAAGGGGAAGCGGAAAGTGTGGCAGGATGTTGCCACCGCTGCTGTTTCATTATTAAC
This sequence comes from Drosophila nigritarsus, assembly GCA_035044305.1. NCBI lineage: Eukaryota > Metazoa > Arthropoda > Insecta > Diptera > Drosophilidae > Drosophila > Drosophila nigritarsus. The sequence goes on along the minus strand of JAWNMF010000133.1, from coordinate 3,782,623 downwards.
GTTAACAAAGTGTTAAGAAGTGCATTAAGCCAAATGTTAACTGCCACAGTCCAAAAGTTAAAACTACAAAACTTACGGCTGTAAATCAGCGCAAGAAAACGAAACAGCCAAAAAAGTTGAGCTTCCTCAAAAGTCGTGGAGACATGGCAAGGGGAACGGGGAGTCAGTTGTTAACATCTGGCGCTGATTTTTAAGGTCACGGTTGGGGAGAGATTCTCGGTTTAATTACAATAAAATATTTAAAACACTTTCTGCGCTTGCCAGCTGTTTATGGGGCGAACATAGACTTTTACGACCTGGCACACATGTCGGAAACGTAATTTGATAGTTATGGCTGCAACACACATACGTCCAACTCCAACCCCTTACCGCAACCCGTGCAACAGCCCTTAACAACATGTGCAAAAAGCAGCCGCGCAGCATTGCCAAAGTTTTAACCAAGTCGCATGAATATTTAGTTGCGTAATGCGCCAAAGAACCCCTGTCCTACCAACTCATTTTCTTTATTAACCAACTCCCACACTCCCCCACGCCCCTTCACATTTATCTTTAATTTGTGCGACAAGCTAAACAAAACAATGGCAAACTCAAAACAATGGTAAAGAAAAGAAAATGCTAATTTTATTGACACCGCCCATCCAAAAATTCAGACAACAAACGCGGAAATTGAAGAAAGGTAAGCGCGGTTTGCGGGCGAGCCGAGTTGAGTGTTGGTAAGGAAGGGAGGGTTAGAGCGGGGGCGCGCAAATTTACGGTAGCTGGCTGGCAAAGTCATTAACACATTTGCGCAACCCAGTTGCGTATACGAAAGCCACGCCCACATCCTGTGCCTAATTAACACGCTTTGAATTGTGAATTTTGAAATGCGGCATCAACAATAAGAATAGGGGAAACACTGGAGCAAGGGTGTCCTCCACAAGGTGGCGTTGGTGTAAATGTTATGCCAAAAAGGATTTAGTGTTAAGTGAAACAACAATTGCGGAATTCGCTGATTATTGCAATGAATTTCTAATACTCTCACCAAGTTTGCTTGCGGAATTTGCAGAGAAGAATTTTTTAATAACATTCTAATTTTAATTTTATTGGTCATATTTTAAATCGAAATTCCAAATATGTAAAAAGTGGCTCCATAAATATGACAATATATTTAGAAAAATAAATATGAAATATGTGAATATGTGTAGAATATAGCAATAAAATGAATATTGAAAAGTTTGTTTTAAAACTGCTGATTTACATTTTATTAAATATGTCCATTATTTCCTTTATTAAGTTTTTATTTCATTTAGCTAATATTCAAGAATTAAATTAAGAACAAAATGTTAAATTTTAAATATTTTGCAACCAACAAAAAATAGTTGTTGCGTTGCTTTCTAAATTCGAATAAGCTTTTGAGGGACAAATCAAATGTTTGGGATCACAGGAACAGCCTCAGACAAATAATTTAATATCGACCCGACGCAGGTTCTATGTAAATAGCCAAACTGCCTGTTAACCGATAAAAGCCCCCCGATAAAAATCAGTTAATACCCTTTGCCACAAGGGTAGAACAATCTGTTACCGTATTGATTCCTGCTCTGCTGCCGTCACTTTGATAACTGCAGGACCTTTTTTGGCGCCACCTTGAAGGTGTCAAAATAACATATTTTTGCCTTATGATGACGGAGGCGTTAGCTCAGAAATGGGCGTGGCAGTTGGTAGGCACCAAATGAAATTAAAACGCGCATAAATTATATGCTGAAGAAGCGGTCCCCGAAAAACTGACGACGAACATAAATCGCTGAATATATTAAGACATTTTGCTGGGGCCTGTTAATTTCTTGGCATCAAGTTTTGCATACTTATTTCTGGGTTGCTCACTAGGGGTAGCTGGGAGTGGGGGCAGGGATGACTGCATAATTGCTCAATAGTGTGCAGCACTTTGTTTAAGCAATTAAGTCGATTGTTAACGGCTAGGAACATTTTTGGCTGTGATTTATGTGTGTGCGGCAGATACGCCCAGCTCTATGTGTATGTGTGTGTGTGTGTGTGTGTGTGCGTGTGTGTGTTGCAAGTCATTTGATTAACTAGAGTTGTTGTAGTTGTTACTGCTGTGGCTGATGCAATTCGCGAGAATTTTAATTTCAGTCTTAATGCCATGTGTTTAATGTCAAGTAGATGCTGTCAGCCAGCAAATTAATTAAAAATGCTTTAAATAAACATATGGTGGAGCAATGTTGCCAATATAAAGCCCCAGCAACAAAATATTATTAACTTCACTCCAGCTGACAGCTGAGCATTACACGTGACTTTTGTTTTAATAACTTGTATTCTGGTATAAAAGGATTTCACGTAGGAAACAGGCAGAAGTTGAAGCAAGCAGGATAGAGTATAAATATGTATATGCCACATATTATATCAGCTATCTTTTTTATATATCTAGAGTATTGCATTTTTTTTTATTTTATTGGTAAATATTGATTGATCGATTGATGACTCTCAACTTATATTTTACAGGTTATGAAAACCAGAGATAAATATGTAATTCTCAACTGGTAAACGAATATAAAATATATTTAAATTGGCTACCTGAGCTTGTCTTTGATTATTGGCGTATGCCTGACTGAGAGTAGTCTGAGAAACTATAAATATATATATATATATGTATATATTGCTCGTTACAGGTTGGTAAATCACTCTTATTTTGCTTTGTTTTTATATTTGCTCGGGTCAAACTTAAGAAAAACAAGAGAAGGAAGTGTTCGATGGGAAATTTTATTTTACAGCTCTCGCTCGTCATCAAAGTTCAAACTGCCTGTCGTTATATTTTTTACCCACGCTGCTCGGCCTTTTTATATAAATCGAAAAAAGTTTGTAACTTAACCCGGTCGGTTTGGGGCCTCGGCTTTTAGCTGCTGTATATTTTATGGCTAGTTGTAATGCCAAGTGTCTGAAACTGAGGCGCAGTGAAAGCATCTCTCTCTTTCTGTCTGTGTCCCTCTGTCTGTCTCAGGCTCCAAAGTGGCTAAAGTCATGAGCTTGTCAGTTGTAAAAGGCCAAGAGGGCGGAGTGGGAGTGGTGGGCAAATAAAAAACATTGCATCGAGGCTGGCAGGCAGAGCGGCAGTAAGTACAGTGAAAATACCTTTTCAAATAACATGCAAGGCAATTTTCTTGGAATTTTTCAATTACATAATGCAATTGAGCAAAACTGCAGCAGCGAGATTGTAAGGAATAACTCTGATACTTACATAATACATAAATTTCTTACTTTGTCATAAGTACCAGAGGTTTTCTCTTATCTTTGACTGCAATGCTGGCAGCTGAATGCCATACTGATATATATCTGAGCCGTACAAAGCTCAGACTTATTTCAATAAGTCAAAGGCATTCTTGGCGGCATAAAATGTATTTGCTAATAAAATTATTAAACAAGCAAAAGTTGCTAGCTTAAACTGTGAGTTGAAATCATTCTTAAAAGTCACTTGAATTGTTTTTGTGTTTTTCAGAGGTAAACTATGAAAGGCGTTGTTAGATTTAAGTTAGACAGGCTCAAATTACTTGCAACTTTTGCTTGTCACAGCCCCAGAATAGCCGAATTCGTTTTCAAGAGTCTTGACTGTAGCTTACAGCTTGCTGATGCTGTTTTTTTTTTTTATGACAACTCAATTTCGAAATATATTTTGGTTTGTCAGAAGCAATCGCTTCATCCTCAACAATCCAACTCACACCTAGCAACTCAATGCTGGCACCTAGAGCAATCCATGACCTGATCTATAACCAGGCCAGGAGTTACTGCTGTTCTTCTTCTTTGTGTTGTTGTTGTTGCTTGTGGCACGCAAAACGCATAAATTTATGTCAAAGACTCGACGAAAAAAGCAAATTTATTTGGACTTTTTAACAACTTTTGTGAATGTGCAGTTGTTGATGTTGCTTTAGCTGTAGTTGTAACTGTAACTGTAACAGTATATTTGTATATTTATGTGTTGTGTGCTGCCTGAGCCAAAACTTGCCACATACACTTTGCAAATATTTTTTATGTGCATATTCTGAAAGAGGTTTTGGTTTGGTGTGGTTTGGTTTGCTTTTGGGAACACATGTTTCTGACGCAAGCTTTTTTTCGTTTGGCATCACAAAGGCCTTTAGGGCTTGCAAGCTGCTCTTTTTGGGCACTTTTGTTGATTGCGCCAAAAGGCAAAGGCAAAACGGACAGACCAAGCTAAGCTTACTTAAAGGTTGCGCACACACACACACACACACATACGCACAGAACGTAACACATTTCCCCGATCGAAAAAAAAAAATGGAAATTGTTGTCAACCACACTTTGGAGAGGCATTTTAGTTAAGTGGCAATTGCTGTAAGTGGGGAGGAGGCATGAGTTTAAACTCGGCTAACAGCTAACAGTAAATAAGACAGCTGGTCACAACTGTTGCGCCTGTGTTGACAGTGCAGCAGTGGTTCGCAACATGTTGCCAAAAGAGAGCGAAACGAAATGGCATTGAAACGCCGCCGTTCTCTTAAATTGAATGGCTCGACAAATGAAACGAACAATGCGTTTCGAAATTGCGAACAGCTTTCGTCCCGTTTCGTGACCCACAAAAAGTTAATCAAGCCCATAAAAAAAGGCAACGTTTAACGGAGATAAAGAGAGATTAAGAAGAGCATGCTGATTTTTTAGCTATTTTTTTATATTTTAATTTAGTTAGTATATTATAGAGAAAGACATAGATAAAATGCGAAGATTATTTATGTATTTACTTTCTTTATGTTATTTACAATTAACAATTTAATCAAATAAACAAAGCATAAAAAATCAGAGTTAGTCTTGACTTATTTTTAGATATCTCCCATCGAACACTAACCTATCACAACAAGCGAACTGCTGCCGCAACATTTGAGAGCGCAACAATGTTGCCAAGCGCACTGTGCTCTCTTCGCTCGTAGGCGGCGCAGGCGTCAAGGCTGCACTTGCTGCTCGTGAACAAGCTTCGTGCTGGTCACGACGAGCAGCCGACGAACGTTCGGCTCGTGCGTCTTATTCTTGGCTTCGGCTTTAAAGCTATAACAAAACTCAAATTGTGTTAGTTGGTAAGAAGCAATCGGTGGCAACGGGCGGCAAAACGGATGCAGAAGCCGAAGTTCCTTTAACTCAACGTTCGTCGTCTATCATACGCAAAACTCGCGTCTTTCGCCTCTGAGTGTGTGTGCGTGTGTCTGTGTGTGTGTTTAGTGTCCTGTTTGGAGCTAATGAAAAGCCGTGTTGCCTACTTGCAGGCGGCTGGCGGTTAGCGTGTTGCTCATGTGCGTTGTAATTATACAAATTGCTTTTGGCTTGAGAATCGTCTGCAGATCTCCCCAAGAAAAATTACAGGCAGGACAGCAGCAAAAGGACCTCTATGTGTGAGTGTGTGTGTGTGTGTGTATGAAGTGTGTGGCAAGCAGCTGCAAATGTGGCACTCAAGCGCAATTGTTACGCCGACCTTGTCGTCGACATGCCACATGTTCATTCATGCCGGCACAACAACAACTTAAATAGAAAGTGGGCCAATTGCAACGGCAACAACAACTAACATTTTTAGCTCAATTTTAGGGCTACAGTTTTGCAGCATTTTTGTTGTTATGTGTTTTTTTACCTGGGCTCTGTGCCAGGACACTGTCGCCTTGTCTCATTTGTCAAATCCTCAAATAAGGTGCATTTTTTTATTTGTGTTGTTGTCGCAAATCGTTGTCCTTGAGTGCAGCAGCAGCACCAGCAGCAGCAACAATCCCAAATATGTATAAAGCGCAAATAAATTCATTTTTATTATTCCACTCTGACAGCTGATTTTCGTTTGTCTTGTGGCAGACATAAAGTGACCAAAGCATTGTGTTTTTCTTATTTATATGTTTACGTTACCTTTGCATTGTTGTTTCCGGCTACTTGCGACAATGTTGACCTACTCCACATTGTTCCATTTCATGCTGCATAGTTTTTGGCGCGCTGCCTTCAGAATCTCTTTATATATACATATAAAATATATAACTCAGTTAGAACTGTGTTCAGCCAATCGAGTCAGTTTTCTATGGCCATTGATAAAGTATGAAACGGTTTTTGCAAGCATTCAACTGTCTGCGAGCAGTTTTTATATTTGCACCATTTTTATTTGTGGTTGTAAAACTTTTACAACTGCTTCAAATAGATATAAGTGAACAAAAAATAGTTCAATAAAGTATTTATTAATAATTAATTTGAATGGCTGACGAATTACTGATATTTTCAGTTCGGTGACATAAATTGATAATGTATGCATATATAAGCACTCAAAAGTTAAGAAATCATTTATTATTTCATAATTAATTGAAATGGATCTTTGAATAATTAAAAATATATTCTATTAATTTATTAAAATTGACTTGAAAAACTTCCTCAAATATTTGTACAATTTGCAAGAGCTCAGTCTCACGACAATTGAAAATACTGTCCAAAAATAATAAAATATAAAATATTTTTAATAAAAGCAAACACAAATTGTTGGATTTTATATTTTTGTGCAATCAATTAATTTGCTCTTGCTATAATAACATTTGATGGAGATAACCCAAATGGAAATGGAAAATGAGCTTATAAATATTAGACTTGTTTGGAGAATCCATTTCATATTATTTTGCAATTTTTCAGAGCTTTGAAACCTTAAAATCAGCTTTGGCTTCTAAGCCATAACTTTTGTTGTCACTGCTGCAGACGCTGCAAAGTATGCAATGAAATATTTGTGGGCAAATTATTCAAAAGAGGATTTGAACGTCAAACAAAATGAAACGCAGTAATTGTGTATTCTAAAAAGTTGCTTAATGTGATTTAAGAAAGTATTTTTTCAAGTCCTCAAATAATCTAACAAATTAAGAGTGCTCTCAAATATATAAGAGCAGTTAACCAGAGTTTTTCAAATATGCGAATTATTATATGAGAATTATTTTTGCCTTTTGTGGAGGCAATCGATTTCAATTTGAATGTGTACAAAAAGACAAAATGGGACAAGTGTTATTTGACAACGAATTTGCATTTTGGTTTCTGCTTATTGTGTTTGGTTAGCCATATTGTACCACAATAATGCTGTTCTAATTGTACAGGCATAAGGTTTGCTTTACCGGTCCTACAGACAGACCCTGGCTAATAAGTTCACAGCACGCAAACAATTTTAGAGCTAGAAGCAAGTAGGAGCGGGGGAGGAGACGATGGAGTCAGGATACAAGCCAGTTAACATGAATAAGACATTAGGCAGCAGCTTACATGTGTAGGAGTCAGAATCCTGCAGGCATACACACAACACACACACACACACAGAGAGTGAAAGATATATAACGTATGTGTGTAGATACAAATAATGATTATTAACAAAATATGTTAATTTAATGTCTAGGCGTATCTGGAATTATATATCACTGCCTTTGCTTGTGCATAGAAGAACTGAGAACGGAGAACTCAAATTGAAATGTCTAACGTTTTAAATATTCATTGTGGGCTTTCCATTTGTGTGTGTAATAAGTGTTCCTCGTACCTTGTGGCACGTCACATTTTAATCAGTTTAATTGAAACATTTCAATTATAGAGCAGCCAGTACAAAAGCTGCTTAAAACTCTCTCGCAATCATTCGAAAATAAAATACAATGTTACAAAATATTTATACTCGTTGATAAAAACAATAATAATGCAAAAAAAATGCCAATTGTCGCGAAAATAAAGACAATGCATTACATTGCATTTGTGCTGCAACATTGAAATGCCATTTGCCAGTGCTTGTAAAACTGAGAATCAAGTCGGATTAATAAATTGCGTAAATATCAATTGAAAAGTGCGCACAGCTGTCGCCAATACAAACAAAAAAACAACAACAACGCACAAAGCCACGCAACACACAACAAAAGATAAAAAACAAAAGAGAAAGAGAAATAACAATATAGCAAAAATAACGAAAGAAATAAAACAAAAACAGCGACAACGACAACAAAACCCAAAGCAGCTTCAGCAGCAGCAGCAGCAGGAGCAGCCAAAAAGCCGCAACAACAAAGAGCAAACATGGCAACCATAAAGCTGCTCATTATTGGTAAGTTTTATCTCACAATTAAAAAGCAGCAGGAATTACAACAACAATGACAACAACAACAACAGAGACAACAATCATGGCAATTACAATAACTACAAAAGCAGCTGCTGCCGCAACTCTGGCATGTGTGCGATTTTTTATTTTTTGTTGTTGTCTGGGCACACCACAAGTTTTTGCCCTGAAGCTGAACTTTGTTGTAGACTCGACGCACAAATGAACAATTTAATTTTGTCATAAGTGTTTTAAGCCAGTGCCTGCTAAATACGTTTACAAACATATAATTTCAGTCGAGTCGTTAGCGCTAGCTGACAAATTAACAAGATAAACCAACTGATCAAAGTTTTCGATATGTTTTTCAAACAAAAATTAAATGAAACTGCTAGTAGAGGTAGACTGAATATGTGTAACATAAAATATTTATAAAATTCAATTTAAACGTATTTACAGAACAGAAAGTAGACAATATTGCTTTAGGCATTTTGTCACATACGTTTTCAGCTGCAGTTGCCCATTCAAACTGTCAGAAAGTTGCTCAACTTTGACATTCTGCATTTCAATTAAAAAAAAAAAACAATGTTAAAAATCCTGTTTGCAACTCAATTTTCTTGTTCAAGCATCAAAATATATACACCTAATGAAAATGACAAAAATTTTTATTTATTAAATACAGTAGTCTTATTGTATACAAAATATATTTTGGTAAGCTGTGGCCAGCTCAGCATTTTGTATTAATCTATTTTGCTTGTTGTTTAGTTCACATTCGTCTGCTTTTGGCAGATGGGAAAATTGTTGTTCAAAGAGTTCAATTTGGAGGAGCATAAAATTCAATTAAGAGCTCAGCTTTTTAAAAACCATACAATACAATGTTCATATTTGGCAAAATCAATTTAAAGTATTGAAATGAATGCATATTTAAAATTTCTTAGATTTTGCAATAAATTTGTTTAGAATGGTTTCAAGCTTAAGAATCTATATTTGTTTGTTTTAAATGGAAATATTTGAAATAAATAAATACATTTTAATTTAGCACATTTCTTGTAACAGTGGCATTTACTCGAAGTGTGAAACCGAATACACAACAGAAGTTAAAAACCACATGAGAGAAAATAATGGTTTAAACTCTGACCACAGTCAAATAATATTTAAACTATTTCTGCATGCATCTACCGGAATTTATTTACTGTTTAAGCTATGCATTAAATATATAACAATTTAAATATCGTAACAATAAAGTTGATTTAATGTGAGATAAAACAACTTCTTGCTTGACGTAGTCTATTTTATTCTACATTCTTGATAAGTTGTCCCTATTGCTCGAGATATTCTCCTATTTGGCTAAGGGTCTCTGCATTTTTTTATGTTTCGCTCTTGCTTAACTTTAGCGATTGTAAAATTTAAAGATGTGGCCAGTGTTTAAACGCTATTGTTACTCCACAGATTGCACTTGAGTGTGTTTTCCTTGCTGCTTCTTGCGTTGGGTTTTCATTTTATGCGCGCTTTGGGAAATTTCACAATGCCATGGAGTCGGTGGGCGTGGCGCAGGCGATGTGGCATGAAGTGGCATGAGAGGCAGTGGGGAAAGGGGGGCAGCGGTTATGACCGCTCCCCAAACTCCAGCCGGTTGATGCGTGTGTTGCGGCTGCGTCCGGGCCTGACCATAAACAAGACATGTCGTCCACTCGACAGCGTTGCCACTCATCATCACCGACCTCGTTCTCGGTGTGCCCCCAATTCACACGCCCCCGTTTCCATCATCTTCAGCTGAACGCCACAAAACTCAACGCCGCAAAATTTGTTAACAATTCATTTCCGCGCTTTGGGCTTCATAAATTGCTTTTATTAGCAAAGCCACAACGACAAAAAAAAAAAAAAAACCCTGAATATAAACCAACTTTTTCCTTTCATTTTTTCTCATTTATTTTTTGGTTTTTTTTTGGTAATAATACACTTGAACTTTTGCATAGCAAATAAAAAGCGTTAAAATGCGTGCGAGAGAGCGAGAGGGGGAGAGGTGTTTATGTGGAGTGGACAAGGTCAACAAAGGGGAGCATTGAGCATTTAGTGGGGGGGAGTAAAGGGAGTTGGGGCAGAGACGGGGTTGGGCATGAGCTGTCTGAAAATCAAATTAAAAGAGACGCCAGTTGGTGGCGCCCTGTTTTGCCCGCCAGCCAGTGACAAGTTGTGAAGTGGGACGTGAACCAGGACAACCAACTGAACCAGGACATGAATGTGGACGTGAACGTTGGACTGCTGACTGCTGACTGCTGGACTACACCTCTCTCTCTCTTTCTCTCTATCCATCACACACACACGGTCGCTCTCGCTCTGTCCAAGTTGTTGACAGGCACGCAGGCAATAAAATTCAATATTTCATTAAAACGCACGTTACGCATACGCAGCGTGCGACGCTCGCAACATACACAGTGAAAACCGCAGACTGCGACGTTGTTGTTGTTGTTCCTGTATTTGTTGTTGTTGTTGCTGTTCTTGTTGTTGCTTTTTATCACACGCAGTGTCAAACTGGCCCAACGTTGAAATCCGATTTCGTGTTATTAGCAACAGAGTTGCCAACTCTGCACAGAGCTTCATCACCATGCCCTGACTCACGCACAAACACACACACCCACACGGCATGTCGCTGACCAAATGCGGAGTTGAAATCGTTATACAACTGAAGTGGAGCCCGGCTATAGCTGCTACTCCTACTCCAGCTCCTGCTCCTGCTCCTGCTCCTGCCCCTGCCACAGTGTTATCCTTCGCATTGAAATTGAGTCGTTTGGTTGACCGCCTGGCACGGGTTTCAGGCGGCTGCGACGCTGACAGATTATTTGCCTTATTATTCATAAGGACTAGGGGTCGCAAGTGCCACAGTGGCAGTTATTCATTACATTACAGAGTTTTGCAAACAGAAAAAAAACAGAAGGTACGTTGAGTGCTTGAAAAGGTTTGCCACACACACACTGTGGGCTGCCACGGGGCGTGGTGGCTGGGTCAAGTAAGTTAAATGCTGCAGTACATAACTCAATTAAAATTGCACATCTCAAACGTTGGGCAAACCCATAAATGTGCTTGTGCAAAATCAAATCATAGAAATGGAATTCATGCATAAATAAAATGTTGGTAATTTTGTCGTAGAAGAATAAATACATTTTCTGAATACATTTTCTTTGGACTGGAATAATTTTGGTATTTTAATAGCATTTTCTACTAATATGCCACGTTTCAAGTCGAAAAACTATGAAATACAACAAAAATAAATCGAATTAAAACATTGATGGGATAAAATTGCAAAATTTGAAAATTGTAATAAATAAAATATTCGAGCAACAATAGAAATTTATTAATCAAATCTATTTTAGACAAACAAATTTATTTGCTTCTTTTTTTTTTTTGTTGAATAGATGCACCGAAAATAACACAAATTAAAATCATTTCGCAAAAATGTTGTTAACGGACAATTTGGGGCTAAAGAATCTGCATAGAAATGCTGGAAAATCTACCATGAAACTGGTTAAAAACTCATTCACATTTAATTGCCTAAATATATTTAAGTAAGATATACAAAAAATAAATTGTTTTTTTTTAAGCTTGCAAATTCGTATTATATTACCCATTAAATAATGATTAAACCTCGGACAGCATCAATTTTAACGAGCTGTAAATTCCGTTTAGCACCGTGTCGCCTCGCCCCCTCGTCCCCTCTCTCTCATCGACTTGAGACTCTTATCCATTGGAATTCACTTGTGTTGTATTATTTTTTTTTTCCCCTATTTTTTTATGGAATTGCTTTATCTGAAATTTGCTTTTATAGGGCACTTGAATAGTCACGAAACACTTGATTCGATTCTGACTCGACGCGTTGCGTTGGGCGTCGTTATTTAACTGCTCATTTGGATTTATTAATTGCGCTCGAGCATTGTGCGTAGCGAGTAAATTAATTAGCAAATACTTGCCTTAATAATCGTTTTAATGGAATTTGTAATTTAATGCGACTAACGAGAGTTGTATGTGTGATTACGACTGTCCCTACCCCCTACCCCCCTAGACTCCCCCTCCCCTCTCCCATCCAGCCACAACGCTGCTATTGATTTTTTTCTGTCTGCAAATTTAACCAGAGCCGCAAGCAACATCAGCAGCAGCTGAAACAGAAACCGAACCAAAAAAACCTGAACCAAAAGCAAACCACAATTTATTTAAGCGGCTTTAAATATTTCAACATGCCAAGCTGCCAAGTTGCCAAGTGGAGCCGATGACGATGCCATCAATGGGATTTTAAGGGGGTCGTCTTTGGTGGGGTTTCAGTCTCGTCTCCCTCTCTCTCTCTCTATCTTTGTCTCTCTCCCTCAGGTTGGGTCACTCAACTTTCGCCTGGGCCATGGTGGACAGTCAATCACTTAATAAAACTTTTATAGCATGCCATTAATTGATGGCGCTAAATTCTCGGTGCAATAAAATACAAAGCCAATTCGTGGATGCCACAAGAGACGGGCGCGGGGTGTATATAATGGGAATAATTTTGCTGCGTGTGGCGAGTTTTAGTTTGTTTTATTTCACGAGATTTCCCGTTTGATATGCTAAATAGCCCCAAAAAGTTGATGGCCAATTTTAAAGGTTTCAATTATGGGTGGAAAATTGCACCAAATCTGCTGTCGACTGGGGCCAAAAAGTTTTCACAGCTCGAGCTGTGATATATTTTCCAGTAGATTGCAAAAACAGAGAAGCAAATTCAAAGCTTAACAGCAGCAAACTAAACACACGTAAAATATGCTTAACATTAAATATTTTGCAGAAGAGCAACAAATGCAGCGAATGGAATAAGACTCATTTATATAAGGGATGAATTCCAAATTTTAAAGACTTGCAATATAAATTCATATATGAACAAGTTATACGGAGTGTGTGCGTGTCTGTGTGTGTGTGTGTGTGTGTTTGTGTGAGTGTGTGTTATCTTTTAATTATACATGAATTTATTGTGTTGTCTGCCAACTGTTGTGCGGGCCAGCAACTAAACAGCAATCGATTCAACATCTTCGAAATCCAACAAAATTAAAGTCGACATTTTGAAATTTAATTTGATTGCCCAAAATTATTTTGGTTTTTTATTAATGGTCACTTATATTGATACGCCAGCTCATATTTAATATAAGAAATCACAATTAGAGCCAGGTATAAAAAAAAAATGCGAATTGAATTTTATTTTTTATTATTACCATTTTTTATTTTATAAAATATTTAGTAGTCCTCATGAACTGTAACCTATTAAGCGCTCTGCCGATCCTACAGCTCTTCAACCAATCCTTCCACTACTAATTATAGCTTCTTATTCTACAATTTATTGTTAGTTAGACCGTAGCATATTCTAAGTATATTCTGCAATTACTTACTTAAATCGTGTTTGCTTATTGCTTTAAAAATATTTGAAAACTCGCATATATCTACTTGATATTGATATACTTTTGTGACTAATATGATCCATCGCAAAAGTTTCTTGCGGAACAAACATTGCACACACAGTTGAGCACTTTTCTGGTTCTTAAGCAACCCTTTCTTTTGCACCTGCCCCAGCAAATAGCCCGCCCAGCCTTAACAAATCCTACATATCGTCGCATCTTTTGCACAGGTGACGTTTCGGGGCCAAAAAGTTTTTGTGTTTTTGTGTTTTGTCTGCTTTTAAGCGTTTCCATGCACTAAAATCAAGTAGCAGACATCGCATTCATACCAGACCAGAAGACATGGACAGACACAGAGGCACAGAGACACAGACAGGGACAAAAGGCATTAGCTTAGTTCTACATGATCCAGCTGCTGCTGCTGCTCCCCCCTCACCAACCCCGTGCCGTGGACAGACGACATGGCTTGAAATATATGAAAGTTGCTACAAAATTTATAAGATTGCCACCGTGACTGCCAGCGAATGACAACAACAACGACAACAGCAGTTTCTGCCTCAGTTTCAGTTTCAGAATTTAGTTGAACTTTCAGCTTCAGTTGAACACACAGAGCACGTCGTATATTTTTGTGGCAATAAAAACGTGGCTGGAGCGACGAAAACAAAAATAATCTAAAAATAAAGAAGGCAAACAAAAAACCATATCCAATTGAAGCGCAACCGGTGCGTGGAAACATTAATATTAATATGGAGCAGACAATATGCCAAAATATGTGCATCATAATTAATGCTAAATTAAATCTGAAATACAATATATTTCGGAAATAATGTTTCTTATGATGTGACATATATGCAAGCTATAATATCCGTAAAAAGCAATGAATAAACAAAATCACCGAAGGTTATATGCCGTTGCAGAATGGAGTTAAAATGTCCACATCTTTTAATATGGAGTTAAAGATACTTTTATGTTCATTATATGCATTATATTTATATGTTTTCTGACCATATACCATATGGTACATAAACAAATATTTGTTTTGACATATGTTATGCTGCCAGGAAGCATTAAAGTTGACTATACCTATAATTAAATAATTTGTTTTAAAATGTGTTTCCATACATCTTAATAAATTGTTATTGCTTCAATTTTATATTACTGAGAGTCAGGCAAATATTAACACAAACACAACATTTTCGGCATGCTAATGACCATTATTTAAATAGAAATTATAAAATAATTCAGTAATGTTTAAAGCTACCCTCTTCGAGTGGCTGGCCCAAAGGAACTCAGTATTAAACTTAACCAACACACAGTTTCAAATTCACTTGCAACATTACAACATGTTCCTTTGCAAGAAATCAAGAAAGACGAAAAAAAATGACTGCTGAGAAAACAAATCAAAATAAGACTAAGCAAAAATACACCCCAAAAAAATAAAAACGAAAACAAAACCACGCAATCACACACAAAAATGTCCTTTGGGTGCAAAATCGATTAAAGGCAGTGCAAAACGAGCAGAAACGGAAGTCAATCAGCAGACAAAACACACGGCAAGGAAAGAAGCAAGAAAAGGCAGCAACTTAGCTGTATCTTCTGCCCTCCTCCTTCAGAGGAGACTCCTCACCTGATGCTGACATGGGAATTAGTATTTTGGAGTGCCTTGGATTGCTTACACATAACGAAGCAGCTGTTTGAAGGGCGCGCCTGCTTCATCCTTGTCATCACGAGAGCCTTGTGAGAGCTGCCTAATAAGCCGTCTAAAGCGTTCAAGCCGAGGCAGATGCTGAAGCTGCTTTTGATGCGGATGCAGAAGCAAATGCGAATGCTGATGTTGATGCCGCATATCGCCAATTTGCGCCCACTGTGCAACAGCATTAATGCCAAACGAGAATGTGTTTCGCATTAGCAAGAGAATTTCACAGCGAGTGTGTGTGTGTGTGTGTGTAACTGTTTGCTCTAGGGAATCCGTGGAGAATGGTGGGCGTGTCTACTGTAATTGCACGCCAATGTACGCACGTAACTGCATATTTACATATCACTCGTCGCGAACACTGGCAACGCACAGTGGCAGCAACAGCAGCAGCAGCACCAGTTGCAGGGGCAGTGGCAGCGGGGCATCAACAGCAGCAGCGGCACCAAGTAGCAAGGGGAAAAAGTGAATTAAAATAAATTAAAGCATGCTTTCAGGCGCTGCCATGTAAATAATGCAGCGTCATTTTTCTCACAGCGTAATGGGCGTGGCAGCAACCGTCTTTCTCACTCACACACACTCACACTCACTGATTGATATGTCTGTCTGGCTGGCAGTCAGTCGTTGAGTCTCTCCGGATCTTATCCGCTCCATTGCCAGCCAGCCAGTCAGCCAGCCAGCCAGTGTGTTGGCCCCGTAGGTGTTGAATCATTTACAGAGCGAGTGCGTTTCTCGTTTCTTGTCAACGTCGTCATTGTCAGCTGCGTTGATTGCATCAAGTGGCAAACAGAGACAGAAACAGAGAGAGAGAGAGAGAGAGAGAGAGAGAGAGAGAGAGGAGAATTGTAAAAACAACAGCGAAAACACAAATTAACAGCCAACTATGGCAAACCAAAACTTAAATACCCTTACCACTTCTGCCTTCAAACTCCTCACATCTAGATTTAATTATGAAAACCACATATTTGCAGAAAAAGCAAAAAATATGCTCAACATTAACTTGATTTTTGACTGATTGTTATAACGCACTCAACCCATTAAAAAGGAGAAAAACGAGTATTATGAAGATTTGTAACAGGTAGAAGGAATATTTTGTATAATGATTAATCATAATTAAAATACATTTGTCAGCATCAATTAAGTCTGTAAGTCTGTATGAACGCACCGATCTCAGAGACTATTATTGGTTGCAATTCCGAAGCTTAAACATAAGTTTTGTATATGCCACACGAAGATCAGATTCATTTCATTAATCTGTTATTAAAATTGGGCTGGAAAATAATATACTAAGTCAACCAAATCAAAATCAACACATCAAATTATAAACACCCGCACAAAGTGTATGCCACGAACAACAACTACTGTGAGTGCCTGCAATTCGGATTATTATGGCTGCTTGTGGTATGCCACGTCCCACTCGCAGCCAGCTGACCAGAACACACTCCAGTTGCAAAGTCATTTCAATTGGACGCATTGCTCCTCTGGCAGCTGCTTCAAATAAGCTTAAAGTTATTGAGATTAAGTTTGAATTCGCGTTCAGTGAAAGGATTTTTTGAATGGCTGGGTTTCAATTTAATTAAATTTTTGATTAATGTTGATTAATTGATCGTTCTGATTAATTTCAAGTAATGAGTTAGCTTGATTTTTATATAACATAACATAAACTTTCAGCTTAATGTATTTAAATACTTCAAATGCGCTTCTTTGATGATGATGCATTAATTAGTATGCATTAATTAGTATACATATAAAATATATCAAGAACTGTTAATGATTTGCTTTACTTAACTGGATAAGAACTTAATGCTGGAATCCAAACAGAAGTTATGCAAATACATCATAAATTAATAATTCAAAAGAATTTTATTTTGCTTCTGCTGCAAATCGTATTACGTGGCAACACAGCCACCTGAAATGCATAAGGCATAGCTAACCAGAAGTAAAATAGTTTAGATGAACACTTCGGAATGTGCTTGGTGTTGTTGTTGTTGTTTGTTGTTGTTGCTGTTCATACTAAGGGTTAAGCATATTGTTAACCAAGTTTCGCCTTGGTTAGCTTTGTCCAATTCTGCAGCAGCAACAGTTAGATAAACAATAGAAGTGGCTACCACAGTCACCACCTGCCACCCACCTTAGAAATGCCATTGGAGCTTGCCACACATACATACATATGTATATACATGCATGCACATACCTTTACGTATGCATTGAGAATATTTGCAATCTAAGAAATAGTTTGCAAATCTATTTTCGTAATTTTCGAGCAAGTAAGTTTAATCTTTGTAAAGGAAATTATCAGGCGAGGCTTTCCTCTCACGATTCTAAACAACACAATAATATTATATATAGATTAAATAAGTTTATAAAAATCTGAACTTTAGGAGGAAAGAAAATGTAATCTACTGTCAGGAATTTCACCTCAAGCAATCTAAATTTAAATAATTTAAACGAACTTCTTAAAAACGCAAATGCTTAAAGATAAAAAGGAAACTTTCATTCAAGTCCTCAAATACCAGAAATTGGTGTTGATCGAAGTAATATACATATATATATTATGTTATTTAAAAAAATATATACATATATATTTTAAATTTGTGTTGATAGAAGTAATAAATATATTTTGTTATTAAAAAAAATTGGATAGATTTAAAAATCTAGGAAAATAATTTTCTGGGCCAAAATTGAAACTACACATTTAGCAAATGTTATTCTCTCAGTGTACTCATACTTATACAGCAAACCTTTACAAATGCGGCACTTGGAAGTCTCTTTCTGTCAGCTTGTCAGCTGTGTTTCCGACTGCTTGTTAATCCGCACACACAAATATTTCGCATACGCTTCTGATAAACTAGGTGAGTTTGCTGTTGCTGTTGCTGCTGTACTTGTACTTATTTTCGCATTGTTGCTCTGTTTTATTAACCCAATAAGAAAGCAGGCCCGCGGCGGCAACTGTAAGTGGTGCTGCCTGCAACTGCTGCATTTGCAACTGCTGCAAAGCAACTTTAAGTCAAAATGCCAGCTAAATGCAGGTCGTCGCTTGTCGCTTGTCGCTTGTCTCTCGCTGCTGTGTGTGCCCCACTTGCCAGTGACAAACAGCAGCAGAAGTAGCAACAGAAACAGCAGCTGCAACTACAACAATAACAACCGAGCAACCTGTCAACTGCAGCTAAATCTGACTGCAATCCTGTATATGCCTTCTCAGCCCCAGCCCCCCGCAGCGCCCTCTCATAGCCACTTATCTAACACCTTTGACTTCATTGCAGCAGCTTGCGCTTATCTGTCATGGTTACCAGTTAGGATTTTAATTAGCGCTCAGAGCTCTCGCATGGAGCAGCTCACTCATCTCCAGCATTCACATAACCCTCCCCTCTCCTCCCCTCTTTGTACGGCATTTGCCTGCTCGTTCGTTTGTTAAAACGTTGCCAGCATTTTATCCCTTCTTTTCGTTTTGCTGTCCTGGCGACGACGTTGACACGCGCTTGTCTGCTCATTATCCTGTATGAATTTTTCATAACTGCAACGGCACCAATTGAAAATTTGGAACCTTTTTTTTCTGCTAAGCAAGCTTTTATACATAATTTCTTAAACGCGTGACCAGCAAGCTAATGCCACAAGGTAGCGTTGCCTGCTGCAAATTAGATTTGGCTCGGTCCTTGCCAACTCCATTGAAGTGTGCCTTCTTGCTCTGTGGCTTAACCCCAAGTTTAACCTTTCGCACTTCGCCATCTCGCAAGTTGTTAACTTGCCTGCAGCAAGCAGCACGCTTTTCTTTTTTATTTTCTTCTTCCTCTACATTACATTATATATTTTTTTTAAAGTGTCTTTGCATAACATTGGGGGCTTGGGGCTATCCTTCTTGCCGCTTTAAGTAGCCACGTGGCGCTGCATTTTTTATTAGCATTTCGCACGTTTTCAACTGGCGGTTTTCACCTTTTTTTTTGCCAGGTGTTTCGCTTTTGAAGAATCGCTCAAATTATTGTCGCATTGTGTTTGCGAAATATAGAGTATTTATTTTATTCATGGCATATCCAAGACGTGCACCATATTAAGTAAGCAAGTTAGGTATATAAAAGTATTCAAAATGCAAAACGAATTATTTGATTATTTTTTTAGAAGTGTTTAATATTGCTGCATCAGGTTGAATATCTTCCAATTTATTTTCTACAATTAACTATGTTTTAATTATAATGTAATCAAATATCAACTAATCAGTATTTTTTTCGTATCTACTCTTAGCATAAATCTTGTCTTAATTACTTTTAATTACTTTAGCCCCTGCTTGTGCCAGCTAAGCCTTTAAGTACCAGCTATTGAGTTAACGTTTAGAGCATTTTCTAGTCTAATTTTAAACTGTTATTTTCTGCATTCTGCTTGCACCGTTTTGGACCCTTTCCTGCCATCTGTCTGTGCGCACATAATATCTCTGGCTGTGCAAATTACGACGCTAAGTTCTGTTGCAACAGTTTGAGTCCTATTGCTACAGCCGCCTTGAGGCACTTGCACTTCTCTTTTGTTGTAAGAAATGATGAGAACACCAAGAAAAACAAAAAAAGGAAAACTAGAAATGCTTGCTAAATCTAAATCTGGCGCTGCTGCTGCAGTTGCCGCTGCAGCAGACGTTGTGGCCGCTGTGGCGGCTTTGGCAAACTTCTTGGACCGGGACTGCCACTTTTGTTTCGCGTCGCTGAGCCGTGTCCTTAACATGCCTGCGGGCTGCCAAAGCCAACGCAGACGTTGGTTGCTCTTTCTCCATCAGTAAAATGAGACACCACTTGGCTTGCCCCAACTGCTGCTATCGCAGTTATTGTTGTTGCATGAGTGGCACTTTTGCTTTGCACAGGCTGCCGTTGCCAGTTGTTCGCTATAATTATTGTTGTCGTTGTTGTTTATTCGCGCAGCGTCAGAGTTGCATTGTCAGCTTTTGCACCTTGGTTGCGTCAGCGACTGCGGCTTCTTAGAAATTCATTTCGTCGCTGCATTGTCGCGCAAAAGTTTAATTACAAAAGACAAAATGCAGTGCTGGTTAACCCTCTATTCTCACCCGTCCTAACTGCAAATGGTGAATTCTTGGAGCATCCCTTTCTGTCGCCATTGCACTTTCACCTCAGCCTTTGTCTTCGCATCCTCTTTTAATTTTGCTCGTCGCCGCCGACGCTCGCAATTTCGCTTCACAAGTTTTGCTCATCAGAAAATCGTGTGGCAAAAAGTCCCCTTTGACAGTTTTATATGTCGCTGTCGTTTCATTTTCATTTTTTTATTTTTTAATCAGTTCCATACGTCTTGCGCTTCGTTGCGTTTTGCAACACTCTTACCAAACACTTCGGGCCATGTTCGCGTATCTTCTGCCTCTGCTCTGAGCCCCATATTTACATTGTGTTCAGCCTGCTCCTTATAATGGTTTTACATCTTGCAAGTTCAGTTGCATGTTAATAAAGTTGAATGTAAATAAAACATAGAGAAACTTTGCTCTTAGGTTTTGCGTATGTCGTTAGAAGGTTATGTAAGATAAGTTCGTTTTAAAATGTTACAATTTTTATTTTAATTTCGTTTAAGAATCGAGCTGAAAAATGAAAATGCAGCATTATTCTAAATATCAAGTTCGTTTTTCTTAAAAGTATTGCTTTTGAAAAAGTGTTCACTTTTGACCAAGTTATGGCTCTAAAAATATTTTATCCTATTAGATCTATTTGAGAGTGCAATTCTAACATGTAAGTCTGCCAGAATCGCATATTAAACTTTAAATTTAATGTTTAAGTAGAGGTCTAATCATTACATAAGGGACCTGGTTTTTTTAGTTTAGGATAGAATTTCTCTTGAGCCACTCCCTGCTGCCTTGCTTCCTAACGTTCTGAAGAGCTTCAGTTTAACTCGACTCAACTCAATATATAATTTACAAATGGAGAACTTTCAGTTTTAACGCCTCTCAAGCAATTAAGAAGTTTTTAATTGAAATAGAAACCTACATAATTCATCTCATGTTAGACAATAATGAAGATGGTCAACGATTATCACTTGATTTGACTGCAGACGGTTAGAACACTAATTATTGTTGCACTTTGCAACACTTAACCAGCACTTGGGCGTAAGCTTACATATAACGAATTGAGTATGTCTACAGACCATATATAATTTAATACTTGTGAATTAATTATTTAAAATACAAATGTTTACAATAGACAGATAGTGAGGCAGAGAATGAGTGTGTGTGTTTGTGTGTGAATGGGAATTGATGAGCTTAAGTATATGTCAACATAAATTGCAATCACATAATATTGCATTTAGCTCATTCGCATTCATTATGCGTTATTGTTGTTTGGCTCCGTGTTTTTAATAAATTTTAAATAAACAGACGGCGAAAGCTTCGATTCGATTCGATTCGCTTCGCAACGCTTCGAGAGAGAGTCGCACAACTGTATATAAATATTTGCATTAGATGGCGATACTTCGATGTTTATGGCTGTTGTGTTTGCTTTATAAATTATTGACACTTTATTGACAGGCAGCAAAAGCAACAGCAACGCAGTCGATGAGAAGCAACACAATGTGCCATAAAACAATGGCGCATAAAGTTCATTATGTGCTGAATGCACAGTGTAACAAAAGCGAAACACAGATTTCCAATTTTATTGGTGATGTTTGTGTTGCTGCTGTTAGAGCATCATTGGCTTAATTTACTTTGTGCAAACAGCTCACCCACACTTACCCTCCATCTCATTCCCCAGCAAATATTAAATCCAAATGAATGACACATATT
This sequence comes from Drosophila nigritarsus, assembly GCA_035044305.1. Lineage (NCBI taxonomy): Eukaryota > Metazoa > Arthropoda > Insecta > Diptera > Drosophilidae > Drosophila > Drosophila nigritarsus. The sequence goes on along the minus strand of JAWNMF010000133.1, from coordinate 3,760,724 downwards.
CAGACAAAAAACAAACAGACAAAAAACTATGTTTTTACAATTCAGAAAAAAAGCAGACAGAGAAAATGGCTCATAAATTATTAAAAGGCAACTAATAAATAAAATACGTCAAAAATGGATAATTAAGCTGGTTCGAATTAAGTCCATTTGACACCTTTGTTTTTGCCACTGCCACCAAATGGAATTTGTGTACCTTTTACAGGGATGCAGATGGGGTTGATTGTGTTAACACCTTGGAGTGTATGTATGAGGACGTTAAGCCTTTAAGCATATTTTATTTATTCTAATCCTCGTTTTAGGAGGCATTTAGTTTGATTAGGCCATCTTTCTGAATCATTGTGTATCAGACTATTGAAAAAAAATACAATAATCTACTTGCATTAAGTAAAACAGAAGACTTAACATATTGTTTTTGATTTTTTGACTTATAAGCTTAAAGTTTGCTACAAATCACGTGGGAGAAGCCAATTTATTTGATCATTAGTTTATCCAAATCTTTGACATTATTATTATTATTATTATATATAAATCGGATTTTGTACTAAATTAAAATCCACTCATAATATAATATTCAAATATTTATATATATATATATATCAGCGAGGTTAACCAGTCGTCGCTTATCCGCAGTTTATTTCATAAATAGTAAATAATATTAATGCGAAAAATGTGAAATTCTTTAATTGACGTCAGTAATTAAAAAGTGTATTTGAGAGATGGTATTCAAAAAGCATAATTTGATGATTTCATATCTTTAATGGGGCAGCGACTTCGAAATTGTCAGTTAAAGCTAAATGTTGCACCATATTTGAAACTCATTTAATGCTATGTGAAAACTGTCAAAAAATTTAATTTGGCTTTTTATAGAATTTCCAATAATAGTTAAATATAAATGAGCCATCAGTGAAAATCCCACACACGAAACTCGACTCAAATGTTTAAAGCTTAATAGAAATAATATCCTGACAATTAAATGTCCATTGTTTATTTGCATCGTATGAAAAAATAGGCTAAGGAAACTCAATAATGTTGCCATGGCAAAAGCACATTAAAATCAGCGTCATCAGCCGCATTCAGGAAATTCGTTTCAATTTGGCTGAGCGTGTTTGCTGCCATTCTCTGTACACTTGTTGTATGCCATTTAATTTTTATTTGCTTACACACGTCCTACGAAAAGGCTTCCCCTCACTCACCCCTGCAACCCGACAACCCTACATCCATACATCCATTTATTGTCGACGGTTGTTTTGTTTGGTTTTGCAGCAGTGCGTCGACGATTGATTTATATCAATATCCGACAACCATTTCATTATGTAATATTCCGCGAGCCGATCGGAAGTACAAATAAATAACACAAAAAAAAAGAGTTAAATCTGTTTGCATTAATTAAATGCATACTCACTGATGCCCACACATGTACTCACACACACACCGAGATTCACACACATAGATCCGAGTTCCAAAAGGTACGAAGTGCATTTGTTTTAATCGCTTTGGCTTATTGATCACACGATTCATTCAATAAATATGCCTAGCGAATTATTGAAATGCGTAAACAACAATCAGATAATTAAGCCACACAGCTCGACGCACAGATATCCTGTAATCTAATAATAGAGCAAGTATAAATTTAACTTTTATGCTGAGGAAAAATCAACTACAAATCACAATCTTAACATTCATGGTCACTGTTCTCAACAAAGAAAATGCTAAACATCGAAATACCTTAAACCCAAAATTGACTACCCCTTTTCAGCCAGGCCCATAATTTGGGGGCATTAAAAAAGGTATCCAAAGAAGCATTAAATTGTCATTAACTGAGTACAGCCGAAGAGAAAGCTTTTTAAAAAGCTGCCCGACTGGAATAAGGGTATGCTTATAAGCAGACAGAGACAGAGAGGGGCATCAACTGAATTTCTATACAACTAGCACATAATTCAAACCCAACTCACACACACACACGCATACATAAATCGTCAATAATGCGTAAATAAAACACAATTTGTCTCAATAAATTTTCAATTAACGTTGAAAAATTTGTTGCCCGCAATGCCGCAGTGACAGGCAATAACAAAAATAACAACAATAACAATAATAACAACAATAACAACAATGGCAACTTATTGTCAGCGCATGGCGGGCGTGGCACGGCAGTCTGTCCAAATGATTGACATGAAAGAAATCAAAACTGAAATGTAAATGAGGCAACACAAGCCAAAAGTGGGGTAGTGCTAAAATCAGCATAGCTATGCGCAGAGGGGTGTTAGCCGACCGGGCGGGGGATGGCTGGGGGTATTATCGAAGTCTGGGCATGCCAAAAATATATATGCGCAGAACTGAAGAGTATGCCATACAAATTGTGGGCGTTGACTCAATAATGGATTCCGTGGAACGTTTGGGGGCATAAAACGTTCTGTACTGAAACTTTTTACAACAATAACGAAATTTCAAAATTTATGGCTTACAATTCTTTTTTTTAATACAAAGTTTATTTCTGTTAAAAAATACATCAAATTTTAATTGCTTTTGGTATAGATATATCGAAACATATTTCGGTACAGTTTCCACAGGTTCAGGTCAAGTTAATAAGTTGCTTTCAATATACAGTGTTAGTTAAAGATAGCTTTGAGCCTAATTTTCTAAAATGGAAAATAATTGGAATAACATTTCACATTTAAATCTCTGAATTCGATATGGTGATTCAAAAATGAACTAGCATACTTTCAAATTAACACAACTATAGATGAATGTATGCTAATTGATTTCAGTAATAATCAATAAATAAAAGCTAAAAACCGTATCGAATTGCATAGTCGATTCGTGCAATGAACCAATTTACATATTTTACAAATAAAAAGTATATATGTATAGCTGAGTTGGGATAACTATCTGAGTGATATTTTTACTCTATAAAATTTGTTATTTTCAAATGAAAATATTGTTGAAGTATGCAAAATTGCACTCACTTCATTGATTTAGTCGGAAATAAAATTGTTTATTATGAACAGTTCGTCAGCTATAGCTAAAAAATTCAAAAATTGTTGAAATTCTTTTGTTTTTACCAAAGCAAAATGCGTTTCAGATGGGCCAGAACAGAGTATGTCCAAATGGAATATGCCCAAAAAAGAAAAATAAAATAAATTACAAACAAGACAAGAGAAATACTGGTTATGGCGACTGAATAAATGTGTCCCCTTCCATTCCACCCTCCCCATCAACCACTTTGTTTGCAATTGATGCGGCCACCCCTCTCCCATTCCCCTGCCTTTCACCATCCGCTTGCTTGTTTTCCGTTGAGTAGGCGGCTTCATTTGACAGATCAACAGGATATAATGAACATTATGTAATGGCGATGGCTCTTCAGAAGCGTGCACTAAATGAGTGGATAAAAACACAAATCGTGCGGCGGTTAAATCGCACAATCCCCACGACAACCCCCTGTACCATTCCCCCGCCACGCATTCCCCCCTTTTGAACAATTGTATTCACTTGTCCCTTTTGCCATTCAGTCATTCAGTTAGGCAAACAATAAGCAGCGGCGGGTCCACAGGAACTGTGCTGCAATCAACATAATCGCTGTGCAGGAAAGGACTCTCAATCTCCACCCAAAAAAAGAAAACACAAAAAAAAAAAAACGCAAATGAAAAATACCCAGGCAACAGCAGCGAGGCAAAGCCAAAGAGCCAACTGCGGGCATGACAATTTCAAATGAATGTTAAATACCAAAAGCAAATGCTGAAATGGTGACTGGCAACAGCAACAGCAACAGCAACAGAAACAAACGAGCGACGACAAACAAAGCAACAACGAGAACAACAAAAACATCAGCGGAAACAACACGAAAAAAAATACAAAACACATTTCGCTTGAAGCGGCAACGACAATCACAACAAACTGAAAGTAATGCCACATGCTGTGCAGCTTAAGCATAATACATGCAACACATAACATAACAACAAGCAACAACCAATCTGCCTGTAGACTCTGCACCGTGAGAGTGTCAGACGAGCAGACACCCTGTAGACAGCTCTAAAATACTCGTTGTGTGTTTTTCCTGTTGTCATTCTCCACTAATATTTATCATTCAGTTAGAATAATATATATTAATGAGTGTGGCAATTGTTTTTTAAAATGCTGCTGGCGAGTTATTTCTTATGTGTTCCCATTGCCGTTTTAATTAGTAGTAGCTGCTGTAGTCTCTGACGTCGAATTATTCATATTAATTCATAGAGACAGCTTAAGCCTGCTGACAGCTCGACTAGCAGATACCCTAAGCACATCAGTTGATATTAGTTTGTTCAATATGAAAATTTGTTTTGGGCTGACATAATCTACGTTTCTTATCAAATCTTAATTAAATGTTGGCAGTTGAACAACAATATAACTGGGTATATTAAATCAACTATTAAATCATTTGGAGTGATCATTTCGGGAACAGTTATCGATAAATTGAAAATGACTGCTAACTGAGAACTTATGAAGCAAATTTGAGGACTCTACTCTTACAGTTCCTGAGATCGGCGAGTTCACACACACTGACAGAGGGACTTGGTTAGATCGACTCGACTGTTGCTGCTGATCAAGAATATATATCCACAGTGTAATATGCTGCCCGCTGCACACTTTTGCTCATCTTTATCATAACCTTTTACTCATTTTAACTGCGTACAGGGTATAAAATGAGGCTTAAAAGCGCAAGGGGAAATGCGCAAGAGAACAAGACAATCAGCCAGACAGGCAGGCGATACAGGACATCGCAATCCGGATGACGTCACCAACAGCAACCGACAAACGGTAGCAGCTGCAACATTATTGTTTGCAGCATATTGCAACTGCAGCAATGCTGCATGCTGCTGTTGCAATTGCGAAACCTATTTAATTGGCTCACGTTGCAGGCGACGAGCTGGACTCACTCCAGTCACTCCTGCTCCAATCCCGCTGGAGAGCTGCTGAAGGATATCAACTTGCTGCACAGCAACTTCCACAAAAAAGAAAATAATAAAATTTGTGTTCTTCCAAAAGCTAATTAAGCTAAAAGTCAACGCGCGGCACCGTGCTGCATGACATTTTGGCTGGACAACGGCTATGAAAACAAGTACACCCCCCAACCCACCATTCCCTTTACCCCTTTCGGTTGCCCCCCTCGCTGTGTCATTGCATTGAAAAGCCGGAAACTGCTTGGGAAAAAGTTTGCAAAGCGCCAGCGAACGATTCATTTAAAATTAATTAAAAGAAAATTCGCTCAACTGTGAAACACAAAGACAAAAGAACAAGTACCGAAAAATATATATATATGTATATATATACATATATATAAATTAAGTGCAGCAGATATTGCTGAGGTGAGTGTTGGAGGGGCGGAGAACCTGTGTTAGTCCCCTTTCTTAATAAAGCGAGATTTAAATGCTCTATGCGAATGCGTTTATTGAAGGCATAATCCTTTTTACAAAAACCTTGAGCAATAATTGCCTGGATTTGAAAATGGGAAATGTATTTCAATGCCTATTAACTTTCGTTCTACATTTCAGTTAATATTCAGAAGAAAACATCAGTAAATAATATTCCGAGTTGTGTTCTGAATTCCAAGAATGAAATTATTATTAAACTAATTGGTTGCCAGTTAAAAAAATCATAGTTTTGTGTAAACAAGATCTTTTCTCTGATAACATTAATTCACTTTCTCAAAAACAAAATTGCAGATATCGGTGTCGAAAAGATTTGCCAAGCTAAAGAACCTGCCAGCGAAAAGGCATTTAAAAACGCATCGTTGGCAAAATAAATGGGATATGAATCCGCAACTGTGAATGGGGAGTGTGGCAACATTTGTTGGCCATAAAAATGTGCTTGTACAATTAATGTTTATTAACATTTGACATTACGGTCTGGCCGATGGCCAATTGCTTACGTTGCATGCAACGTGCGCATTGTGGCAAGTCCACCCTGCCGGATGCTGTTAAGTGGCTGCCGTTTCCCACTGCGTTCAACCAAATTGTGAGGACATCATATTCGAATTTCCATTTTGGAAAATGTCTCGACGGAAGTCTAGACGCTGAGCCGGCAACGTGACTCAGACAGATACTTCAAGGGTGTCTGAGTGGAAGGCGGGGATTGCAAACGTTTTTGCCACTGAAATATATATATATATATATATATATATATATGTATATATATATATTTGTTGTCATTCAATTTGCAATTTGTGCACTGAGTCTCAGCTCATAAATCTTGTCGCAGTTCTTTTCGAACCATTCCAATCCATTACATTGTCTTGCTTGAATTTCCGGCATTTTGTCAACATGAAATATGTAGAGAGATAACATGCCTGGCCCCAAGGGGCTTGTTCAATTCGCAGTGACTATGGCTATCAATAATTATTATTGTTTGAGCTAATCACGCCAGCGGGTAATCTACGCAATTTTTGTTTGCTTTCAATTTCCTTCGATTTCAGCAGCTTGGGATTAGCAATACATACATAGATACATGCATGCAGATTGAAAGCCCTCGGGCACAACACACATGTACACACACACACACACACACACCTACACATTTACACACAGTGTCTTTAATTGCGATTAAAATTTCAGTCAACGGATAGCAACAAAAACAGGCCACAAATTCTCCATGAATATGTGCCTTTTTTTTTAACTACAAAACTTTACGCCCAAGTTTAAGTGTTCAACATTTTGTTGAGAAATATATACAGAAAAACAACATCAGCGCCAAACAACATTGTTATCAACTTAATCATAATTATTATCATTATATTCACGCTGCTCGGCAAGTTTCCCCTTTTTTTTTTTTTTTTGGTATGTTGAAAATTGAAAATGATCCTTTGCAAATATTTGCCAGCCAGGACGTTGTTTTTATTTTTGTCAGGCTTGCGGCCATATGCTAACGTATCCAACAGCGACAGGAATAATTAAATCAGGCACACACACACCCAAATAGTCAACAAAGGGGATGTTGTGGGAAAAGCTACTGAAAACACAGCGAACTACAGTGAGTTTTCTAGCTGAGATACTTTTACGGAGCTATTGTTTCCTTATCTTTGCGAGCTACACGTTGCTTGCACTTCATGCAAATGTTATTCTTTGGTAATGTTTAAATTCTGCTCTCTGTCGTTTTATGTGTATCAAATTTAGGACCATTTTGGAAAACTTATAAATATTTCTTCTTTTTAAATTTGTAACTTTAAATTAAATTTAATTTAACTTTTTTTACTTTGTGTAGTTAAACAGTTACTTCTGGCTGGATCGATTTATTTACTATATCATAAAGCTGCCAGATTAACTACTTTTCGTTTACCAAGATATGGCGTATGTTAAGAACAACAAGGCCAACTTAGATGTCGATTTATTGTTTTTATTTTACTTCAATTCTGACATAGCTGTCAAATGCCAAATTTAATAGACATAATGACTAGATATCAATTTATTTTTATTTTAGTTCAATTTTGATATAGCTGTCGAATGCTTCATAAGACATTCTAATTTAATCAACTTTCGGCAACGTAATGACAAAAAAAAAAAACATTTCTAAATAAAAATTTTGTATATCCATATATAAAACTATAAATTCACAAGTAACATCCGCCGTAACCCAGTTGCGCGGTAATTTCATTAAAAACGTATGCAATAATAATAATAAAAAAACGAATGTTGCTTTGCCTTTGCCCGAAGGATGCAGAAAACACTTGAAACACAGAAAACACTACTGCTTTTGCTATTATTCATTCATTTAAGAAGGACGTCAATTCAATGAGGGCAAATATTCATGCCAGTTCACCTCAATGTTGGGCCACTTGGTCTGCAAGCAAGTGACCAACGGATTTGAAGTGCATATTGACGTGAGATCATACTCCAGTAGTATGGCCGTGCCATAACAGTAACGCCCCTTGTTGCTATCATTGGAACCGGGTATGCCATTGAAATGCAGCAGGTCGAATGTATCCGGCGTTGAGCGGCGCTCCAAGGGGAAGAACTCATCCATGAAGCCATTGGACCAGCCGTCAGAGAAACAATCGAAGTAGCAGCGGGAGTTGATGTAGCTCCATCTGCATCAATTCCTGCACCAGTTGACTCCTCCGCCTCGACGGCTGCCTCAATGACATCGGCGACGATGGGCGGCGTCAGGCGACGCTCTTTGGTTGATCGCCGCTGGAGTGTGACAATCTTGAAGCGCGGCGCACGGCAATTCTTCAAGATGTTGCACAGCGCCTGTATGAACAGTTTCTGGCATTTCTCACTGGACAGCTTTGTTAGTTGAATGCCTGACATATCCACAATAATTGTCTTAAGCAAGTACGCCTGCACGGGCGCTATCACAGCACAAGGACCGCCCTCATTTTGCACCAATGCCGAGGACTCCACATCACTAAACTCAAAGTCTTGAGACCAACGCTTGAATACATCTTCGCGCACACTGGCGTCCCACAGCAGCTGTTTAGTCTCGCGCAGTTCACGCATATCATGCTCATTGCAACGCACCAATTGCTGTTGTTCTTGCTGCTGTTGTTGAGGACGCCCTGCTGTCGCTGATCCGCTGGCGATGGCCATGGCTAGTTGCTCTTGTTGCTGTTCGGCTGTTGTCTGCATTTGCGGTTCCAAGGCTGTTGACGCCAACGTCATCGACGCTGTGCTCGTTGCAGTTTTCGGCAAGGCGCACTTTTCGCTGCGCTGCTCCCGCTGTTCGCATGCGTCGCTCATCGTCTCCGTTGGATTTCTTGCTGACGAACTGACTCGACTCGAAGGCTGTTAGTTCCGGAACGAGGGTGCGGGGAGACTATTCGAATCACAAAATAATGTATTCGCCTTTATCGAAATCGAATTACAATAAACGCAAAGCCAACTATTTAGGTTGGCATCTTATTTGGCTGTGCAAATGCAACAGTACAGGGAGATGAACAAAATATGGGTGCAACTCAGCTCAGCTTGTCAGCTTAACTGTCAGCCACATGGCCGTAGTCCGTGACAGGCGGACACGTAAAAAGAGAAAGCTAGCCAGAGTGGGAGAGAGAGAGAGACACATCGAAGCAACACCTGCAGCCTGCATACAATTAGCAACAAAGCCCTCGCCCACATTTCACCTCTGCATCTGTGGCTGGATATGTATCTATATGTGTATCTGTATCTGTATCTGCATTTGCTGCATCTAGGGCTGTATCTGTGTGTGTCTGGCAAACAATTTTGTTATTGCTCTGTGCCTTTCCGGCATTCTAATTTGCATTTCAAGCCTCTCCACAAGCTGCAATTGAATTTTTGACGCGAACAGCGTTCAGCTCTCGACTATCTGTCGGACACTGCTATGCGATGCCCATTATCTGCACTTTTTATGCAGGTCAACTGAACTGAGGGTAGGGTGTCGGGTGGGATCGGGGTCGGGGCTTGGGGGTGTCATGTTTAATGCATGCAGGATGGAAGCCAAAAAGTGAATCCGCCTTCAAAATATGCAACATAACGCGGCACACGAGGCAGCTACAATACAATATCGCAAACGAACACAAACTGTTCCACTTGTGGAACATCGACTAGCAAATACCCTATATCCAGAGCTAAAAGATTTAAAAATAATACTTTAAATACTTTTTGGGTGTAAGGATGATATTTAAATATGCCGAAATGGGAAAAAACTGGTAATTAAAATTAATATTCTAAGGTTTAGCGATTCTACGCTCAACAAAGTCAACAATTATCGATATTATTTATAATAATCCTAAAGCTAGTTTCCCAAAAACTCCTGTAATGCTGATGCATATATATGTATATATAATATACACAAATTTTGTGAAATAGGAAATGATTCCATTACATTTTTTGCATAACTTTGCGATAACCTTTTTCACTCAATTTCCAAAAAAAAAAAAAAATTCAGAGGGTATGCGAAAAATTGATGATGATGAAGCTGTGCTGCAGCTGCTGACAGCGTCCTACAGCTGAGGGGTGCTCAAGGGGTGCAACAAGGCAACGAAGAGTCGACGCCGGAAAAGTATTCTCAAAACTTGAACTTTTGTGCGATTCTCAACTTAACGACAGGCTGGCTTGCCGAAGGTTTGCAAGGGGGGTGGGAAGACGCAAGTTGCTTGTCTCTGGTGTACCCGCATTCCTAGCTGCTGTTTATTTTATTTGCTGTGAGCACACAGCTCTCCCCCACGCACTATCTGTCGTCGCCTTACAGCTTCAAGCATTTTTTCATTTTTACTGTCGGTTTTTTTTTAGTTTGTTTCTGTTTTTTTGGCTTATATTGTGGCGCGTTGAAAATGCGATTTTCTTGTAGAATCGTACCCCGGATTGTACGATACCATGGCAACCACCCCACTCTATAAAAAGGGGTATCTCTCTCGCAGACACACGCATGCTGATATTTTTTTTGGCTAGACAACATGCCAAGCGAATTGTGCTTACAGCTCTACTAGCAGCTGTAACAGAAATTCACTTCCCTGCCCCTCTCAGCTCTTTCCATTCCCGTTGCTATCATTGTTTTTATGGGTGGATGTTCCTATAGAATTAAATTGCATACTATTTGGGGTTTGATTCAACTTATACTCTGTAGGCATTGGTTAAGTGAGAAGATGTGGGCGCTGGATTAAGTTTGAATGAAGTTTGTATTTTGAAACAGATCGTTGGGTTTTGAATTTAATCATATTTATTTTAAGCTGAAAATTATAAAATAATTTGGTTTATAATATTAGGCGAAGCACAGATAAATGTATTTATATATATTTAGAAATACCAATGCTCTTCTCAGGATTCATTATTCCAGTTCTTTTAGTAATAATAAATATATCTTTGGAACTTCTACCTTCAGGATTGAAAATCAGAGCCGGAACCCATTCAACATATAAGAAACCAGTTAAAAATAAATTGTGATCCAATTAATTTTCCTAACCGGATCCGCAACCAAAATATGATTCGGTTTGACACCCTGGCTTGGGCTATATATATATCCATAATATGTTTTTCTTCAGTTCACAAAAAAATCATATAAAAAATATTATAATTATGGGCTTATGTTTTAACTAAGTTTCTTAGTTCAAATGTTAATAATGGAAAAGTTGAAATTTAATTACAGAGTAACTGCTAGTCAAGCACTTTGTACTTCTTAACAATTATAGTTGCTTTTTGCTTGATTCATGCAGCGCATTAAGCAAATTTCTAACATTTTTTCTTGCACTTTCTCTGCACTTCATTTAAGCTTTTTTTTGGTGGCCAATTATGTTTTTCTGCTGGTTGTCTGTTGTTGTAGTTGTTTTGCATGTTTGTTGTGGTTTGCCTTTCGTTTAGTTCTTGTCTGGCTTTGTCTATTCTCCATGCCCTTGCTTTATCTGGTTGACATTTGACGTTTAGCACTGTTTGTGCCTTAGATTTTTCTCTTCTCTATTTATTTACTCTTTCGTTTTTTTGTTTTGTTAACTGCAATTTTAAGCCATGAAAATCTTTGTCAAAGTTGTTGCAACAGCTGCAACTGCCACTAACAATCTGACAACCAGCAGCTAGCAACACTTGCAGCTGTTAAGTGCGAAATGTAATGAGTAGAAAACTTTTGCTTTCGGTGGATCTGATAACAGCCAGTCTGAAAGTTAAGAAACGAAAAAAAATGTTTGAGAAAATCATGTTAATACACGAGGGAAATCTTTTCAAATAGTTGCACTCAAAATTAGTAGAGTTCATTGTTCGGTATTTGTATGCACTTAAATCCATAAATAGTATATGTATTTTATTTAATGTGGTTTAGTTAGTTAAAATGTATGTTTTCAAATAAATGACAAATTCAGCTTGGTTGCTAATTGATTATCTTAATCAATTCTGTGTTTATGTTCGTTGATTCGTTCCTGGTTCATAAAACATTATTTTTTCTCTTTTTAATTATTGATAATGTAGCATTATATATTTGTATTATTTGATATAACATAAATTTTAAATGTGGAAATTATTTTTGATTTTTGACAAATTTATCAAAACAAATCGACAGCTAAAAATGCAAATCAAATTAATATTTGAACCACAGCAAAGATAATAAAAAATAAATAATACCTTTTGATTTATTTCAACAAAAGAATAACTAACTATGCTCAGTTCGAAAATGCATTTCCACAAAAATGCCTCATCAGCAATATGAAATGATATGTGTATAAGCTGAATGCCTTTGTTTGCTTGGATAAATTCTAGCTACATCATGTGGAACAATCTGCAAAAGTTTTAGAAACATTTTTTCCTGCCATTTCTCCAAACGCAAACTGAGTTGTTCAAGTAAATGAGCAAAAATTTATACACGCACAATAAAAAATGTTTAAATATCAATAAAACCAAGTTTTGACTTGAGGGTGACGGAGTGAAGGGAGGGTGGCAGGTGTTTGCGTGTGTGCGCAGCTAACGAAACAGAAAATGAATCGGGAAAGGAGAGAAGGCAGCAATCTCCCTGTTGCAGTTAAGAGGTGCATACAGCATGTATATGAGTGAGTACTCACTGTGTGTTGCCAGAAAGTTCAACTACATAAACAAGTCACGTGTGCAACGTGCGAAGCGCAACGAAACGCAACGAGAAACCATCCACGGCCATCCAGGCGAAGGTGGAAAACTTTTGTGGGTAACTGTTTGGCAGGCAACAGTCTTTGCGACGGTTATGTGACGTGCACTTTTGCTTCCACCTGCGTCGCATTCGTTTCTGATTGCATATTTCACACCATGTGGCAACGCTGGCAAGAAGTAGCATGCCCCTCCCCCATCCCCCCTTACGGCACTTTCTGCACGCTTCTTCTACTCACACCTCAAAACGATATAACCGCAATGGAAAAGCACAATAAGATTTACTACCTTGCCAAGGTAGCAGTTGCTCCCACTCATCCTCCCACTCCCACTGCCTGGGATTGTAGTACCTAGCCACCCCCTCTGCTGTTCTGCATACTGCACCATTCCCAGCTGGCAGTAAAATAGTAACTGACGGCATGCAAATTTGTTTGCATTCTGAGTGCAACAATAGCAACTAAAACCAGTCAGCAGACAGCTGTCCAAGGATTCAATTATGATTTATGTGATACCCTCGAATATATATTTTTATTATCATATCTCTAGAAATATATATAAATACCAAAGCTGAATCGCTCAACCCGTTTCAAGTTAAGTAACGTAATCGATATTGGAACAGAAATTCAACATTTTCAATAAGATACCAAGTCGAAATCGAATGCCTAAAGTAAACTGAGAATGAACAATGTGTATTCCTTGCCGCAACCGGAACCTTTACCCTTTACGTACTTGAAATGAAACTTGTACACTTTATTTATTCACCAGAACTTGAACCGCAAGCTAACTAAGTTTTGGTTTGATACTACGATTTTGATTTTTGGCTCACTAATTAGGTTTAATTTCAAATTAATTAATTTAGCGTTAACATTCATGTATAATAATTTTAAATTAAAATTTAACTGCTAGTTTGCTTACATCAATTTCAGTTAGGTCACACCGCCATTTGCTTAAACATTTAATTGCTGCTATGAGGTTATATACCCTTTTGCTGCTCATGCCTCCAGGGCATTTAACAACAATGGCTTTGCAACAAAAAGCAACTGCACAAAATGGCAAGCGGCAACCTGCTGGCTGCCTTTTATTATTATGGCCCCAACTCCGGCTCCTGCTGCTGCTCCTGCTCCTGCTGCCGCTCATTCGTGCATTCTCCATTGCCCCAAGGATGTTGTTGTCGCATAAATTTTGCGGCTTCTTAAGTCGCTGGCAATAAAATAATATTAGCTGCATATAGGCTAGCCTTGTGGGTCCTGGCATAGTCATAGTCATCGTCACACAACAGAACAAGCGACAAACAAGCAACCAAACAAGCTGGCGGTATTCGAGTCATGGCGCCGAAAAGTATGCAACACAAGAGAGTGCAACATTTGCAATGATTGCAGCTGGCAGCAGGCAACAATTCGGAAATGGCAACGCCCCAAGACAAACGCGTTTGTCGTATAATTTATGACATGCCCCCACCCAAAGGCGTCACAAGGACGGAGTGGAGGCGGGGGCGGTGCATAAGTTGGGGTTAGGTGGCAGCTGATGCCATTTCTGATTTGGTCGTTACCTCTTTTCTTGCGGTTATTGCTATTGGTGCTTTTTTGTTTGTTTGGCTTTTAAGTGTTGCATGTTATTTGTGCGAGCGATCCAGGAGGCAATCAAACTGCATGTCAAACCAATAAACCGACTGAAACAGTCTGGCTGCCGCTGCAGTGGCCATCAAACTGTGTTGTTAAAAGTGCAAAATGTGGCTCGTAATCAAAGTAAACACAATAAAAAAAATGTTTATAGTCATTCGACATGAGTTGAATCGCAGCGATCGCAGTGGCTGTCAAACTACACTCTTATTAGCCGGAAGGGCTATTTAAACTGTACTTAAATGGCTTTCTGTGCGAAGCACGCTCTATGTTTAGAGAGCGCTTTATGACTGCCAGGTTAGCAAATGTTTAACTCTGGCCAATATCTTACTCACATAAAAAGACTTACCTTTTATCAGTTCATATTATGCGTTAGTCATAAAAAAATGCAACATTATTATTAGCGCTAAAATCAAAAATGCCGCTAAGTTAGTTTTATCTATAACTTTGCAAAAACTTTTACTTTGATGAAACTTGGAACATACATACGTACATTTTGATTAATACGCCCATCTGAGCATAGTTTTCAAGCAAAGAAATTTTTCAATAATTGCAAAACTGTATTTGCATATTTTGGCAAGCAAATAATTGCTCTCAAACTATGAAACAGGTAACATGAGGCAGCAATTAAGTTGAAGTGTTCGCTTTCTGTCCTCACACACACACCCACACACATCTAGTAGTATTTTACTCTGCCATATCTTTGCCTCTGTCAAGTGTCAGAGATGCTGCCCAACTGTCATTATGGGCTCGAAGATAAACGACTCTCAGACAATTTCTTTTTTTTGTTCTTTAGTGTTGCAAGTGTCTGAAGCAGCAGCAGCAACTGAGAAGTGGCAAATGCAGCAGCGGCAGCAGCGACAGCCGCGTTGACTTTTCATATGGCCGCGCTCCGTAACAATTTAAACTTTTGACTATTAGTGAGTGAGAGATGCCCGTCGGCTGTTAGCTCCGTCGCTTCTCACCGAAACTTTATGTTGGGGGTGGAAAAATAGTTGCAAGTTTGCGACATCAGGCAAAAGTTTTTGCCGCTCGCTGGAGTTTTTGCAGATGGCTGCCTGACGACCACATCGATTGACATTTGGGCTCGGCCCCTGACCGCTTACCCCCCCTTCGTCCATGTGTCATCAATCTGCTCCAACTTTTGTCTCAGTTTTATGAGTGGTTTTTTTTCGTCGTTTTTTTTTTTGGTTAACTTCCGTTTCCGCCGAAATCCAAAAACTGTTTGTTTATGGCATGTCAACGCCTAATGACGCGCCCATTCTTCATGCAACTCGAACCGCCACAGGGCTAATAACTGTATTCATTCACATACCTCGCCCGCTCACAGATCGCTTTGGCAATGGCAATTGGTAGCTGCATTTGACGTCAGCCAGAATTGTGATAGATGCATTAAGCCAAGGATATACGAACTTTTCTTTCTATTAGCTTAACCTCATTCCCAACAAAGATGGCAAGCCAAACTTGTAATTAAGAAGTTAAGAATAAATCGCAGAAAAAGAAAGTTGTAAAATTTGTAGTGGATTAAATTAATATGTGTACTCAGTTCGCCTGCAGTTTGCATTACTGAGGAGAGTATCTTGGATTTAATAGAAATTTTCTTGGAGTAAAATAGTGAAAAGTTAAATTTTTTGGAGCATAATTTTTGTCGTATTTGCTTTGAGTGAACTATAAATATAACATAATATAAATGTCGTTTCACCTTTGACAAAGTTAAGGTATTCCTTTAAATCGACTGAGCCATAAATAATGATCTACTCTGTGATAGACATCTTCCATACCTTAAACTAAATAAATGCTTGACGGGCGTGTGATATTTACACTGATGAGCAAGGACAGGATAGAGTAGAGGGTAGAGTATAATTTGCAGTGGCATGTGTGTGGCACATGTATATGGAGAACGTGCAGGAAACGTTTAGGGCTTCGCGCTAGTTGCAGTTGCAAGATAAATGGCCCGCCACCAGTCAGCCAAGCAGCTAGCCAGTTAGCCAGCCCAGCTGGGCGCAAGTAGTCCTCAATCTCTCTCTCTGTGTGTGTGTGTGTGTGTGTGTGTGCTTTTGGGCGTGTTCTGGCTAAACTGATTTCATGCAATTTGGCTGCACAAAGTTGGAGGAAAGTTGCAAACGGTTGGGATTGGGGAGGGTAAACTGTAAATTTAGCAGGCAGCAACATTTGTAGTTGCTGGCACAGTTGCTCTACTGATAGCCAAGGCCAGTTTGGCCCCGCCGGGTGATTTTGTGTGTGTGTGCATGTGTGTGTGTGTATGTGTTTGGGCCAAAAATCAGAACATAAGTGAAAACTTTGCCCAATTAATGGCATCATTGAATTTCCACTTGACTTTTTCAGCTGCCAAGCTGGCCGATGACTGGCCAAAGGGCGTTCAATTTTATATCCCCGCCTCCGCTTTTCCTGCTTTCCACCTCCTTACTCGATCTATGTGTGTGTGTAATTGTGTATGAGTACGTAAAAAGTTTGCCAGTGAAAAATGACTCTTCGCATAGATCTTAGGGGGGATGAGGAGGTGGGAAGTAGGGACAACGCTCGACCTACTCCTCCTCCTCCTAGTCAGTTGGTCGCCACGCTTTGTGCTTTGGTTTGGAGCTGGGATAGAAGTGATAAATGAATTTTCACAAAAGTAATTAAAAGTAAAGTAACTAGCGTCGTGTGATGTCTGTGGTAGATGCGAGACAAAAGAGAGCGAAGAAAGAGAGAGAGAGAGCGCGAGAGAGGGAGAGCAAAGAAAGAGTGCAAGAAGAGTTGCGCAAGGAGTATTGCTTGAAGCAAACAACAGCCAAAACTTTGGCATAAAAGCAATCTAATAAGACTTTTTAATAGTTGGCGTGAAGTTAATTTTCGGCTAGGCAGCGAATATAAAAGCACACAAATGGCTCAAAAGTGATGGCCAAACGGTTAGCTCTCTTTCCCCCACTCCTACCCGCTTCTGACAGTTTCTTCTAAGCTGGCCATGTCCCAAATTTAAAGGCGTTTGTTTTTTTTTTTTGTCTGCTTTGCTTTATGCTTGTGGTTTTTGTGGTCAGATTTCAGCACATAATCAATTCTGATTAAAACTGGCATTACAAATTTATAAAAATTAATTTTCCTAGAAGTTATATTATCATAATACTAATAGACACAAAAAACCGATTTATTTTGTTGAGAGCATTATTAAATATATATACAACTACACGAAATATCAATCACCAACATATCAGTTCTACTCCTTTAATATCAAATAATGCTCTTTGTTTTTTTGTATGGGGTATTATAATTTTGTCGTCAAGTTTTTTTTATTTGCTTACCAAGATACTTAAACTAAATTTGCTAAATTCATGTTCTATTATGCTATTAAAAAAGTCACCAATATCGGATTACTATTGCCTGTAGCCTTCACAGGAACTATCGGTCAGTATTTTATATTGATTGCCTCCATTCTGCAAGGATATGCCATCTTCGACTTGGCTCAGAAACTCGTTCCTTCCTTATGCATATTCAGAAGAGCACATCATTCAATGTTGATAAATTACAGAGACACAAACACACACAACACACACACACGCACACACAGTATCGTCACTTCCAGTGCACTGTGCATTCAATTTCCTTCGCAATTGTCTATCAAGTGTTCATCTTTTGACTTGGATTTGAATTGATGTTGATTGATGATTTCATCATGCTTAAGATTCACTCATTTCAGCGAGCGAGCGCAGAACAAAACTTTTCACTAGTATTTATAAAAATAATGTTGTTTCTGTTGTTGTTGTTGGACAGCTGTGCCATTTGGGCAAATGTTAAATCATTTACTTATTAAATCCTTTGGACAAACATTAATTTGCAATCACATAAACAAAGGCGCTCAGCTAACCACAAAAACAAGTCAGAAAACAGACAAAACAAATCAAACAAATAGACAACCAAACAAACAAAATGGCTGCCAAAGTGCTTTTTGTGCAAGTTCTGTGGAAATGATTTTGTTGTTGTTGTTGTTGTTTATCACGTGCGTTGCATGAAAGCGTGGGAAAATGGGGAATTTAGGAAAATGGTTTTTAGAGTTCTCCTTTTTCCGTTCTCCGTTCTCCGTCCTCTCTACAGTTGAGGAAGCACTCTCAAGAGCTAAACCTAAGCGAACTGAACCATACCGAAAGCCGTTGCAGACAAAAGCGCAAATTAACAGTTTGATTTTCACGCTAAACAAAACGCAGCGAAAAATCAACAAACGAAGCCAAATCAATTTGAGCCGATTCGCTGCTTCTGCTCTGTGCTACTGATGACCAGGCCAAGAGAGCTCTGCAAATGGTGGAAGGGGTAGTTGGTAGTTGGACAAAAGTGGTGGAAGTTGGGGCACTGAAAAACACTTTGTGAAAATAAACGAAACAAAATCAAAGCGCTATTGAATTTTCTAAATGGCATTTTGAAAGCGTCAGCGGCCAACAAAATACACAAACAGTCAGCAGCAACAAAAACAAAAAGTATAACAAAACCAAAAACAACAACAACAAAAAGAGCAACAAGGCAACAAAGAGTACAGTAACACCTAGACGAGCCCAACATCTGAGGGTTCTGAATGCCATAGAGAAAGGTGTAAAAGGTGTTGCGAAATGCCAACCAGTTCAAAATGCTTTGACATATGCTGAAAGGGTACCAAACGCCAATAGCACAAAATGTTCGCTAAACAATCGAATGTTGAATGCCCTCAAATAAATATAAATAAGTATATAAATAATTCGGCTCTTCAAGTTAAATTATATTCACCAGCCATGTATCTTACCTGCTGAATATAGTTAATCAAAGATTGCGCTACATAAATTTTGATATAATAATATATATATATAATAAGAAAAATATACATAATAAAAACTAAACTAACTAAAACTAACTAAAAAATATTTGCTAAAACATACGAAGCTGCTTAGAATTGAGAATTATATCTTGTAATAAAAAAAACTTATTCTAAAATGTGAACTACCTACAGTTAGTTTAGTGTAGTTAGTCCAGCATTGAATGGGCGACACTGCAAAATACGCTACAATATTTCTGTAACTCTTTTTGGGGTAACATTTTGACCGCACACACACACTCACTGGCACACATTGCTTGACTTGGAGGTGTCATGTGTCAGCGGCATAATAACACCCTTTGTACAGAGTAGGGCCAACCTTTTGGCACGTAAACGAGCTCTCGACCTTTGTCAACATATTTCGAGAATGTGTTTAGTTTTTGGGTTTCTTGTGGAGGGGTGTCGTGCCTATCTATGGTAAATCGATGGGTGTTGTGAGGGGCATGTTGGTGGGTAAAAAGGCGATAACTATGCTTTCCAGCATTTATTTGGTTTTAGTACCTTAACTGGATCTAAATTGAATGGACTTGAATTGAATTTAATGAGTAAGACTGGTATACAAATAAGTAGTTACGGTTTTGTTAGGCTCGCCGAATTTTTTTATTAAATAGAAATCGATCGGGTTCCGTCTGTTGATAAATAGCATAACTAATTTAAAAAACCGACTGTATCCAAATTAGATATAAATACACTCCAAGTTTCATCAAGATACTTTTAAAACTGAGGGACTAGATTGCGTAGAGACAGATTGGGAGACAGACCTGGCTATATCGACTCGGCTAGTATTGCTGATCTGGAATACATATATATTGCACAGAATCATTCTCTTAAATTGATTCATCGTATGCAATGTCATTTGACTGTTGACATTTTATTGTCCTCACAAAAGTTGCATTTTCAGATTGCAATAATGGATTACATTTTGGCAAGAATTTAAAAAATTACTCCCAATATTTTAACAATATTTCACATGAAAAATAGTTATGGTAGATAAAAGCCAGTAATTTTTTTTTGGTCAAGATGCGTTTTCATTTGCAAACGGTACATTTTACTATAACAGTTTTTTTTTTTTTTTTGGCTATGGCTACGCATTGAAAAGTTGTCGTCGTTCATGTTTATTCGATGGGTGTAGCAAAAGCGGAAGCGGAAACGTCATATGCTTTCTATATGTGTGCGTGTATGTATGTAGTATAAAGAGTATACATCCATATATAAAATCTATATTAAATGGTATTTTCTTTGCCGTCTAGCGCACTGTCATGACAAAAATAACGGGCAACATTTCCTACAAAAATTTGTTTGCGTGCCAATTTTGTCGCCAGTTGCTGGGCATCAGCAGGGGTGGTGCTACGGGGGGGTTGGCTCTTTTGGCTCTTGGCAATTGTGACACCAGATTGGCAGAGTGAGAAGAAATCGAGGGGAAAAAAGCACTGTGCCAGTCATTACATTTATTGCGAACACATTCAATATTGAATGAATGGCCCACAAGGATTTTCTATTTGAAATTAACAATTCAATTTCATTTGCATTTCAATGGCAAATATGTGCCCAGAACCAAGACCAGAACCAGGACCAGGACTAGACATCGTTCGGTTCAGTTCAGTTCAGTTAAATTGAATTTCCTTTTCGATGTGAGCAACTTATTTAGCAGTCAAGTGCCGCACAACTAGTTTCAATCTCTCACATAGTACATTTTACTATGCTATTTTTTTCTGAATGCACCTCAAAGGCAATCTTAAATGTATATTTTTAACGAAAATTCTGGTCAAATGGCATACATAAAATCATAATTATATATAAGTGCGTATTAAATATTGTAACTCTATCCAAATATAAATAAACATCCATTAAATAGATGAAATTATTTAAGTATATCTGTTAAGAGTAGCCTGCCAAAAGTGAGATTTAAACATACTCAATTTACATATCTAAAGTTATATAATGCCTGTACATGCAGATGAGACTTAAATTCGAGTAAAATCAACTTAAATGCCATTCATCAAACAAACTCGCACAATTGCTGAAATATTCAACACAATTCGATACTCGAAACGCATACTCATTTGCAACATTTTCACATTTTAACATTTACACTGGCCAATCGGATTGAGCCAATTAAATATGCATATGAAACACATTGAAAATATGTTTATTAATAGATGCGGATATCGAAGTGTTCTGTTTTGTTATGCAATAATCGAGCATTCGACAGTGCATTTTAGCTAGCCAATTGTTGTATATTGGCAGGTGTTTGTAACGAAAAGTGGTTGTTGGCCATATTATATATTATTACAGTTTACTGCCAACTCCACTGATCCAACCATCGTGCGCCAAGGATGCTCATTAGTCATATTGAAAATTACTCAAAACGATGTAGCAACAATTGAAAATTTTATCATAATTTATGCCATTGAGCATAGTTTGGCAGCCATTGCACGGCACACGTCATAAATAATTAAGCCACACAAGGCAGCTTATTCTCATTTCTCTCTCTACTATATATGTGTGTGAGAGAAAGTGCGCGTGTGTATGTGTGTGTGTGTGTGCGTGTGTGTGTGTGTGTGTGTGTGTGTGTGAGACCATGTTCAATTATTCAACGAGCAAATGAAGCATTTACGAATCGGGGCTTCTGAGCAGGCGTCAAACTGTAAACCTCATTCGCAAAACTTTACTTGAAAGCGAACGAACTAATTACAAAAACTTTTAGCCTGCTCATAAGACAATCATAAACTAGAGTATTCAGAAGTGTGACGCAAAGATACCCTGTAATTAAGCAGCTAAGAGATAAAGGAAACAAAATCAGTCAACAATAATTTATATGCAAAAAAATCATTTATCATGAGCAGATTATTTTCATCATCGATAATTGCTCACGTTTTGCGATTATCGATGCAAATCGATATCTTCTTTCATTTTTATAGCTACAGCATTCCATTTTTTATATTTTCATATTGAACAAAATAAGATCAGCTTCTTGCTTAACTTTTTTGATAAGGTTCTAAGCATAAGCTTAACTTGCTCCAACTATCCACACAATTTAAAATAAATTTCGCACATATTTTATACTCTTTTTGGTGAGAGTATTAAAACAAAGTCGGGCAGAGTTTAATTAGAAAGCTGTTGAAGTTGGGTTGTGCTTTGGGTTTGGGCTTAGTTTAGCTCATTTAAACAAATTTTCATTATTTTCCTGTCATAATTTAACCTCTCTCTCTCTCTATATATATATATTTCTCTCTCTTTCACTCTTTTAGGCCTCTGTGTTGGGGTAAAAACTTTTTCAATATTTTATGTGTTATTTGTATTGCGTTTTGCCTACTGTTTCCTTCACTCGACCTGCTGTTGTTAATTGTTACAACAACAACACAAGTGGAGAGCAACAAATGTTGGCAAGTGGAAACTTCAACTTTTAGGAAAAAAAAACGCTTGCCGCTTGCTGCTTGCTGCATTTGCCGAGTGATTTTATGAAGCGCATAATTACGCAAATTAGCATTAATGAGTGCCAGCCTCTGGAGTCCATCGCACTCCCGTCTAATACGTATATGTCTAAGTATATACGGCTTACTCTTCACTGGTTATAAGGAAGCAGAAGAAAGCGAGCACAAAAAAAACCCAATGTTAAAAAGCTTTTTTTGGTTGGGGAAAAAAATTATTTTTGCAAATTTTATTTAATGCCAAACTCAAAGAAATTAAAACAAGTGCTGAAGCAGGCCCAAAATGAGGCAGTGTTCGTATTGATGTTGTATGTGTGTGCATTGTGGAGGGGGGGGGGGGGGGGGGGGTGTTTTGTATTTGCCGAGCCAAAACATTAAAATAACTCAACGCACGAGAAAATGTTGAAACGCAAAGGCAAAAGCAAAAAGTCATTTCAAATGTTAATGAGCTCGTGTAAATAGACAAACAATGGCCAAAAACGGGTTGGCTGCAAGGACCAACAAATGCTGCAGGCCAAAAAGGCAGGAATCCTTAGAGAGAGGGTGAATGGGAAAGGGTGATTGGGGAATGGGGGTGGGGGTGCCCGTCGAGAGCTATGCAAAAAAGTTGACTCAAAAAGTAGTTAAAATTTGGCAAGTGAAATTTGAAAATGAAAATGTTGCCGGCTCTCTCGCATTTTATAGCCGAAGCCATCAAATTTGCATATTAACAAGCGCCTCGAATGGCCCACCAGAGAGCTAACTGTAATGCTAAAGTCAACTGGAGAATAGCGCAAGAAAACAGTGTTGGAAAGTGCGACACAAAAGAGTGCTCCTAAGTAGCGCCAAGTTAATCGAGAGACAGCTAGAGCAGAGAGAGTGAGAGAGAGAGAGAGAAAGGGATGGAGAGAGAGGGAGAGGGGGCTCTGCTTAAGTTGTTTACACATTTCTCAAAAGAAACAACTGCTTGAGACGTGTTCGACAAGCTGTCCCTGCAAACGAATCTCAAAAGCAGCTTACCATTAAAATTTTTGACTCAAACCCCAGGCCTTGTTAAGGAGTCAAAGAATAACTTGGATTTCAACGAAAAACCGGTAAGAATGGCTATTCCAGGCATGCCCAAGATTGAATAGCCTTGCAGACCTCAGCCAACAGGCCAACGTACCTTTACATCCATTTGATGTAGCTGACCGATGTTGATGTTTTTATGTTAAAGTATTACCAACATTCATAAATGGCGAGACTTGTTTTGGATACGTAAGAAAAAGTGATTGTTCATATTGCGGCTATATGGTATACCTATTATTATAAATATATGTACATCACTACAAAATTATAGCACTGCTGCAAGGGTACAAAAAATGTATTCTCGTAAATAAAAATATTTAAAATTACTATTTATGAAACAACGTGGAATAAAACTGGAGCTGTAAACAGATTTAAGTTGACCACAGAAATAATCAACTTATGCGATTAAGTCAATCAGCCAATGAGAGAGGGGTGGCGCCCCGTAGTCCATAAATAGTTATGCATAGGTATCAAAATCAATTGCAAAGCTACAATTATATATAACAACTAATCCCTCACGATGGCAGGCCACGCAGAATCCATTGGTGCGCGACTGCAAACAGGATAAACCTCTCAGGCAGCTCATCATTCAGTTCCGTTGAGGCATAATTAACTCACCCACAAAATGCATGAACGGCATACACAAATCTCAACATTTCTCTATACACTATACACACTACACACACACACACACATAGACATACACGTGCGAATATAGAGAGACATAAATCATTAAGCAGCAGCGTTAATTGTTTGGCCAATGCTTCTTATGCTATGGCCGTCAAATGGGCTTTATTGATGGGCCGCCAGCAGCATAAATGATTTGATTTGCTTTGCTTTGCTTTGGTGTTGCTCTAGTTTAGTTTTGGCTGCTCAATAACATCCCCAAGCCACGCCCCTCAAGCAAAGCCCCTGCCAATATCGAAATAAAAAGATTTCTTACTTTGATTTTTGGGCATGGCCCACAAATCATGTGGCGCTAATGTTGCAATGTTAACAGCAACAACAATGGCAACAGTAATAATTGAACACCCAAAACCAACAAACAGCTAACAGTCAACAACAACAGCTACTAACAATAACAATAACAATGGGTCAACATGTAACTACAAACATGGCCAATAAGCACAAAGTCTGTGGAGGACTGCCCTGCAAATATCGTGTAATAATTCAATTTGGTATCGTTTGGTGTTCGTGGAATGCGTTTCTTGTCTAATTAAATTGACACATTGACAACTTCGTGCTCATTAGCTGCGCCAACAAAAACAACAACGACAACTTGCAACATGGTCAAAGTCATGTTAAATGTCGCTTGCTCTACTTCGGCGTCTTCTGCCACACAGGTTGTAGTTTTGTTTAGTTTATAGATTTGCGTTTGCTTATGTTATCAAATACAACTGCCCCAGAGAGTAAGCAACTGTACACACATACACATGAGCGCACAACCACGTACACACACGCACACACACGCGTGTACATGAATCATAAGACAGACGTTAATAGGCAACACATAATAAATCATATAAAAAATAAAAAAAAAACAATTGCCCCCACAACGTTGGTCACTCGCTTAGATCAGATTGTGTGTGAGTGTGTGATTGTGTGTGTGTGTGTGAGTGTGAGTGTGTGCGCGCGTGTGTAAGTTTGGGCATGTGTATTAGTGTAGTTTCATAAACGTGCACGCCCAGAAAAATAAATGAGAAAATATAAATTAAAGTGCACAAAACATTTAAAAGCGTGCAGTTAATTAAATATATTAAAATTTTAATAAATGCATAAAAATGAATGCATAATCAATTATTTTTAAACGTTCCAACATAGAGTTACTTAACGCTTATATAAAGATTAACCAGGTTATTGTTCTCAGTGTGTGTCTAGCAACAATAAAGCTGACCAAGTTTTTGAGGGGGCAACGGCGACTGCCCAAAGCAAATTATTTATATAAAAAATGGCACAAAGCATTTTGTGGCATTAGCTGAAACAGCATTGGTGGCTTGTTAAAGAGAAGGGAAGGGAAAGGAAGGGAATGTAAGGGAAGGGAAGGGAAGGGAATGGAAGGGATGGCGAACGAAAGGGGGGTCAGTGGATACAACAAACGCGTGATTTATTTACTAAACGTGCAAAAACCTCAGCAAAAATTACAAGTGTTGCTACACACAACAGGAAAGAAGTGGCAGGAATATGGGAAGCAGAGTTGGAGGCAGAGTAGGAGGCAGAGTTAGAGGCAGAGTGGCAGGCAGAGTTGGGGCATTCATTGTCTGTGTGCGTTGCCTGGTTCATAAATAATATTTCTAAGCCGCCAACATGCACAGGAACATATGTTATGAGCACGCCAAGAGTGTGCATATGTTTGTGTGTTGTGTGTGTGTGTGTGTGCATAAACCGACAAACGCATTTGTCACAGTTGAACGCCGTTAACAATGTTCGCCATCGCTCATACGCCCGTTGAACCTGCCCCCCAAAATGCCGCCAGTCGCACCTTAATCAGGAAAAGGTGGACAAACAAAGAGGGCAGATGGAAAGAGGGGGGGAGGGGTGCTGGTAGCACAATTCTTAAGTAGTTTCAACTACTTGGTTGGCTTAGTGCAGCCTGCTGTGACTTCGTTGTTTCTATTTGCAAGACGACTTTTGCTCCAGGGATGCGAATCCTGATTGTTTGTCTTGGACTGATTGAGCGGATTGCGTAAGACCTCGCTCATATATATGTATATATATACTTATAGATACACATGGGGGAGGGTACAGGATAAGCCACTACACAAAAACATGCCAACGCTACACAAGCACACCACACGCTCCTATGTATTGCCTAAGGACTAGATAATTTGCTTAATCAGCGACTGAAGGCATTTTCAGTGCGGGAGTTGAGTGCCAGATTTAAGATTGTATCGACTCAAGTTATGCAGTGGTTGGGGGAGCGGGTATAAGCAGCTAAATAACAAGTACAAATAATACATAACTAGACTAGCAGATACCCTGCATTAACTGTGTAAGCAGATAATGCTTTGGCTTGCTGATCTCGCATTTGGTATGTATAAATATTTCATTTCCAATCTTTGTGCAATTTTACAAATTATCATTTTTATATAATATATATATGTTTAACTAGAAAGGTATATATTTCGAATTTTGGGTAAGCAATGTATTTTGAATAATATATAAGGAATTAAAAAAATAATAATAATTTAATCTTTATCTGCTTATGTTACAAGAGCAATCATATTCAAAAATTTGCTTTTGCTCCTTGTCTGTTTGAATAGACGAACATGTCTTCGTAGACTCGGCTATTGGGGCTGATCAACATATATATATATATATATATACTTTACCAGTTCGGATATGCTTTTTTGTCTGTTAAATACTTTTCCACAACTTTGTTGTACTCTTTATCCCCCGGCAGAATTGTTTATGGACTTGAGCTCAAGGTCTCTAGAGTGTCAGGGAAACATTGTTCTTTGGAAATATCTATAATTCTTTTGTGACTGACAACGACTCAAAGGCATTTATATATAGTGATACTTTTTCAAATTATATGTATTTTCATACACACATGTACAACATCCAACTCCATCTCAGCCTTATTCGCTTTAATACCATCGACATTATCTTTCTCTAATTGAATCGCAAGGCATATCTATTATTCTGTGGATTTCGCGTGGGTTTCCCTCTCACAACTCAGGGTTTGAGAAATACTTTCCGAGCAACCTCAGGCAATGGTAAAGCTCTCAATCATGTGAGCTCTCAATTGTATTAGCTTCGCTTCTGTTGCCCCATGCAGCAGCTACAACAGCAACATATGCCCTAAAATGGAGTCTGGCTGTTCTTCCCATCAGTGGAGGCCATTATTTATCTTTTACTCCTTTGAAGGCACAGCACACACAACAACACACACAAGCACATACACTTATGCTCTATGCCCAGCTGGTTCCGCACGTTCTTCTTCTTCTTCTTGTTATTTCGTTGTAGTTGTTGTTGCGCTTGTTGTGTGCTCATTTCAAAAAAACCTTGCTTAGGTTTTTGGCGGCTGTTTCTATTGCGAATTTTTATGACAGCTTTTGTAGAGCAACGCGCGTTTTCCTTTTGCCAAAGCAGCAGCGGCCGGAAAATAGAAAACAGCTAAAAATAAAAAGAAAAAAAAAACATAACAATAACAACAAGAAATGGGAAACAAGAAAAATATCATTGAGCTCGCTCGTGCACACAGCTTGAAACAACATTTTGTTCCCAGCCATTAGTTTAGCTCCGCTCCGCTACTGCTCGGTTCAACTCAGTTCTTCAGCACTTCCTGCTGTGCGTAGCGTCGCCTACACCACTCCCCCCTCCCCTGACATGTCGCAACCCATACCACACACCTCAAACTTAGAGAACCTAGCTAAGCCTTTCTGCAAAAATAGAAAAAAAGTAAATCATTTGTGAGCCATTTTCCGCACGATTTTGCGCGTTAAACCCTTTTCAAAAATTTGACAAATCTATTGGAGAAGTATTGTGGGTGGTTTTTGGGATACGGTTTGATTTGGTAATAGCTGCAGCCTAATTATGAGGCTACTGAGTTATATATAGTCGATGGATTGGCTGAATTTCATTTCGTTTCGTTTCGTTTGCTGCATTTCAAATGTTTATTTGCCATTTGTTTGTATTAGCATCGTGCGGGAAGAGACGAGCACTTTTGGCCTGAATATTTGCAGGCCGTCTGGGCCATGTGCCATTTTGGCCATTTCTTTCAGCCAAACCACCCAGTGAAATGGCCTAGCTCACAATACAAAATCCACACTCACTGCATTCTCTTTCTCACTGGCTGTCTTTCTCTCTTTATATCTCTCTCTTTATTTTTCTCTCTGTGTTTGGCAACACTCAGAAAACTGGGAACAGCCTTAAAGGGCGGCTATCTATTTTTATCCTTAAAACCCCTTATTATTTATGGGCACGCGAAAATTGCAATACATAATTTAGAGCACTCTTAACTCGAAATAATTATTTTCTTACGAATCTCATGTTAAAATGTATAAAAATAATGAAAGTCGATTTTTTTTTAAAGTTCATTTCATTTTTATTGAAAACATTGAATAACCAATTGAATGACTAAAAAACATTGATTTATTGGCAGGTATTCTAAATTCGAAGGCATTTTTTTTCCCAGTGCAAACGAAATGCATTCAATCGTAAACGAGCTGAATTGGCCACAAAAACAAAAAGTAAACGAGCCACAAAAAAAATGTTGCAACCACAAAAAACTAAAATGCTTTAAAAACTAAAACACAAAAATTGCGGCCTGGCCGTCATCAACAACAGCAGCAGCAACAACAACAACAACAACAACAACAACAAAAACTAGCTCCACTCGAGCTGTGAGCTGTGTGCCAAACTTCAGCGACAGTAAACCCTACAAGTACCTCTTTTACCCCCACTCCAATCCTATTCTACGAACCCCTCCTCTTCCACTAAGCCTGCTGCTGCTGCTCGAGAGTCCAGTGTCCAGCGTCCAGTGTGCAGAGTCCAGAGTCCAGAGTGCGCTCGGCAAATATGTTCAACATGCCGCAGCTTGGTCTCGTTGCATTGTCCTGCTCTGATCCTGATCACTGCGCTGTGCATTTTAACGCTGAGTTGTTTTTCACATTTTCCATTTTCTCTCTTTTTCTGCTACGCTTTGCTTTATTTTATTTATTTCATTGTACTTGTTATACCTTATATATACCCTGTCATTTAATGGAGTTTCATGGAAGCTACGAGCCAAATTTGTTTTCTAGTGCAAAGCTTTTTAATTGGAGACTGAAACTAGAAACAAAAATATAAATAAATATGTGTTTTAATTATTTTTATTATATTTGGTAAGCAAACAGTTTTTTTTTTAAATTTCAAGTTAGACTTTCAAGTTTTTTATTGTTGCTTTTTGGCTTAGTTAAGCGAGAAAAGAGCACTCCTTTTATTTTACCAGCGAAAAATTGTCATCACTTTAGCACTTCTTTGCCTAGGCATTGTAAATTTGTCAAGATATCAAAATTTAGAGGGTATTCCTTGATTTGAGTATTTTCGCTTGTTTCGTTACATTTTTACTGCAGTCTTTTCACTTTTTTTTTGGTTTGTGTTGTGCTGTGTTGCGTTCTTTGTTTTACTTGCGCTTTAAATTTAAATGAATTTCTATTATTTTTGTGTTTATTTGAGCTTTGCAGTCGCCAAAACCCTACTCACTCTCCCCCCTCTGTCTCCCTCTTCCTGTCCCTCTCTCTCTCTCTCTCTCTTATCTATCTCTCTCTCTCCAACCTTATCGCTGTCATCGTCTGCTGCTGTTTTATTTCGGTACTTATTGCTCCTTGGCCACTGATGTGTTGTTGTTGTTGTTGTTGTTGTCGTTGGTGTTGTTCCTTCTGTTTGAACAACACTAAATTGGTATATCCGTTTTTATTAAACAACATTTCCGGTTACTTTCGAGTGTTTGCAGCTATGACCATCTCCAAAGATGGCCAAAGATGCTTCACGGCAATGAATTACTTCCCTTTCGTACACAACCCTCTCCTTTTTCTTTCGCTCCACACTCACGCTAAGCCAACTCTCGGGCAGTGACAATTTTTCATGCTGTTGCCGGTTTTTTTCTTTTTCTTTGCTCGAGTCACTTGACTGGGTTCACTTGGCCATCAGAGCTCGTTAGTTTTTGGCTGCTTTTCGTTGTGTTTGGCTCATGCTTTAATTTGCTCAGCTTTTTTTCTAAGCAAGCGTTCCGCGTGAATCTTTAAGCAAAAGCTCATTACGTATACGTGATCCACGTAGTTAACGCGCGAGTGAGGCGAAGGCAATTGATTTGTTGCCAGGCTACAAAAACCAAGCAGAGTAGAGACGTGCAGAGAGAAGGTGTCCGACTTAAAGATAATTTAAAGTTGCAGCCACGTAGTTCTTCTTTATCAGGAATATATATCCTTTAGGTAGTCAAAAAGGTTTCCAATAAAAGGTTGCCAATTACATACATTTTGAAACTATCTAGCTCGGCTCGGTAGTTGATTCTGATCAAGAATATATATGAATCTGCCTGTTGCATACTTTTGCATATCTCCACTACACTTTTTTTTGAAAGTGTACACAGCATAGTAAAAAACCATTGCTTTGCCAAATTGCTGAGCACCAGAAGGGGGCAAAAAAAGATGAAACAGAGCAGAAGGGGGCACATTTCGCATTTAAATTAAATTTGTTGTCAATAAAAATGCAAAACTTTAAACAAGACCAAACAGCAAGAAAAAAAGAATGCATTAAAAAGGTTGTGTTTGGCTGCTTGGCCGCTGGGCAATCGCTTGTTGCCTAAATGCTGCCGCTTATCTCAATGGAAATCCACAAGGACCTCATAAATATGTATGTTTTGGGTCGTAGCTTTTTGCCAAACCTTTTTCGGGCTGTGGTCAGAAAATGTTTAGCCCCAGCTCTTTGAAGGCAGCATGCTATCTATCTATCCCTTTCCATCGTGCTGCCTGTCTGTCTCACACAGGGGCTGCGTCAAGGCGCCAGATAGTTTCAAAAGTGATTTGGGTACACTTTTGGGATTTGGTTTTTGTCCTGGAGCTGCTGCTGTGCCGTCTGTTCAACGGCATATTAAATTAAAGCGTTCAGGGTATCACCTCATTCGACCAGAAGCAACACCCCGCTCCACCACCATTTTTTGGCCAGCATATCCACATGGCAAAAGTGTCAGTTGCAAGTGTCAAAGGTGCTTGTTTTTAAATTATTCGCACAACAACAACAACAGAAAACATGACTAAAAATTGTTGCTTAGAATGTGCGTTTTAGCATTTAGACATTTATGAGAGAGAGATAAGCGTCGTCTCTTCTTGCTTCAGCTGGTTCGGGCTGAATAGTTAAACGAATGCTTTCGCCTTCTTGCTGGCCAAGCCCAATGGCAAATTATGCAGAAAACCAAATATGACAAGGCAACCAAAACAAAAACCAAAAAATAACTATCACAAAAGTGAGAGAAATCTAAAAGTATAAAATCTCCTTTGGGATTATTCTGTTGAAATATGCATATGTAAGTATTTTAGACGAGTTCGAGTTTGAGTTTGAGGTTGAGTTTTGGTTTTTGTTTGTTGTTAATAGTGTTGACTTGCGAGATGAACAAGTTTACTTGCCAATTGAATAAATTAAGGCATTTTCTATGCATGTGGGCGTTTAAATTGATTTTGTCTGGTTAGCTTCAGGTTTTAAAGAGCACAGAAAATAAACAAAATAATTGAGAATGTTGCTATGGGGCCTAATCGAATGTAAAATACTCAGAAACTTCGGATGGGGAATGGGCTGGCGTATCTCGACCTGTCGCAACTAATATGCGTTTTAAATTTGTTGAATCTGAGCTTTATCAGAGTACATATTTTTATTTTATATTCTATGGGATGCAATGAAATGTAAAATAGATCAACTTGAATATTCTTATTGCTATTAAACAATTTTTATTTGTTATTTAACTTGTGTCTTCATTAAATTCAATCCTTTATTTATTTCCAACACACTTATTGAAATTTAATTAAATAGTTTTTTTCAAAAGAAACTTTTCATATCGTTTCCAATAACAAATTGATGGCATACTTTTCAACATCTCACATTTCTAAGAGAACCCAATAATTTGAGCATAAAATAATTTAACAAAAGGGCAAAAGCTTTTAAGTAAATTAGTGCACTACCAGTAGGAGCGACAAGTATTTCAGTCTGCTGCAACTTTGTTGCAGCAAATGAAGAGTAAAGCACGAAGGCCTAATTAAAAGCATAATTTAATTAAGAGCAGGCAGCTGCTTGCCTGAGAATACAGTAACAGTAGCAACAGCAGTAAAAACAACAGCCAACAAAAGCTGCAGCGACTTGTGTGGCATATGCCACAAAACAGGAACAGACAACAATATGGTCAATATGGTGTGTTTGTGTGTGTGTGTGTACCGTGTTATATGTGTATTAATGCAGTCATAAATTTTGTGGCAAGTGCGGCGGCTGCTGCAGTCATTTACTGTAGTTGTTGCTGCTGCTGCTGCTTTTGCATGTTTCGCAAAGTGTCGCACGAAAGTATGCAGCAGAATTTTCAACACACACAGACGCACAGACTGGAAACCAACAAGCAAATAGTTGGCATTATTAAATATACAACAAACTACGTTTCATGTTTAACCACATGATTTATGCAGTCACTGGACAACCATCCTTCTTCCCATTCCCTTCTCTCGCTACTCAGTCTCTTAACCAACAATACACAAAAACCGCCCATTTTCAATTGTCGTACAAATTATGACAATATTAAATGCACATCAATGCCAGCTTATCCAAATAGGCAACAGAAAAAGGCCGACACATAAAAATACCCTTCTTTGAGCGACACTTTGTTGAGCTGCGAGAAGTTTACCTTTAAATTATTTTACTACATTTCAAGTTGCCAGTACAATTTTTACTTGAAATTCATGTAAATTCATTCTGACTACGAAAATGATTTTACTCATATTTTTTTTTAATCTACCTCGATATATTTTGAATCCCGTCGGAATTTGTCTTCAGCAAAAAATTCACAGCTTCCGTAGAGTTAGCTGTGGAGTGAAAAAACATATTTAACTTAAAATTATTAGACAATTTTTAACAAAATGCGCCAAGTTTTGTTTCAAAGTGAAGTAAATAAATTTGCCAACCGATATTTTTATAGATTCTAGCTATACGAATCAAAACTGAAGACACGTAGAGCAAGGAGGGTTGCATTCAAAACCCTGGCGACTGACTTGAACATTTCCAAATCGATTACTTGAAGTCTAGAAGTAATGAGATCCCAACACCATTATCCTCACCAGACCATTTTGACAATCGCCTACCTGCTGACGCAGCGCAGCAATCAAAATGTCCCAAAGTTTACATGTCATGTCAACGAAATTCTCAGAAAGCAAAAAACGCATTTAATGAGTTTTGAACAGAGTTTTGAAATTAAAAAATATTTGATACATTTATATGAAAGTGACCACATCCAAGTTTTTCTGCTAAATATATACGAATTAAAATTGTTTGCTTAAAGTGTCACAATCACAACTGCATTTTTAATATATCCCCACCGGCTGTTTATAGAGTAAACTGCGGTTAATAGGCTTCTGGATTTACACTGGCATCTGCACTGTTCTGAAGATATTTCTCATTCTGGCCATCTCGTTCGGTGCGTGCGTGCCTTATTGACTTGGCTTGCTGATAGCTTGACAAAGCTGAGCCGCAAAGTCAATTGTGTGAGTCCAGCTGCCTTGCGCAACGGAAATGAACGTGCTCTCTTTGGTCTCTGGTATTGCATTTCTGGTCTCTGGTCAGCAGGACACCTCGCTCAGCCTCGCGCACATCCAGCATCAGAATTAGATTCAGCAACTGAATCAAAATCAGAGCCCAACTGTGAACCGTAAACTGTGAACTGTGAACTATGCCAAGTGGATTTGTCATTTCTATGAGGGGAGCAGTCTTCATCTGGATTCTTTTTTTCATTTTTGGTCAGCAAACTCTAGCCTACACTCAGCAAAATTACGAAAAAGTTGTTTCTTTCAACTACTGTTGTTATATATAAGTTTTAAAACTTATTTTCGCAATTATCGATTTAGTTGAAGTTTAGAATTAGTTTCTTAAAAACAATTTATGACTTTTGATTGTGGATCACATTTGTTTTCTTCGTGTGTAGCTCCGCACTATTTGTTCATTTGTCTTGCTCTAGCAGTCTTTATCCATCCATTCTTGCCTTCCCCTGATTTTCCGCTCTCTCCCTCTGCACTTATGTTTACCCTGACGCTGGCCGCATATAAATCCAACTGCGTGTTAGTCTGTCATGGAATCCACTACCAGAAGAAGGAGAGAGATACGCTTTGCTAGGTAAGCAAGCAGGCACACACACTCCTTCCGCTTACCCATCCCTCACCGCCCCATCCAAACAGCATCCACCGCGTAAAGCAATCGTTGTGTGTGTGTGTGTGTTGAGAGCTCAAGTTTCCTCAGCTTGCACTAACTGTTGTTGATACGGTTTCCGTTTGTCTAAAGCTCCATGCGGTACTTAAGTGAACTTTAAACACTTTTATTAATGGCATATTATGTAATATACGTAGAACCCCCTCCCCCTCCCACTCCAAAAGCTACCCCTTCGCTTTGGCAAAGGGTTTTCATATTGTGAGAGTGTGTGAGTGTGTTTGTATAATGGGTTATCTGGGCTCGGCGGCAAGTTTTTGCAACATTACTAGCTGCGAATGGGAAAACGAAAGGCACACTGTGAATGTTTTAATTAAAGTGGAATTGGGTATTCCAAGTGGGACAATCCTATCCACCCCACCACCCCCTCTTCACTCCTCTCGCTGCCAATTCGCATACAGAATCTGAGTTGGCAACCGTCAACAGCCAGCAGCCAACAACTGGCTTTGGCCATAGCCAGATGCTACGCATACGCAGCGTTAAACTTTTACCACCCCAACCTCACATTCCGATTCCATAGCTGCAAGCGCTTGTTGCAAGTCTAACGGCTATGTGAACGATTTTGTGTCGGCTGCTCAAAGTGGTTACAAATATGAAGCAGACTTGTTTCAAAGTTTCCTTTTCATTTTCGCTTTAATTGATATTGAATTGAATTGTGTATCGAAAATTGCCAACAAGTTTGTAAACATATTTTTCGTTAATTAACTATTTAATTAATCGTAGTCATTGAAATTCAAGTCAAAGTGAGTTATTTAAACGATTTATAATGTAGAAATATACCTAGTTGTAGGTTTGCTAAATAAAATTGTCTATTCAATGATAAAATCGAATTTCATTAATATTGGTGTTGAAAACATAGAAATCAATAATTTGCATAGTTCACTACTACTATTCACTTTAAAATGTATAATTTTGGTGATTTAAATATTTATTATTTATTTGAATTTGCTATACACTTCTTTGCAGCACATTCGCAGTTCGTTGCTGCCCCAAATCTGAAGCTGCCACACAATTGCCATAATTGCAGGCTTAGTCGTCATACTCGTCAGCCCATCTCCTACAAGTCCAACACATTTACCTTTACGACAGTTGGTGGTGGGGGGGGGGGGCAGTGCAGGAGGGGGAGAGGTTGCCAGTGGCTAAGCAAATACTTTGTTCAGGCTCAGTCTCTTTTATATTACGTATATTACGCATACGCAACGTTTGCAGTTAATTTGCAAAATGTTTCACATGCTGGCATTTTAATGAGTTGTCTCGGCACTTTAAAGGCCAGCGCACATATTTATAACCACCAACCACCTCCCTGCCCCCACTTAATCTCTCCCTGCTCTCCTTTTACAGGCAAGAACCACATGCCAGGTTTCATTAAGTTTCCGATTTGCCTTCGAGCGTTGCACTATTGTTATTTGCCGTTTGATTGACGTCGATTTTGAGTCAATTGCAATTCTCTTAATATATATTGAGGAATACATATATACATATAAAAATATATATGTATATATAAATATCTCCTTTGTCATATATTGCTTATTATGTTTCATGTGCCGCAAATATTTGTCACAGCAGCTTCCAATTGTGTTTGTGCGCCGTGTAAGTTCATTGAGCAGCAGTTGCATCATTTGCTCCAGCAATAAATGCGACGCTTGTAGATTCAGCTCCTGCAACTTGATATACGTTTCAGCTACCAGATGATTGTCACACACACACACGCACGCACGCACACATTTGCATCCAGTTGTGTGCACTCTGAACATATTGCAATACAAAAGGCAACTCGTTTTACCGTTACTTGTTACCAACATTTAATGTCTTATGACATTTGGTCATAGCATCAGGCAATAACAACAACAACTGCCTTGGACTGTGTTAGTCGAGAGTGCTCAATGTGAAGATACCCTGTAGCCATTTATTAAGCGTGACTATATTAAAATAAATATAAAATAAATAAATATTTTGGAGTCTGACCAATTTGAAGCTTTGACTTATTTTGACTTGTCGAGCCAGAATTGCGTAATAAACTGCCTTTTCAAATTCGATGCAGTTTCGACCGAATTATGGTAGTGGAAAATTTGTACCAGAACCTAGAAAACAAATTTTCAACTGTTTCAGCTGCTGCGGGAACATACATGTGTACCTTGATGCAACTATAATTTTTACCCCATTATTTTTTGTAAATTGCTATAGGGTATGCTACAATAAAGCCAGGCATGTCAGCAGCACATTACAAGGCCTCATTCTGCTACGCAGCTCAGCTCGCATAGTGCAGTTGATTTTTGTACAACAATTGCTGTTGTTGTAATTGTTATGAGCTCAAATTACAGCTGAGGGTGCCGGACATAGGCCGGGAGGGGCAGGGCATTATGGTATACTAAAAAGTAATATATTTTACAACGGCAAAGGGCGAGACTGCATATTATATTTATGCCGTTATGCTGCACAACAACAACAGAAACAATTGCAATAGCTGTTGTTAAAAGCAGAAATTCGCATTAAGCTGAAAGAAAAACAAGAAGACGACGTTGCAGAGGGGAAGGATTGGGGCGTAGACAAGTTCAGGCCACAAGTAAACGAGCCAAGCAGCTTGTTTTAAAATATATACAAGAGTGTGTGTGTGTGAGTGTGTGTGTGAGTGTGAGTGCCTTTGTGTGCAACTTGCATTAGTTGTTGGAAGGAGCCGACTGCTGGCAAACATCTTCCTGTTGTTCTGTCGCTTGTTGTTGGCCTCGGCGTTCTGGCATGAAATCTTGTCTTGAAGGAAAAAATGAGAAACATACACCCACACACCCAATCACACACTCTTCCCCACACATACACACATGGCATACAAATAATAACTGGCAGCATTGCCATAATTCTTGTCTACGCACAAAAGTATGCTACACTTTATACGAGTATGAAACAAATAATTACAAACCAGTCAAGCAAGCAACCACAACGATGTTTAGTGTCGGCCAGCGATACGCTGGGGGGTGTGTGGAGTGTTAGGGGTGTGAAGACATTGGGAATGTAAGTAGTGTATGGAGTAAGGGGTTAGGGGACAAGGGGCACCCACATAGTCAGTTGCAGGAAACATACGTCGACGCCGACAGTGCTAAAAGTGCATTACACTACAGCCACAGTAAGAAATATGAATGTAAATAAGTGTGTGTGTGTGTGTGTGTGTGCGTGTGTATATATGCTCAAGTATCCAGTTTAAATGGTATTTGGTGAGTTGAGCTATGCATGCAAATGCGGTCTTGCAACTAATGAACATATCTTGAGATGTGTCGAATACACAGAGCAGATGAGTTAATCTTCTTTATTGGCTTAAAATAATTGCCTTGCTGTTATTCATTTGAAATTGATATCTTAGCCAACTGTTTTGGTTCTGCAAGTTGAAATTAAATGAAATATGTATTATATTCATTATAAATATCTTTAACGATGAGTATAAATTGCTTCCGATATTGGAGATATGTAACATCGTCTTAAAAAAGTTATATTGCGACATTAAATTAAGCAAATCGAATTTTGTCAAAGCCGGAAACTATGGAAAACTTTATTGTTGTAAGAATTTCTGTCGAAATAACATGTATTTCATGCTCAACTTTTCTTTTGAAAATATCGTTTATTATAATATAAATAGTGAATATTAAACAACTAATATGCATTAATCGAATTAAGGAATTAACGTTTTTTTTTTGTCAGTTTGGATTAAATTGTTATAAACACGTTTGGCATGCTAAATAAATAATAATCTGGCCATATTTAGTTATCAACTTAAATGTGTACGTGAATAAAATGCTAACAGCTTTTGCGTAATTTACAATTTATTTGATATTCAGATTGTCAACAAAATAAAACATTTAATAATAATTTCAATAGTCAGCATTTGTAAAATTCTGGCTTATGGTTTCGTTGGAGTTGACCCAAAGTGCACAAAAGGCAAACATTTTTATTTAAACTAATTTTAGAGCAATTCCATTTTTTGGTAAATTTGAAATTTATTCTATTCAATAATTTTCATTTCACTGATTTTCCAAAGCTTTAAATTTAGGAGCGTAAAAAGATTCAAAATTCAATTTACACACGTTTATTTTTAGTTTACTTTGACAAGCAAAAAACATTAATTGAACATGCTGTTAATAAAAATATTAAAAAACGTTAAATTAATAGAATATTAATTAATAATAAACTTTAAATATTATTATTCGTAGAAAGAAAAAGCAAAAATGCTAAATTATGTTTTAAGTTGGCCATTTGCATAGCATGGTCAGTTTTGCTCAGTGCATTTCATTTTCTGTTATGATGTTGTTTACATTTCTGTTTTGATTCGGTTTGGTTTACAAAGACAGCGTCTTCACATGCTCCCACGACCGCAACAAGCAACACGCAACGCGCTCAACACTCTCTTCAACTGTGGCAGCAACCTCAGGCACAAAAAAAAGGAATACACACAATTGAGAAAAAGAAATGCATGGCAAAAGTTGTTCTTAATGTTGCCTCTTCTTCTTGTTGTTCTTGCTGTTGGTTGTGTGTACATCTCTTTATGTGTGTGTGTGTGTGTGTGTGTTTGTGTATGTGAATATTTTTTCTGTTTGCTTTGTTTTGGTTGCATTTGCCAGACTTTTGACTTGTGCTTGCATATCTGCGGGCACAAAGAGGCAAATGAACCAGCAGGACGACAACCTCAACAGTCAAATCACCCACCCAAGTTGCCCTCACTCCTTAACCCACCCCCTCAGCAACCCTAGACAGAAGTGCTAGTGAGCTGTATGCACTTGCATTTATAAATGTTTAAGCACTCGAGAATCTACAGCAAAGTTTCACTAAAGGAGCAACAGCAGCACAATTGAAAAATTCATAAAGCCACCAGAGAAATGCATGCATAAATGAGTGAAGGGAGGGGAGGCAAGGGCAGAGAGAGACAGAGAGAGAGAGGGGTGTAGAGTGTGGTAGACACAAACCAAGTTCTGAGTGTGCTTGTGTGTGTTTGAGTTAAAACTCTAATGGCGGCTAATTATCACAAGTCGTGCACAATATCAAGTGCAATAGTATGTTGCACCTTGCAAAGTAAATCTTGGAAAATTTGAGACATTTACAAGTTGCAAGCAAACATGCAGAAACTTTAGCATAGATTTGACTAGCAAATGATTGTATGAAATTTGCAGTTTCCAGTAAAATAAACAAACATGGGGATAATATCTTAAACTTGTCAGAAACTTACATCGCATACATATTGTGGCTGATACTGGCAAATTTCAGATGAATGAACAACAATCGACAAATTATGTAAACAAATTCGGTTCACGAATAAAAATTGTTGCTTGCCAACATGTTCATTTCCGTGTAGCAACTGCTTCAACATTCAGAAAAATAAATAATGTATTTTAAATTAATTATTATTATTCTAATTTATCAGACTACACAAAACATCAAATCAAAAATTAATAACATAGAATGCGAAAATCGAAAGAATTCGACTAGAAGACCCTGAACCCAGCTGATACAATTTAAGTCTCCTTAGGCAATTTTTATTGCTGATGTTTATTTTATCAGTTTAAATTACATTAATTAATTAATTATTAATTGGAAAGTAAAATCTTTGCAATTGTGTCGTTTATTGCTATCGGGAATCGATATGTATCGATATGCATGAAACGGCGGTAGTTCTCTGCAAAATAAATCTGCGAAACGTATGCGAAAACTTGTATGCCAAATTTAAGGTATTCAGCTGTTAGAATCTCTCAGATTAATCTCTTCATATAGACGGACATAGCTATGACGACTCAAGAGTTAAGAATGCTCAAGAATATGTATACAAATATACATATTTATATCCTTCCATACTTGCCTATGATTATTACGTACTCTTGCAAAACTGCGTTATTAAAATTGTTCACATTATGAATGGCTTCGGGATATACAAAAAAAATAAAAAGTTTCTGCTAAAACACATAATTATGAAATATTTAAACAGCAATTTAGCCTGTGGCAAACAAATGTTGTTGGCATTTACAAATCAGTTAAAAATCACTTTGAAAATGCTGGTTAAATTGTTTGAATGCATTTGGCCTGCAGCTTGTTGTTGTGGCATGTGTTTACATTAAAAAAAAAAAAATAGAAAAAAGTCTTGTCATAACAGAGCACTTTATTTATCTCCTTAATGCGGCAGCGATTTTCCCTCATGTTTTCTTTGTTCGCAACGCGCAAAATCACTTAAATAAAGCAAATGAAAACTATATTAAAATGCATATGAAGTTTACATAATCACAATTACGTGCTTGCTGCAAGAGTGATGTTGCACTGGAAGGGGGGTGAGGTGAATGGTAGCGACTCCTGTGGCAGGGGCCAGCAAGTGCTTATAATTATTTGCATAAAAATATGCAAATTGTGGACCAAGTCAGCCAACGATAAAGTCCGAATGTAATTCACAGTTTCACATTTGCTTTGCTTCTCGAAAAAATATTCCCTTACTCAGATATCGGGCGTAACCGACTGCTGCACACTCTGATCAACAATATACCATTAAAGTTTAATGACTCTATCTACAAAATTGGCATCACATGCAATTTACCTAAAATTGCAATTTTCAAATTATAAAATGTTATTCGAATCATTTGCGGTTTTTATAATTATTTCAATTACTTCCATTCAAATCGTTAAATGAGGCTTGGTGTTCAATTCATTTTTCATTTTCGTTCAACCTTCGGTATCGCTAAAATCGAATAACTTTTCATATTTTATTTTGACGATTTATTTACATTTTTTTCTATTCAACTTTTTTACTATACAGATTAACATGAGGTCTTAACTTTTGAACAGAATAAAATTGCTGACGGGCAGACAGATAAATGTTTCAACATTTTTATGTATTTGCAACATTTTGCTCAGTTGCAAGGCTTTTTTTTTTGTGTGGCATGTGGCAGCAACAATCGCCATGTTAATTACAATAATACAGAGAACGCAATGTTGAATCAGAACAGGCCAAAAACACAAAGCCAAAAAACATATAAAAAAAATATTTGCGGGTCGCTATTGAATACGTTGCAATCCCTTCCCCGCACTCCTCCACGCCCTTCAACAACACCCAACAACCCAAACACACAGTAGATTGAGCTATTTGTGCTTTTGCGGCAGGGTAAAAAAAGCTTCAGCACAATATGAAATGCATCTGTGTTCAGTTCGTCTATTTTCTTGCCCCGCATCTGAACA
Source organism: Drosophila nigritarsus (assembly GCA_035044305.1). Classification (NCBI taxonomy): domain Eukaryota; kingdom Metazoa; phylum Arthropoda; class Insecta; order Diptera; family Drosophilidae; genus Drosophila; species Drosophila nigritarsus. The sequence continues at coordinate 3,719,146 of JAWNMF010000133.1, read as the reverse complement.
ATGAAGAGAACCAGTGAAAAAATAGTTGTATTTATACATATGTATATATATAAATTCCACACATGAAACAGATTTGCGCAAACAAAATACATGCGGGAGGGGGGTGCTGACGAAAGGGGGTCTAAAAACTGCAAGCAGACAAATTAAAACTAAGCGCTTCATGTACAAACAACTATCCCAAGGGGTAAAACAGAAAGGGATCGAGTGAGAGGCGGTACTCGACCATTTCCTACATTTAGTTGCAAACACACACACTCACACCTACACACACTTGCACATTCTGGCATGTTTATTTTTACAATGCTGCTCAAACTGTCAAGCAACCACAAAATGTTAAGCTGCAAACTGCCGAAGCACTGCACAGAATTCAAACATTTAATTTCCCAATACAATCTCAAAATCAATTTCTCGGCATTTTCAACAAATATTTAACGCATAACTAAAGAAGAAGATTACCTTTAAAATGTTTCAATGCCACAGAACAGAGTATTTAAATATGAAATACATTCAATCCTCAAACTCACAAATATGGAATGTGGTTAGAGGGGAGTCGAAGGGGAGGGATGGGATTGACTGGAGTCTTTATGATATATGTTGCACACTTTTTTGCAATCAGTTTGGTTAAGTTTACCAATTGAAATTCAGCACCTGAATCAAAATTCAATATTCTCAAAGCTTTTTGTATTGTATTTTTGTGTTCGCTTAAGGAAATACCGAACAAAATTCGGAGCCAATCCATAACCATTAGCGGAACCAGAAACAGAACCGAAATACATTTCGGTTCAACACCCAGATTCGATAATCAAGTAAACTCAACCCTAATAAATATGAGCATGTGAAATGTAAATGTAATTGAGTCAATATCCATCTGTGGAACATAAACATTCGATTGCATTTTCAACATATATCGCTCTTGGAATTTCTGGATTCCAACGATTCCTCGTCTATATATGTGTGTGTGTGTGTGTGTGTGCATTATTTATTTGGTGGCTAGTGATTTACAATTTCTACAATTTCAACATTTTTTTGTATTTTTGTATTGATTGCAGCAACTCGCGACTGTTGCTTCTGATAATAAAATAAATCAAATCCGTTCACCCAGAAACTGCCCGCGGCGAATACATTTAGTCTCTCTCTCTGTTTCTATTTTCTTCTCTCTCTGAGTGTGTGTGTGTGTGTGTGGGAGTGTGTGTAGTTATTTCTATGTGTGTGGCATGGTTTTCGTTGTCGCTGTTGTTTGCTCATGCGTTGGGTTAAACCATACGGCGTATTTTTAATTAAATGTGAGCTGCAAATTTGCACAACCAAATTGCATTGCCATGTTATACCCCATTTCCCACTCTCTCTCTCCTCTCTTTCTTATCTCCCTTCTCCCTCCCTCACTCACAAAACAAGGCATAAACTGTTAGCTCTATATGTGAAATATACATTCAATTGGCGCATTTTCAAGAGCCATACACAAATAATTGAAGAATGTTTCTTTGCTTTCCATTTTTCATTTTTAACTTTTAACATTCATATTGAAAAGTTGAAATAAATAGTAACTTGACTAACCCCATTGCTGTATAACTGTTTATCATCATTTTTTATGCTTGTATTTTTTCTCTTTTGCAGGCTGCCTGTGGCTTTGCCTGTTGGCTGATGGGGGAGCAGCTGATGAATCGTTGGACACACGCGAGGGCGTCGATGTGGTGCTCAAGTGCCGTTTCACCGAGCATTATGATTCAACTGATTTCACCTTCTACTGGGCTCGATGGACCTGCTGCCCCACATTGTTCGAGAACGTCGCCATTGGCGATGTGCAGCTCAACTCGAATTATCGGTAAGTTCTGTTATGCGTCTCTTGTCCACTCTGCCTGCCCGTCCGTCCGTCCGTCCGTCTGCCTGTCCGTCCGTCTGCCTGTCTGCTTGTTTTCTGTGTGCAATGGTCTGATAAATCACAGGCAACCTCATAAATTCCACAACTGATGGCCTGTCAATAAGGCAGGCGAAAAGTTAAAGGCCGCATTCGCAATGGGTTGGAATGGTTGGATGGAGTCAACTGCACATTTATTTAATTGCCTGAATGACATCGACACTCAAGGCCCAAGCAAACTGGTATTATGGGCCCCACGGCTCAACCCTCCGTCGCATGTTTATTGATAAAAGATGAAAGATGCGAAAGTTTCGCGATGCGTTCAGCTGTTAAATTTATTAATATTGCCAATGGCTGGGCTGGAGGAGAAGGATGACAAGGACGATATTGACATCGACATCGACATCGACATCGGCCCATCAGCGAGAGATGCCCTCGTTTTGTGTACATCATTAAATGTTCATCTGGCAGGCGATAATTCATAGCCCAGCCACGCCCACAACAGTGAGAGAGAGAGAGAGAGAGAGAGAAGGAGACAGAGTTATAGATTCGCATGCAGTGTAAACAAGACGATGGCTCTGCTTACACCACGCCCCGAGAGTTTTGGTCGGGTTTGAAGTTGGGTTGGATGCTATAAGTGTTGGCAGCACAAAACGTGGCCATCACACACAGCTGTGCCCGATGCCAGTGTTTCGAAAGCAAAAGCGAAATTATTATTATTATAGCATTCTGTTAAAACAATGGCAAAAATACGCAAAATAAATTGTTCTACGAAATTGACCGGCAAAGCATAACAAGACAAAATGAACCGATTAAATAAAAGATACAGCTCGATTTGAATAATGTTATCATAAATGGACAAAATGAGCAATAATCTAAATTTCATCTAGATAACTAAATGAGAGCTAAAAATGTATATACGTTTTTACAAAAATATTTATTCATAATTTAATCATAATTTTTAGCTATTCAATTATGCCATTTAAATTGCTTTATTTATGCATTTTTAATTGAATAAATAAAAATCCATATTATATTTCTCAATATTATGTTTGGTTAATTTAAATATGTAAACATAAATTTAACTTAATTAACTAAAAATAATATCAGTTCCCGTTTTTTCTTGCTTAAAGATTTTGAATGCTGATTTCGATTCTAGTTTAGGTTTTCGGTTCTAAATTCGATTTGATGCTCTGATATAAACCATATCTAAATAGACAAAACTTTCGTTTCGTTCGAATAATATGGCAATTTGTGCCACTGTTTATAATTGGCAACACATTGCGTATACGCAACTTGATTAAAGCGCCAAGAGCTCGTCAGGCGTTGGACGCCCTTTTAAAAATGGTTGGGTTTGTTTGTTGGCAAATGTGGCAAATGTTCTTCCCACTGAATATTTTCTGACATTGCTCCATTGCCTCACCACCGCGCACTCCCCCTGCTCTTTGCCTGCCGCCTGCCGCCTGCCGGCTGCCTATTTATTTATTAATCATAATAATCATTTTGGAGCGCATTTTGAGCGTGAAAAACATTCAATGCGGCGTAGGCCGCAAATTGTTTGGAAAATGTTCTGTTCAACACTGAACACGCCCACGCATAAAGAGACAAAAGAGACAAACACACAGACAGGCAGATACACGCCCTCCCATATTGGCCAGATGATATACATAATATATGGGCAAGAGCAACAACAGCAGCCGCAGAACATGCAAAAACACAGCCAAACAGATCAGCAACAAAAGAAAATTATTGTAAAATTTGAGCTAATCGCGCGTTAAACATTTTGCTTGATTTATGTGGGCTTAGAGATGTGGTCTAATGGCGTTGCCGCAAAACACCAACAGCAACAGCAATAACAACAAAAACTACAAATGCCATTAGCAGCAACAGAAACCCATCAACAGTTGTGTGGTATATCAAACCAGGCAGATACCCTATATAATTGGTTTCTTGAGTTGATATGCATTTTTGGACAATCTGCATTGTTAATAACAGTAAATAATTGCACTAAATGATTATTAAATGGATCAATATAAATCTGAATAACGGAATAACGCAACCCATCAAATACTTTTAAGCACTATGCAAAAGCCTACAACCCCGATTTGGGCAAATTCAATGGAAACAGGATATTTACAATGGCAGCCAAAACTGGCAAAACCAAAATTATATTGATAACTTTTCAGCATTTTCTGCTCGTTTTCTTTATGGCTTGCTGGCCAAATGTTGGTCAAATATTGGCAGCAAAATGTAATTGATGTGAACTGGGAACTACGGCAAAACATGTGCGCACAAAATTCGAACAATACAGAAAATGTTCACATTTAAAGCTAGTTAAATTGTTTGGCTTAGATAAGAATGTGTTGAAATGATTACGGTTAGTTACTTTCATTTTTCAGTGCAGAAAGTGCAAAGCAATTAGCTTAAAACATTATCACTTGACAGCTGACCCCAAAAAGAAAATTTTTAATGATAATTTCTGTTCACTGGTCCCTTCCCTGTGGATGGTAGATTCAATCAGCGTAGACTCGTTAACTGCTGTGTGGGCTGTTAAAACTGATTGAGGATGATAGATGCCAAGCAGTTGTTGGCTGGATGACTGAATGGCTGCCTGGCAAAAATGTTGACCCCAAAAATTGCTTCACTCCTGGTTGGGGTGGCCATTTTACTGGTATTTGCAGTTTGGTCCTCTTTACGAAAATTGTCATCTCATGACATGAAATTTGCTTTAACAAACGCATTCACTCACAGCCCCATTCACGGCAGCACTTCACCTCTCCAGCTGTCAGATCCCATTCAGTTCAAGTATTTTTTATTTTTTGTTTTTTTTTTGTGTTTTTTTCAATGATATTGGAATTTTGTGTTGTGAAAAGTGCCCGCCAACATTTCGGAAACAATCAAAAAAACATTTTCGTTCTTTTCTTCGAGCAGATAAAAATTCCACAAACATTAACAACAAAGAGGCCTTTTTCAATTGCGTTAGTAGAAATTTAATATGAAACTCATGCTGTACTTCTATCGATTTTTAATTTCGATTTCTTGAAAGACGTTCGTTTGTTCGCCTGGGGAACGTCTTTGTTGTAATTGCCCCTGAAATTCGCTTCTTATACCACCAAAATAAAACCAACAAGAGTTTGGGCATCTTGCCAAGCAGCTAGCACAGCATATATTTGGGCTGGGAGGAGGTTTTTGTGGGGGGATAGACTCTGCATAACATTACTCGCAAAGAAATTGCTAGGAGGTCATTGATTTTCTTTCGCTGCAGTAAGATATGTTTATTTATCAATTGGCAATTAGGATTCTCGCATCAAGTTTGTTACAAAAAATAATTAAGTTATAAGAACTTCCGATAAGGTATATATTACGATCCCCTTTAGCTAGATATAATACGCAATTATGATTATATACCTGTTGAACATAATTTTATTTCAATAATCCAAAACAATATCTGAGGTGTCATTTTCCCAAGTTCTGACCAAATTCAAGAAGCTTTTAACAACCGGAGAGAGGTAAAACTGAGACTTCCCACGTCTTACGAATTAATTAGCGAGAAGTCTGCCAATATAAACTTATACTAAAGACTATAGATATATGTATTTAGATATATATATAAATTACTTGTAAAGCCATTGCTGATACAAAAAGTAATTTGTATTTTTAAGAAATAAAAATATGTTCAACATGTTTGACATATGTAGTTCTGTCCAGTAAAAGTTATGATTTTAATTATTTGTACATTAAATAATGTATTAATTATTTACGTTGTCTGTTTTCAACAATTTTGATAAAAACAATATTTTTATTTTAATAACACATTACAATTCAAATCGAAACATTTGATTACTTAATTCTGCCAAAATAATTATGCAAATATTGCCTATAAGCAAGTTAGTTTACAATAAAAATAATCGAAATTTGCGTAAATTTGTTTTGTTTCTGTGCAATTTGCCATTGGCTTTACAATAATAATAATAAATAGTTGCACTAATACCTCTTGGCCGCAATAATACAGAATCATTTTTGATTATATTCTGCTGTTTGTGCATGGTAAAATAATCAATTTCATATCAACGTTATGAAAGTTTGGAAAGTTTTTCAATAACATGTTCAATTCGATATATGCTTCAAGCAAGAGCACCTTAAATTCGTTGTATTTGGCCAATTGATGTTGTAACCAATTCCTGCTTGTTTGGGCCTATTATTGTTGTTAGTGTTGTTGTTGCTGCTGCTGCTGTTGCTGGTTTTGCAGAATGCCAGGCCAAGCTGACACATTTACCCATTTTTGTGATGGATGTGCGCAATAATTTTTGCTATTTATGCAAAAGTCGACGCTGTTATCAAACAGAATCGAACAAAAACCGAAGAGCAAAGGCATGCAAAAAAATAAAGAAAAGGAATCAGGAAGGATGCGTGTGTAACCCATACCTCATTTGCAATAGCTCCTTCTTAAGCGAATGCGGGTTAACATTTAACCTTTACCTTTACACACACACACACACACACACTCACATGGAAAGAGACAAATGCATAGATCCAAAATATGTATGGCAAAATGGCAACACGTGTTGGTTCCGATTCGTATGACTTGTGCGGTATTCACACACACACAGACACGCACACACACTAAAGCACACACGTGTCGTGACAGCGCACTGTGCATATATATTATATGTATATTCATACACTGCGCAAAAAGTGTAAACAACTTTAAAATAATTAATTGAAACAAGTTTTTGCTAGTCTCATAAATTTCAATTATTTGAAGTTGAAATTGTCTTAGCTCAAGCGGAGACAACTTTCTTATAGCTTAAGCTGCAATAACACAAGATTTATTATCTTTACATTTTCAAGAGGATATTTTTATTTTTTCTATATTTTTGTTGTTTTCTCTGTACGCATACATGCATACATCGCATATATCACATACATATCAAAGGATGAATGTATGTCTGCTTTTGGCCACACTTATGCAAATTGAAATGCAAATAAGCCTACCAGCCGACTCACTGTCTGTCTGTCACTCTGTCGTTTACCAGGCAACTCCCTCTCGCTCCCCTTTCTCTCTCTCTCTCTCTCTCTCTCTCTCTCCGGTGTGTTTGAGACACGTCTCTCTCTCCCCGCTCGACACTGAGCAGTCTAATACCCTACCACAAAGTCAGCCCCTATACGAATCGAGGATTCCTTGTTGATTTTCACGCTTTATTGAATTCATTTAAAAAACAATTTTTCATTTTGCTGCCGACAACAAGAAAATGAACAAATACAAGCCAATATAATGCCTACTAGAAATATGTATGCGCCCCTTTTGTTTTGAGGTAGGCCATAACAAATGTGGCTCCTGCTAACATTCCAATTAGCCTTTTGTTTAGTGTCAATGCAGCCAAAGACAAAACAAAAAAATCTTGTGTATATGTAAAGAAAAGCAGAGGGCACAATAAAAGGCAACAATCGAGTAAACTGAGCTTCATCTACAGTCCTGGTCCTTGGGTACTGGTACTGGGGCAACACTCTGTCTGCAGCTTTGTTTGCCTTGGCTGTCCACAGATATAGAGTGTGGCCTGCTTGGTGCCCCTTGATGCCCCTTGCCTCCTGGCAGCTGCTGCCTTTTGTTTGCCACTGTCAGGCCTCAAAATGTACAGGCAGACGGCCTACCAAAAGCACAATTAAAATCTTGTTAATGGGCGAGCACCAATAAAAAAAAAATACAAATAAGAATGCTGTAGACCAGCTCGACTGGGGCATACTCTGTACGCTGATGCTAAATATTTAGTGGGCTTGTTGGTATTTTGTGCAATATTGTGCAAGAATTGAAGTTTCAATTGTTATCGAAAATCGATTTCTATCGATATTAACGAAACGTGGGCAGTTATCGGTAAAATGAAGCAAACTTAATCTGCACGTGGTATACGAAAACTTGTATTATAAATTTACTCTCTGACTGCAACACTCTGTAAAATCGACTTCTTCAAACAGTGTTAAATTGATTCAACTTTTGATGCTGAATCAAGAATATGTATGTATGTCTGTATGCTCCATCAAGTCTGATGTGCTTTCATTTGCCTGTTTCATCCTTTTGCGCAACTTTATTGAGCCCTCTTTCAACCATTTGTGAAAGGTTCAGTGTGCAAAAAGGACAATAGCTAAATTGGTCGCATTCAAATAATGTGTTCAACCGGCAATCACTTGAAAGTGTTTTTCACTTGATATTTATTTATTTGATAAATATTTATCATTGAATTACACTTTAAACATGAGAAAACATTTCGATGCTGAGCCAAATTTATAGTCAACACAAAAGTGACAACTTTAATCATCCCGTGGGATGCCCAATTCCGCATTGCTCCATTTTAGTGGATTGGGGTAGTTGAACTCTCCGGTTATGTGATCGGGTTCATGCCACAAGTGCCACATAATCCACCACCACATTGCACCACCAACAATACCAGCTCCGATTTCAGTTGCCTTCGAGTGCGACTTGGGCACATTGCGATAGGATACAACATGACTCTTTCGGCTGATTACTTTTGTGGGGCCATTTAGCAAACGCAAAGCTCGTCCTGACGCCAAAACACTTGCAAGCATTTTCCTTGAATCCCAGTTGAAATACATATATATATATATATAGTTACATACATATTTCGTGAACTTAAGTCAAGTTGATTATGAAAATGCTTACAAATTATCTCTGTTACTGCTTCCGCTTCTGCTCAAATTTTAAATATGTTTGAAAAGCTTTAACTTTATGTTTGACAATATTTTCAAAGCACTCACTTTGATCTATATAAATATTTGATATTTATCTATATATTAATATCTATCCCATTAAAGCCAAATATTTATTTTGTTCACTTTAATGATGTTTAAAATGTTGTCGAGCGCCTTCAACTATTTACAACTTTGGCTCTCATTTTAATCCGCCACTTTAATCGATGTTTAACTTCTTAAACTTTTCTCTAATGTCCTTTGAGCTTAGCATAAAATTTGCTACATGCAATGAATTTAACGACTTGCCACCGCGTTGCACGGCAAGCACAACTTCCTTATAGCCTGCCAACCCCTTTCAGGTTTTGGTTCAGTGATTTTACTACAGATTTCCCACTGTGAAACTAAATTTGGCAAGCCAGAGGCTGTAATTCTATTTAGTGTCTCGTTGTTGTTGTTTGCGATTCTTGTCGTTGTTGTTGTTGTCGTTGTTGTTGCTGTTGTTGTTGGTGTTGTTACTGTTTATTGTTGTGGAGTTGTTATGCTGCATGGCGACGCGCAAATTAATTTTAGCCGCTAAGCATAATTTAGAGTCAGGTCAAACCAACACACACAACACACACGCAACAACAACAACAACAACATCTGACCTTCTATGCAAATACCCATACAACAACAACAACAACAACCACCCACACTAATGTGGTGTTCAGAAAGTTTCAAGTGTTTTCGCGCTACACTCCAACAACAAATATATATTCTGCAATAACAGATCAAATCTGGTATTTCGGAGAAAAGATTATTCTTCGGCTTAGAATTAATCATTTTTAATTCGTAAAAAACAATTTATTTGATTTTTCTGTGTTCCTTTCAACCAGCTGTGTTTCTGATATTGATTTATCAATTCCCTTGAGTTGCGTTCCCAAATAAAAAAAATATGATTCAGTAGTTTTCACAAACACAGTTGTCTCTTACCTGAAGCCGCCTAACCCAGACAAACATAACACAATTTCCTTAATACAAAAAAATAAATAAATAAATAAATAAATAAACCTTTCACTTTACATTGAGATTTCTAAATTGTATTTGTGCTGCTCCGAATTTTATTGCTGAATTTAAACAATAATTCAGAAATTTAAAACTACAAAATTTAAAATCTTTTGCAAGTTGCAAGTGATTATTGAGGTTTATTTTTCAAACTCCAAATTATTAACTAATATTTAAAAAAAACCAATAAAAAAGCTGATAAATAGGAGATCATCTTTTTTTCCGAGTGTATGGACAACTGCAAAAGGCAACAGTAAATGCTGAGGGCGAGGCCGGAAGTTGTGCGCTGTACGAAGTGCGACTTGTCAACGTGTACTTCCGGCCGCCATGCTTCGCCACAAGCAGAAGCAGCCACAAAAGAGGCCCATTCCCTTTGCGCACACCACACACACACACACACACACACACATACAGGAAACGTACGCCTCGACGTTGGCCTCTACATCTTTGGTTCCCGTTTCAGTTGCCTGCTCAGTCATCAACTTTATGAATTATTCAGTTGAATTTTTGTAACTGCATTTTGTACCAAGGGGGAAAGGGGTAGGGAAAGAGGGATGGCGAGGAGGGGGGGTATATGCTTGAAATAATATGAGTTTTGTCAACAACTTTAAGTGCAACTCCAATGCAATAAGGATATTTTGAATTCTATTTAAATTTGAGTCGAATACGAATATGTTGATTAAGTTTAGTAAAATTGGTAAGGCTTATCAGATTTACAGAAACGGAAAGAGAGAGAGAGAGAGAGAGAGAGAGACAGACAGAGTGAGATGGAGAAAGATAGAGGAAGTAAGAGGAGAGATAAAGAGAAGGAGAGCAATACTGGCAGAGCGAATCAGATATAAAAAGTGGAAAAGATAAACAGAGAACAAGGGAGAGAAAAATAGATAGAAGTATAGGTAGAGAAGGGAGAAAGAGAGAAGGAAAGAGAAGTGGATAAATATGAAGGTTAAGAAAGACGAAGTGGAGATAGAAAGTAAATTAAAAAATGGAGAGGAGAGATATACAGAGAAAAAGAGAGAGATTGAGTGATATAGTAATATCGAGAGAGAGATGAGAGAAAGAGAGAGAGTGAGAAAGAGACAAATATATGCATATATAAATAGATATACAGATATATAGATATATATATAGAATGGCACACAAGAGAAGAAGGAGAGGAAGTAAAAGGCACCGTGTGATATATAATCAAAGGCAGAATGAGGAAGAGTGAAAGAAAAAGAGTGGTAAATAGAAGGAGGAAGAGAGAGAGAGACAGAAGAAGATATTAATAGCAATATTTATATTTATTAGGAGAGTGAAAGAGAATATATAGTTTTCATATAAACTTACAAATGCAAAATATTCAAAGAAAGTGAAAAACTTCTTCTCGACAAAATGTATTCATAAAATTTGTATAAATATTTTACATGCAAAACTTTTGCAATTGCTTTCGCTCTCTCCGAGCACATTTCTCCAGAGTCGCTTGAGCATACATCTATATATGTCTATATATATATATATATGTTTATGTATTCTTAAGGAAGACTAATCTAATATTTATAAGCACTTGATGATAGAAATTATATATATAGAAATTAGCGAAAGTTTTGCATCTCAAAAGCTGTGAGTCCCAACGGACTAAAATGAAGTTGGTTTTTCCGTTGTTGTTGTTGTTGTTGTTGTTGCACGCTGCAATTGACGTCAACGCAAATTTGTTGTTTATTTGCTTGTTTTATTGTTGCTGGAGTTGTTGTTGTTATTTGCGGTGTTGCTGTTGTTGCCGTTGTCGCCGCTGCTACTTGCTGAAGGCGTCTTGACAACTTTTGTATTCATGCTGGCGCGGCTATTGCTTCTTCTTCTGCTTCTGCTTCTTCTTCTGCTTTTGTTGTTGCTGCTGATGATGTTTTTAGCGTAAGTGATTTGGAAACACCTGCTTAACATGTTGTAAGGCAGAGGCGAGTGACAAACAGCATAACATCCCCCCCCCCCCCCACCTATCTGCAACTTAGTTGCTACGCTTTTGTGTCGACATTTATTAAGCTTGTTGTTGCTTCTGCCGCTGCTGTTTGCGGTTGTCGCAACACAGTTTAGCTAACTTAGTAGCACAGGAATACCACCCAGCCAAGCTGGAGCAGCGGGCAGAAGAGGAAGCAGCATTAAGAGCAGCAGAAGGACATGGCACACCATGAAAGGAAACCATTAACAGCCTTTGGGGGCTTCTGTTAGCTGCTCTTTTTGTATACCCCTTGAAAGTGCCCAGTGGGGTGTATGCTAGAGTTGTGTGAAGAAGGAAAGAAAGTAGAAATTGGCAAAGTATATATATTATAATATATAATATAAGTATACATTTTAGTGTATTTATGTCATGTCCAACTGTGTCTGTCTGTCTCAGATACTCATACAGCTGGGAATCTTGAAAAAAATTTTCAGATACCTTTTTCTCTTCTGTCCAAATCGATAAACATCGAATGGAATATCGATATTATAACCATAATTATAAGGTAAAAAATCATGTGAACTTTGTTTCTTTTGGTAAACGTATTTCGATTGCATTTCTGTTTCCGGGTCCGATCCGTAAAATGTAAAGTTTCCTGTAAATATTCCAATTGTTTGTAGCTGATTCTTAACAAAATGTTGAATTTCATTTCCGTTTCTGTTTCTGTTTTTGAGGTCCTTCTTTGAATATGTTTTACTGAGTATCTTCTAGTCTAACACACTCTCAGCTCAAGCACTCTCTCTCGCTCTCGCTCTCTATCTCTTACTTTGTTTTCTTTGGCCTGTCATTGCTCTTCGTATTTTGTGCTGCTGCCGCTGCTTGTGCCACACCATCAACTTTGTCCTTGTCGTGCATGCAACTAACATAAATTTTATGTAATAATTTTTCTAATCAGAAAATGAATACACGCCAGCTAGCACAGACCAGCCCCGCCTCCTCCTCCTCCTCCTCCTCCTCCTCCTCCTCCTCCTCCTCCTCCTCCTGCTCCTGCTCCTTCTCGTCCTTCTGCTTTTTAAATACATTTTTAAATGCTACAAAAACGTTGCGCGTGCTTCTTGCTGCTTTTGTTGTAGTTGTTGTTTTTGCTGTTGCTGCTGCTTGCCATTCACCGTTAAAATCAATTTACGACAAAATAAACACACGCATGGCGAAACAGCCACGCCTCCGCCTCGACCGCCCCTTTGGCAGAGTGAATGTTTACACTGCTGCTGCTGCTGCTGCTGCGGCTCCTGTTGTTGCGTCGTTTGTTTGTTTCCTGTGTCCTCTTCGACGTTGTCCTCACACAAACAGCAGCATTCACAGCATCATCCACATCATCATCAGCAGGAGCAGCAGCAGGAGCAGCAGCAGGAGCAGCAGCAGCGATCCGGAGACAATGTCAACGTCTGCCGCTGTCACCTTTAATGTAGAAATATTTCGTTATATTTTTTTTTTTCGTTATTTTCCTTTTGGTGTTGCAGACAATGAGCAGATGTACGCATCTCGCTGTCTTGGCCAACTTAACACGATCTGAACCCGAAACAGCAAATTTGCAAATTTGGCGTAGAAGAATATATAAATATTTAAATGATGGTAGAGATTAAAGGAAAATGTAGAAATTGCTCCATTTTGAAGCAATCATCAACATAGAAAATATATATGTCGGAGATGGTCGCATCGAAGCACTATACAGTATAATATAGGAACAATCGTGCAAAGAATGAAATAGTTGCTTGCTTACACAGATATTCCAACTAAAATCAACGATCTTATTATGCCAAATAAATTTGAAATACGATTTCATATATCTTTAAAAGCAAAATTTGATGACAGTTTGAATCCGGCTTGGAAGGTTGTTAATGGTGTGCCAGAAATGGGCTTTCATTATATTTAATTCTTACTTTATTACTCCTTATTGCTAATCTATCTCTATCTCTATCTAAAGCGACTTTTAGATTTACATCAGTCCGAAAATACTATTTTACTCAAAGCAACAATGTTACAAGCGATGGCCATTTAAGCAGAGTATTTGCTGCTTTTTTTAAGACTTCTTTAATAATATGAAATGCCACAATTTGAGTCACTCAACTACTGCAATTAACCTAATTTTTACTTTTATATTTTTAAATTTTATTTGCCTTGACTTCCGTTTCCATAATCATTAAAAAATCCAGTCACGACATTTAATTTGCAGCTCAAGCGCTTCACGCGCTCAGCTCTACCGGAAACAAACAGAGGCAAACTCTCGCACACAGACTCGCACTCACCCACACACAGACACAGAGAGTGTGTGACAGAAATGTCACTCGCTCGCTTATCAAAATTGGCTTAAGGACTAAGGACAGCGGCTCATTTAAAATGTGCGTGTTGAGGGTATTCCCGCTTTAAAGGCATGTAAACTAGTTTATGGGGGTAGCATTTAGGAGGAGGGTATGACAAGAGGGGAGGAGGTGGAGGTGGCGTTTGGCGTTTGGTTAGCTCATTAAGTGCGGATGGTTCACTAGAAGCCAGTAAAAGCCAAAAGCATGCAGCCTGGTTAAGGGTGGGGTGAGGGAGGGGGCTGGAAGTCAGCGCTCATTAAAATGCTACACGCCAAAATGTGATGCCAACAAACAAAAACAGCAACAAATAAATGATAATTTAATGTGGAAAAAAGCAACAAATTTTCAAACTGGATTTGCAATTGGTTGAAAGGGGAATTAAACGGGACATTAAGTTGAAATAAAACGAAATATTAAAAAAAGTCAACTTGGGAAACGAGTTAATTAAAAACTCAAGATTTCTAGATAGATTTCTGACCTGAAACTAAATTACTTTGAATTTATTTAATTTCTTTGAGATTTCATATCTAACAAGATAAGTAAATAAATATATGTGAACAAATCTGTCAGCAGAAAGGCTAAGCTGCATTTGAATTAAGTTAATTTGAATTAAAAGAAGCTAAGCTTGAGCCTAGGCACATTCAACTTGCTTCAAGTCAACTAATTGTAAAAGTAACTTCCATTTAAATATTTCAATTTATGAGCATTCAAAAGCATTGCTGACCAGTTTCACAATTATAAATAGATAAATTCAGAAAAAAGAATGCAGGTCAGTTAAGTTCCCAAAAGTGCTCAAAACTGTAGTTTCCAAAGTTTACCCAGTGAATAAAACGAAAATCGCACGCATATTTTAAGATCCGCTATATAAATAATCCATTTATACACATACATACCTCTCAGAACTCTGGCGAACTCAAAACTTATTAAAACAGACACAAGAAGAAGAAGAAAATTAAGAAAATGGCAGCGAAGGGAAACTCGTCTTCTTCTTGCCATAAAACTGAGAGTAATTAAAAATTCAACGCAAAATCAACAGCAAAAATCTGTTAACTGCCAACTGCTAACTGTTTGCTGTAACCTGTTACCAATCAGTGAAACACTGCTGAAAGCTGCGAGACGGCTGGCAAGGGGGAGCGAACTCGGCGGAGGGGGACTGGAAATGCCGCAGGTGCAAATATATATATGTGTGTATGCTTTTTGGGGCAGCAGTAGCGACAACAATCATAAATAAATACAAGCTGGCTAAAAACAAAAACGAGGGGTTGCGTTAAGTTGCCACACGAGGGGGGAAGGGATGCCACAACAGCAGCTGATGCTGCACTGAACAAAATATGTTTGCAAGTTGCTGCTTAACTTGCAACAATTAAAAGTAAGTATGCCAAAATTAGCTTGATTCAGCAAAGACAACAAAAAAGGCTCGATTTAGATTTAATTTCAGCTTGAATCGGCTTAAAATGAATCAATGCGTTTTTCTGCTAACCTCTTTCTTTCCAAGCCAAAACTTGAATTAAAATTAGTTAATAAAAGTGTTACATCTATTATATAACTCTCAGTACTTGATATCAAGATTCAATTTCTAGTTTTTAATACACATTTGTGCTCGAGTTAAGAACTTTTTCAATTTGTTTGTTTATTGTTGCCAGTTAAACAAATTTCGCCTCCCTTCTCCCGTCTTTTATCATGTCATAAAGATTGCATTTCTAGTTTATATGAACCTATTAAGAATTCTGTGCTTCCATTTTGAAGCGTTGCATAATTCATGTCAGAATATTGCGGTAGTAAAAATATGCACAATTGAAGCACTGTTTTTTATGGCAAACTAGGACTTTGTCTATTGTATTCTAGTTGTTGGTTTTTTCTCTCTGTGTATTGTTTGACAGTCAGTTCGCCGTAGTCACCGATGAGGGCGCCAAACATTATTGTTCCCGCGAGAACATTGTGTAAGGCAAATAGTTTTGATGGCAACAACAACAACAACAAACGATCACCTTGTGGCGTAAGGGCGGACATTTGAGTGCCCAGGGTTAAAGGCACCGATGACAAACCACGCACTCCCCCCCCCACGCACTCCCCGCTCAACCACCCCGTCACGCAGCTCAGTCCTCAAGGCAAAAGCCCTATGCTGGCAATGAAGTTGATGGCGACGATGATTAGAACTGTGGAGAACGGCCTCCAAGGGGCAACACCAGCCGGTTGCTGTCCATTGCCTTAATTACGTGCAGATAAGAAACGCAAATATGGAATAACTTTAACTACACCCTCCACCATCTGCTGCCACGCCTCCTACTCCCACTGTCAGCAGTTGGCCAAGTGATGTCCATGGAGCAACAGCTGCGTCACTAAACGCCGGGCACATAAACATAAAAAGTCTATGAAACTGTCATAAAGCAGGCAATAGAACTGAACGACAAAAATCTCTATCTATCTCCCTCAATCGCTCTCTCTCTCTCCATCTCTGTCACTCTCAGCTTGCTTCTTCTCTCCTCTCCTTTGCTCCCTGGGGAGGCGACAGCATTGGCCTTGTGCCTTGCGCATAAACTCATTTGTAGGGCGAGCATCGTAAAAAGATTGTCAAACGAAATTAGACTCCAAACTTGATGTTCACAAAAAAAAAAAAACGGGGAAAAAAAAAAGGAAAAAAGCGCGCTTTAAAGATTCGTTCAAGTGACCCGGAACCGAGAACAGGGAACTGGAAGCGGCAGAACTAGTTGTTGCCATCAGGAAGCCCATTTGTCAGGCACCAGGCACCAGGCACCGTCAAGTTTTCATATAATGAAAAATGTGTAATACATTTTTGACTTGTCGAAAGTGGAAAGCAACTTTAATATTATCGTGTTTAAGCTATTTTGAGTTAACTGAATGATTAATTTTTGGCAAACAATAAGGCAAAATTCCATCAACAAGCTGAAAATAGCTGAAAGCGAAGGCTACTTTTTCTCTGTTTCGCAATTTTGATTACTTTGTATACACTTAGATACAAAATTAAGCTAGCCACGCCCAGCACACTTCTAATGCATACAAGAAAAGAACTCCGGCAATTTTATATCTAAAAAGTTTCGCTTTTCGAAATTTCACTGTAATGCGGAAGCCAAGCTAAAAATTATCTAAGCCAAAAAATGGGAAAAGTGAAAAAAATATAGTGTGTGTGGCAGCCGAGGGAGAGATGGCTTAGTGGGTCTTAGCCATTATCATTTGTGTGTGTGTGCTCGTGTTTGTTTGTGTGTGTTCGTGTTTGTTTGTGTGTGTGTGTGTGTTTTCTAAAGATTATGCGCTTATAATGGGGCGCCAGAGTTTACTTGACGGCCATTCGGGCCATTTTCCAAAATCTCTACGAAATTGGCTTTTGAGCGCACATAAAATGTGTAAAGCGGGCCAAAACAACGACCTCTTACAACTGTTAAGCGCATGGCCAAAAAGTAGATAACAACAAAAGAAACAGCAACAGCAACAACAACAACAACAATAGGCTATAAATTAGAGCAGCTACGAAGTGAGTGCATTGTGTATCCGCATTCGCATTCCATATTCCATATATACCGTTATATGGCCCTAGCATGTGTGCCTCACACACACACACACACATACACACACAGGAAGTTCCCACATGAGTCGTAAAACGCAACATAATGAAACATTATAAAAATCATAAAAATCAGCATCATATTTATGCAGCAGCAGTCAGACACTGAACGAAAACAAAAACTGCTCTAAAACAGCAAAAAAAAAAAAATTTAAAATTTTAAAATTAGAAAAATAAGAATAAAGAAAAATAAAAGTCAATAACAAAATCTAATTTTTTGCACAAAGATATGAGAAAATATGCATTCATGCGTACAAACACTTCCTTGGCAGAGTGTATTAGATATGCAAAGTGACGAATGAAGGAGTGGAGTGGAGAATTATAATTGCTCTCTCAACGCTTATGTAAGAGATAGAAAATAAAACTAAATAATTAATTGTGACTTACTTGTAAATAGACCAGAGTGAAAATATTTATATAATATGAAGGAGAAATATTTTTTATAAATCATAATTATTTTGTAAACTTTAATAAGCAAACATTTTAGGAATTTATAATATCTTTCGCTGTTATTGCTACAAATATGCAAAGTATGCTCACCACATGAATCAGCATGCACACACACAGACGCACGCACACAAGACGATATTGAAAGAGCACATGAGAGAGAGTGTGAGAGATAGAGAGAAAGAGAGAGAGCGGCAACAGGCGTGATGGCGCAATGCTCGTAAATTTTTAGAGTTACACGCGACGTGAGCGTCGGTGCTGCTGCTGCATTTTTTTTTTGCACAGATTATAACTTATGAGATTTGATGTCAGACTGAGAGCGAGTGTAAGTATGCGAATAAGCGTGGGGAGGAAGTAAGAGAAAGCAAGCAAGTAGCCGTTGCTATTGGCTATGCGTCGCTTGCTTTTATTATATGTATATTATGTCAAATAAGCGTGTGACAGCGTACAAAGAAAGGACACAAGACATGCAGACCGAGATCTGGTGTGGGAGAGAGAGTGACATTGCTAGCAGTTCGCTTGCCTTTGTGAGGTCCCGTTGGAACAACTTTTGCTTGTCCACCTTGCTGCGGGCACAGTGGAGTAAAAGCATAATTTTGATAGCATAAATTAATAATATATATTTGTAGAAAATATGTTGCTAAAACTAAACTCAATTTATAAGTTGGAGATATGCGTCATTTCGATTATATTTTCATAGATACACTAAATAAACTTACACACACTTACACTAATATGAACTTACACAAATATTTTAATCATTAAAGGAATTTATTTAAAATAAACACAAAATTCGCACGTCTATTTAAATTGATAAACATGATTTTGTGCCACAGTGCATTTCAAAGAAAAAAGTGCATATGTTGGGTGTATGTGTGTGCAACCTTATCACAGACCACCACACGACTCTCTCTGTCTTGGCATATTATCATTTATTTTTCGCATTCATTTTGACTGCGGCGACAACACAGTAGAAAATTTTTACTGCTGTCGCTGCTGCTGCTGCTACTGCAAAGCAAATAAAAACTGACAGTACACAAAAAG
The DNA here is from genome assembly GCA_035044305.1 of Drosophila nigritarsus. Taxonomy (NCBI): domain Eukaryota; kingdom Metazoa; phylum Arthropoda; class Insecta; order Diptera; family Drosophilidae; genus Drosophila; species Drosophila nigritarsus. The sequence continues at coordinate 3,700,196 of JAWNMF010000133.1, read as the reverse complement.
TGTTGCATAAAACGAAAACCGCAAGCACAGCTGTCTCTCTCTCTATGTGTGTGTGTGTGTATAATATAACTGTCGGTTTTGGCTGACTTTTGCTTAACGCTCAAACCGAAGCAGCCACAATATGATTTATGCATACTTCACCACTGTGAAATATATTGAGAAATCTGTGACAGGCAAAATACGCATGAATTTACACACACAAACAGATATAAAATAGGTTGGGGAGGGGGGAAGGGAGACTGGTGTGCATAAGACGCTTAGCAAATGGGGGGATGTTGATGGATGCATTGCGCACTCGCCTCAAACATCATTTCTCATAAGCACATATATTATCATCGATGTGAAGAATTATTCCGCTTTCCACTTTCCAAGCACTTTTCACCAAACAACAGTTACCTTTTATCCAACAGACAGTAACAATGACGCAGCTGCCTTTTTCACTAGCTCCGTTTTCCACTACTTTGCTACACTTTAATTCACTTGATTTGAAAAGAAAATCAAACTGAAAATCGAGATCACATTACAGCTTTTTGTTTCTGTGGGCTTTTCACTTTTAATTAGCACCAACAAAAGGAACACTATTTTTCCGACTGCATTTCCAATTCACCTCACTTCCCAATACTCTTTATAATTGGCTACGAGTGAGAGAGCGCAAGATCATTGTTGTTTTGTGTACTCAATGGAATTGAGCTTGTTTGTGCGGGTGTATGGAACTCTAATGGCAAGCGCACGCATACACATACACATACATATTGCACAGTAAGAGTTTGTATGTATGTAATTGCGTTTGTATTAATCTTCGATTCAAATGCAAATCGCACGCTCACCTCGCTCTCTCTCGCTCGCTCTTTTCTGATTCCATTTAGCAAGCCATTCAATTGCATCACACGCCTGAACGTGTGTACGAGGTAGACAGAGAGAGCTGCTTCATTGCTTTCAACTTAACGGAATGCAAAGCAAACAATTTGATTAGCGCCTCGTGCATGTGTGTGTGTGTGTGTTAGCTGGCAACATTTGATTACTGAATATTGCGAATGTCAGCAACAGCTTTGACCTTTGCCTTTGCTTCTTTTCCCTTATTATCAACACCTGTCGTCGACAGACAGACACTAAAACCTTTGCCAAGGATAACATCCGTGTTTGGCTGTTAACTCGTATGTAGTTTTTTCTTCTGTTGCTGTTGCTGCTGTTGTTGTCGCCTTGGCCTGTCACATTGCTGTCATTCGCATACACCCACACTCACTCAACAACGCCTCACACACACATACAAAAGCAGCAGCACACAAAATACACGTGCACACGTGCACATACAAAAGCAGCAGCACACAAAACAGACACACACACAGTGAAATTTACAGAGTAAATAGTTTAGTCCAGGCAAGGCCAAGCACACACACACATGCAAGCATATACATACATATGTATAGAAATGTTAGCATTGCATTGAATTTGAAAAGGCACAAAGGCGACAGCGCTCAAAGAAGAAGAGATGGAGATAAATATATGTTGGAGAGAGCACAATTCCAGATTAAATTTGAGCGCATTGCGTGATCTCTCTGTGTCGTGCCACGCTCAAGCAAGCACTGTATAAACATATTTGGTTTGAAAATTTAATTAGCTTAAATCTGCAACTGTAAAAATGTTTAGATTTTTATAAAATAAAAGTTTTAAACTTTAAATAAAATAAATAAAAATACTTTTGACATAATTCATTAAGCTTTTTTGTCTCTCTCTCTCGCTCGGGCTGAATCTATCATCTGAGCGTCCATCTCTAGCTTAGGTATTGCGAAAACAGCTGCAAATTGGCTACAGAGCAATAAGAGGGCGTAGCAAAAGGGGTGCTGTCTCACTGATGCCATTTATAGAAATTTTGTACCAGCGCAAGTCAAATATGAACGTAATGAATGAAAGTGAACGAGGTGGGGGAGGGGAACGTAAAGAGATGGAAGCAGCCAGACATAGAGAATAAGCATGATGGATACAGTTACACAGTTACATGTGACTCTCTGTCGAATGCTCGCCTCCCCCTCCCCTCGCACATTTAGCATGAATGTGGCCTTTGCATAACAAATGTTAGCAACATGTTTCAATAATGAGTATCCTCTCTCCCTTTGCCCCTCGCCCACTTTCCTATTCACCACATCATTCATGGGCATTAACTGGGCACACGATTGAGCAATACGCTGCCCATCTCCCTCTCTCGCGTCAGCCTCCTTCTGTCTCGTTCCACTCCCAATTTGTTCCTCCCGAGGTCAGCCGTTTATAATGTGTCTCCGACTCGAAGTGGAGCTAGAACTCTGGCTGTCCCCCTCTCCCTCCCGCATACATAAATTAATCGTTTTCACAGTGCGGTCATCATTGCCCCTCTCTCTGTGTCTCTCTTTCTCTATGCCTCATTTGTTATGGCCATTTGCATAAATAAGTCAACTGCCAGTCGGCAGTTTGCAGTCCAGTCCAAGACCAATGACAAGAGAGGAGGTGGATGGGTGTTTTGGTGATTTGTGTGAATAACTTGATGAATGCTGCTTTGAGGCTGACAGTTAACTTGCTTCTCTCATCTCATCTGCCCCGCTTCTCTCTCTTCTTCCTCATTTTCATCTAATTCTATGCAGCGAACATTGATTGTTGTCATGGAAATTCTTAATCAGACGAAATTGCTGCCCAGAACTTATCTAGATAATTGTGTACGCGTAGCGCAAACTAAATAAGTTGAATACGTTTTGAATTCGATTCGAGAAATTTATAAGCCAACTTTTCTAGTAGTATCAGTATTCATTTGGGGCCCTAAAATATTTATTAGGCACTTGTTGAGACAGCCTGAACAGGCGATACCCTGTTAAACACATTTTTGAATTAGGTTTTAGCAGATCCTAATGAAATTTGTACAGTTTATCAATAATAGGTCAGGGTATGTTATATAATATTTCTTCTGAATCATTCTTGCAATTGTATACTTCAATACTAACGGTAATCGATTTGTAAAGATATTTTAAAGATAAAGATATTTAACTCAATCGATATGCTATATGAGAATATATCTTAAAATTTTAACGCTTTAGTCTTTGAGATCATACAGATAAAGAAATAAATTTACTATATCGACTAGGCTATTGATGCTAATCAAGAATAAATATATCTTAAGTAGTCGGATATGCTTCCTTCTGGTAATTCCATACTTTTACAAAACCTCATTATAACTTTTCACTTATTTTATATGTATTCGGGGCATAAATGTCTGATAAACATAATAGTCCCAAAACAATCACAGAAATAATTAAGAAAAAATCATCTCTTACAACTGAGAACTGTTTTCGGAAGTATTAAAAACTGGCTGCAAAGTACCTTTTATAAGAGCTCAACACATTTGAATGTGAAAATCTGCTTGCCTCTTGTGCACCCCCATTAAAGTATATTGCATAACATGCCTCGATTCAATATCACATCGCCCATAAAATTTCAATTATTCAATCCATAATCTCGCGTCTTACTCATTATGATCGCAATTTCTTTAATCTCATTTTGAAATCTTCCACAAGCTCTTAAGCAACTTTTTGTTGCTGCCACCTCTTAAGTTTATATAACCACCCCACAAAAGAAAAAGAAAAAATCACTCCCACTCCCACTCCCCCAAATTGCAACAGCCAACAACAACGTGCAACATTTAATGGCAAGAGCAACAACAGCAACATTAAAGGTTTTAATTTTTTGTAACAGATACCCTCCCCCCAAAAATTGCTTGCCACCCGTTTGTCCTTGACGCAAGGCTGTTATAGCTGCCACTTCCTTTTGAATCCTGCTGCAAGGATGCGTGACAATATGTCGTTTAATTATACGCAGCGACCCTTTTTGCAACTTCATCTCTCCCTCCTTGCTGTTGCTTTTGTTGTTGTTGTGATTTCGCACACACATTTTAAAAGTCAATTATCCGCATATAACGCACATCGTTCACATGAACACACTGTGCGGCAGATAGGAGGAGGGTGGCGGGGACTGATGGAGGGTAAGGGTGCCACTGAAGTCCTTGCCATATTCTTTGCCACGCGTCAATTTTGGCGCTCGCCTTTTCAACTTTCTCCGCCAAGTCGAACAAAAAATTAAAACACACAACAAAAAAAAAAAAAAAAACAGCTTTCTTCAAGTAACTTTAATGCCGAAGACATAATACTCTCTGCAGACGAAAGCTCATTCAAGTTACACTTATTTCCATATTGTCTTAAAGCTTTCTTACAGTTATTTTAATAGTTAAAAATTTCATTTTTAATGAGAGTTTTTTGCACAAAAAATGTTTGGTTTCCATATCTTTTTTGTTAAATTTTACAAAGATATAGAAAGCTGATTTTATAGTAGATAATGCTGAAATCATGAGTTAGGAATTTTAATTTAATATTTATTCAAAGGTTAAACATTTATATTATTAACAAATTGATTTTTTATGATACTTTTTTTTATATTTTTGCTAACCAGGATAAACATATTTTCATATAGAAGGAAATCTTGATTTAGGAATGATTTTTCCAAGATATATACATATATAAGCAATTAACAATATTAACAATTAACAATATAAAAATGTAATTTTTGCAAATCTTTGCATTCCATATTGGAAAACCTTCATTTGCGACTTTCAGTCAGAATTATTTTTGGGAAGATATTTTTGCTTCGATTCGTTTCACAATTTGCAACACAATAGGAATACCCAATTGCTACACTTGCGATGAAAAAAGTTGATTCACTTTTATGGGACAGCGCCTTGGCATGCGAACAGCAGCAGCACAAACAAGCCATGCCACACCGTCCTCCCCTTGAATAATATGCCACAGAAGATGGGAGAGAAAAAAGCAGAGAAGGCCAACGGAACCAGCACTGCTTGAAGACAGCAGAAGCAGGCGGGTAGTGCTGGAGGGAGATGGGTGGTGGTTGAGTTCCTGAGTCGATACTAAAACCGATAATAACATAATCCGGTAGCTATATGAGTAGTTGTAGTTGTTGTTGTTGTTGCAGCTGTAGTTGTTGGCTTCACTAACGAACCAGATGCGAGCTTTAGTTACAGTTAACAAGACACGTGGCATGCCTCAGGAGTCAAGCGGTAGTCGAGCGGGAGCAGGCAGCAAGACAAGCCCAATAAGCATGTGGAAGTTGACACTGTGCCACACAGTGATCCATCGACAAATGGCTTATGGGTTTCCCAAATTATTCCTTATCGAAGCTAATCAATTAAGTACTTAAATTATTACTTAGCATTTTTTTTATTATTTAATAAATAAATAATAAATATATTAAGAAACTTAAATGACTTATTAACTGAAGTCTTTTTATTCTTAAAAAAAAATACATCAAAATCAATGTATACACAATCAGCACACTACTAAGAGTGGGAATTCATTGTATAGCTGTACTTAAGTGTTTCGTGCAACATGCAGAGATAGTTTCATCTATTTACAATCTCGATTACTTCATTTTTTATTGGCAAACACACAGAAATTGAATGAGAACCGCAAATTGTGCGGCTCAGTGTAGTTGTTCAATGTAATTGCCGAGGCAACTTCAGTCAAATAAGTACTTATTGAGAGATGTGGATGCGAGGAGAGTTGCAGGTGGAGTTGAGATGGGGAGAGGGAGCAGAAGTTGGGCCTGTTGGGCAGGCAGGCAGGCAGGCATTTGCCATGTAATTGGCTGCAATTTGCATAACAATTCTGCGACTGTTTTGCATAAGTCCTGCGACGATGCAACATAATAGCGGAGGCAGCACTTATTTTCACATTAGAAATTCCTTTTTTTGGTCCTACTGGTTGGGTGAAGCACAAGCAACATGCAGCAGTCAGCAGGCAGCAGGCGGCAGCTGAGGCAGCAGGCAGAGTCAATTATGTGCTTCGCTTGAGCTGCAGCACTTGGCACACACACACACACTCACACACACACACCGTTGCGATACAGAACTCAAGATGCAGCCTCATAAAAGTCACTGGCGGAAATGCAGCCGCATGAAAAACGAGAAAAAAAAGCGAATATTTTTGCTGAGCATACCAACTATTAAATACCCTTCCAGCGGCAAATCGTAATTTACATTTTTAATTGAAAAACATTTTAGAAAAGTCTATTTATTGGGCGATTATTCATTTGGGAACTAAATTATATTGTAGATAATTTTTGTAAAATAAACAAAATTTCTATCTGAAAGACATAGATGCTTGGTTTGATAAGGACATTTACACAAATAAAAAATATAATAAATAAATTATTTATTGTTATTATTTAAAGAAATGCAAAATCGCAATTTTTGTGCTTGAAGTCAGAGTTGAAAAAGTAGCAAAGATATCGAAAAATGTTGGAAATGGAAGAGTGAGAAAGCAATAAAATCAGGCAGGCAAAGTTATCACAACTATAATTGGGGAAAAAGTTTGCACTGCGACCTATGAGGTCTATTGTGCCCCGTTATCAAAATTAATACTGAATAATTTTATTACAAATTAACTTCTAAAGATAAAAATCTGAAGTTATATTTGCATTTTGTATTTCGAGTTGCGTCACGAGAGTTTCGACTCAACTTGTTTGTTGTTTTGCAGAGTAATCAATAAAATGCCTACACACTTCATGTAGAAATGCATACACCTTCGGCAAGGGCATTCAAATGAGCAGAAAGAAAATCTGGCAGCGGTAAGAATGCAAGTCATTTCTTTGGGAACAGCAAATGGAAAAAAATAACTGCGAACAAAAACCCCAAAATTGCTGTTCGAGCTCGCACAACGGAAGTGCGCTGCAATTGTACATCTGTGTGTGGGTGTGTGTGGGTGTGGGTGTGTGTATCTGTGTATGTGGCTTACTCATTCCATACCACATAACCACATAACCACACACTGCACCCCACCGCAGCAAGCCATCTTGCCATAAAAGTTATCAAAATTGAAATTTTATTTAAAAAGTTTCTCGCTTTGGCCTCGTCTGCTTGCATATGCACTCAAGAAGTTTATAAGATCTGCTTTAATAATGTCGAGTGCATGATTTATAAGCCCAACCCCTCACACACACGACACACATATGTACACTCGTCATTTCCGCTCGATGCACATACATGTATGCCTGCAACTTGTGTGGCTGCAACTGTGAAAAAATCTCATCAAGAGAAATTAAAACTTAAACACAAAGTGTTCCGGCTGCTGGGCTAAATAAATGATGAGGACTTTGATGAAGATGATTGCAAGATGCAGAGAGAGAACTGGTCTGCGCGGACAAGGTTTCCAACTGTGGTGATCAAAATTAAATTTTCTATTGGTGGAAAGTATATTTCAAAAAAAGTTGTTCATTTGTTTTGTATGCAAGCAAATTTTGAAGAAAAAAAATTGTGGTTTCCTAGCAGGGTCTCAAATTGAAGCGTATTTCAGTCCCATGAAGTGTAAACCTTTCGATAAAAGTTGCACAATAGTTTTAGGTATCCATTTCCGTTTCGGTGGTAGGTAAAAAAAACTCTGTTTTCGATTTTTAGTGATAAAATTGCTATTCCGGTTGCAGTTTGACACATTTTTATTTAAATCTGTACGAAATTGAACTTATTTCACAAAATTGTAAACATAGTTTCATGTTTTTCATTTATTTCCAATTTGGTATTTATTTTGGTTTTGGGTTTATTTGTCTTGAATTAATAGCTAAATTCTAAGAATCTCGCTGGCTGCTTTTCCTAGAATATTTTGCTTATATTTTGCAAATAAAATTCAGCAATCAATGCCATCATTAAACTTTTAAGTCAGATTTGAATAAAAAATAAAAAGAAAAACAGGAAACTTTCCAATACAGAGCACAGTATATCGAATTTGTCAGGAATATGCATTAAAAGCATTTCTTTGACGTTTCAACAGCTTGGAGCTATTACGCATGATTGGGTTTTAGCTTGAAATACAGTCGCAAAACCAGCCACATCTCCACGCTCCTATTATTTCAATGCCAGGTAGCAATTGCCTTGGCCCAAAAAAAAACAAAAAGAAACAAAAACAACAAAAATGGAAGTTAAATTAATCAAAATGTAATGTGGTGCCCATGGCAACTGTGAAGCTAGCTAGGCAGCCATGCCCCTGCCACTCAGGCCCCTTAAAATTAAGCTAATAAATTCACAAAAATGAGTTCGACGCTTAATTTGCCATGAGCATTTTTCATTTTATTTCGCGGCCTCTTAAGCCACACGAAACCAAACACGAAGTGGTCCAGGCCAAAGCCAAAGCCAACAACAAAATAATAAAAATAATCATAATAAGCGAGAATACAAGAAGTGAACAATAACGGGCCAAAACTGGACGCGGGAGGCAGCAGCAAGGATAATCGAAAGTAAACAAGCACAACAAGCAGAGGACTCTGGACTCTTGACTTTGAGATGCTCTCTACGGTTATTTAGTCAACTTCAAAATAAGCAGCGAAAATATACAATTAGTAAATAGAAAAAGGCTAATAACCAAAACTGAGCTGAGCTGAAAATGAGTTTCTGGCTAAAGTTTAAGGATTGTGGTTGTCTGGACAGAAACAATGAGTTAAATGTAATGATTTGATTGTTGTGTTGAAAAACTAATCAATTGCGAAAAAAGCTTCTATATAAAGCATGACCAAGTCAGTATGGAACTCGATTTCAATCTTTGTGGCACAGCCAAGGTTTTAAATGTTAAGATTAAGAAAAAATTCTTCAACATGGTTCTTCTCCACATAGGAATGAAAGAAAAGGGAAGAAAAACACAGGAGGTGTAACATGTTCTAGGTCTATCTAGACCTGATTTTTTTTGATTACGGGCATAGGTCGAAACTTCAAAATGCCATAACTTTGTCAAAACTCAACTTATTTTGAAAAGCGAGGGCTTTTTGATCATAGTTTTGCCCCTAAATCAATCGTACATTTAAAGTTGAAAACGTGATTTGGGGTCGGAAGACAAGTAAAAATTATAGCCTGAAAATCGATATATCGATTTATGGGCATAGGTCGAAACTTCAAAATGCCTTAACTTTGTCAAAACTCAACTTATTTTGAAAAGCGAGGGCTTTTTGATCATAGTTTTGCCCCTAAATCAATCGTACATTTAAAGTTGAAAACGTGATTTTGGGTCAGGAGACAAGTAAAAATTATAGCCTGAAAATCGATATATCGATTTATGGGCATAGGTCGAAACTTCGAAATGCCATAACTCCGTCAAAACTCAACTTATTTTGAAAAGCGAGGGCTTTTTGATCATAGTTTTGCCCCTAAATCAATCGTACATTTAAAGTTGAAAACGTGATTTGGGGTCGGAAGACAAGTAAAAATTATAGCCTGAAAATCGATATATCGATTTATGGGCATAGGTCGAAACTTCGAAATGCCATAACTCCGTCAAAACTCAACTTATTTTGAAAAGCGAGGGCTTTTTGATCATAGTTTTGCCCCTAAATCAATCGTACATTTAAAGTTGAAAACGTGATTTGGGGTCGGAAGACAAGTAAAAATTATAGCCTGAAAATCGATATATCGATTTATGGGCATAGGTCGAAACTTCGAAATGCCATAACTCCGTCAAAACTCAACTTATTTTGAAAAGCGAGGGCTTTTTGATCATAGTTTTGCCCCTAAATCAATCGTACATTTAAAGTTGAAAACGTGATTTGGGGTCGGAAGACAAGTAAAAATTATAGCCTGAAAATCGATATATCGATTACGGGCATAGGTCGAAACTTCAAAATGCCATAACTCCGTCAAAACTCAACTTATTTTGAAAAGCGAGGGCTTTTTGATCATAGTTTTGCCCCTAAATCAATCGTACATTTAAAGTTGAAAACGTGATTTGGGGTCGGAAGACAAGTAAAAATTATAGCCTGAAAATCGATATATCGATTTATGGGCATAGGTCGAAACTTCGAAATGCCATAACTCCGTCAAAACTCAACTTATTTTGAAAAGCGAGGGCTTTTTGATCATAGTTTTGCCCCTAAATCAATCGTACATTTAAAGTTGAAAACGTGATTTGGGGTCGGAAGACAAGTAAAAATTATAGCCTGAAAATCGATATATCGATTACGGGCATAGGTCGAAACTTCAAAATGCCATAACTTTGTCAAAACTCAACTTATTTTAAAAAGCGAGGGCTTTTTGATCATAGTTTTGCCCCTAAATCAATCGTACATTTAAAGTTGAAAACGTGATTTTGGGTCGGAAGACAAGTAAAAATTATAGCCTGAAAATCGATATATCGATTTATGGGCATAGGTCGAAACTTCGAAATGCCATAACTCCGTCAAAACTCAACTTATTTTGAAAAGCGAGGGCTTTTTGATCATAGTTTTGCCCCTAAATCAATCGTACATTTAAAGTTGAAAACGTGATTTGGGGTCGGAAGACAAGTAAAAATTATAGCCTGAAAATCGATATATCGATTTATGGGCATAGGTCGAAACTTCAAAATGCCATAACTTCGTCAAAACTCAACTTATTTTGAAAAGCGAGGGCTTTTTGATCATAGTTTTGCCCCTAAATCAATCGTACATTTAAAGTTGAAAACGTGATTTTGGGTCGGAAGACAAGTAAAAATTATAGCCTGAAAATCGATATATCGATTTATGGGCATAGGTCGAAACTTCGAAATGCCATAACTCCGTCAAAACTCAACTTATTTTGAAAAGCGAGGGCTTTTTGATCATAGTTTTGCCCCTAAATCAATCGTACATTTAAAGTTGAAAACGTGATTTGGGGTCGGAAGACAAGTAAAAATTATAGCCTGAAAATCGATATATCGATTTATGGGCATAGGTCGAAACTTCGAAATGCCATAACTCCGTCAAAACTCAACTTATTTTGAAAAGCGAGGGCTTTTTGATCATAGTTTTGCCCCTAAATCAATCGTACATTTAAAGTTGAAAACGTGATTTGGGGTCGGAAGACAAGTAAAAATTATAGCCTGAAAATCGATATATCGATTTATGGGCATAGGTCGAAACTTCAAAATGCCATAACTTCGTCAAAACTCAACTTATTTTGAAAAGCGAGGGCTTTTTGATCATAGTTTTGCCCCTAAATCAATCGTACATTTAAAGTTGAAAACGTGATTTGGGGTCGGAAGACAAGTAAAAATTATAGCCTGAAAATCGATATATCGATTTATGGGCATAGGTCGAAACTTCGAAATGCCATAACTCCGTCAAAACTCAACTTATTTTGAAAAGCGAGGGCTTTTTGATCATAGTTTTGCCCCTAAATCAATCGTACATTTAAAGTTGAAAACGTGATTTGGGGTCGGAAGACAAGTAAAAATTATAGCCTGAAAATCGATATATCGATTACGGGCATAGGTCGAAACTTCAAAATGCCATAACTTCGTCAAAACTCAACTTATTTTAAAAAGCGAGGGCTTTTTGATCATAGTTTTGCCCCTAAATCAATCGTACATTTAAAGTTGAAAACGTGATTTGGGGTCGGAAGACAAGTAAAAATTATAGCCTGAAAATCGATATATCGATTTATGGGCATAGGTCGAAACTTCGAAATGCCATAACTCCGTCAAAACTCAACTTATTTTGAAAAGCGAGGGCTTTTTGATCATAGTTTTGCCCCTAAATCAATAGTACATTTAAAGTTGAAAACGTGATTTGGGGTCGGAAGACAAGTAAAAATTATAGCCTGAAAATCGATATATCGATTTATGGGCATAGGTCGAAACTTCGAAATGCCATAACTCCGTCAAAACTCAACTTATTTTGAAAAGCGAGGGCTTTTTGATCATAGTTTTGCCCCTAAATCAATCGTACATTTAAAGTTGAAAACGTGATTTGGGGTCAGGAGACAAGTAAAACTTATAGCCTGAAAATCGATATATCGATTACGGGCATAGGTCGAAACTTCAAAATGCCATAACTTTGTCAAAACTCAACTTATTTTAAAAAGCGAGGGCTTTTTGATCATAGTTTTGCCCCTAAATCAATCGTACATTTAAAGTTGAAAACGTGATTTGGGGTCGGAAGACAAGTAAAAATTATAGCCTGAAAATCGATATATCGATTTATGGGCATAGGTCGAAACTTCAAAATGCCTTAACTTTGTCAAAACTCAACTTATTTTAAAAAGCGAGGGCTTTTTGATCATAGTTTTGCCCCTAAATCAATCGTACATTTAAAGTTGAAAACGTGATTTTGGGTCAGGAGACAAGTAAAAATTATAGCCTGAAAATCGATATATCGATTTATGGGCATAGGTCGAAACTTCGAAATGCCATAACTCCGTCAAAACTCAACTTATTTTAAAAAGCGAGGGCTTTTTGATCATTTTGTAGGGAAATCCAGATCAAAATAGAAAATGCATGTAGTAACTGAGCTGCTCTTACATCTAAGATGGTATCGCAGCAAGATTACCATCAAGGAACAGCCAGACTGCAACGAAAAGGAAACGCATTATTTCAAAATAAGTTAAGGGACTTAGCCTTGTCAGGAGGTCGCGCCTTCTCGTGTGCCACTCGACTCCAGTCATGCTCAGGTCGCCAAAGTTGAGATGGGTACCGGTCATGAAACCAGGAAGACTGCTGCCCATCAAAGTCATGCAGTGGGTGCAATCGTCGCCACTGCTGTAGTGCTTCCTCCTCACAGCTCTGCTGCCGTTGCCAGGGCAGCAAAATCCAGTTTGGAGTCCGCACTTGCATTTGCTTCTTTTCACGAGCTGACAATCTTCCGCTTCTCTGGACTGCCTTTCCAAAGTGGCGCAACAGCACAAAGTGGACGCGGTGCAGGTCGCCGCATATATGAATGCGTGCATACACTCTTTGAAGCCTGCTTCACATGTTCCGATAAATTTGCTGTCATACTCATCACTCGCCTAGCGATGCTGATTAAGAATATATATATATTATATATATATACCAATGCGTTACAAACTTGACGACAAAATTATAGCTCCATCTCCATCTATCTTTACTTATGTTACAAAATCAATATGCTTTTCTTTACCAAAAAGTTTCGTAACCAACACAAAACCAACACAAAATTAAAATCACAGGAAATTTAATACGCATATTAACATATAAATATAATATATATATATATAGATATATATATGTATATATGTATGTGTACTCAGCTCAAGCTGTGTAAATTTACAAAGTATGGCCGTAGTTAATTTACATAAAGTAGAAAATATTCTTTCCCGTCTCCTTTTTCTTGTCTTGCCTTACTTGCTACAAATCTGCCCCTTAACTCACAATCTGCATTTTTTATTCGCTGATTATTCACTTTTACGCTTACCATCTCTCTCACTCTCATTGTATCTCTGTCTCTGTTTCTCTTGCAGACTTGACTTTCGACCGGGTCGCGGCATTTACGATCTGCAAATTAAGAACACCTCGTACAATCGGGACAATGGACGCTTTGAGTGCCGCATCAAGGCCAAAGGCACCGGGGCCGATGTGCATCAGGAGTTCTACAATGTAACGGTGCTGACGGCACCACATCCGCCAATGGTAACGCCCGGCAACATTGCGGTCGCCACCGAGGAAAAACCACTCGAGTTGACCTGCAGCAGCATCGGTGGCTCACCGGATCCGATGATAACGTAAGAGCCCATTATAAATGCAAATTGATGATACACTTCTTTGGGCATACCCCGGCTTTTTTCCAGTGCTCTCAGGGTATATTATAAGTCTGAAATCAACTGTGTGACAGCTGAGGATTAGTCATGCTAACAGTGAGATTATCAGCGAAAAGTCACCATGACACAAAACAGTGTTAAAAATAATAAATAATTCTGCTGGACAACTGACAAGTTTTTTTTGTTTCAATATATTTCAATTTTATAAACTATAAAGTAACAATTACAGCAACATTAGTAATAATAATAAATATTTTTTTCTATACAAAAAAAAAATAAAAAATTGTAATTTAATTTAACGCCACTCATTTTTTGATCGTATTAAAACTACAAAATAATTTTTTAGTTTTTATAAGTATTTAAGCCAAGTTGATTATTAACAGCGTCAGTTGGCCTTAAAAAAACATGCTTATGAGTTTTTAATATCTATAGTATTTTTTATACACACGTAAAAGTAGGTTTTTTGCTGCAGATGAGATTACTACAATATATGATAATTTTGTTAACCTGCCCGCAAGCGTATTACAAATACGGCAATCAAAAGTTCACTTTTTATTTTAAGGTTTTTTGTTTTTTTTTCAGAGAGAAAGCTTTCATTTTTTATGTAGTAGTAAATACATATTTTTTTTGGGTGGCTTCAGCTGTCGTCGCTGGTGCTGTGGTCAGCGACAGTTTAAGCACATCCGGCGGCAAGTAAATCACTTAACTGGTCGCCTTCATTAATAATCCCCAAACCAGACACAATTTCGTTTATTTTTTTTTTTTAAATATTTTTTTTCGGCTCTAAATCGCTGTTTCTGCCACTCGTTTGCAGCTGGTTCCGGGAGGGTAGCAAAGTGCCGTTGCAGTCGTATGCGCTGAAGGGCGGCTCCAAGAACCACTACACAAATGCCACACTGCAGATACTGCCCAGACGGGCCGACGATGGTGCCAAGTACATATGCGTCGTTTGGAATCGTGCCATGCCCGAGGGTCATACGCTGGAGACCAGCGTTGCTCTAAATGTCAACTGTGAGTATAAAACCAGGGGGGAATTGGGCGGCCACTACACTCTCTAGACCTCAAATAGTACAGAGTGCAGCCAAAAAAAAATATAAAAAAATGTGTAGACCAAAAAAATAGTAAAGAAATGCCTGCCATAGACTCGAAATTTATGTCTTTGGTGGCTTTTTGTTTTATGCTTTTTAGTGGGCTCTCGCAAATTGTTCTTGCCGTCTTCTTTATGAAGTGTACAATATTTACGGTGCCAGGTGATATATATAAATGACAAAGTGCAAGAAACACAAAATTAATGCCACAACTTCTAAACAATGAAGTTTGTACATAATAAACAAGTTAGACTACTCTACACGAGACAGCTCGACTGGAAGATACTCAATATACAGTTGCTTATATAGTTGACTGTATGATTTTAGTTTGTTGTTTATGAAAATAATGTTTTCTTTATTCGATCTTAGTGAAATTTAATCAGTTGATCAATAAAAAGTCAGAGTAAAAAGTATCACTTTCATATTTGTTTGAACTTGCTTCTTTTATTACTATCGAGCATCGATTTGTATCGATATGCGCGAAACCGGGTGACTTATCGATAAAATCAATTAATTTTACCTTCTTTTAACCATTTTTAATGGGCTTAATAAAGTATATAGAACTGATACTATATTATATATAAATATAAACAAAGAAAATATAAATTTTAAATACATTTAAATATATTTTCTGAATCTAAATTTATATTTACTTAAACCATTTTCAACTTGAACTAAATTAAACAAAAGTTACTTAAAGTGGACATTTCTATCAACATTTGTTTTGTAAGCTTAATATGTATTTCATGTTGGCCTCTCTTTAATTAATTGTTGACAGGACTCTTAAAGTGTGTTGCATTGCACTCTCGCTTTCCTCACTTGGTGACTCCGTATTTTTCTTCTTCTTCTATTTCTCTATGCCACATTTTGTAATTAAATGCTGCAGCTTGCTGAACAAATGTTGCCCGTTGAGTTTGTCGCATGATCAACGTGACCCAAAAGTCCCACACGTGACAGACGCATAAAGTGTCTGGCATGCACACACACAAACATACATACACACACACACACACATACAAACAGAGACACACACACACAGAGTAGTTGATTGCTAGTTATTGGTTTCCACACACACACACACACACACACACAGAGTAAAAGCTGCTCCTGCGGCGACGAAGGCGTC
Source organism: Drosophila nigritarsus (assembly GCA_035044305.1). Classification (NCBI taxonomy): domain Eukaryota; kingdom Metazoa; phylum Arthropoda; class Insecta; order Diptera; family Drosophilidae; genus Drosophila; species Drosophila nigritarsus. Next base: position 3,684,412 of record JAWNMF010000133.1, on the reverse strand, counting down.
TCAAGTCTCAAGTCTCAAGCTGTTATATTAGCTGACAAGTCTTTAGTACAGCATGAAGCTGGTGGGTTGAGTATATACAGTAGGTATGGCAACCGTTTTGAGCGTTTTATCATTTTAGCCAATATTAAATTTCACGGCTGAGCCAACGCTGCGTATGCGCAATAAACTTGTCACGTTACTTGCATTTAATAAAAATCACTAAAAATGACAACAAATGAAATCTGCATCAAATTTATGCAATCAAAGCGAGTAACAGTTATGACTACACTCCACTGTTGCTAACCGGTGGAAAAATAAAAATAAGTGAAAGCGAAACAGTTTCCACAGGAGCAGCGGGAGGCGAGCAATAGGCGGGAGAGAGGCGCGCAAATATATTCATAGGAAAACATAAATTGCAGTCATTTTTATACAACACACCGGATTTGTAGACAAGCAACAACAACCGGGACATGTGAGTGTGTGGTTTGTGCTCGTGTGTGCGTGTGTGTGTGTGTATGTGTCACATGCAGCGTTCTCGTAACGTCAGCGTAACAAATATTTATAGTCCTTGCAGCAGCAGCAACTAAAAGCCATACAAAAAAACAACTATCCAAGAAAAGGTCCAACAAGAACGTGGAAAATTTGTAGTTTCACCCATAACTAAATGCTCTCTCAGCAAAAAATGTATAATGGAATACATAGCTTAATATATATAGAAATACATATGTATAGCAAAAGAATAAATTATTGCTGTGCTTGAGTTATATGTCTAAACTAAATATAACTCAATTTAAACTTTTTGCGCAAATTATTAACTTAAAAATATATTAATACAACTAACTCGAAAATTAGACCTGAATTTGACTGAGTTTAAATTGACGGCTTGGCTTAGATTTGCGGAAACATTATAAATAATAATTATATAAATAATAAGTAAATCTAATTGAGTTACTGAGTTTTTTTCTATATATAAAAATGAATATGTATAAAAATCAAAATACTTTTCCAATTGTACAGAGAACTTCGTGGGGGTGCCATCGCCATCTGCAATGGGTTAATTAAATTTAAATATCTGGCAATTAGTAAACAAACACAAATTAAATTTAGGAAAAAAGAAGAAAAGAAAAACAACTAGTTATAATTATAACAGTTACAAGCTTCAAGACTTCTCAAAATTAAATTGAAATGAAAATGTGAACTGGATTTAATTAGATGAGCAAAAACTTGAAGATTTCCAACAAAAGTTACGCAAATTATGCAAATTAAGCAAATTGCAAAAATAATCCTTTGAGACGTTACAAACTTAATGACAAATTTGAAAGCACACCTAACCGGCATAAAAAGGTATTATAGAAAGCTGGTTAAACTCCTACTTTTTCTTGCTCTGTACACACACACACACACACGAAACGAGTGTAGTAGACAGCAAAACAGACAAAACACAATAAATGACAAACAAGCAAAAAGTGGAATATGAAGACACGAAACAGGCAGCAACTGAGAAATTCAAGTTAGCACAGCCAAAGAATTCTAGGCACAAATACTTGTAAGTCTGCGTGTGTGTGTGTGTGGGGGGCGTTGAAGCAATTTTGGGTTTAGTATTTATGATGCTCATTTAAAATCCATTAGCAGGCATAGGCCACAGCAGCAGCAGGAACAGCAGCAGCAGCAGCAGCAGCAGCAAATAAAAGGCATAGAGAACACATAACAGCAAGCAGCCAGGAGCCGAGCACATTGGCCATAATGTGTGTTTGGGCCACCAGCCAAAGTCAAAAGTGCCTCCAAGGTGCATTTAGCCGGAAGCCAAATGTGTTTTGCTGCCTTGCGCCGCTTTCCCATACGAGCTATGCCACTGGGCCAACACACACACACACACATACAAACACACACACAAACACACCCAGGGACCTCAACCTGGCCAAGGCGATTAACAACAATTGAATTTTGAGCGCAAAGGCTGGTCCCAGGCCAACATGTCCGGGCACCAGGTTAAAGTAACCCCTTGCCACAGTTTGAGAGCCATTGTTCGATGCATGAATTGAGCTGGAAATTGATTTAGACAACTTGGACTCATGGTGTGTGCTTGCGATATCAATTATGCAACGATTCTTGGCAGGCAACTCAATTGGATATGTTTTCAAGTGCTTAATCTGACTACCTGCAGCGAAAAGTCGGTCTTGTCGACTTGAGGATTAAATATTCCTTTTGAGGTCAGAGATGCCTTCTTCAATACGTTACACACATCATAACACATTTTAATAAAAGCAAACATTTGCCAACAATGCAACTTGAAAGCAACTTCACATCAATTACCAAAAAACCTCAACGACAACAACATGCCTTGAAAAACACAGTTTACGAAGCACTGTTGAGAAAAGATATGAATGCATTCGGCAAGCAAAGACGACGTTGTCGGATGTCTAAAGCCTCACTTTGATTGTGATGGATAAGCAATTGGCAATATTAGACACTGACAGTAAACGAAAGAAAGAACACACACACACACATATATATGTATATATATAGCCAGATGCATACTGACAAATGACAGAGCAATTTTTAATTGAAAATGTTTGCTTGGATTCTTGGCTTCCATTTGCTCACCCTTCTCGCAGCCCGTTCACTGTTGCTGTTACTGTTGATCTTTGTGTGCATTGCGTGTCGTGCCTGCATTTGATTGATTTATGTGCCAGCAAAGCCACTGCGTTTTTTGCACAAAACAAAGAAAACAACTTCAGAGACAAAAATGCGAAAAATAAAAAAGACAACAATATATTTTCACTGGCACTGGGCAAAAAATAAACTCCCAATGCGTCATGTAGTCAATGTCAACGGGTGTTGAGTGTTTTATAACGTGCAAAAAATCATCGAATGAAATTATTAACATTTTACGACCACACCACATTCAATCCGTGTGTGTGTGCCAATCAAAAAGTGTTACAACCCGCTGAGCGCAACAAATATGATAAAGAGACTGAAATTAGTGAGACGTACCATCGAAAATGAGGCTGGCTAATTGCGCATACGCAGCGTGGCGCCACATAACTGACAGCGTCGTGACTCGACGTGGAGATACCCCTTAATCAATTGTAGACTACTTATGATCGCCTTGGAAAATGCTTTTGATTCAAGCTCCAAACAAACAGAATGGAATGAGAAACTTTACTCGTTCATTAAGTTGTATTCGAAACTCAATTATTTTCGGTTCAATAAAAAGCAACAAGGGAAAATAACGTTTATTTTAAGCGCATTCTGTCCCAAAGGCGCTTAAGTGCGGCTTAGGCTTTAAGCGTCTAAATCCGAATTATGCAAAATGGAGATTCACTTTTTTAAAATAGATTAACGTGTAAAACAAAAACACATTTTGGTTCGTGTTTCGGTCCGGTTCCGGTAAAGAAGGTGAATTACATCGAAATGAGTAATAATATATGCTGTATTCAAATATTTAAATGTCTCAAAATTATACTCAATTTGAACAAAATTCAAATTTACATTCAATAATATATTTTATGCTAATTCAATGAATTCACAATGCAATGCAACCTTATCAAATATTTTTGAACTGCTTCAGCATATTTTAAGTCACTTTAAGTAAGACAGTATTACCACCTTGAACTAACTAAAATCAAGAGTGTATACACTTGATTCAAGTAAGTCACAAAAGTGAGCAGTGCTTTGTAATAGGTTGCTGGGTATAACTAATCCTGGTTATACCATAAAAGCAACAGCAACAACAACAGTTATGAAAAGCAGTTGGGTTGCACAGACGTGCGAGGCACGTTTTCACATATTTTCAGTTGTGAATGGCACTAGAAATTCAAATATCTGCATTTGTGTATGTGTGCATGTGTGCATGTGTGCATGTGCGTGTGTGTGCGTGTGTGTCCTGGTTGAGTTTGTTGTGGGTGCGGATTGTCAGTGCATGGCGCGTGACTTTTGTGCAGTTGCATGCAGTGCACGTAATAAGCCCAGCCACGATTTGATGCCGTTCGCCTAGAGTCCTTGGCCAAAAAGTCGCCGGCGACGAAGACAAACAGGACTCATGTGTCGTGGGTCTGTTGAAGTGGAAGGCAAAGCCGTTGAAAAGACATTTCAATTTGAATAAACAGAAAAGAAAAAAAAAACGCAATAGACAAGATGCCACGCAAAAGAGAATTGGGGTTGGGGTCGGGGTAGGGGCGGGAGGCCAGCATCCATCTCAGCACTCAGGTGGCATGCAAATTCCGTGCAGCGGCAAACATTTCTGACAATAATGCGCTTTCGGCGTGAAATTTCTTGGCACACAAAAACCAAAATGGAATTGCAGCCAACGACAACACAGAACAAACGATGCGGCAACAAAATTCCATTTTTGATTCGTTGGTCAAATATTTGCATAAAGCATTTTTGATTCGATTATAAAACGCAAACAGGCCACGTTAATCGCTCAATCATTTGATAATTTTGCTCGTTGCTCGCTGAAGTGTTGTGTAACAGTTCAAAAAATTGTTGATCAGTTGAATTCAGCTTTAAAAGATTTATAGTTAAAATAACCAGATAAGTAAATATACATAAATGAGAGATATTCCTTAAATTATAAGGGTATTTGCGCCTTCTGTTCAACTAAATTATTTGAAGACTCGAGTGCAAAAGTTGTCTTTTATTATATTATTATTTATATTTATTTCTCAATATCACTTTTTTTTAATTTATTTATTTTTCAAACATGAATTTTATTCTCGAATCTGTTTTGGATTGAATACAAATGAAACTTCCGTTTCACTGGCAAGCATTCAATCCAGACAGTTATAAAAAGGGTGCAGTTTTTGCTTAGATAGTCGAATTTTTTTGTTGCTCCTGTTTACTTGGGGCCCAGCATCTCCTCGGGTCGCACCCAATCGTTGAACTGCTGTTCGGTCAGATAGCCCAGATTAATGGCCTCCTCCTTGAGCGTGGTGCCGTTCTTGTGCGCCGTCTTTGCTATCTTGGCCGCCTTGTCGTAGCCAATGTGCGGATTCAATGCAGTCACCAACATCAGCGACTCGTTCATGATCTTCGCAATGCGATCCTTGTTGGCCTGAATGCCATTGACACAGTTGGCCGTAAATGTGCGACTGCCATCGGAGAGCAGACGGATGGAGCGCAGCACATTGGACACAATTACAGGCTTGAACACATTCAGCTCAAAGTGTCCACTGGCACCGCCCACTGTAACGGCCACCTGGTTGCCCATAACCTGTGCCGAGATCATGGTCAGCGATTCGCACTGTGTGGGATTCACCTTTCCAGGCATAATGGAGCTGCCCGGCTCATTCTCGGGCAATGAGAGCTCGCCGAGACCGCAACGTGGCCCTGAACCCAAAAAGCGAATATCGTTGGCTATCTTCATTAGGCTGACGGCAATAGTGTTGAGCACGCCGTGCACCTCCACCATGGCGTCGCGGGCGGCCAGCGCCTCGAACTTATTGGGCGCCGTCACAAAGGGCAGCGAGGTGAGCTCGGCAATCTTGGCGGCGCACTTCTCGGCAAAGCACTTGCGTGTATTAAGTCCAGTGCCGACGGCTGTGCCGCCCAAAGCCAGCTCATAGACGCGCGGCAGGCATGCGTCGATGCGATCGAGGGCATAGGCCAACTGCTGGGCATAGCCACTGAATTCCTGGCCGAGGGTCAGGGGCACCGCGTCCATGGTGTGGGTGCGCCCAATCTTGATGATGTCCTTGAACTCATTTGACTTGGCAGCGAGTGCATCGTGCAGCGTCATAATTGCCGGCTTCAGATTGTTGTTCAGCTCGAGGGCGACCGAGATGTGTATTGCCGTTGGGAAGGTATCGTTGGAGCTCTGCGATTTGTTCACATGATCGTTGGGATGCACTGGCGTCTTGGAGCCCAGTTTGCCGCCCATCAGCTGAATGGCGCGATTGCTGATAACCTCGTTGACGTTCATGTTGCTCTGGGTGCCGGAGCCCGTCTGCCAGATGACAAGTGGAAAATGATCGTTGTACATCTTGCCGGAGATGACATCATCCGCTGCCTTCGAGATGGCCTCGCTCACCTCCTCATCGAGTCCAAACTCCTTGTTGACCTCGGCGGCGGCCTTCTTCAAAATACCCATTGCCTTAACGACGGGTTTCGGCATGCGTTCCGTCGAGCCGCCAATGGGAAAGTTGATCAAGGAGCGCATCGTTTGTGCGCCATAATATTTGTCAGCGGGCACTTTCAGCTCGCCAAATGTGTCGCTCTCCAAGCGATATTCCTGTGACGCCATACGAACACTCGTCCTTGGTTTTGTCATCTGTTGGACGCCACGTAGCGTGGAGCGTTGCAAAAGCGGTAGCACCATTTTTATAAGATATTAATAGTTAAATACATCAGTGACAACTAGAAATAAAATCTGTCAATACTTCACCAAGCACCTGGCAGCCTAACACGATTATCGATTAAGTTAAGGAAATACATTTTTTGATTTATATCATTAAATGAAGCTCTTAAGTTTAATAAAGCCGTTTGCTTATCCACAAAATAAATAGACTTTAGATATGGTAAAAAATATCAAAGATATTCTTTTAAAGTTCAATAGATAAAATTATATTTATTTTGTGCTTTCCGTTTATAAAGATTATTTTATTGGCGGAGTGAAGAGATCAGCTCATCTCAAACTTCTTTTAGGTTAATAAAATTGCTATAAATTGTTAAATAAACTTGCAGCACGACTTCGAGTAAGATTTTATATAGTAAATTATTAATGAATTATAAAGATGCAGCTTATATATATACATAACAAAAGACTAAAGGTATTTCTTAAGGGCACTAAAGAAAACATTTCCATTGTTTTTATGCTGTTTTACTCGCTCAGTGCTTTCTGTTTAGCAAGCAACTGCATTAGTTCAACACGTTGTTCTTGGCTCCCTTATGCATTAACACTAATCGATTACATGCCTATCGATTGCATTAGAGAACATGATTTGAATATATCAATAGTTAATTGACAGCCGAAATGTGGTGAAGCTGTATTTTTAATAATTGATGCCACTGGATATCAACTAAAGACACATTGAGAAACGAAATGCTTTGGATTGCATCCCTGCGGCAGCTAAACTACAACAACAAAACGAAGAAGCAGCAGGAAGGAAGAAGAGCAAACAAGGACAACAACAAGGAGACCTGAGCCCTGTTATTGCTTGCCAATATCGAGGAGAAGCCTGTTTCAGCGCGCCGGCAGCGAGTTTTGTGGCTTGTCCATTTTGATTATGCCGTTGCCAAAGGCAAGAGGCAAAGTGCCAAAAAACCAAAGGACCAAATGTCCTCTGCCAAAGCAGAGTACAAAAGCTTTTTGCAGCAACTTGGTGGAGTCTAAGAACAGCAGGTAGCCTCAGGGAGCGATACAGACACGTGCTAATGCCGCACACAATTGCAATTAGTGTCAGTGTGTGGGCATCGTGTGCCAGCTCTGTGCCAGGCTGCCTCTGCCTGGCTGTTGCATCCTGGCGCCAGGACATTTGCATAGCCACACAGCAAGCAGCAAGCTGCAAGCGGCACCATAAAAGGAATGCCAACAACAAAAGCAACAACTGTTGCTCTCCAGCAACAACAAAAAATTGCACAATATCAAGGAGTTAGCAGATAGAAAGTTGGCATCGCTCGGCATGTCCTTTTTTGTCCTGCCTGGTTGTTATGCTTGAAGATTGTAGCTGGCAGCGCTTTCGACTCTCAGCTTTCTTAAGCTGATTTTAACTTTTGACGTTGGCGCCGCCAGCTGTTTAGCTTCTTGGTTGGACGTTCTACACTTGAAGAAAATGCTGCAAAAGAAAATTTAAAAAAATTAAACATTTGTTCAAAAATAAAATTAAAGAATTCCTGAAGCGAGTTTCCATTATTTTTTCTCTGTAGAACTGAACTGCAGCTTGGCAGCGATGAACAATTTAATGAATGCACAACATTGTTCTCACCTGCAGTTGAAATTTCAGTTGTTAACTTTAGAGACTTCAGTCTTAAGTCGCCCAAACTCAAATTATCTGCACACAAGTTGTAAAATGCTTTGCTTTACAGCTCATCAGAGCAATAAAGGGGGCATGGTGGAGGGGTGGTGGCGGTTGGGGAGCGATGGTGTATTAAAAACTTAACAGCTTTTATGACAAAGCAAATTAATTGCTGCCCAATTTCAATTAACTGGCAGCAAGCAGAAACAAAAACGAACTGCAAAGTTCTCAACCAACTTCATCAGCAACCGCAAGGATCGACTGAATGTTGTTGTTGTTGTTGTATGTGGGACTGTTGCAGCTCAAAGCCAATTCAATTAATTTCAATGGCCATGCATATGACACCTATGGTCCACTACACATTCACACACACACACACCCAAGTGCAGTGCCAGCGAGATGAGTTTCCCACCGCGCAAAAAAGTAGGCAATACTTTTTATAAGCAATGCAAGCGAATGTTAAAAATTGGCAAAACTGGGTTACCGATGCATAGGGAGTGCTTGGCGAGGGGGGCAGGCAGAGTTTGGGTGTGCTGAGCTCGCTGACAATTGTAAGGTTCAAAAATAGCAACTGACAGTTACATTCAGCAAGAAAGCTCCTTTCAACAATTCAATTTCTGGCTTACCGCCGCCGCCAATCGTTACTTTAATCAACCAACCGTAAGCGGTTTCGATAGAAACTCATAAACATAAGAATGAACTTCTGGCGAGTTTCCAAATACCTTGGGCAACTTGTAATTAGTTGATTATTTTTACTGACTACTTAACAAGGATCTGGGGCTGACCTCCCTTGACCGCTAAGCCTTCACTTTGATGAAAGCTGAACCGTTTTTGAATAAGTAACAACGACTTACTTAGACAAGATCTCAATAAGATATTCTTTTAAAATTTCTAACCCCGAAATATCACTTTAATTTCAAATAAAACCAACCGATTTTGGGAGATACATACTCGATATCCGATTGACAATCTTAATTACAAGATTAAGATTATTTTTCTTTTGTGAATTTGTTTCGAAGCAGAAAGTTCTTTCAAATCTCAATCAATCTCAATTGGATGTATTCCAAGTGTCATTCAGGTGGCTTTAAGACTGAGACACTAGTTTGCATAGAAACTGGCAGAAAAATGGACGGCCAGCTGGACGTTGTCTTCATTGTTAAGCTTTAAGCTCTAGAATAAAACAATATTCGCATAAAAAGTCAAGTTAAATATGTGTTCTATATAACTATCTTTGGAATAAATGAACATTGTGAGCTTCAGACTCATAAAACAAATGAACCCAAAAACACGCAGCTAAAATAACAATTGAAATGTGTTTCTGCTGAGCAAGCTTACTTTAAATGTTTAAGCAAACAACGCATTGAAATGTCGTTTCAATATTTATTCTGATATTTGGCTGTCCCACAGCGGGGCATAAACCATCGTAATGGTTGGCTGATTGCGTTGTGGGGGGGGGGGGGGTGGAGGAGGGAGGCAGGTATGGCAAATGCTACATACGAATGCAGGTGTTGCAAGCACGCGCAGCGGAAGTCACGTGACGTGTTGTGTGACACGTACGCCACAGCAGCAGCAGCAGCAGCAGCAGCTGTATCTGCTTCTGTTTGTTGTCGCTGTTGCTGTTTCAATTTGGCCAAGACATGACGTGGAAGCGAGGTAGGCGTGGTTGGGGTGTAAGAGCTGTAGGATTAAAGCAAATGCAAACTCGCCTCATTAAAATAACTCGGAGCTGCTGTGTGTGATACATCCTGTGGCAGGAATAACGCTCGGGACTCGGCCCAGTTCCGGGTTAAATAATTTAATTTGGCTGCTAAAATGGCCAACGGGCTTAAGTAAAGACCACGCGGCGTATGAGCAACGCTCGCTCATTTTTATTTAACGCCCGCCTAGCCGGAAGCCAGTACCTCGTTTGGCTCCAGTAACAAGGTTTGCTAGTGCGGCTTAGTTCCGTGGGGAGCCCAGGTGCTGCCAGCCGTTGCAAGTGCAGGCAACGACGCATGTTGCATGGCGATAATGTAGCCGGTCATAAAATCACAATGCCTCCCCGCGTTCCACCAGGGCGTGGCAAACATGCATGTGAACAGCAGCAGCGCAATGCGGCCCTGCCAACTCGTTAAAAATAAAAAAAAAACAATGAACTAAACAAAGCCGGAGACTGAAAAAAAATTATATACCCAAATCACATTGAAATGGCGTAAGAAGGCTATAATGAAGTTGTGCACAAGCATGTAACAGTCAGAAGAATGTTTCTCCGAACCGAAGGAGTATATATATATTCATGATCAAAAAAATATGAAATAATATTTAAGCTTAGACAGTCTAATACGTATATGGAATTCATGTGCAGTCAAATTTATTTTTATCAAGTAAAAATTTAAAAAATATTTTAAAATAATTTAAAAATCTTAAATCTTAAAACATAACTGAGTTTACTGATTAAGATTCAGCGTTACCATTCACTCAATAATTCTTACACATTTTATAAAATTCCTATACATATTTAAGTTTTCGTTTTTAACCATATAAGTTTTCAGGTAATAAGTAATAAACTAAAGCAAGTGTGAAAATCAAGATACCTTTAACGTAATAGAAAAAATGAGAAGAAGGTAGGAAAAATATGAAAAATTGCGCAACCAACTTCATGGCGAATGTCAGCAAGTTTGTGGCATGGAAGTGGGGCTAGATGGCCCTTAGATGGCAGTAACACCCATCAGCGTGAAACTGTATGGCTGGTTGGGCATAAAAATGCCACGGGGAGAGGGGTAAAGTTTTGTTTCTGTGCGCACGTTGACAGGCGTTGCTCATTAAATTTTATTTTATAATTACACACACCAACACACCAGGCACACACACACACAACACCCACAGGCGCAGACGCATGTACAGTTTTTGTCCGGACTTAATGTGTTGGTTGCCTCGTAATTGGGCACAGAGCAGACGCAGTTTTTGATATGCCCCCGATTTTGTGGCAGTTTAGAATATTTTTCGCTCGTTCAAAAGCAACAACAACAACGGCAACAATAACAACAACAACTTTGGAGCTGTGCACAATAATGGGCATTTAAGTATTTGGTCAGTGGGTGATTAAAGTAAAGTGTTTCAAAAGTTAATTGGCACTGAAATAACAACCAAAACACAAAAACAACACGCATAAAAACAACAACAGCTAACATAGTTAAGACCTGTTATGTTAGACGCTTGACCAACCACCAGCCAAGTGGCCCAAAGCCAGCCCATATACCGACTTGTAGTGAACGTTAACTATCGGCACATGGTTGCCATTTAAGCTGAATTGCCTTCGGCACATTGGTTGAGAGACATCCAAAATTATTTGATTTAAAATACTAAACAAAATACAAATTATTAAAAAAATTCACATTTTATTCTAAGTTATTTACATATGCATAGAGAAACATTTAATTAGTTAATCAAAAAATACTTTAAAAAAAAAAAAAGAAGTGTTTTCATTCAAAATTTCAAGAACACAAAAAATGCATTTTTTCTAAAAATACAGAAAAATATTTATATGCAAAATATAAATCAATATTTAACTTATTATTATTTTAATAAGTTTTTTACATATCCAGCTTTAATTTCTTTATTAATCTATGTTAATAGAACAAAAAAATTTTACAAATTAATAAAATAATATTTTTTTAAATTTAGTAAATAGTTTTGTTGAGTTTGATAAGACAAGAAAAATTATTTTTTTAAATTGTAATTCATATACTTCTACAATCAGAAAATGTAATAGTAGTGTAATGGAAAGAATAATGGGTTAACAACCAGTGTGCTGTGGGCAATGTACTTGGCTGTAATGGTTGAGCAGACTCCGCCTTTTTTTTGGTAGTTGTTGCGGCTGTTAGACCTCATATTGATGTTATTTAAAAATGTCGATGGTTCACGTCGAACTGAATGACGGGCCGTGTAATTGAAAATAACTATTGGCAACCTAATGGGCACACTTAACGCACCCGACATTTTCGACCTTAATTACTATGTGGATGCTAACCCCAAATTCGAACCAACTAAGTTAATATCCAGAATTACCTTACCTAATCTTGTGTTCTGATTTCTTTATTGCAGATTATCCACGCGTTGAGGTTGGGCCACAGAACCCGTTACGCATTGAACGCGATCACATTGCCAAACTTGATTGTCGGGTGGACGCCAAACCGATGGTATCAAATGTTCGCTGGTCACGCAACGGCCAATACGTGAGTGCCACGCACACTCACACGATCTATCATGTGAGTCGCCATCATGCCGGCAAGTACACCTGCAGTGCCGACAATGGCTTGGGCAAAACCGGCGAAAAGGACATCATATTGGATGTGCTCTATGCACCGATTGTGACCATCGAGTCAAAGACCCACGAAGCCGAGGAGGGTGAAACTGTCCTGGTGCGCTGCAATGTGACGGCAAATCCCTCTCCAATTGCAATTGAGTGGCTGAAAGAGGGTGCACCCGATTTCCGCTACACGGGTGAACAGCTTACACTGGTCTCGGTACGGGCTGAGCATGCGGGAAATTATATATGCCGCTCGGTGAATCTCATGCAACCTTATAACTCAAAGCGTTTAGAGGGTGTTGGCAACTCGACCGTTGCACTGCTGGTCCGTCATCGACCTGGTCAGGCGTACATCTCGCCTAATAAGCCGGTAGTGCATGTGGGAAATGGCGTTACACTCAGTTGTTCGGCTAATCCACCGGGCTGGCCAGTGCCACAGTATCGCTGGTTTCGCGACATGGACGGTGAGTTGAGCAACACGCAGAAGATACTCGCTCAAGGGCCGCAGTACTCCATACCGAAGGCACATCTGGGAAGCGAGGGTCGTTACCATTGCCATGCCGTCAATGAGCTGGGTATCGGTAAGATGGCCACTATTGTGCTGGAGGTGCATCAGCCGCCACAATTCCAGGCCAAGTTGCAGCAGCACATGACTCGACGTGTTGGCGATGTTGACTATGCCGTCACTTGTAGTGCCAAAGCGAAACCGACTCCGCAAATACGCTGGATCAAGGATGGCACGGAAATATTGCAATCCCGCAAACTCTACGAGATACGCAACACGCCCATGGATGCAGGCGGAGGTGTGGTGACCATACAAAGTATTCTACGCTTTCGTGGCAAGGCGCGTCCAAATGGGAATCAATTGTTGCCCGGCGATCGCGGACTCTTCACGTGCCTCTACGAGAACGATGTGAACTCGGCCAACTCATCGATGCATCTGCGTATTGAACACGAACCGATTGTCCTGCATCAATACAATAAAGTTGCTTACGATATGCGTGAGTCCGCTGAGGTTATTTGTAAGGTACAAGCCTATCCAAAGCCAGAGTTTCAGTGGCAATTCAGCAGTAATCCCTCCCCACTGACCATGTCCTCGGACGGGCACTACGAGATCAGCACACGCATGGAGAACAATGATATCTATACATCGATTCTACGCATTGCCCATCTGCAGCACTCGGACTACGGAGAGTACACCTGTCGTGCCGTCAACCCCCTGGACACCATACGCACCCAGATACGCCTGCAACCGAAGGGTGCACCAGAGAAACCAAATGCATTAAAGGTATCGTAACCATTTCTTGATTACTTGTTAAGAATTGTCGAAATTTCTTTTACAAAATTTGGTAAATAGGAAAAATGTTTTAATTTTAAAGATGTAACAGATGTAATCATAACATGGAAATCGAGCCAGAATAGTATCTTCAACTTTAAATGTAGCATTGATCTGGAATTCAAACCATGATAAAAAAATTCCTGGTCTGCAAAATTCAGTTGTGTCTCTTGTTTTCGATGTAAACCAAACTAAAGCACCTAAAAACTAATAAGTTAAAGTTGGCTTAAATTTTATGTCTTTTGAGGTATTTAATTCTTACTTACTATTATTGTTTTTTTTTATATATTATGTATGTGCATTTAAAATAGGTGCTCGAGGTGGCCCACAATTATGCAGTGCTCAATTGGCAGCCGGGCTTCAATGGCGGTTTGCTGAACACCAAATATTTGGTCAGCTATCGACGGGTGGCAACGCCACGTGAACAACTGTTGTCAGATTGCTCTGGCTTGGCTTATACAGCAGCCAGCTATCAGTTGAGCAGCGCTGGATCGGGACAGGGTGGTGCCCACGAGTGGATTGAGTTCAATTGCTTTCGCGAGAATCCGTGCAAGTTGGCGCCACTCGATCAGCACCAGAGCTACATGTTCAAGGTGTACGCACTGAATGCCAAAGGCACTTCGGGCTACTCCAACGAGATACTGGCCACCACCAAGGTGAGCAAAATACCACCGCCTCTACACGTCAGCTACGATCCCAATTCGCATGTGCTGGGCATCAATGTGGCCGCCACTTGTCTGTCTCTGATTGCCGTTGTCGAGTCGCTGGTTACTCGAGATGCAACAGTGCCCATGTGGGAAATTGTGGAGACTCTAACGCTGCTGCCATCGGGCAAGGAAACGACCTTCAAGGAGGCCGTCATCAATCAGATTGCACGCACCGCTCACTACACCACAGCAACCACGTCGGGCAGGAGTTTAACTCCTGGCAGTGGCCAGCTGGGAGAGGATCGCACCATGGCACTGGCAGAGACGGCGGGCCCAGGACCGGTAGTGAGGGTCAAGCTATGTCTACTCGCCAATCATGAGCATTGCGGTGCCTACGCCAATGCCGAAAGTAAGTATATAAAATATATTTATTTAAATATATACAAAAATTATGGATTAAAAAAAAAACCAGCTAGAAATGTTGAAAAATTACGTACATTTTATTTATGTAATTTAATGAGTATCTTATAAGTCAACATATCTTGAGATTAATTAGCAATTAGTTAAGCTTTAAACACAATTCAATTTTCGGTTAAGGTTCCGAGTTTTTTTTTTGCTATAGGTTTCAGTTCCGGTTTGATTTGGTTCTGAACTTCAAAAGGTTCTTTTGCGCTAATTTCCAATTTAATTTTTCTAAACTTTCAACAAATTCACTAAGCAAAACGTGAAAAATGTATTCCATGGAAATGTTTAACTTTTAGAATAAAACTCACTGCTATGTAATAAAGTAAAATCAGCAATTTACAAGTATTTAAATCACCAATTGCAACTAGTTAATTAAATAGCAGCCATATTTAACTTTAATGCTAATTAAATGCATCAGCTTGGCGCACAAATTACCAGTGGTGGAAACTAAAGCGAAAGCCCACCAAAATTCGGACAGTTTGTGGCAATGCAATAAATCAACATCAAACGCTTCTCCCATTGCAGTTGGTAAATCCTACATGCCACACAGCTCCTCGCTGACCACATCCGCTTTGGTGGCCATCATCATCGCGGCACTCTCATTCCTTGTGCTTGTGGCACTGCTCTACGCATTCTGTCGCTGTCGCCGCACGCATGCGGCCAAGAAGCATGCAGCTGCAGCGGCGACAACGACAACAACAGCAACGGCAACAACAACAACAACAACGGCAACAACGACGTCAACGCCAGGAGTGATTCAAGGCGCCAAAGACTACGATGTGGATGGAAAGCTTAATGCTGCAACGGGAGACGCTTCGCAGCAGCAGCAACAGCAGCAGAAGTTGCAGCAAACATTGCTGCCACCACCACCACCGCCATATTATCCGACGGGCAGTTTGGACAGCAAGCAGCTGGATGCTGGCATGGAACTCACTCTAACAGCACTTCACGATCCCGATGAGCAGCTGAACATGCAGCAAAGCGAGATGCACCAGCAACAACAACAGCAACAGCAGCAGCAGCAACAGCAACAACAGTATCCAATGCAGGCCAAGTCCTCGCAAGGACTCTACCAACAGCCGCATCCAAATGGCTATGGATATCATGTGACAAGTGCCATTGGCATCGATGGCGAAAGCTATCAAGTGCTGCCCTCCTCCGTCTCTGGACACCATGGCGAGTGTAAGTAGACAGCTAGGCACACACTGCAAGTGCATCTGGGTTTTGGAAACGGGTTGGCTGAGTGTTCATTAAGCGACGTATTTTGTATACCCTGTACACATTGTAAACGGAATTAGATGGGAGATAGCGACAGCCTTATTAAGCGCATTTATTATTGAACAGTTATGATCTTATTTCTATCTGTCTACCCATCTATCCATATGTTCATCTGTCCGCTTGTCCGTATTATTTTCCCTTATAGACAAAAAGTTCGAACCATCCATTTTTCTATCAATCTATATATCTCTTTTAGCTGTCTGTCTGTATTACTCTTATAATTAAAATGCAAACTAAATTAAATTAGGTACTCAATTGGAAACTCACAAATAAGTCAGTAAACCCTGCTTGTGTGCAGGGTGTTCGTTAGTCGGTCACTCTCGACTCGTGTGCACTTTAACTTGTTTTGTTTTCGAATGGGGCAGCCTAGATTTATGGCGGCCATTTTGACGCCTCTTATTGCCGCTGATGTTCATTCTGCTTTTTGGACGTAATTGCATTGCCTGTCAATCTAGACTACTCCCACCACCTCCCCCCGCTTCCAACATCCCGCACTCCTTGTTCTCCGTCTCTACATGCAAATTGTGTGCTCTGCATAAGCAGCTACGGCAACGGCTTCAGCTTCAGTACAAACGAAATGCCTTGGCAACCAAAATTGCATCATCAGCCAGCAATGGAAGCGACTCTCCGATTTAAGTCTTATCTCTGTCTCTATGCTGTGTGTGTGTGTGTGTGTGTGTACGTGCATATTCAGTTTAGCAGTCCGCCGTAATTCCAATTAAGTGAGAATTAAGCCGTTAGCTGTTTCTTTTGTGCTAGCAAATTTTTAATTGGCTTTAAGCCGATGGCCATCCTTCACAATTGCAATTGCTCTCAAACAGCAACAACTTATAAAATACATAAAACAAGAAACACAAGAAAACACTTTTGCCAAATGTCGTCCTTTTTGGCCAACAGTCGAGTGGTTTGAGCCACTTGAGCGGCAGATTGTCGTCTAACGAACACAAGAGACAATTAAAAACTAAATGGAAGAAGCGACCAAATCACACTTGGACTATTAAAGCAATAAAATGAGATTAAAGATTAAGTGCCAAACTAAAAATCTTGTTGGAATTAAATGAATGACCATATCTACAAACCAGCCTCGAGGGAACAACTGATTAGTTAAAGAAAATGGCAAAAACTGAAAATAATCTGACAAAGAAATGGTCATAGAACAGAAATGAGAGATGAGGATATAAGCCTCAACTAAAGTAAGATAGAAAATCAAATATTTTAGATTAAAGAGCTCAGCAGTCTAATTCTTAATTAGCTGAATATAATCTGACAAAGAGACTGGAATTAGGCAGAAGTGTAGATAAAATGGAAAAAAATCGACTTATGTTCATGAGCAAGTACAGATTAAAATTAAAAAAATAACGAGAACTGTGGAAATAATAATAAAAGATATTTGAGAAAAGGAAAGTAAAAATTATTGTAAAATTTGTATAGAATTTGGAAGCACCAGAAAGTATTTTAGATCAAGAATAGTTAGTTAATAGAAAAACAACCTAAGAAATGAATCAAAGTATCATAAAAATCGCATAGAAAGATGCAGAGGCAATTGATCATATTTTAGATAAAGTATTAAGAAATAAAATAAATGCCATTGCTTTTATAAATATGTAAGATAAATTATGGCATTTATTTATTTATTTAATTATATTCCATCTGCAAAATGTTCCTCACTAGTAGGAATGCTCTTCTATAAACGCTTTGCCAAAATAGTTTTTTCTTTTTTTTTTGCTTGTGCTGTTTTGGTTTTTACGTGCTCTTATTCAAGTGAAAACCCCTAGATGGTAAAATCCTCTACATAACAGGGACGCGCAAGGACCAGAAAAATGTTTTGATAGTTTTCAGAAACTGTTGAAAAAGTTTTGCGCCTCACTAAAAGGTAATTCCTCGTCCTTCCCCCCCATTGCGTGCCACCACCACTCAACGGCTCTCCCTTGGCACACTCATTGACCAACGTTGCCAGCAAGTTTTACCAAAAAAATATGCACCACAGAATGCAATTTAATTGTGTGAGTGTGTGTGTGTGTTAGTTTTTGTGTGTGGAAGTGTGTGCTCTTGGCCCTAGGCAACATTGTACTATGGGCAACATCTGCATATTATGTGGCATAAAATGATTATTCAAGGATGCAAGCAACAGAAATTTAGTTTAACTACAATTTACAAAATTAAAAATAAATTAAAAAACTAGATGAACAATTTGTTCTATCAAAAGAAATTTATAGTTAACAGCTGTTAACATAACAGTTTGTGATTATGTTAGCATTTTTGAAAGAGACCGACTGAGTTGAACAACATTTAGATAAATTTAACAGCGAAAATAGTTGCCTAAACAAATATATATTTAACAGATGTTAACTTAACAGCATCTGATCATGTTAACATTTTTTGCACAGTTAAATAAAATGTAGATATATTAATGAAGAAAATGGTTGCCTAAAGGGAATTTATATTTAACAGCTGTTAACTTAACTGCATCTGATCATGTTAACATTCTTGACCGCCTCGAATCTTATCCCTTTTTCGGACAAGCGTTTTTGTCCACAAATGTGATTTGTGGTGGTATTGTTCATCTTGTTATTGGGACTGCTTTGTTGTTTCTGGTTTCATTAGGACACCGACGTGGTTGCTTTCACTTTTCTATGTTTTTTAATTTTTTTTTTTTAATTCTGCACTTAAACGCGCGTCGCCAACGCCAACTTAATTACTTTTCCTTGCTACCCAAACCTTTTGGAACATCCACAAACGGAAATTCAACGAAACTGGCGACACACGATGACGTTGTGCGCTGCATGTGGCTTTGTGCGTGTGTGTGTGGGTGTGTATGTATGTGACTGGGTGTGTGTGTGGTCCATGTGGTTGCAACCAAAGCAGGACCACTTGAGGCGACACCAGTCCCATCCAACAGCAGCCACCTACAACAAGCACGCGCCGCCAAACTAACGAAGCAGCCCACCAACAACACCAGCAACACCAACACCAACACCAGCAACAACAACAACAACTTGAGCACAAACTCCACTTTGAAGCGTGGCAACCTTAGCAGGCAGCAGCAGCAGCAGCAGGTGGTGACCGCAGCGACGGCAGCAACCACAACGGCACTGGCAACGACAATTACAACAACATCACGTAATGCCAAAACCGCAACAACAACAACAACGCTAGCCATCACAGGTAACACAGAGAGACACACACACACACAGCCATTCTCTCGAGTGGGTGTCGAGAAAATATGTTGGGGGATTAGAGAGCATTTGTGGGCGCCACCACCACTCGCACGAGCACCACTTGCAGAACCATCAGCACCGCACACTTGAACTTTGCACCACAGAATGCACACACGACGCCAATAACTAACTGAATAGCAACTTGCACCATTCAAAACTGCAACGTTTGCTGCTTGCAACGCACGTTCCAAAAATGCACCAATGCACCAATTGTTCTAGCTATATTTCATCATCTTCTTCGTCTACTTTCCCACTTCAATGTCACGTTTATGCACTATTTACGTTGTAAGTTACTGTTGGGCAGAAGCCATTGAATTGTCGGCTTTAAATTTAAATATGAACAACTTAAAGATGAGATATATACCAATTTGCACGATTTACTTGAACGACTCAAATTTGTCCATCCACGGAAAATAAATAAGTCAAAAGTGAAGTCACATTGAAATTTTATACAAATTTTACTAAACTTGATTTAAGGTAATTTAGTCATTTATTTAAAATTTATTATATGCCGGCGAAAATATATATCTATATATCGATATGTCGATATGTCCATGTCCATCTGCTTGTTTATATGCGAACTAGTCCCTCAGTTTTTTTAGTATCTCAATAAAACTTGAAATATATTCGACTTTTTGCTACAGACAATAAATATGTCGGAATTGACCGGAACAGATTACTATATCTATAGCTGCAATAAGTTTTTTTTTATAGTAACTTTAGAATTATAGTATAAATATATATATTTAAAGAGAACTAACTAAACAATTACAAATTAAGTTGACTTGCACCAAGTTATTTCCAGGAGATCATCTGTTGTTTTTTATTATTAGCTCTATTTGCCGAATTGCTTGTTCTTCAGTTGCTGTATATAGTTAATGGTGCCGGCCACCAGCTCTCTAGATCCTGTGACCAGGACATCGAGTTCGTTGCGCATGCCATAGCGCTGCTTGCCATACTTGTGGCGCAGATGATCGAAGAAGGATTCGATCGAGATGGATAAGTGCGAGTTGTCGCGAGTGCCGGTCTCCTCGCACAAGGAACGCCAATTGCTGGCATTGCGACGAGCACGTTGCAGCTCCTCCATGTCCTTCCAACTAATGCCAGCGTTGCCATCCTTATCCTCGTTGGAGTCCAGTTCCAGCTCCGCGACTGGCTCACCTTCAAAGTAACTGGGACTGGGCACAAAGCCTGCCTCCTCAAATCTCGTATTATGCCGCAATATAGTCAAAAGATCCTTGGAGCTGTATTCATTGACCTTGCCAAAGAGGAGGATCTTTGGGAAGCGACTGCTGCGTGTGCGCGTATAAAACCATTCCCGACACATCATCATGCTCTCCAGCGTGTCCGCACTATCCAGATGTACGTTGAATATATCATGCTTCATGATCTCAAATTGACCCCGCCGCTCATAGAGCTCGAGTCCCCGCTTTGTGCCCGGGGTTAATTGGGTGCTGTTATGCTCCATGCCCGCAACATGTTCCGGTTGATAACGTCGCAAATAATCATAGGCCAACTGAATGGCCAGCGAGGCATTTAACTTTGCCCCAAAATTAATGCCATTCAGCAGCTGTTTGCAATCGAGATTGCTCTCGATATATTCCGGAATGCCCGGCACACGATGTAGATCAACACCCAATTGTTTGGCACGTTGTCCAAGGACCTCGCAGCATTCCGTTTGACTGGCGCTGGTATAGATGCTGGCATCCTTTTTCATAATCGCCGCCTTGGCCCACGCAATGTCCCGCAACGAATTTCCCAAGCAGAAATTCTGCTCCCAGCCCAAAGTGCTAATCCCAATGGTTTCCGCATGTCCGCTTATATTGGTACAATCGGCGGCACAAGCGCTGCCGATTTCCACAATGGCCACATCCACGTTGTCATTGTAAAACGCATGAAAGGCCATCACAGTCAACAGCTTATTGTAGCTGGGCGGCGCTGGCATTTGTCCAAGTTGCGATAGTAGCTTGTCAAAAAGCTGCGTAAACTTTGTCTCCTCCAGCGGCGCGCCATCGATGCGAATGCGCTCGTTGGTTAGAAAGAGATGGGGGCCGCATAGGACACCCGTTTTGATGCCATGAGCTCGCAATATGGACTCGACTAACAGGCAAGTGGTGCCACGCCCCTTTGTACCAGCTACCTGTATAACAGGCAAGCTCTGCAATTGCTCCGCTTCGAGACCCGTTTGACTCAGACACTGCAGTGTATGCGTAATATTTGGATCCATCTGATCGCCGCTGGTTTTCGACTTGGCTCGACCAACGGTGGGTTCGTGTATTAGATAAGTGTTGAGCTGCCTAATGGTTGCGAGATAGGCTAGGCGCTCGGCAGTTTTGGCCACGATCTCAACGGGTGCTTCTTCTGCTTTAGTTTCGGCTGCCTCTGTGGATTGAGATTGTTGCATTTTTTGCATCTTCAGCTGCTGCATATCGCGTCCTTGCTGCTGCTTGGCCTGCATGTCCTTGAGCCACTCAGCCTGCTTTGTTTGTTGTTTGCCATGCATACGATTCATCCAGGAATTGCGCTCGGAAACACTGCTGCTGTCGACTGCTTCATTTGGCGATTTTATTGGCGGCGACTGTTGGAATTCTTGTGGCATGCCAAAAGCTTGGGAATTGTGTTGAGCGAACTTACTGCCTGGTCCAGCAGCGGCCTGTGCTTTTGATTTGCTTGGCAATTTGGGCAACACCTTTGCCAACCATTTGTCCCGCTGATCCTTGATATTGATAATGGGCGGCGTCACAGCTTTGGGTTTCTGCTGCAGTTTCGGCATCTGCTTTCCTTTGATCGTCTCCTCTTGCGACTGCTTCTGCGTGTTCGATGTCCATTTGAAGAAACTATTGCCACATTGAATCATTGGTTGTATCGGTGTTTTTTGCAGCCGACTCAGCGGTGCCGTTGGTTTAAGCAAAAACATTACAAAATCGAACGTATTAAAAATAATGCTCGCTAAAACGTTAAGAACGTCGTCCTACAAATTTGGCAGTGACCAAAATTATGCTTAATCTGGTGTTGATTTTTATGTTTTATTTTGTGTCTCTTAGTAATAAGTGTTTTGTGTACACATTTGAAACTATATATGACATTAAAACTATATATGACTTGTGAGCTTATAAATATATATTAAATAAATATTCTCGCTGAAATATAGAAATTATTACCAGCATGTCACTAAGAGGACGACTTTCATCTTGTTAATTAAGAAACGCAAAATTAAATGATTTTTCCCTAGCTTATTAAGTTGGGAGTAAGTAAAATGTTATGAAAGTCTTGTTAAGCACTATGCCTCTAAGATCTTGTGGGTTATTAAATAAATATAAAGTAAACATTCTTGCCGAAAGGTAGGAAATAACTATTGAGGTATTAAACGAATATGTATATCTAAATATATCTACATTAGCTCTTAAGGCTGATCTTAAAATCTAGATATTTTACTCAATCCATTTTTGTTTTCAATTCTCAAGTTGCTTAAAGAGCAATATTAAATTCAAGTTATCCTAATTAAAACAATATATGTCCAAATTTGGAGGCCATTATAATACCTTACAGCAAGCACATCAATTTAACAGTGTTGATTTTCTTAGCCAATTTCAATATAAAAATATTTAGAAGCACCTGTTAAACTAAGTAATTTGATATAATTTAAAGCATTTGAAATGTTTTATACCCGAGTCGCCCTTAGTAATTTAATCCAATTCGGGGCCGTCCATCAACATCAGAATAAATTATGCAAAGTTCCGAGTATATCAAATGCAGATGGCTGAAACCCAAGACGAAGGCGTTGTTCCAACTGGACAGCTGTACAGCTGGATGGAGCATGATGAGCATGATGACATAGCACCTTTTGTGTATTCCAATTAGCCATTGTGACTTTCATGTTTCCGCCTCAGCACAGCACGCATTTCTTCTCTCCCCAACCCCAACGCACTCTTCACTCTCACATCACATCACCTTTTGCTGTATTTAAGAGCATATGGCGCAGCAGTCCTTTGCTATAATTTATGTATACCTATGTTGCAGGGTCGAACGGCAGCCAGGAGAATAACTATAGCAATGCACGCGATCTATCGCAGGAGGCGCTCTGGCGACTCCAATTAGCCGCCGCCCAAAGCCAACAGATCTATGTGGAACAGCGACCGCCATCTGCATTCAGTGGCCTGGTGGACTACTCGGGCTATCCGCATATAACCACTGTTACCAGCTCGCTCAGTCAACAGAGTTTTGGACATCAACAACAACAACAACAACAATCGACATCAGTGCAACAACAACAGCAGCAGCAGCAACCGCTGACGCCGCACGAGATGCTGCAGGCGGCTCAGCGTTATGGAACGCTGCGCAAGGCAAAGCAGCCTCCGCTGCCGCCGCAGCGGAAGGATATACAACAACAACAGCAACAACAACAGCAACAACAACAGCAACAACAACAGCGAGAACAACATCAACAACAGTTGCAGCAGCAGAAACAGCAGCTGGGTGAGTATTTTGTGTAAGAGTGTTGCGAAAATTCAAGTATTAAACAAGTTTGATTGCTGTTGTCGAATAGTCGACTACGAAATACCCTGCAATCAGCTGTTAAATATGTTTTAAGTACTGGCTTAACAAAATTAAACCAAGAAACTCAATTTGTTGCTACTTCTGTTGGTAATGACTAACCAATATGAGAATATATCATATATCTGGAATATTCACACTTTATGTGGTCTCAGATGAGTAGTCAATATGAGAATTAATTTATTCTTGGATATTCACACATTATGTGGTCTCAGATGATTAATAAATATGGGAATAAATTATATATCTTGAATATACACACTTTATGTGGTCGGAGAGGTTTTCTTCTGCCTTTTGCCATATACCCTTTTTACCCGTTTTTAAAGGGTTCAGGGAAAATTATGTCTATCCTAGAAGGACATCTAAATTTCATTATAAATTTTGAAAAATTCTACCAATTGTTCCATTAGCTGAAATATAATAAAGTCGTCCGATGTTGGTTCGCATGAAGTGATAAAAAATAAACTTAGAAGGAATTCACAACTTTTACGGGAGCCAAAATCCTTTTCAGTTTGATACATCAATCAAAAACCAATAAGCCAAGTTAATAAGTTTAATCAACTATTTTTAATAAAATAAATATTTAAATCTTGGCAAGAAAAATCCACATTAAATCTTTACTACTTTGGCAGTAAATTTATATATATATATCCATAATATAATCCATTATGTTTAAGTCCTTGAAATTGCAAACGGTTGGAATTCGACAAAATCACAGATTTAAGGGGAATTGCAAAATTGTCAGCACTGCTGTTGACCGTTTGTCTTGGCTGGCTGCTGGATAAGCAGGTCAGATGAATGGCTTGGAAATCATTTTGATTGATAATGCAACTAAGTGTTGCAAGTGGCGACTGAGAGAGAGAGAGAGAGAGGGTTTGGCACACTTAGAAACAAGAAATAGAATTGCCAGGCAGCTGTGGAAGCTGAGCAGCCACTATAGGATGTGTACAATTTGCATCTGTATCCTTTTATGCATGAGCAGCAGGATTCAGACACAGCTTGCAAACAACCCCTAGAGACACACACAACTACAAATAAACATATTTGTATATGTGCATACATATCCATAGATAAATGCACAGAAAACAGCCAACGCCAGCTTCTGTGTCCTTTTAGTCCTGCCCCCTTCTATCAAATGTTGCTGTTGTTTATTTTCTTCGCTTGCAGCGACAACTATTGCTGCAAACTCCAATGCCCCTCACACCTGCTACTCCCCACTTCCAACATTAAATGGAAGTACAAAAATACTAACTGAAAAAAAAGTTGAAAAAAACACCAAAACAAGCATAAAAAAAAAAATTGGCCAAACAAACTGCAGCAGCAGCGAGCCAACGAAAAATGTAAAATGCACCAGCAAAAAATATTTTAGAAAATCAAACTCAAACAACGCTGAGAGCTATAAGTGAAGTGAATCACTGAACAGAATACAATGCCACATGCCACAAAAAAGAAGAGAAAAAAAGGAGAAAATGCAAACCAGACACAATGGGAAAAGCTGCACAGCAAAGCAGCGAAAATCAGTTGTTGATGGTTGGTGTTTCCATATTTACGATACAATTTATGCTTAACATTCGCTTAGTTAACCCAGCTCATTATTCACTTTTTATTAACACAGCGTGTAAATTTATTGAGCGCTTGAAGTCCGCTCCAGAAATTAGCCACAGCTTTTCAAATTTATGTCTTAATTTTAAGTTGAGAAAGTGAATTTGCCACGCAACAAGAGCTTTATGTGAAATATAATTGATTGCATAGCGTGTTTGTCAAGCTTTAAGCTAAAGAACGCTTAAGACTTTTAAGTAATTTTAAAGCTGCTTGCGCGACTTAAAACAATCATATTTCGTCGTTGTTAACATTTACTTCCATGATGCAGATTCTCTCTTATACACTTGCAGAGCACTTCTCAGAACAAGTTGTCGAGAGATGAATGTTTTTCTGAACAACTCTTTTCTCGACTTAATTCCCCAATAAGACACACACATACATATACTCTAACTCAAACTGCAACAGCTTTTACATATTAGTTTTGACAGCCACAATAGTTTCGTGTTTTTACCACTGCACATTGCCATAAAAAAGCTTGCGTTGTAAAAAACACAATTTGATTGGGCTGCTTATTCCTGCAACAAAAAGACACCAAAACCAAAAAAATAAAACAACAAGCAAGCCAGAAGAAAACAAACATGGCACCACGTGTCGTATGAATGCTGTGTTATCCTGTAAATAGACAAAATTATAAGAGACAAAAAGCAGAATCACAAAACCCAGATTTAAAATGAAGTATGTGATTTTTTTATTGTATATTAAATGTATATAAAATAATAAAGATAATTAACTGACTGTATATAAAGTTATGTACTCCTTGACGCATAGAGTACATCGAATACTTTCGACACTTGATTGTGACACATTTTCGTTTCTGCTTCTTCAATTTGGCAATGTCAAATGTTGGGAACCAGTGATTTGATTGTTGGGCTGTCACTCATGTTTAGCAGGCACGTACATTATGAATGAGTTCTGATCCGTTTGGCCATCGAAGCTGCCGCAGAGCCAACAGCAACAGCAACAGCAGCAGCAGCAGCTGCAATTGCTGAAGCATTTCAATTAAAATCAAGCAGTCAAAGTCGAACAACAAGTCCAGCTGCCACAGCGTGTGTGCCACAACATAGCATCGAAACAAAAAACTAGGCAACATCATTGGGGCAGGCAATACAGACCCAAAAATACAAAGTACAAAAAAAAAAACTGTCTGCTCGTTTCTTGACTGCAATAAGAAAGTAAATTCCAAAAGAAGCAAACTAGAAATGATTGGCTGCAACAGTCCGAAAAAAGGCAGAAATGAAGAGGCGCCAAAACAGCTGGCAGCTTCAATTCTTGCTACAAATTTATTACCTCAACAAAGAGTAAGGCTTGTTGAGCAGCGGCCTGGGGAGGGGAAGGAGGCAAACAAAGACTATGCCAGAATTGCGTAACAGCCAACAGAAAACAAGCTTAAAGTAAATATTGCGCAAACTTGAGTGTAAATTCTTTATGCAACTTAAAATTCTAGTTTTAGTTGCAGAGATGCCTTTTGCCGACTTTCACATCTTAAATACTTGAATATTGTTTATTACCATAAAATTATAATATTTAAATTTAACAGATCGAACAATTTATAAATTTAAACATATTGCCAAACGTTATTTTTCCTTCACAAAGTGTATCATTTAGTCGGATATTAGCAAGAGTGTTCAGTATTCATGTTATGCAGTTTCTGTTGCTTAGTTGTACTCCCGCTTTTTGTGCTTATGCTGTTAGCATTCCAACTGTCACGAGGCAAGCAATAACCAGAAAGGAATCTGCAACAACAACAAAAGTAAACTTGAGCTGCAAGTGCAACTCGACTCGACTCGCCTCGACTCAACTCAGTTGCGAACAGAAGAAAAGTTCTTAGTCGGCGCGCTGCTTTTGACGTGGCCGGCGAATATATTTCGCCTTTGTTTCACGCAACTTGGCGAGGAACAACCCGCTGCTGGCGGGGAGGGGGATGTGCAGCATCCAGTATGAAATGCGTTTGAGTTCTCGATCTGTGCAATTCAATTGCCGCATTTGCGGCTGTTCCACACTGGGGGGAGGCGGAGAGCGGCATCAATCGGAGCCAAAATCCAATGCCAATCATTTAACGTCTCTTTAGATTTCCATTTCGCTCTTTCTGCCACCCTCTCGCTCTCTCTCTCTCTCTCTATCTGCCTCTTTTCGCGCTTGTTTGAGCAACATTCCGCGTGTCGCTTTTGGACTTGTTTCTATGATGTGCTTATACCCTTGTGGAGAGTATTATAATTTAATTTACAAGTTTGCAACGCGTTAAAGGAGTATTAGTCACGATTATCATTATATATCTGTTTGTCGGTTTCTATGTTATTATGCTCCCTTTTGTTAATGTATAGTTTAATTTATATTTCGGAAATTTGCATCCCATATACTAAGTACACATTCTTTGGCCAGCCTAAGATAGCTGTACTTTCTAATTTTTTTCCTAGTCAGCTTTGGGCGACTTTTTTCTATTGGCTTAAAATTTCTAGGAAATTTTTGTTTCTTAGACTTCGTTTTCAATTCAATGCTAGCTTAAAAGCAATTTCCTGTGAATCATATAAAAGTAAGCAAGTACTAAAAGGGCTTCCCCAAAATGTTCTAATTTTAAGAAAAAAAACCTCACACATTTCAGTATATGCATTTGAAACATTGAAAAGGAATTTCAAAGGCAGAAGTTTGCTCATTGAGATAAATAAGCTGAGCGGAAACTATCACATATGTAAATATATTTAATGAAAGATATATAAAATAAAATAATATGTTTGTTAGGGCTACAGGATATCTGCTAGTTGGGTACTCATTCTATCGACTCTGACAACACAAAGTTAACAATTAGAAGCTTATTAACCGCATCAATTTGCCGGCCAACAACAACAAATAAGGTAGCGAAACAGAGTTTCAGCTTTCACGACAGATCATTAAACATAGAGCAGGCAATAAACACACACAAATACACTCTACACACACACACACACACACACACACACAGAAAGCACTGCCATTATTTATGCCTTGGCAACAACTTTTGACAAATTTTTTTGCCAAAACATTTTGCGTAATAAATTTATTTTAATTACAACGCCAAAAGTGAGCGCATTTTCTGGAAAGCTGCTGGTGGTGGTTGCGAGAGGGGTATTGTGGTCCGTAATGAATGTGCTTCAATTAAATGAAATATTCATTGGTATAAATACGTGAGATAGAGCGAGAGAGAGAGTGTGTGTGAGAGAGGGTGAAGAGAAACTGGTCGCGCTGAAGCTGGCCAAAGCAGCCACTGAGCCGCCAAGAGCTAACTGGAAGCCATTGGAATACCTGCGGCCAAGCATGTTTTATGAGCATTACAAACGGGGCGTTAACAGATAACACTCACACACCCACACACACACACACACCCACACACACACACACACACACACACACACATACACTAAACAAAATTAATTAACCAGTGAGTAAATAAAGGCGATGTGAAATATTCGATAAACCCAAACACTCTTACATAAAAATAGTTTCTACGTATTAATATATAGATATCGATTTTCAGATAATATATCAATTTAGAAAATTATATATAATATTATTTGATCGGTAATTGATTTTTGTCGAACAAAATTAAGCTTATTATTTAACAAGAAAGGGGGCACAATAGACCTTATAGGTCGCAGTGCTAACTATCCCCAATTATAATAATAATTTAACAAGAAAATTATTGAATTATTAATTAGAAGAAGAAAATACTGAAAAGCTGTGAGGAGAAACATTCTGTTGCTTGTCTGGAGATGAGTAAAAAGTCTTTTCGGATTATAACAGGCTAACTGACAAACCATAAAACTCCAAACTCCATATAAGGCCCAAAATTGTGTTGCTTGTGGAGTAAAATTGCCGTCAAATAGACGAGACTTTAGAACACATTAATACTGCTAGATTGTCTGGCAACAAACAGTCTAAGACTCTCTCAGTTAGGGATCTGTTCTTTTAATTATACTGAAGTTAAATTAAAAAGATTAAAAAGAAGCATAAGGCAAAGTTAGTTGCGTTGTCGTCATGTTCAATATTGGTTAGAGTGTCAGAAGGCCAAATGGCAAAGCAACAGCAACTGGCCATTGGAGCCCGTTTCGGAGCTTGTTAATTATGGCGTAGCTAAATGCGCGCTATCCGGTGGCTTGCCTCTCAATTCTGCCGGGGAAACTGTGACCTCCGGCGTCCGGACATCGGCTCCATGCATCTTTCAAACAATTTACCAATTTCGCTAGTGTCTGTTTAGGCGGGTGTGCCGATGTGTGTGTTGACTGACCGCTCATAAAATGTTTATTAGGTAATGAAACATAACAACAAGCGCTGCACACATAAATTTCAAACGAGCCTTTTGCACTTGATTGCACTGCGCTTCACAATCCAAATTGTGTTTGTTAATTGAGTTTTTCACGCTAAAACTCTGTCTGGTTGAAACAATCAGGCATTCGCCTGATTCGTTAATTCCTTTGCAAATTGCTGCAAAGGATATATATGTAAGTGGAGTATATTCACTGTCCGTAAAGCGGTCTGAAGCTATAGACTTGCAACTTGGAATTTGTATTCATCTTTGTACGTTAAACTTCGATCTTTTTTGCCTAGGCATTTTATGTACAGAAAATCGAATTAACTTATATTGTTCATTTTATAAATTGTGTATTTTGCAGCTGATCTAAATACGTATATACTAAACAATAAACTAAAAACGCAACAGACTCGCGCAACCTTGATAGAAATATTTAATGCGAGCGCATAAAAGTATGCTAAAGTATTTTTTCTTATGAACGTGTCGCAACCGCAAGCGACAATTTGCAGTTCCACTTGACTTGAATAGACAGCGGGAACGTTGGCAGGAAGATGGGCAAGAGGCCAGAGAGGGGGGTGGGTAACTGTCACAAAGTGTGAAGTGTGCGTGGCAAATGCAGAAAATGTATTTATGCACAAGTTGCAATTGTCAACTTCGCAACGCATCCGTGTAGAGTGCAAAAGTGTGCGCGAAATCAACAAGACACATTCACACACACGCACACAAACACAAACAGACACACACACATCCATAAACTTAAACAAGCGTGGCAAACCTGAACGTGTCTGTGGCACATTTTAAAATATTTAACAATTTTGTCAAATTTCATTCATTTTCTAATAATTATCTATTAATATAAGAATCTCAAATATTAAATATAAAAAATGCTTTCTACAAAAAGCAAATCTGTTTATTACACACAAATAAAATACATAAATTGTGTATGAATAATAACATCTACAGATTTTTTCACATTTCAGGATTGAACAGCTTTTTAAATTGTACAAAAATATAAAACACAATTTCAAGTGGAAAACTCATTTCGGAATAAGAAAAACCATTTTGAATTCGAAGCTTTTCAATGGAAATATTGTTGTGGTAGACATGCAACGCATTAACGTGGGATGCGCCACATTGCCACAAAGAGCGCAAAACTTGACAAAAGTTGACTTTTCAAATATACCAAATACACACACACACACGCAGACAGACAGACGCACTAATACACACATACACATAACGACACACAGTTGGAAGAGCTCAGAGCTCAGAGCTCACCTAGTTGAGTGTTTTGGCATTCGAATTGAGTTTTTCAATCCACAACTGTCGCTGAGTGTTGATTATGTTTCGCTGCATTTGTCACATAATACAGTTAGATTGATATTTGGATGATAGACATGCATGCTTCTATCTATACATACACATAGCATACACACATATTGAATTCAATACTCGATTTGTATTCGTATACCAACACAGCGATTGAACCCAAATGTATTTGGAGCGGCAATCCATTCAAATAAATAATACAAATATATTTATAGTTTTAGATTTGCATATTTTGCGTTTTTGTAAATAAATGCTCAAGTATTTGTATTCAAATCGCGTACTTATATCAAAAACTTGCTGACCTATTTTAGGCAGTTGAAAGGGGCGCCTACGCAGAAACTCCCACAAAAAAAAATACCCTGTTCAAATGTATACAAAACGAATGCATGATTATTCCATGAAACGATATTTGTCAGCCTATAAGCTAAGACCGGAACTTGAACTGCTACCTTTCCGATTCAACCAACTTGATTAGTATATACATTTTGGATTTACAACTATTACATTCAAAACACGTCTAAACAAGGTATTTCTTCGTCTATCAATCTGCCCAAATCCTTTCCCTCCTACTTAAATAAATTAATGGCGTTGCGGGCGGAATGAAATGTGAAACTAACATGAAATTAAATTACATTTTTAATGGAGTTTTAAATTAATTTAAATTGATTCATTTGGGCATTATTTATTAGTGAGATTAACGAATGCTAAACAATATCGACTTACCCTTTTCACTCTTTCTCTCTTACTCTCGTTACAGCGGACATAATACAGGATTTAGCAAATTAAATTGCAATTTACGAGACAAAAACCAACAACATCAAAATACTAAAAAAAAAAATTACAAAATATAAAAAATGGGATTTAAAATTAACAGCACGTTTTGACATTAGCATTAAGTAAGTAAAATTAGTGGTAATGCATAAAAATGCACAATTTTTAGTCATTTAAGTTACACTTAAACTAAATATACAAATCGCATACTTTTTAGGTGTCCTCTAATAGAAAGCAGAGAATTAAAAAACAAATTCCGACCAAAAAAAAGTAAAGCAAAATCCAAAAAAACCTTAGATCTAAGCACAGCTACAGGCTTTTAATGTATAAACTAACAAATATCAAAAGTAATACGCTAAAATACCAAAAAAATAATAATTATAATACAAAATGTGCACCTTAATTAAAATTGAATTTGTAACATACACACACCGAAAGAAAAAAAGTTAAGCAGTATTCGAAAAATATAAGTATACGACATTATTAATACACGGATTTTGCAGAGGGAAACGAGTGAGTTTGTTGCCGGATTTCTAAGGCATTAAAAGCGTATTCTCGATGGAATGGAATATATGCAGACGGATATTTATTATTTTTAGTTAAGCAGATACTCAGATTAAGTACTGTAAAGAACAATACAAGTAAGAAGCGTTTGACTAGAAGATACTCTGAGCCGATAATCGATTAAAAAACAAGTTGTCTCCCATTTTGATGTCACAGCAACACCAATTAAATCAAAATTGTTATACCCAAACTCGACACTGAAATCACCTTCTTGCTTATACAGATATATGTATATATATATATATATATATTATAAATGTGTATATATACACGAATGGGGCTTCAATTATCTTGCTGCTATCTTCCCACACAGGCACGCGTACATTTATTTATATATACATATACAGTGGCGGACACCTTCTTTCGAACATTGTCAAAGAAAAAAAGTAATTGCCTGTCATAAGCTAAGCATTCATTATTTTTCAGAAATTCCAAAGACCGATGGTAGGTACATATATTAACCACAAAAATTAATATATGACCCCAATAAACTGGGGTTTCCCCACCTGATGGTTGGATTATGTAAAAATGTTGCCTACTTTTAGGTGCAGTTTTAATTTAGAGCAGGTACATTGTGGACACCTGGGTGCCATAAAACCCGGATTTTTTACCTAAAGTTGAGTAATTTCGGTATAAATAGACCAATCCTTCGTAGTCAGTTTAGTTTTATCCTGCATCTCGGGTGCAATAAGCCAACAAGGACTATGGACAAACAACGGAAACTCATCCTGGAACACTTCCAAAACGGATATTCACATCGCCAAATAGCTGAAATGGTCAATCTGAGCAAGTCAACTGTGTATAACATCATTCGGCGCTTCGAATGCTTAGCTTATGGCAGGCAATTACTTTTTTTCTTTGACAATGTTCGAAATAAGGTGTCCGCCACTGTACATACAATATATATATATTACTTTTATTGGTATACAAGAAATTAATTAGCTCTTATGGTCTCTGGCCTATTTGCACATTTTCAATGAGTTTTGGGTATACAAAATTACAAATTCTAAAGTTGAGTTGAAATTCCGATTGCCTTTCACTAACTTCAATAAAGTAAATCACATTTTGAAGTTGTGTCAAATCTGTGTACTTCCATGCAATACTTTTGATGTAGCCGACAACATTTATCACAAATTAAGTTCATTTAATTCAATTTAACATCAGGCCCGTATTCCGTTTGGATTTATATCCGTTATTTACATAAATTTAACGTATGTGAACATCTAATTCAGAGATGTGACCAAATTGAGGCTGCGCATTTAATGCATATTAAAGTTGGCAAAATAATTGTTGAAAAACCAAAAGCCAAACACAAATGCCACCTTTGAGGTTACGATTGCGCGAAAATCAAAAACAAAAACTGTGCGGCCAATATGGAAAATTTAGCAAAATTAAATAAACCGCTGTTACAGCCACACATACACACACGCACACACACACACAATAAACACATATGCAGACAGAACAAAATGGCATTTTAATTGCATCGACTACAATGAATGCAGCAGACAAAAAAAAGGCTGACTTTGGCAAAGTGGGAGATTAAATACTCTGACTAGATTGTGGAATTAATAATGGATAATATGGTTATCCGATTAGAGGCAAGTTTTTTTTATTTTGTGGAGCTTTATTGATTGTATGACAGGCTTTAGTTAATGCCAATAGTTTAGTCCACATAATTGGATTATTTGAGATATCATTTCATTATCGATGCAATGTCGAAACGGTTGTTGAATCGATATCCAAAAATGTATGTATAATTAACACAATTACAGTAGCGATAGTCGTTATCGAATTGTTATCGAAATGTTATATTCGATAAAATTATCAATGTGTTTTATCTAGTTCGATATCGATAGGAATGTAAGTTGTGAGAAATTTAAAGTATCCACACCGCAGGGCATTCAAATAGTGAAACCATTGAAAATGACTGAAGGCCACTCATTAGCCAATGTTATTGTGTGCTGGCCAAATTGAAGTCCTGCTTTCAATGGTGTGGGTCGAGTGTTTTTATTGACAACAAGAACAATGATCAACAACTAATTGCTCTGCTAATTTCAATTGTCGTTTATAATCACGAAAATTTAAATTACAAATTACAATTGAGGGCCCATTTTGCGCAAATTAGATTGCGTAAATGTTGCAAATTAATATTTGACAAAATCAAAGCGCAAATTTCAATTTATTTTTGCCACATTTTACACAAGCCTAATTGCCAAATCGCAAATAAATAGGTCACACAAAAAGGCCTCCGATTTATATTAAATTTCTAAATGGAAGACGCACACAGGTAAGACCGGCAAACATATCAAAATATACCAAGTGTGTGAACAGTTAGAAAACTTCTGTTAGAAAACGTGCACAAACCACAAATACCAACAAAATATATACAAAAATCCTCAACAATGCCATTTAAATGTTAATTCAAAATGCCGCAACTTGAATTATGTTTTTCAAAGTCAACAACAAATTTTAGAGCATTATTTTCGCCACTCCGTGCACCTTTGATATGTTTTGTACTTAAATCCAGAATATCCTTGATTATAATTCTACAATTTCCACAAAAGCAATTCTCATTTTAATTTGAATTATAATTTAGTTTCAGTTTCTACACTACACAATCTAACTGTAATTGTGTAGAGTATAATATTTTTGTAAACTTGCGAGCGTTCAATGAACAATAGAAAACAAAAATTTCTCATGTGTTTTCTATTCTTGTTATCTATTTTCTAATATAATATAATTTAATAATAATGGAAAAAAAAGAAGATAAAATATTTAAGATATTCTTGATTCTATTTTCCATTGAATTTAAGAATTTGACATGCAGAATATTCATAATCGAATCTGTTGCACGCTTTCATTTACTCAGGCAAAGGCGAATAATTATTTCCATTTTTTATTTCCAACAAAAATCGGTTGTATATATATATATATATATAATAAAAATAATACAGAATATGTTTTGTAGTTTTTCATATTTATTTTGCTGCATTTTCAATAGCTAGAACAAATAAAAAAAAACTATAAAAATCGATGTGCAAAATATAAACTGAAAATATGTTTTGCAGAAGAGTTTACCCAATTTGTTACTTTAGGTAAATAAAAAACGTTTAAGCAAAAACCTTTCAAATATTCCACCAAAGCATAATTGAGGCATTTATTTTGATATTTACAACCAAAGCAAATTTAAAACCAAAAATAAAGCAAAATAAATGCAACTAAAAGCCATGATAAAAGCAAGTAAATATTGCGATACCCTGTGCCCAGTATTAAAGTAGCCAAAGGCTAAGGTTAATTCAAAAATGGGTTTGAGTATTTCAGATTTAGGACTTGCTGAAATATATGTAAACCAAAAAGCTATACATTCCAGAGTGTCCCTTAATCCCAAATTAGTTTAAATCTTTGATTCCGTTGATAAATTAATATTCTTCATTATAGTAAGCATTTTATTCATTTTCTGGGTGCAGGGTATGCTCAAAAATAGTATAACACAAAAGTAAAATATAAAAAATCTAAACATAAATATATAAGATGAATGATTTAACAGTATCTTAAACAATTTGTGCAAAGCATGCATAAAACCGTAAATATATTAAGCAAAAGAACTATTTTTAAGCATTGTGTATACAAAATATTGATACCATTTATAATAATAAATATAAATTATCTTAGAATGCGTTATAAAAAAAGGATAACTTAATGTAAATACACAAAAACAAAAATAACAATAAAAGGCAAAAAAAGGAAACAATGAAAAATGTCAAGCAGAAAATGCGTTAAAATTTAAGCCAAGCAAAAATGCAAAATGCATTCCGATTTCCAGTCAAATTTTTCACTCATCATTCGTAGCTAAAAAAGTTCTTGGGCTTTTCTCTGTAGACTTTGAGTTGATGCTATGATTTACAGTTTATTTTAGTTACAGGAATCGAACTTATTAATCCATATCGAATCGAATATGGAAAAATAAGTGAACCGCAATATGTTTCAGTCTGACAATCGTTGTGATTCCAGATTTATTCCTGCGATTTTTTACAAAGATTAGCAACTCAAACTTACCACACATTTCCACGTTCTATTTGCCACATTTAATTTATAATTCAGTTTTAAAGTAGTAGCAAATATAAGCAGTCAAATCTATGTGTTAATTATAAGAAACAGATAAATGAGAGCAAAATGTGTAACTCAAGTCGAAAATAGTCCAACAACAAGAGCAGTGTAAGTAGTTTAAGCAATTAACGATTTGATGTCCAATTTGAGTCGTAATGTTATTTCATTTTCTCAGAAACTCGAACTCTCTCTACTATTAGAAAACGGGCATATATATATATATATATATATATATATATATACTATAATACATAATATGCATTACTAATTATAAATTCGATTTGTGTATGTAGATGTTGGTCGCCAGGCGCTCCAAAGCATTTTACTTAAACTAAAAATTTAACTGTAACTTAGCTGATAATTAATTTACATACAAACTATATATATAGGAACGATATTATATATGCATAATACAATATGAATAAACATAAATGTAAAACTCTATAAGTAGGCCGTTTTTTTTCATTGAACTGGGCATGTTTTTTTTTCTTGTATATCAAACATTAATACTGAACAGGCGGAAATAAAAACTTGTGGAAAAGATGGGAAACCAAGAATGGAGTCTTATCTCTGAGATGATCGCAATTTTGCTGCTGCTCTTCGTATATTCGATGCTGCAGCACATGAATAAAGCAAAAAGTGCAACGGTAAATGCAACAAAAAGTGGCATACAAAGAACAAGAGCCTTCTTGGTGCAGATGCAGGTAAATTGAAAAATGTTGCAATTGTTTTACGAAACAATTAAAAAATGGCCTCCATTTTATGTGTGCGTATGCATGCGTGTCTGTGTGTGTGTGTGGCAGCTGTGCCCCCTCTCTCGGTGTGTGTGTGTTGGAAAACCGCAAATGGTGACATTGCGCAAATAAAAAACAATTTACGATAAACATCAAATTTCCACAAATTACCTTATATTTTACGTGAGTTGCGAAACAGATTGTAAGCCACACGCAGACACAGAGGCACAAACCCAGGCCAATACACAGCACCCCCCCCCCCCCCACACACACTCACACAACAATTGCCGCACTCACCAAAAAAAAAATCCAAACAACTGAAAAAAAAAAAACAACCGCGACTCTCTGATTTTACAGCACGTTGCGCATTCTCCTCGTTGCCCATTGTTTGTGCAGCATAGGAGCAGGTGGGCTTGGGTTGGGCGTGGGGCAGGTTGTGGAGGGTTGTCTGTATGCTGCTGGCTGTATCATCAGCAGTCAGGTGCCCACGGAGAGGGGCGCATACTTTAAACGTAGCAAACACGCCTACACTTAAATTTCGAAATTTGCAATTATTTTTATTGCTTGCCATTTTGGCGGCCTTGTTTGCGCTGTGGCTTTGCCACTCGACCAAAATAGCCGCGGGTTGGCTTGGCGGGGGGTAGCAACGGGCGGTTTGCGGGTGTGCTGCCATCTGTAGTACCCATCATAAATTAACGCGACGTCGCTACCTAAAAAAAAACCATATACATTTATGCAGATAAATGCAATATTTTTAAATGTATATCTACAAATAAATATAAATGCTTGTTAAGTGTATCCCTCCGTGCCCCCCCCCCCCTCTTTCTCTCTTTGTCTCTGTTTACCTCCCTCTTCTTCTCCACACGACTTTCTGGGCTCAGGACACTTTGTGTGTCGTTAGATTCACAGTTTCACACACTTTGTCAGGTTTGGCTTAAGGAGTCCTTAGAGAAAGACCTTGGAGAGACCTCGTGGTAAACTGTATTCGGAGTATGGTATGTCGATCTGGTTGATATAGATTTACAAATTTATACATATGCAAAACAGGTGCCAAAATCATTGACTGATTAACAGAGATTGATAGAGGGAGAGTGGCAATCTTAGGCAGGCTAACTTAATCTAGCATACCAATGCCAATCTGGCGACACCAACTGAATTCAAAAGGCCAAGCGATAATCCCTATGGAACATATCATATATGAGTATATATCATAATGAGTTTGCTGCACATATATCTTGGTTAACAGAAAAGTTTTGAATACATGTTTTCATCTTTCGTCCAATTGTTTGACAGCTATTGACATCAGCTTCGGCATATGTACTGCCTGCAGCAGAAGACACACTTGTCTATATAGACTAGAATATATATCATTTATGAGGTCCAAGACAGAATTGTGATACTTTCTGCAAGGGCTTAACTAGAGTAACTAATTTAATTTGTTTCATTTCTAATACTCGATTAACTTAAATGGAGCGATTATATAGAAGCTAGTAGGACCAAACAGCTGAGGTATTCAATTAGTGTTATTATTTTAATCGGAAAATTTGATTTAATAATACACGCAACACGGAATTGGTTCTGTTTTCGTATGTGTCACATACATAATTAAACATAATTCTGTCTGTGTGTTTCCGTTTCACATTTTCACTTGACCAGTTTACAAATTCTACCTGCCAATTACACAAAATGGTTTAAGTACATGTCTCAAAGCAGCAGCTTAAGTTTTGAAAATTCATTCGTTGTGGACAAAGCTCTTTGAGTGTGAAAGTACAGTGAGCTTTCGATAAAGTGTCAGTATCAAGCTGTGCCCAGAAACCTAATTTTACTTTCGGCAATTGCCTTGAATTTTATTGTTCATTCAAATTAAAATGTTAAAAAAATATAATAAATACATACGCCAAAAAAAATATAAAATTATTTAAGCAGTCTAAAAAAATAATTGACTATTTGAATTTATTAATTTTAATTGGTTCTTGGCACAAAACCACATTTATTTGGCAGTTATATTCGAGTGTTCACTGTGTTAGCTTTTTTGCTGACCAGTTGAATGTGCTCCGAGTCTGTCTGCGGCCTGCGGGCAAATAATTATACGCCAGCCTTGGCTTAGGTCCAATGAAACCACTTGACAGGCAATTCAAGTTAAAAACACACACACACACACACACACACAGAAAAAAGTGATAAGTAGCCGTAAAGTAGGCAACAAACAAGTGGTCCCGAGCACAGTTGCCTAGCACCAGAGAGAATCGTCTGCGCCTCCATTGTAATTAGAGAGCATTAGGATCAGGCTTACAACCGCCGACCAATGACAAACACAAACATGAAGCCAACAGCAAACAGCTAACAGCTCACAGCTCACAGTCAACTAGAGAGGCTAGAGGGAGAGCTGCCTGGCACTCAGCTATGGTCTCTTTTCTTGTGCGTTTCACAAATAAATCAACTTTTAGGGGAGGGCATTTTAGGGGTCGCATTTAGCTAGGCTCACGTCCCTAACGACAGCATTTAGCCGCATGCCTAAAGCCTCGCGGGTGGATAAAATTCAGGTGCAGATTGAAAAACCACAAAAACTGTTCAGAAATGTATATATATATATATTTTAAATATGTGTACAATATATATATATACAGCTACAGATACTGACGTAGCTTTTGATTTTTATTAGAGCTGCTTTCAATTTGGAAATAACCTGAAGCTCTCTCAGTCGTTGTTTTAAATTAATAAAATGCAATCTAGCTTTAAGTTAGCTTTTTTCTTCAGCTTTTATTCATAGTTTGAATCAAATTGGAATCCATTGAAAATCTGTGATTACACTCTTCAAAAAAATAGAATATACATATGATAAAAAATAGAATAGATATATGAATACAGAATATATGAACAAGCACCTTTCCAATTCCATCAAGTATATATATTCTTAATCAGCCAGATAAAGCTACAAATCTGTAAGGTATTGCTGCACACTTCAGGTAATTAAAAAATGGCCAGATGAACTCATTTTCTATTTTCCACATTTAAAAGTTTTCCATATTTACCAAATTACACAAAACCAACAGCTAACATTTGAAGTAATCAATTTTCAATTTTCTATTCAATTCATTAATCATTCTCCCAGTTTTTTGAGTGCAATTCCGTTACCAATTCTATGCATTACCAAATGAAAAATATTTCCTAATGCTTAACAGCCAAATGCAATTAGACCAAACAATTGCCAACCAAACTACATCCAGTCTCAGTGCCCGTCACATGCCCCACGTGGAGCTCCACTGGGTGGGCGCATAAACAGCATCGACAACATTAATTAAAGCGTCAGCATCAGCATCAGCGTCAGCATCAGCATCAGAAGCGTTCATGTT
Source organism: Drosophila nigritarsus (assembly GCA_035044305.1). Taxonomy (NCBI): domain Eukaryota; kingdom Metazoa; phylum Arthropoda; class Insecta; order Diptera; family Drosophilidae; genus Drosophila; species Drosophila nigritarsus. The sequence continues at coordinate 3,643,947 of JAWNMF010000133.1, read as the reverse complement.
GCACATGCAGTTTTCTGATCGCCTTGCGGATGGACGCAAGATGAATGCCCGCTCTGCTCAATTGTTGAGCGATGAAGTGGCTAACGGTGAACTGGCGACAAAACCGCAGAATCTAATTTGGTCCAAACCACCAAAGCAATTAAAGTTGCAACGCTGCTGAAACGACGAGCTACGGGTGTGAATCCACTCAAATGCACACAGAGAGAAAATGTCAAATCCATTTTAAACAAAAAAAAAAGCAAATAAAAATCTAAAGTTTTAATCCAACATTTACTTCAGCTAAAGCTTATTTAGAGCAGAGTAAGCATACTTAATTCAAGCATGTGTTTGACTTAAGATTAAACGTTTTTTTTTACTTGAAATCAGGAATAGATTTTTATGTTTGTTCAGCTTGCGTTTTTTCGCTGTGCAAGTGTGTGCGGGTGTGTGCGGGTGTGTGTGCGTACATGAGTAAATACATTTTAAATGTTGCACGTACATTTACCGTTGATTTATTTTTACATTCGCTCAATTTGGAGCCAGCGACGCGTTGCGTTTTAATTAATTTGCACACAACAAAATATTTTCGTCTTTTAAGCAACAATTTTCGGTGGCTGCACTGAAACCAAGTCGAACTCCACACACACACACACACCCCCGCCCCCCCTCAGATTGGGGATTTCCATGCCGCAGAAGCGCCAAGCACAGCCATAATTTAAAACATTTTCCAATTTCACCTTTTCTGTCTTTGTGAGTTTTGCCCCCAAAGCAGACAACGCAAATGTTCTGTTAGTTTCCCATTGGATTTGAGGGTATTCAAATTTGTGGCAAAATATGCTCAGCATTTCTGCGTTCAAATAGTTTTTGAAAATCGGTTGATTTGTAACAAAAGTATGACTGTTGAAAGTTTTGATCCGCTTCTTGCATTGTTATCATTTTCACATGTCTATTAGACCTTTTTTAAGTACTGCGAGCTTAATATGATTTTCGATAAGGTATCGCGCTTATAAAACTTGCACACCTTGATCAAAAAATTCTAGGTTTTCAAAATCCACTTGAATCACTTTTGAGTAGAGAAAACTTGCCTGAAAAGAGTATTAAATCTTGATTACAATTTTTATTATTTGTTTCCGCTGCTGCTGCACGCAATTGCATGTCAACTTTGTTGGAGAGGCGCTGGGCCACGCCCACTCTTAAGCGCTCTAAGCATGGTCACATCAACTTTACATCGTCTCTCGACTCCCCCATTCCCGTTCACGTTCCCGTTTACGTTCCCATCACGATTTGCTGGTCCCTGGAGCGCGTTCAGCCCGCATCAACTAGCCCGTTGTTTGCTTTAACGATATTAACCGCGTGGATAGTCACAGCCATTGGTCACGCCCATAACGCCCCTAAACGCCCAATGCGATAAAGCGATAGAGCCAGGACGATGGACGATGCAAGTGCTAGCGATGGTCACGTGAACCCATCAAAAACCGACTAATGAAATACGTGTTCCAATGCTCAGACAAATTTCAGATTGTTTCTTAAGGTTTGCTTGGAAATATATAATAGATATATGTGGGGTGGCAAGCAATTGATATATTTATTGCATAATATATGTAATGGATATATAACACTATATCACAAAATTATAAACGGCCAGAAACAGCTAATATATTTGTGGTTGTTGGAGTTCAACAAATATTTAACGAAAAACATTTGCATTGTTAGCATTTATTTGATGCACTGATTTAAATTAATTAATATTAAATTAACAACTAATTTATATATTTATTGAGCATTGCTAATATGTACAATATGTATATATCACACTATATTTCAGAAATTATAAATAAATTTCTTAATTGTTTGAACAATTCAGCAACAACATTTGCAAAAGGCAGCCTTCATTTGAATCCACTTAAAATATGCTCAACAATTTTCCTGAACTTAGTTTAACATATTTGACGATATATCTTATTTGTCCGATTTGGCTATATGTCAAGTAATTCACTTGCAATCGTTGCGCGATATTTGTTGCAATAGTTTTTAGTTGTTGCATGCAGCAAGCCAAAAAACTCACGCTCTCATCAATACATTGCCCAATGGGCACTGGGCAACATGAGCGCCATCTGTTGGCTGGTTGCCGAGACGCAAGTTGTCGTTGTCGTCGTTGTTGCTGCAAGTTGTTGCTGCTGTTGTCGTCATTGTCGCTTTACACATTGCATTTTATTGACCATAACTGACTTTGTCATTGTGTATCCCAAACGCGAAAGCATCGACAGGGGAGGAGTGTTAGCGGGGCTGGCGTAAAAGGGGGCATGTTGAGACTGAACTGAGTGCGGATACAGTAGCCACCCTGCAGCGGCGACGATGCTGTAGCAGCTGTTCGCCCTGTTTCCCCGTTGTTGTTGCTGTTTGTTTGTTATGCTCTTGTATTGGGTATTATCATGTTTGTCCTGGGGAGTGTGAGGCGAAGAGGGATCGATGTTTGGCTGCATAGGGTATACATATTCTTGCTCAACATCAATAGTTAAGTCGATATAGCCATCGGTCCGACGGTCTGTCTCAGTTTTGAAATTTGCCAGAAAGCATAAAGCTGTCTTAGGAAAAATCTTGTTTCAAAACACTTTTTGTTAACCAAGATTATTAATCGTATTTTGGTTTCTTTTCCGGTATGCGAAAGGAATACGTTTCCAATTTCCGGTCGTTTTGGCATTATATAATTAACATCAGACCACTATATACATATATATAGGCACATTCGTTGATATTTTATAAAAAGTTATATCTAAAATTTAATTGTGCTCGAGGGTATATAAAAGTCGGCATTCGTCAGTTAGTTGTGCTTTCTTATTGCAACAACACTGCTTGCCATTGCTCATACGCCGCGTGGCACTGAAATGGCGGCGCTTTCCCGCGTTGTCATCAACAGCAGCAGCAACAACAACAGCAGCAGCAGCCAGTGCAACTGCAACAGCAGCAAATGAAAGGCAGTTGTTCGTTTCGCCCGCAGGAGAAGTTTTTGCAGTCGCTTGTGCAACATTGTTGTGTTTGTGTTTGTTGCTGATGTTGCACCTGTGTGCGCGCACCGTTGTTGTTGCAACTTTTGTTGTAGTTGTTGTTGTGGTTGCTGCTGCCTTGCTTAGCAGCTTTAGTTGGCTGTTAAACTTTGTGTGCTGCTGCTCGTGTTGCAGCTTTGATGATTTTGTTAACTTGGCTGCCAGTTTATCGTGCGTCAGGCAATTTGTCAAACAATGTGTCAAAATGCTCAACGGCACCCCAGAGGCGCCAACCCACCAACCCTCCAGCCCTCCAGCCCTCTAATCCCCCAATCCCTCTACTCTACACATTAATTAAATGACTTTTAAACTTTTACCGCTTTCTATATGCATTGTGCATTAGTCAAATGAATTTATGAAAATCTCTTGATGCTTGCAGCAGCAGCAGCAGCAGCCGCTAATTAAAACATTTGTCAGTCGTCATGAGGCACGCACGCATCACGCGTTGGCGCAGCAATTGCTACGTGCACCACCACCACCACCCATATCTTCAAGCTTATCCCCCACCAACAACAAGAAACCACAAACCTATTGCTCTAACCACTCGAGTCGATTGCCTTATCGGAGCTGCTGGCTGCTCGGCTAAAAACGGCTTATCAAACAAACAACCACAACAAACAACAACCACAACAACAACAATAACAACAAACAACAACAAGTTGTCTCAATTGACACACTCGTGACCCACAAAATAAACAAGCCCGCATAATGTGCGAAAAAGAACAATAATAACAAAAATAAACAAATAAAATAAATGCAGAGAGTAACGAAAATTTGACGCTTACCCAAAAAGCCAAAGGCAGTCACACAAGCAACACAAATACCCTACACGATATTATATAAAAAATTATTTGTGAATCTGTAAAATAATATTTAAATATATATTATTTAACACACTTTTTCATTACAAGAGTTAAATATCAAAAATTTGATTTTCATATCTCAAATGTAATATTTGAATGATATTTGAAATGAACAACATTTAATACATAAATGCATTTCAAATATATATATTGCAGAGTCAGAATCAGAAGCTAAATTCAAATTAGTTTATAGCCCAAATAATGCAACTGATATTATTATTGACTGATGCCTAAATGATTGTGTTTTATTTGTTTCCCAATTTGAATGCATCCTAATTAAACCCAAACACAGCAAAAACATTTGCATTTAATCCAAGCAGTAAAGTAATTAAATATATACAGTATATAAAGTATATATATATATATATAGTGAGGCTTATCAGGTTGAGCAAGCCCACAACACCACTTCACTTGCGAGCCCCGTCATGCTTTATTTATGGCATCGTGAGCGCATTCAGGCTTCGGTTATCCACTTTCTGTAATTTCCCCTAAATGCCTTTTTATCAATTCAAAAAAACATAAAAAAGACCAATAAAGTTGACCACTGAAACACAAAAGCAAATGCAAAAAGTTGAGAATTTAGCGAGGAATGAGATTGCACTGAGCGAGAAAGAGAGAGAGAGATAGAGAGAGAGAGAGAGAAAGAGTGGCAAACATTTTATGGTCACTTAACCAATGAGTAAATGAAATTTATTTTTATATCATGTACTTGTGCCTATTTGCATTTTGAAATGTTCTGTGTGGGTGCAGGCCGAACGATAAGGGCGCAGGGATCGGTGTGGAGCTATCAGTGCTTAAGTCTCGGAAAAGCTCATAAAAACAGTGATTGCGCTTCTGTTATGCTTGTATTTTGGGTTCGGGTTTGTTTTTGGGCTTGTGTTTGTGCTTGTCACTGGACAATGAGTCATTTTAAACGACGAATGCTTAACCCGAAGTGAAGTCCAATGCTAATTAGGCGCACGATTCGGCTGCATAGATAATAATGTGCGCTACATTAAGGAATTTGAAGGTTAAACAATGAACAAGTGAACAACAACAATACCAATTAATATTATTAATTAATTAAAATGGAGATTTTAGTAATATAAACAAGTATAAATGCACTAAGGTTTAAGCCATCTAAAATTCTAAGCTTTGTTTGGCCTAAATAAAATAAACGCCATTCTTTGCATTAGGTATTCACTTTTAACTCTTTTCAAATAATATTATTTTTGACATATGCAGCGCATAGGCACAACTCAAACGCCAGAACAAAAATCGTCCAAGGCGCTTGGCTCAGTTGTTATCGTTCGTTGTTTGCGCTCTTCACACACGCTTCGCGCTCTCGCGCTCTGCCCTCTCACGGTGTGTGCACAGCACGCACTCTCCCAACGGCTGGCATTTGTCAGTATTGTTGCTTGGGCCGGCAGTATGCCATCGATTTTTCCAGTTGTCGCTTCGCTCAAATTCGCCGGCCTTTTACTTGTTGTCCTAGGACAGGAGGAGCGCGCATATAACAGCTGATTGCGGCGAAAGCTTAACTTCGGCTACTGCCGACACGAGCGTGCCTCGTGCTTTGTTTACGTGCGCGTGTGTGTGTGTGTGTGCTGCGCATTTGACACTTCGGTCCACGTTTCTGACAGCTGCAGTTACCGTTGCAATTGCAGTATTTATTTTCGCACCTCAGTGGAAACAATAAAAAAAGTATAATTTTGTTTCATTTTAATGTTGTTGGCCATGCGAAAACGTAAAAAATCGAGTCTGTTTCCGTTCCTAATGCGAAAATCGGGATAGCTCAAGCCAAATGCATTTAAGTCAGAGAGTGAGCGGGCGAGAGAGAGAGTGAGAAAACTGAGAGCGGAAATTGAGACTGTCACGAACTTGCCGCATTAGCACAAAAACCAACAACAACAACAACAACAAGAGAAAAAACGTGTTTAAGAACGCGCCTCAGTGAAACAGATTTGTGTAAATTGCACCGGAAGTGCGACTCAGGTTTGTAGTGTGTGTGTGCCAGTGTGTGTGTGTGTGTGTGTTTGTCGCTTTTCACTTTCGCTTTCATTTCACCAAATTGCACTAAATTGCGCTTTTGACACAATTAAGCCTTCAAAGTGTTTGCATCATTATATGCCTTACTACCCCACCTGCCTCCTCTCTGCCCCTCTCTCTGTCTCTCTCTCTGTTCATAATTGGAAAGTGATTTGTGCTAAAGGACAAAAACGAGGCGCATTATGCAGTGCAAGTTGACTTGTGTGAGTCACTGTGGGCGGAACATCACAAGAAAAAAAACGCCTCCCCTTTTGGCCTGCCCAACCACCTCCATTCGTGTCCAGGACAACAAGGAACAACAAATTTATTGCTACCAATTAATGTGGGGCCAAAAACATTTTTAAGAACAACCCCGCCACACCGCACACCCCTTTTTGGACCACGCCTCATGTATTTTCAATTAGCTGCATAATAAAAACAAGGCGGCTGAACGATAAAATAAAAATTGTTGCTAATTTGTTTTGTTATTGTGATTTATGTAGACGCCCTGAGCGCTAGAACACAGAGAGAGAGAGAGAGAGAGAGAGAGAGAGAGAGAGAAGGTCTGACGTCACACATGCAAAAATAGAGAATTAAATTCAATTTAAATGCCAAATTCCGTCGAGTATTTTAGGTTTATATATTTGCTTATTCATTTCAAGCATTTTGACTTGAAGCCATTATAAACATGAAGCTTATCAGTTGGCGATAAACTGTCTGAAAATTACTTACATGATATCCGCAATAAAATATATAGATATGAAGTGTGCACAGCTATTGTTCTTCATATCTATTACGGCTTCGAGCAGTTCAATGGACACTAAATAATGATTTATTTCTTGGCCTTGGGCTGTCTTTTGTATTTTCAATTCATAAATGCCTGAAATTATTTTTAACAAGCTATAAATTTAAAAATCTACCGAATTTCCATATGAAAGCTATATGTTATAGTGAACCGCTATCGATGAGTTCTCTCGATGCGGGTAAACCTGGTCTTCATCTTCGAGTGCGCTGCCACTGACTGCGGCCTGTGCTGCCATCGTCCATCATCGCCTCGCCAAGGCGGTCAAGTCGTCGGATTACGATGAGTTCCTAATTGCTGCCTCATCTCTCTGTTTGGCTGGCAAAATCAAAGAAGATGACAGTGGCACCCTAAATCGGGGCAGTGCACCATTGCAACTAAATGATGAATATTGGGCAATGCGGGTTGCCATTGTCCAGGCCGAGTTGCTCATAACACGCACATTGCGCACAAATATTTGCTCTACTACATGAAGATACTACAAGATTGGGTCGGTGCGGATTGATGGAACTCGGTGCCAATTGCCAAGACGGCTGCCTCGTACTTACAGAACTTTCACCACAGTCCAAATATCTTGACGCACGTGGCAATCGGTTGTCTGTCGCTGGCAATGCAAACCTATGGGTTGAGGCTTCCATGTGGCATAAGCCACTGGTGGAGGATTTCACCAAAGAGGATCAGCGGGAGATCATTGATGAGGCATCCCTAACCAGTCCATCAATCGCCACGACTTTTCGCCTTTTATGGTTTCTGTATGAGTTGTTAATTTGGGCACCGTAACATTACGTTTGGTTCATCCCACAGCGCCAGTTCTGCTTACCAAAAGTGACCCACTGGGCACATTATATCATAACCTTAAACTTCATATCAAGAAAGTTAAGGTTCTTACCCATTTAAAGTTTGAGAATAGGTTAAGATCGTTTCGATCCTAAGGCCTCTAATCATTCGCTTTACCAGATAAGATTATTTTATACAACAGTTAAATGCACCAGCTATCCTGAGGGAAACTTCGGAAGGAACCAGCTACTAGATGGTTCGATTGGTCTTTCGCCCCTATACTCAATTCTGCCAATCGATTTGCACGTCAGAACTGTTTCGGTCTTCCATCAGGGTTTCCCCTGACTTCAACCTGATCAAGTATAGTTCACCATCACCATTAGTTATTTGTCTTTGGTTATTGGATATTTATCAAATACTTGAGCTGACTACAGTTCTAGCTGATATTTAATCTATTAAAGGCGCTTAAAGAGAAAATAAATGAATTCATTTCAAAAAACATTTAAATACGAATATGCAAAAGCAAAATAGGAAAATAGGAAAATAAATGTTCGAAATTTAAATCACTAAATATTTTCGCAAGCTGCAGCAATGCTTTATGGCTTAATGATCATTAGTTTATTGGAGAAAAAATGTGGAAGCCAGTTGAAAAAGTTAAATTTGCAGCTTGCAGCACTACTACTACAAAATATATACATATATATATATATATATATGTATATATACCTTTATAAATCAAACAACTGAAGCACCAACTTTTGTCAACCAGCTACCTGTGCAACTAATTCATTTCATTTCATATTTCTGCAACATTTTCGAGCCAATAACTTTTGTTGGCCACTGCAATCAAAATAAACCACGCAACAGTGCGTCATTTGGGTGTGTGCACGACTAGCAGGATACCCTGTATAACTGAAATTGTATTAAAGTTAAATGGTGTGTGAATAATCAAGTTAAGATCAGAGTGAAAGTAAGGGAAGTAAGGATACCAGAAAAGCTCACAATATTTACGCTGTTCAATTTTGTTACAGTGTACCTTAAGAACAAATTATATATCTAACTGTAACTGGGTTTTAGTTCAGGTTTATCGCCTGAGTGCTTATCGGAATTAGCCGCAGTTTTCTTATAGTCTCGCCTCAACTCTTAAAGCTGATCAAAACTATATATTTATCATACTCATACCTCATACTTGTCTCCTCCTCATTCACAACCACATACAACAATTGTTTCACAATTTACAGGGTATAATGAAAAGTCGAAAATCAACCCACCCCCAAACAATGCGGCTGATTGAAAACTTTTTAATTGATTTTCGTAAACTTCTCTGCTCACTTCTCATCCCTCCGCTTCTTCTCGTCTATCTTGCAGCCGTCAGGAAAACCGAAACCAAGTTCGAGAGCCAGTCCCAATTCCAATTGCAGTCCGCATCTCAATTCCAATTCCACATCGACGTGGAGTAAAATTTCAATGGGCAATGCACACAGCCAGAATCGCGGCGGCGGCGGCGCCGGCGTCGTTGCTCTTGAAAAGTCAGCAGCAGCGTCGGGCAGCCTGCTGCGACTGGCCGGCGTTGGGGCACACAATGTGCAACCAGGTGGAGGCATGCCCCAACCAGCAGCGGAGCTACAGCGACGAAGCGGTCGGGCGCGAGCTTTCAGCCGTTTGGTTAGCCAGAAGCGAGTCCCGGACGCATTCCTGCAGGGAACAGTGCCTGCCACGCCCGTGTCGCCCACTTCGGGGGCAGAGTCGCCAGTTCACGAGTGGAGCGCAACGGAAGTGGAGACTGGACAATTGAATGCCAGCGTGGAACAAATGAATTTCCGTAAGTCAATTTCAAAGTTTAGCACAAATATTTTTTATTTCTTTTTTCACTTTTTAGTTTTTGTTTTTGATTGTTATTACTTAACTTTTTTTTCAGTGTATTTTTTTTCTTGGTTTTGTTTTGGTTGTTGTCTCCAATTCAGTTTGTTCCCAAGTTTGTTTTATTTTTTTTTTTTTTTGTAAACCTCAAACCGGGCGAATCATGTCATCGACTAACTTCATTTTGCCTTCTTAACTTTTTAATGCAGCTGTGCAACCAAAGCAACAAATATTTATACTCTCTTCAAAAAGTTGCAATCGACTTGGATCATACCAAATCAGTCTTAGGATTTGCAGTATGATCAACCTTAACCTTAAATTACATGGTTAATTCAAATTTTGCATATATATTTATCGCCAGTTTTCATTAATTTCTGAGCTATAATGCTCAGTTTTGTGCGATAAGTTCTCAAATTGTATCTAAAATCAAATGGATACTGTTTGTGTAAAGGGAAGTATTCAGCACATAAACTGACTACTAAAAAGCGTCGCAACTAGCACTTGGAACTAGTTGGACTACGGAGAGTGAGGTCCTTCGATGCGCACAGTAAGTGCGATGGTAGAAATGAATGAAGACCTCTGACGATACTGAGGCTATGAAGAACACTGACTTTATTGAATAAAATGCGTGGCTTATATACAAAATTCTTAGACTATAATGTTCAAGCATGAACATGAGAGATGCTGATAGATGCTGCCCATGCAAGTGAGCATTGTTTCAAGTGTGAAAATGAGAAATGCTGACAGCTCAACACTAGGCACTTGAGGCTAGCTTGAGTGGGTCAAGCTATTTAGAGAGGTTAGAGGAGATGTCGATGGAGTGAGACTGCGATCGCCTTACAAGCGGCTGCACTCGATGGAGTGAGTCTGCGATCGCCTAATAAGTGGCTGCACTCGATGGAGTGAGTCTGCGATCGCCTAATAAGTGGCTGCACTCGATGGAGTGAGTCTGCGATCGCCTTACAAACGGCTGCACTCGATGGAGTGAGTCTGCGATCGCCTTACAAACGGCTGCACTCGATGGAGTCAGTCTGCAGTCGCCTTACAAGTGACTGCACTCAATGGAGTGAGTCTGCAGTCGCCTTACAAGTGGCTGCACTCGATGGAGTGAGTCTGCGATCGCCTTACAAGCGGCTGCACTCGATGGAGTGAGTCTGCGATCGCCTTACAAGTGGCTGCACTCGATGGAGTGAGTCTGCGATCGCCTTATAAGTGGCTGCACTCGATGGAGTGAGTCTGCAGTCGCCTTACAAGTGGCTGCATAATATTTTCTATGTAAACATTATATACTTATATGAATCTAAACAATATGAATCTAAACAATATGAATCTAAACAGTAACGATAGTAAGCGTTATAGGCCAGAGTGTCATAATGGAACCGGAACTGAAATACGCTCCGATTTGACATACTATTTTTGAATGTGTACAATTTGTTATCATACTTTTATATTTATTATAATATATATTCATTAATAACTCCAATTTATATAGGGTATATCACAGCCATACTCCATTTAGTCTATGTATATATATGTCCTTAACATATAAAGCAACTTTTTGCTCTTTTTTGTAATGTTTTTTTTTGTTTTAACTTTTGCTAATGTTTGTTTTATTGTTCAGCTCTCCAGTACACTCTCTCTCTCTCTCTCTCTCTCTCGCTCTCTCTCTCTCTCGCTCTCTCTCGCTCTCTCTCTCGCTCTCTCGACGACTATCTTAATTTAAGCGTAGTTTAAATAGGAATTTTCGTGCAAGTTTTCTTCGGCAAGCAATAAGCAAAAACAAATATCGAAAACTTTTCATTGAAGTTTTATGAAAATTGCTGTACTCTTTTTTTTCTGTTTTCTCGATATTTTCGAAAAAAAAAAAACATTTGTGTCTCGCTTTTGTTGATTTTTGCTTGCATAGGAGTTTTCGAAAATTTCCTGGGCTCTAGTTTTCCGCTAACGTTGTTTTGTTTCGACCATGGCTTATGTGGAACACAGTTCGCACCTGCTCCTCCTCCACATGCTCCAGCTGCTCCAGCTTTTGGGAAGTTTCTGCTGTTTCTTCGTACCCGTAACTTATTGGCCTTTCAGCTGGCAAAACATCGGCAAAGTGAAATCAAAAATTTATAGATTTTAGTTATTCATGTGAAATATTTAAGATGCTTTAAAGAAAAACAAAAAATAAAATAAAACAGAGCGTGAAAATATGATTTGGCTGCAGTTGAAAGCAAGGCAAGTTTACAATCATAACACACACACACACACACACACACACACACACACACACAGCAAGAGAACAGAGAACAGAGACCCACTTCAAAAGCCCAACTCTGTCTATTAAAAATGTGTTGGAATAACAAAAAGATGAACCTGCAGGCTTGACTTGAACTCGGCTGCTGCCAAACAAATTGAAATATAACCGAAACGCCTTTCAATTAAACTGCAAACAAGACGACTTCTTGATACCCTACAGCAGGCTGGCAAATCAGTTTGTATATCCATTTGAATATATAAACTATTGTAAGGAAAAGAAAAGATCAGTGCTCAAATTGAGCATCGAATTTTTGCACGAACTAAAATTGAATTAAAATTGCTCAATCCAAAAGACCTAAAATTTGTATATACACTCAAACATAGAGTATAGAACAAAAACTGAACGAGCATTTTGTGGATGGTGTTTTTGGCACTGTTTGCCAAAGACTCCATCCATGCCAAACAGTTGAAGAGAACGACTAGGGAAGTTGATCGGAAGTAGAGCGTTGGGGCTGCTGGGGCTGGGGCTGGGGCTGGGGCTGGGGCTGGGGCTGGGGCTGGGGCTGGGGCTGGGGCTGGGGCTGGGGCTGGGGCTGGGGCAGTGGCAGACGGCGATTTGTTGTTGGCTATATCAAAAAGCAATTCATGGCTTCTTTCTTTGTGCATTGCAGCGCGAGGCCCGATTCCAGAATCAAATCAGCGAAAAAATCCTAAACGTGCCAAGGCGCGATTTGCTCTCTATCAAAAATTCCCTTTCAGCCCGAGATAGCAGCAGCAGCAGCAGCAGCAGCAATGAGAGACGCTCCCCAATTCAAACTCGTTTTGCATTTACAACACAGCAAGTTTTTCTTCATATTTTTATTTTTATTTTTATTTATTTTATTTATTTTTTGCGTATTTATGGGCGCCTCTTTTCAATGCATAAATTCATAATTCATGTGGACCCCGTTTTGGAGAACTCAGCGGCCTCCATTTGCACAAATATAAAGCGGAGCCTGTCAAATTTGTATAAGCTTAGCGCTTGAGGGGAGTTTGGGGGCTGTGGCTGGTTTGTACACTCGACAGAAATATGTGCTCTAAAACCTAAAAACTTTAAGTGCACAAAAATTATTTTATTATCTTATTCTCATTTTACAAAATTTTAGTTTTTAATAAATGTAATTTCTGCATTTTGTTAGAACAAATTATCACAGACGCTCAAAAATCATCTCTGACGAATCAATTCTAGTTCATATGTGGTTTTTCTGTCAGTGCAGAGCCAGCGCTGTTGCTGAGTTTTGGTTTAGTTGCGAGGCCAACTGCAGCATTTTTATGTGAAAACATTGCAGCATCCAACAACTACAACTAGAACAACAACAGCTGGCGTCGTGCTCAATTAAGCGCTCACACAAACTGACAAGGTAACAGTCACTAACACACACTCACACACATTAACTGTTAAGAAAGTTTTTTTGCCATGGCACGTGGCAGGCCGCTAATATTTATGGCAATTAGTTTTAATAGTTTTCCTTTTACATTTCTGTGGAAATTTGTAAACTTTTAACACTCCACACTGCTATTTGACTCCTCCTCTTGAATACCAGTATTAATAACTGTTTAGCGCTGTTAACAATTTGTCATTATATTGCCGTAATTGTCTTATTTGTTCTGCTCAAGATTCCAGTTCTGATTATTTGGAACAAAACTCTACAAGCAATAATTTAAGAATAATCCTAAAAGTATGCAGTACGCCGTAATGTAAACTTCAAATAAGTAAAAGCTTTTGCTGAGCTTTTTACATCATTTGCATTAACAGTTTGCAATATAAAAGCATACAACAAAGCGCAGAGATTGCAGATCGGAGCTATAAATAGACTACCAATTCACGAATTTTCATTCAACAACTTCATTCAAATTTTTGTTATACAAATAATTAAATTAAATTAATCCACAGAAAAACTGCCGATATCGTAAACACGTCTTTTTATTTCACATGGCAAAAATGTACTCATAGACATTTTACCACACGTCTGTTTACTGTTGTTGTAAAGACACTGCAATATAAAATTATATGAACAACCGCGTGAGGACACAACCTGTGTGCAAACGCACACCGACTAAGTACGCTCATTAGTTTCGGATCTAATATGTAAGCCGTCACATACACCAACAGAATACAAACGGTATATTCCACGATCACATCTTCCAATCAAATCTCACGCTCTCAGTCGGCAGAATACATGACTAAAATGTAACAGAATGCAATAAGTAAACAACTGCTTTTAAAACAGGAAAATATAAAAGAACGATTTAACATGAATTAGCCAAAATGCATATTTATTATAGTTGTTGCATTGTTTTTTTTTCTTTTTTTAATTGTACCCTTAAGCCACTCACACAACAATGATGAACCGGCTCTAGTTCACTCTTACACTTGATTTATTAAATATTAGCTTTAAGCCGCAGCCAACAATGACGAACCTGCTCTTGGTCACTCTCACATTCTCACACTAATACGCTCTCTTTTGCACGCTCTCGCGCAGAACGCGGTCGGCTTGACTTCCAGGCGTGTGTGGTGAGCACGGCTTCTCTCTCTCCCTCGCATGCATATACGGCAGCCTAAGAAACCAGTTGCTCTTTTTTGTTGTTGTTAGTATCGCTTTGTGCTTGCTGTCGCGCAGATCGTTCAAATCGCAGTTGCGTCGCAGTCGTCGTCGATGTCGTCGCTTTCGGCTAATTGGAAAATGTGTGTAGTGAAAAGTGAAAAGTTGTGTTAAAATTCACGCTTAAAGCTGTAACAAAATACCAACCGAGAGCGAATTAGATAGATTATTGCAGCTATCAACTTACATATTTGACAGGTGCTGCAACAAATTTCTGCTTCATATTTTCCTTTAAGAATTTGCTATGATTTTGTTAAACACGCACGAAATTAAACAATTTGTTTGACCAACACCAACAAACACGTAAAATAATGACGCTGTTCTCGTTTCCATTCCCGAAACTTCTCGCTCTTCCCGCTGCCACCACCACCCGCTCGCCCATCTTTAGCCCATAACCAAACCAGTTTCGAGTTGGCTGCTTGTTTTTTGTTTTGTTTTGTTTAGGTTTTTCATTTTTTGCTATTGTTCTTTTTGGTGTGTTTCTCTTGTGCCGTCATTTGTCAGTATGCGTAACCTTTTTGTGCTTTTTAGTTCATTTTCCATATGGATTTTTCATCCAATTTTTTGCTCTATGGATTTTCAGTTTACGTTTTGTTGTTTGTGGCCATTTTCCAATGGGAGAGTGTCAACTTCCACTCTCTCTGTCTCTCTCTCTCTCTCTCTCTGAATGGTAAGCCGCTTTCCAGTGGCGCTTTGTTTTTATTTACTTTTATTTAATTATTATATTGCCCACACATGTTTCGTTTTCTCAATGAGTTTCATAAACCCATAAATTAATGAGTTTAGTTTATTTTCGTTTATTTGTGGAATTCTTGTGCATGTAGCTCATCTTGCGTGCACTTCTATCTCTTTTCTACTTTACCTCTTCTCTTCTACTCGTTTCGTACTTCGCTGCTGCCTTCGCCAGATGACGTCGTTAGCCTGGACTACAACAGCGACTCGGCAGAGTTTCACAACTGCAGCAGCGAAGATTGCTGCTATGCATCGACTTCCACATTGACGCAGCAGCACCACGAGCACCAGCAGCAGCAGCAGCAGCAGCGACGCTTGCATTCCCTCTCCATCACTTCTTCTTCTTCTTCATCTGCTTCTTCCACGCCAAGCAACGATTCTGATTCTCTCTTTGGTAACTAAGCAAAAACAATATTCTTATTCGACTCGACTTTGGCACATGTTTGCAATTGGCATTAGTATCCAATATGAATTTGATATTGCTAACTTCCAACTGGAATTGTTTGCATTGTAATCGAATATGAATTTAAGACTGTTAACTTTCAATTGGCTTTATGCAAATCAATTTTGATCCACAATTTTTAAATAAAAACTAAAATACATATTTTGACAAAAAAAAAATGTTTATCTAGATTTAAAATATTGTTTTAGGTATATTTTTGAACACAAATAAATTTATATATTTTTTACTGACTGCAAGAAATAATTTGTTCCAAATAGATCTCAATAATAAGGATCTGTTGGAGTTGCAGCGACGTTGTCGTGCCGATAAAATCGCCTGCCTCAGTTTGAGTCGCATCACGTACCTGAGCATTGCCAATGAGCGACTGGCGGAGGGGCAGCAGCGGGGGGAAGAGCAACAGCAGCAACAACAGCAGCAGCAGCAGCATCAGCAGCAGTTGTTGATAATAACGCCGGAGAGTTCGCCGGACGAGCGAATGGCGCTGCAGCTGGGCAAGAAACTGGCTCAGGTGCTGGGCACCACAGCCACCACGCCCACCATTGAAACGCCTACAGCAACAGCAGCAGCAGCATTAGTAACAACAACGGGTGGCGCCTCCGTTGCGGCTGCCACGCCCCGCGTCGACTCTCCGCTGGGCAATGGCGAAATGTTCAACATATCCAAGGCCAAGAAGATCGAACTTCAAAATCTGTCATCGCGTTTCAGTGCCGCCGTCAACCACCCAGCCACGCCCACAACAAGCGCGACGGAAGCGTCCCCAGCAGCAGCAGGTGAGTTCAACAAAAGTGTACAAGGTGTGTTAAGGGGGGATGGGATGAGGAAGGGGCATATATGCATATAGATAAGCATTTTTTCAATTCTCATTACATTAATCGAGTAAGCATCAAATGATTAATTTACTCTGCCAAAATTCCAATATAAAAATATAGAAATATAGAAATAACATGCAGAAAATTATATAAAAATGGTATTCTTGGGAATATGTTGTTAAACTTGGGTAAATAATCCAAACTTTTATGATCTTTAGAAGGAAATTGTTAAATATTTAAACTGAAACCAATTCTCGTCTGTGGCTAGATTAAGAAACCATTTTAAAAGCAAATATAAAGCAAGGTACAAATATGCAAATAGTCCAGTTTGTTTTTTAGCCTTCGAATGCTTTCAAGCCACGCAGGCTTGGAAAAAAAAACTGGCAGCAATTGTCCATTCCCAAAGTGCACGCATTTATTTGCTCATTTCGCATTCCGGGGCGAGGCTGGCGGCGTTTAAAGTCACGTGGGGGTCGCCGTTTGCCATTACAAACGCATTACGGCGGGGTTTAGCTGGATTCGAGGAATCGAGGGAAGGCAGGGGTAAATGGGGAGGAGCAGGACAGTTTGTGCCTCTTGGCAAAATTCGGGAATTATTCAAATTCCCACTTGGCCCCGTCGCAAATAAACGAAACGCTAACAAACCCAATCCCGGCTGGTCCACGATTCAAGCTTAACTGTTTTGTCCTCGATGTTGCTGTTGTTGTTGTTGTGGCACACTCGAAGCCATGTGTGTATGCTCAAGTGTATGGCCCTTGTGCCCGAAAATACAAAATACCAAAAAAACAGCAGAGGAAATAACTAAAAGCCTAGTCCTTTTTTTTGTGACTGGTGCTCAGCGCCAATTTCGTAGGTAAATACACACATCGACCAAGTGCTTGCCAAACTGTACGGTTTGAGTGCCGCATCGAATCCCAAAAGGTTGCCACAAGCATAATTGAAGTTGCCCCATGCTCAAGCACCCAAAAGAAAACAGTATTTGAATTCAGAGTGGATGAAATTTGGTTTTCAAGCAAAACTGGGTCATGTCTCAGATTATATATATATATCCTTGTGGGTTCGAGTCCAGCTGCTGACTTCAAAATACCACTGTGTTTCCGGACCGATTCCGATACACGTAAGGCGTTAAGGTGAACAACTTAAACCCATTCAAAGTAAATAAATTGGTTTCAAATTTGATTTCGATATTCTGCTCCATTATGGACCAATAATATCAGCTTCGATAACTGGCTCTGGAAACATTGAATTTCGGCTCCATTTCTGCATTTTAAGCTAAAAAGTCCTTTCGATTCCCATTATTATTTATCCTTTGGATTTTAACGGATTTGGTTTGCATATCTGCGAAAATGAAAAAGTGTTTCATTTCGACCGATTGTTCCTATTGCAGCTATATGTTAAAGTGAAGCGATTAGATCTGCTTAGAGATGTAGATAGATAGATAGATATAGATATAGATAGGTACACTATATAGAATCGTTTATTGATGCTGACCAAGAAAACATAGTTGACAAACTTCACCAGCTAATCGGTATATATATATATATATTATCGGTATATATATTGTTGAAATAAGTTTGAATTTTAACGGCAACGATAAATATCGCCACGTCGATTAATATTATTGCTATGGTCACACATGTATCGTGTTTAGCTTTATGTATTCTATAAGTCAGTCGCTGTAAATCCTTCACAATGTAAAGACGCAGTTGGCGCGAAAGAAATCCACAAAAACAAAAATTCAACATATATATTAAATGGAGTTATTCCCTTCTTAATTATTCCCCTCTTAGTCTTTTCCTTATCTGGAATTGATTGAATTATATTTTTGACTTGCATTGATTCAAATGAAGTCTGCTTTCAATTTGTATACAAATCGATGTATTTTGTGTGCTTCTCAATTGTTTCTAGGCACGTGCAGTAGGAACAATAATAGCAATAATATTATTGCTGTAAAGATAACCCTTATTGCTTACCCCCTCACTCCCATTAACCCTTATGTTGTGTTGCCCTTTTTCAGAGTAAAGTTCAACTTATTTCTTGAGGGGTCTTTCTCTGTTGTTGCAAATTTGCTTCAAGTTTTTTAATTAACTCGTGTCGCCAACTTTTCTCCCACTTCCATTTTTTTTGTATTTATTATTTTTCATTGCCTTTTCAACCGATTCGATCAGTTTTGGGCCTAAAAACGAGCGACACCGAAATGTGTAAAATGAAAATAAAAATGGGCAAAGAACACAAAAGTTGGGAAGTAATTATTGGCACATTTATGCAAGGGCTCGTCCATACGATATTTGGTGTATATATGTATATGGACTACTATATAATTGCTGGCTAAAATATATGTATATACATAAAATACACAAAATCCCCAGCGCACCCTTAAGTTGAGCGTAAACTTCATTCACCCCCACCCCCCTGCACCCCTTAATGTCCGTCTAATTGCGCGCTCCTCGCAAAACAATAGATGGCCCAAAGGGTGGCGGGGGGGGCGGCGTGTTTTAACTGCCTTGGCACGCCAAGAACATTTGTAAAAAAAAAATACTTAAAAATTGCAAACACGTCTTCATTGTTTACAAAATGTTGGCCGGAAACAGGCTTAAGGCTCAACCCCCCGCCTCGCTTCTCCCTCGCAAAACCATTTGAGTCCCTTGGCAAAAAAAAATAAAATACTGGAAAAAAAAAACAAAGTTTAAATTTTAATTAAATCATGTTGTATATAGAATGATGCACGTGGGAACAGCAACAGCAGCAGCAGCAGCAGTAGCAGGGGATGGGCATGTGGGTGGGGTGCCTTGCCACTTGGGGCACACAAGTCAATGATGATGGCAGCGATAAGCGCTCCACTGGGTGTGCTCAGAGGCGCCACCAGGCACCAGTTCAGAAATTGCCTACAAAGCAAATGTTGGCCAAGTCTATTGAACAACGCGTGAGCTGGATAAGAGCCACTGGCAAGAGGAAGACTTGGCCCTGTTCTGCTCCCCTGCTTGCAGCATTTAATAACGCATTTATATACAAAATCAAAACGTTGCCTCTTAAGAAAAATAAAATTTACTCAAGCTTGCGCTTCGCAATGCGATTATTGACTTTTTTTTGACTTAACAAAGATAAATTCGATTTAAGCTTAGATCTGCTGAGTTTGAAAATTTAGCTATATTTTATATCAAATGAAGAAAAATTGTTTTTGACAAAAGACAAAGTGAAAAAAATGAGTAAATTTTAACCATGTAATTTGTACAAATCCAATTTAATGATTTGCCATTGCAAACTTGATATATAAATACTATAAATAGTTCGTCATTCCTATAACATATAGTGCTGTGCAGGACAATGGATAGACTGATTTCTATCAGAAATAGGAGACCCTCTCACAGCCACAGCCACACCCTTACACCCACCCCCAGCACCCCATTATGTCTACTGTCACTGCCGCATTTAAATTCGTTTTGATCTTTCCACTTGCTCTACAAATTTGAGCAGCTAATGCGACCTCGTCATGTATTTCATTTCTCGATTCGTTTCGTTTCATTTCAGCAGCAGCAGCAACAACAGGGACTCCAACAGGGACTCCAACATCGTCATCCGCATTGTCGTCAGCGCTGGAAACGCAATCAACTGTTATAATTTCGTTTAAATCATCTCAAACACCTGTGCTGTCTCAAAGGCCAGCAGCGACAGACAATGCTGCCACTGCCACTGCCACTGCTGCTGCTGTGGGAGGCGAGGAGCAGTTGCAGCTGGCAGAGGAAATGGATGGTGAGGCGCCACCGCTGCCGCCACCGCCTGGTTATGGAACGCCCACAAATCCACTGCTGTCAAGCAATGTGCTCAAAAAGGTGGCCAGCTTCTCTGTCGAGAGATCGTCGGTGGGCAGCAGCAGCAACAGCAATAACAACATTAACAGCAGCACCAGCAGCAGCAGCAATTGCTGCGCGCTCGCTGCTCAGTCGCCCGTTGTGGCGCCGCCTAGCGACGAGAAGGAGTCAACATTGACGGCAACGCAACTGGAACAGCAGCAGCAGCAAAATTACGCTGGGTCGCGACGCGGCTCATCTTTTGTGCCGGAAAAGTTAAGCTTCGCTGCCTATGAAAAGTTCGAAGGTAAGTCTCTCTCTCTCTCTCTCTCTCTCTCTCTTTCTCGCTCTCTGTTGAATGACTGAGTTGAGGGCTGGGAGTTATTTTTATCTGCTTTATGTATATGCATATATATATATATATATTTTTATATACAAATCTATATACATTTTTGTGCGCCTTGCTTGCTGTTTGTCTTTGAGCCGTTGAGCTTGGCCAATTTTGTGCGCCACGTTTGATTGCGTTTCTCGGTTCGTCGTTGTTTACCCAAAGTTAACAATTAGTTTACCCTACCCCACGCACCCCCTTGGCGCTTGAGGCAACACAAATCAGTTAACCAATCAAAAGACAATGCGCCACTTGAGTGAATCATTAGCTCCAACGAAAATGTAACAATAACAATGTATGCCTGGCGCCATCTATGGGCGCCAATTGTTACATGTGCTTGTGCATTTATTATATTTGTGCAACTGTTTGACATTGTTCAAATTGAACACAACTTGCTTCTAAATTTTGTAAAAAATTTAAAAAAATTAATTTGAAAAAAATTACTGCGAAATCCTTCGAGCCGGATTTGAACCAGCGACCTATGGATGTCTATCAAATTCAATTGCCCAAATCTACAGTCCACCGCTCTACCAACTGAGCTATCGAAGGTCTATATTTGTCGGCGCACAAATCGAGTCCAAAAGCTGCTTTAGCTTAATCAACAATAACAATAACAAAACAACAACAACAACAACAACATTTCAGTGCGTATTCAATAAAAGTGAATGCAAACGCTTATCGCAGCACACAAAATGTTGTTGTTGTTGTTGTTGTTGTTGTTGTTGTTGTTGTTGTCTTGATTTGTGTAAATCATTCGCTAAACTTGATTTGTTTGTTTGTTGTTGTCTGTCTGATCAAAAACATCGATATACTTATTTCTAGACTTATGTATGCACATCGAGTAAACTTTCGCTTTTTTTTTGCTACCAAAAGTTTCCAAAACTTTTATTTGGTTTTCTTCACAAATTTACAGTTGCTTTTAATACCTTTAATGCCTCGAAGAGACGGCAATCATTTAATTTAAAATGACTATTTTGAATTGTTCTGTTCTACCTACACACAAATATATATATATGTCAGTATTTGAAATAAAAAAATGAATACAATCCTTCGAGCCGGATTTGAACCAGCGACCTATGGATGTCTATCTTTAGCAAGTCACTCTACAGTCCACCGCTCTACCAACTGAGCTATCGAAGGTGTATATATGTGCAGCGAATATATGTCTCTTTGATGTCAGGCATTTTCTTTTGTGCTGATAACTCAGTTTATATAAATATGTTCAATTTTGGACCAAAATTGAGCAAAATTTGACCAAAATTGAGCAAAATTTGACCAAAATTGAGCAATTGCAATGCTTGTTCAGACATAATACTCTCTGAGTAATATCTCTCTAGCTGCCATCACTTGCGTCTTGCCAAAAATAGACTAATAAAGAAAGAAAGGAATAAAAAGTATTTGCTGTTATCAGCTTATCAAATATCAGCTTATTCAAATTCTCATTTGAATATTTTCAAATAGTTAAAAGAACTTTTTTGACTTTTTGTGTTGGATGATCGCAACTGACTGTCAAATTTCTTGCCGTTTTCATTGCCAACATAAATAATTATTTTCCTCTGTAAAACTATTTTGAAAATTAACATTTTCAATTTTTTTTAATTCTGATGCTTAATAGTTTTCAAAAATCTCCCCTTCTCCCCTCTTGCGCATTTATTTTGTGGAATTTGTCGTCAAGTTATTTACGAGTGTTTGCTTCAAGTATTTGCTTGGTTGCGTCCGCAGTTGACAGCGTTCAACATTGGGAACGAGCTATTCAAATTCACAAATTCTTTCACCCCTCCTCCCTCCCCCCAGGGACGAATAATTTGCTTAAGAGAACTGTTCCCAACTCCCTGCCAAATCCCCCTGGGCCTGTTGTACGCCACTGTGATTCTGATTAGATTCGATTAAAGTTTCGCCTTGCCGAAAACAGATATTTGTGGCATACTTGCGGGCGGCGTCGTTAAATCGATGCGTCGCATCGCAGAAATCGATGAGGAACATTTGAAATGCACTCCTTGTTTTTTTTGTGTGTATGGCACGCTAATTGGTTGCATGCCGCCTGACTGCCTGCTGCATTCGAGGCTAAAGTCTGCGGCAAATTAATGCAAACAAACATTTGAACGCCCCGCTGCGCAAACAACAAAAGCTCCAAGGACGACGACAACAGCATTGAAAACCTAAAAGCCCCACGCAATTTTCACTGTCCTTCAGATTCTGCTGCTGCTGCCTGCAGGTCCTGCTTCTGCCTGCTGCTTGTCACTCTGTCTGAAGTGGCCATCAATGCGTTCCTTTGCTGCGGTTAACCCACAAAAATCTGATTTATATGCCCGGCAACGTCCTGCCTTTGCCGCTGAGAGCTGCTGCTGCTGTGGCAAAAGGATCCACGAAAAGGAGATGCAAGCGGATGTCCTCTTCCGCAGTCTCATCCTCATCCTCATCAGCTCTTCGCCATCCGCAGTTCCAAACAATGTTTGGGCAACGCTTAATGAAACAATATTTTAGTAGACGAATATAGCGCCAAAGTTGCGGGCGTGTAAGAGACAGAAGAGAGAGGGATGAAGGTAGCAGCGGCAACTAGCAACACTCGAGATGTGCTCGGTATACCCTGTAACCATTTCATAAATGGGTTAAAGGCAGTGCATCAAATCGTATCGAATTCAGATCTAACATTTTGGTCATTCTTTAATATGATTTAGCAATTGGAGATTCTCCTCCTGGTTATCAATCTGAGTCGGTTAATTCCGGTTCAGCATATGATTAATTCTTCAACTCGCTGATCTCATAAACTATAAGCGACAAACAGCTAAAATTTTATATTGTAATTGGAATAAATTTGGGATATTTGTCTATAGTTTAAACAGTTTAAATGTGAAAATGCCGAAATGAATTCATTCAAAAATTAGCTTAGGCTATGATGGTCCAAAAAAAAAACATCGTACGATCCTTCGAGCCGGATTTGAACCAGCGACCTATGGATGTCTATATCTATAGTTAATCACTCTACAGTCCACCGCTCTACCAACTGAGCTATCGAAGGTATATGTACGTGCAGCAATTCCAAGTCATTATAAAGTCGTCTTTAACGCTGATAACTGGCAGCGCTTCAAGTAATATGCACAATCAGCTCTACGCTGCTGCCAAAATTCAAATTTTAGTGACATTTATTAAAAACGAGGAGACTAAAAAGATGACAACAACAAAAAGATCAATATTGATGAGAATGTGATGGGTTCTAGGGACATGGGAAGGTCCTTTGTAAGCTATCAATTTGCATATGTAATGTCGTATTATTATCATTATTATTACTATTGTTTTGGAAATACTTCCATTCACTATTTGATCCACTCTGCTCCTCTATTGCATCTCAAACTAGGGCATCTCCTATCGAGCACTTCCGACACGAACACGCTTACTCCTTGTTGTTGCTGTGTGCGGTTTTCCTCAGTGCAACGTTTCATTTTCCGCAGAGTTTTTCGTTCTTGTCTGTTGTTGCAGTCTTTGTCTGTCTGTCCGTCTGCCTGCACGCCTGCCTGCCTGCCTGCCTGCCTGCCCGCCTGCCTGCCTGCCTGCCTGTCGACTGTTGTCGTTGATGAATGCAACGCATGCATGCGTGCAGCGTCACGCCTCCCCGGCTAACTTGTAATCACCACCCCCCACAAGCTGCCCTACACTCAGCAAAATCCAACCAAAACTCCAGTACATTTTGCTAGCTTATGGAAATAAATTCTAAAAATAAAAAAAATTCTGAAATATTTTCTTCTTTAAATCATTTTGTTTCTAAAATGTAGAAATACAAAAAACATATTTTGAAAAACATTCTTTCTGAATTGCAGGAAAATTCTCTGCACACATATTAGGATTTGGAAATACTTTTATCTTAATTTTATATTTTTCTCTGAGTGTACTGCATGCTCGTGCTCTTCTTGGATTCTGCCCGCTCGCCAGTCAACGCAGCAGTTATGCAAATTTGTTGGCCACCGTTTCGCGCACTTTCATCAAAAGTTGCCAAACGCTAAGTTGGCTGCCACAAACCCCCTCGCTCCTCTCCCTGCAGCTCACACATAGGCGGCGGCTCTGGCCACAAGCGAAAGCCGCACATCGTCTCACTTTCGGCCTATCAATGACGTCCGCTTATCAGCTTTAATTACGCCAGCCTAATCAAGGTCTGGACAAATCAGACTTTTGAGATTTATTGCGCTTTGATTTGTGCTTTGTGGCAACAATGAGCTGATTAAAAATAAAGTCGATTCTTGAGACAAATGTGGAAAATGAAAACATTTATAAATTTCATAGTATTTAGTCATTCAAAATGAGTAATAGACAAAAGAGAGAAGCGTTTCGGATCCCATTAAGTATTCATATTATTATTAGTCTCTCCGTCAATATGACCAAGCTGATATCAAGCTGGAGCTATTTTTGGAATACAATTTATTTATTTACCATACGCATATTAAGTACATCTCATTTTATCGATAACTGGTCTCATTTCCGATAGTAATCTATTTCCGATAGCAACCAAAGTTGCAATTGTCAAGCAGTCAAGATTGATAAGATTTGATAAGATTGTTTATATTGAACTGACTAGTATCAGATATAATATACCCAGATAATTATTATTTGATTAAGATTAGTTCTGGCAAAGAATATAGAGTTATAGATAAAGACTGGATCACTTTAACTTGTTTTACAGATTGGTTTTCTTCCTATATCTTAGCTTTCTTCTCACTAATCGTCTCTCTATCGCCGTCTCCATGTATTTTTCACTAATTAACTTGACTCGCGTACTGTCAGCTATCGGTTACACTAACTTTTTGGTTAAACCCTGCAATGAGTCAGCACTTTAAAAGTGGTCATTTACTGCACTCATATAGAATAACCAAAACTCATCAAATCGTAAACCATTTGAATTGATTTGCAATGAGTTTATTTTGAGCACAATTCTAAACAATGAAAGGTGACCAACATATGAACGAAATCATTCAAATTTCGACGTACTTTAATCAGTTTTTTTCTTCGATTCTTATCGTTTATCGTTCGACCGATTGCCGTTGGTATCAGGGTTCACTAATTGAATGACTCAGTTCTGTGAATGGTTTGTGACGCACTTCCGAACAGCAGGTAAATGTGCTTCAACTAAAAGTGCTTGACTCGAGGATAGCCTGTTGGTCAAAATGTGTAAGATTATTACGGATTGGAAATGAAACATTTATATTAAATTACGCTATCTCTTTAAGCCAACAAATAAAAGCGTAAGAACAGATTGGCTATTGGTTATTTGAGCTGACTTGTGACATAAGTCTTAAGAATCTTATTTAACACTCATAAATCAGCAAACTATAAAGATAAGTAAATATCAAAAATATAATATTTATTCTTCATTTTTCAAGTGTCTTTTGTTCTTTCCCTATCTGTTACCCAAAACGCCTCTCGAAATAGATGATTAAAACTGGGGCATATGCAAAAGCAAAACCCTAAACCTGCAGTTCTTCTATCAGGCCATGACTGATAGTCAACGACCTTGCCAGGGCGATCAATACAACGTTAGACTGAGAGAGAGATAGATAGAGAGAGATAGACAGATAGAGTGAGAGAGAGAGACCAACCAGCTGACACTTATCAACAGAACTAATCGGAAAACAACACAACCAATACTGAACTAGAGCATTGACTCTGACTCGTTATGCCCTGCAGCCATTCACATGGCTAAAAGTGTATTATGAAGTTGCGCAAAATGATGTAACAGGCAGCAGGAAACAGCTATGACCGCATAAGGCATATATATTCTTGATCCGCATCGAAAGACAAGTCGATTTAGCCATGTCCATGCCTATCCAGAGGCTATAAATTTGGAATACAAGCTCCATTATACCATAGACAGCTCATATTAATTCATGTTATCGACAGTTGTACAAATATCGATTAACGATAACAATAAAATCTGCATTTTTATAGTATATATGTATATAAATATTATAGACATAATATAGATCAACAAACAAGGGAAGCAAATAAGCATTTTCAAATGAATATTCATTCATTCATCATAGTTAACAACTGTAGCTTAGGGTATCTGCTAGTCGAGCGCTTTTGTCTAGTAGATGCGAACTTGTGCTCCGTTCATTATTCTGATAAGTGTCGACACATTTAATTTTGTGAAACAAAAAGCGAAGCAAACGCAAAAAGTTGACAGTGAAAAGTTCGCGTTTAACTAAAACGCAAACAGTTTTCGACAAGTTGTACGGGAAATAAGCAGCGATAGTTGCAGCAATGACTACCACCAGCAGCAGCCCAGTGCTGAGCAATGTCTGGTGTCCACTGCTCGCCAAGTGTGCCCAGCTGGACACGGGCACGGACTTGGGATTGGAGATGGAGTTGGAGTCGCCACACGTGGAGCATCACGTGCCAATTAGTCGTGTGCCGAATTGTGGCATTATGTGGGGGGCAGTGCAGCCGCAGCCGGAAGCGTTGCTTAAAGTGGCCGAATCATCGGCGCATTATCTGCAGCTAATGTCAATGGCGGGCAAACGCGTTCAGCTGAACCGCCATCAGCAGCCAACACGTTCAAAGTTGCCGCCACAGAAGCCACCTGATGTCGCACTCGATTTACCAACAGCAGCAGCAGCATCCACTAAGGTTAAAGTTTACCCATCCCCGCCTGCTTCTGTGGCCCACAACATTAGCGTCCACATCGTCAGCCTTCGGTTTGACCCACACGCGCCTGACCCACAGCTGGCAATGGACATTGTCCCCGCTCCCACACCCTTTCCCGCTCCACAAACACGCGCTGACAGCCAGCGTAAGTTTTTATTTGCCACACTACACTCTACACTAATATCAAGCCTATGCATTAGACTCTGAGATTTGTGTGTATTCATTGCCTAGAAATTGAATCTTTATATTTTATTTATTATATAAGCAATCATATTTGATCAGTTTCACTGTTTGTCGAGCATAAATCTATTTTCAAAATGAATCATTTATTTTCGTTAATCATTGATAACATTGTACTGAATCAGAATCTATAAAAAGTAGTCAGGTTCACAAAGGTTGCAACAATTTGACAAAGTAACAAACAGAAAATGAAATCTTTTGATTTATTTGAAATTTATACAAAACAGATGATTAAAATACTTATTTAAATTAATACTTAATTAAGCAAAAACAAGTCAAAATATTTATTTTTTATATGTTTACTACTTGAAGCAAGAAATTCTGAGAAATTAAAAATACATTATAACTATTTACAAATAAACTTTATTCAAGCATTATCAACACAGATAATTTTGGAGTACATACTTGAACATATATAGCAATAATTATAAATAATAGTATATATTTAAAACGAAGCTAGAAATGTTGAGAATACAAGCCGATAACATGGAACATTACAAGTGTTGTCGCATGTTGCCTTGGATTCGATCACCGTTTTCCAACAAGTCAATTGTCAATCAATTGCATCAGCGATAACTGACATAAAGCAACATCTATCAACAGTTAATAGGTAAGGCAATCACTCACATAGGGTATCTTATCTTCGTTGCGGTGTTGACGGCTTTTTTTTTGGCTTGGGTTTGGCTTTGTTTTTGTTTTTGTTTTTTTTTTTTGTCGACTTCTGTTGGACAACATTTAAATTTATTTATGCCGAATGTTTTGGTAGCCAACACGTCTACAACATCCCATATACACATCACTGCTTCTCCCCCTCCCATCCCCCCCATACACCCCTCTGCTGTGTCCACTCCTTGGCTGCCCCCTTGCATTCCTTTTGACTTTTTCTGCCAACGCACACATACATAAATCATTGTGTCCGCGTGTGTGGCATGTGGGCACAACTTTTGCCCAGCTGCGCAGCTGTGGCCAAACTTTATAGAGCCCCCTAATCTGGCTAAAGGAAGTACACTCGTAGCACGCTTCTCTTTTTTTCAAATTTCGAACTTCAGCAGTTTGGCAGACTAGTTTCACAACCTTGGTATTTTTTAAGGTAGACCAAATGGAATAAGTATAAATTCTAAAAAACTGGGATTGTGATAGAAATGGAGGAGGGAAAAAGTAAACTCAATCGAATTTTAAACTGAGTTCCTTTTTGATCATAATTCTGGCTAGATTTATATAAAATTTCAAATTATTATCAAAAAAATGAATAGTTTCTCAAGAAGTGAAGAAGCAAACATTTAAAATAAAATAAATTTCCAAGAAAAAGTAGAACTATTTACAAAATGATTAATAGTAGATAAGATAACAAGTAGATAAGTTTAAATGAATATGGCTCTATTTGAATTTTAGTTGGTTTTTTTAGAATTTTAGACTGCAGTTTACATTTTACATTCCTGCAGTTCCTGCCATCAAATATTGTGGCATCTAATCTGCAGGTGTTGCCTTCTACAACGCTCCCCAAAGTTGCTTACTCGGTTTGTTTCCATGTTCCATTACAAATTTCCATTTCATGTCCTCAATATGTTTAAAACCCTTTCGTTTATAGTGCTTTGTCACGTACATATACTTATCCTTCTTCTCTTTCCAAGTTGCGGGTTCTCATGTTATATCTTCTATAAGTTCCATAATATTTTTATAGTACTTTGTCACATATATTTATCAGTTGCTAACTTTGTTGGCTTCCATATCCCATTACAGGTTCTCAATAAGTTCTTTAACATTTACTTATCCTTCTTCTCTCTTTCTTTTATTCACAGGTCAAATGCTGATCAAATGGCTAATCTCGACGCTGCAACAGAGCAGCTCACCGGGCATCCTTGGACAGGAGTCTCTCAATGCAATGGCTCTGCAGTTTTGTCATAATCTCAAATATGTCGGCGTACTCAAGCAGATCTCCAACGAGCAGCAGCAACAGCAGCAGCAGCAGTTGGAATCGACATCCGGCTTTAGCGTAAGTTCAATGAACCTTTTGGCACGGGAAATTGGTCAACGGGCGGAAGTTGTCACGGCGCTAACGGAAATAGAGCGACAGTGCTACAACCCCCCCCCCCCTTGCTCTTATTTGCTTTAACTTAGTTTAGAGAGCTGTTAACTTGGCTTGCAAGTCATTAGCTATTGATAAGCTACGCACTGGACCTCAAGTTGTACCTCTACTTCCTCCCTACCTGCCTCCCTCTTGCTGCCACTCTCTGTGCGCATATTGTGGGCATATTCTCCAACTTGGCCAACACGAAAATGAGCCGCAAAGTTATGCCGGAAATTAGCAATTCCATTGCCAGGCAAATCTCAATGCACTTTTATTTTATGCTGCTGTTTCATGTCAGCTGCACCTAACTGCTAACAGCCACCCCAGCTGCATCCTGCCTCGTCCTGGTGACGAGCCTGCAAGTGTCAGAACTTGTTAAAACTTTGCCGTCAACTCGGCACGGCTCACTCGCCCCCCATCTCTATCTCTCTCTCTCTCTCTCTCTCTTCCTCTTTTTTCTCTATTTCTCTATCCATTTCGAACTGCCCAGTTTATAGTTGGCCAACAGCTTCCAATTTTACAGCCTTTTTTCTGTGCTAAATTATTAAATCAACAAGCTGGGCTGCAATGCTCGACAGTGCTTCACTGACAGATATCCTGTACGCAACAGGACTGCTTTTATTCCATTGTTAAAATAAGTTCTTATGGCAAGTTATTTGAAGTTCTAAATTTCCGCTCTGAATTCATTGAATATGTTTAACATTTGTGCAAATCTATATACTAGAAAGAAGAAGAAGCATTTACGATCCCACAAAGTATATATATTCCCGATCATAACTGATTCATCATCATCACCAGCACTAGCGGAGTCAATTTTGCTATATCCGTCTGTCTGTCTGCATAAAAAAGCCAATTGTTATTATGTTATCGATAACTTGTGTAGATGATACTCTATTATCGATAACAACAACAACTCTTCAGTTTTAAAGATTTAGATTTCTATGAACAACTGCAAAATCACTAAAATACAAATTTGTAAGGCCAAATATAGAAACACAAATTATTAGTTATAATATCTAGTTGCGCATAAACAAATACTTCTTAAGAATACTTCTTAAGAATACTATATATTCGGGGCATCAACTGGGAATTATAAATTGAAATGCAACAACTTTATTCTACCCCTTTAAAGCACACTTCAATGCCGAGTAACTTTTGTAAGGTGGTGGGTGAGGGGGCGGTTAGGAGGTAATTGCAGCAGCAGTTTGTTTGACTCTCCAACTCACTCTTGCTGCGGCTGACTAATGGACTATGTAATACGTTTGCTTTTTGGCCAACACTGCTTCCCTCCGGCTGCTCGTTGCCACTCCGTGTGGCTCTGAAAGGCTATCTAAACAAAATCTCTTGACGCTTTGCTGCTTTAATTGCTGGTTAACCTAGGCACAATTGAGAAAAGGCACCTCAACCCCAACCCCAACCCCAAAGCATCCTGCACTACGTTCACGTGTTGGCTTTCTTTGGCTCTTACCTATAGTTAACGTTAAGTGTTATTGGCCTGAAGACATTACACAAGAGAATGAGAGTCGGAGACTGAGACTGAGAGACTGAGAGACTGCCTGGCCACACACACACACACACACACACACACACACACACACACACACACAGACAAGAACAACACTAACAAATAATCAAGCACTCGTCTTTTGGCCCAAATTAGTTTAAGCCAAAAGTTTTAGCCACAGCAGCTTAACCTCAAATCCCTCTGAGCAAAAGACCAAGTCCGCCAAAAACGAGCATACAACAGCGTTAAGTGATTTTCTATGTGATGATACTTGAGCTCGACCAGATTATGATATCAAAAAATTCTTGCTACTTCTGTGTCCTGCCCCAATGTGTCGTCCTGCGTGTCCTGAGTATCCGTTGTCAATGTGCGCGTCATCAAGTTTTTGGGCAACAGGCCAGAAAGATACTTGGCAAGCTTAAGCATGATTCCCATACAACGCACCCCCAACCACGCCCGCAACTCCCCCATTTCTCGCCACTCTCTTTCGCTGTTGTTGCAGCTCATTGAAAGTTTTGTGCGTTTTTATTACTTTGCGGCAAGTTTAGCGTTTGTTATTCTTTTGTGCTCGGCGCATCGCAAAATGAAAATCAAAGAAGGAAAAACTTTTCTTTGGGATTTTGAAGCGCAACGAAACGTAAATAGTTCAAATTACAGGGTATCAATGTCGACTTGATTTTAGATAAAACTAAAACCAATTTCACGCATTTGCTTTGAACAACAATAAAATGACAGATTTCCAGCGGAATGCAAACGGATTTTTTGACGAGCAATCCAGTAATACGACTGTCTATGTTTATATCCATCAAGATCTAAACAAGAATAGCAAGTAATATATATATATATATATATATATATATGCAATAAATATATATATATGTATGCATAAAATCGGAATTTTCAATTTTCATTTTTGACAGACGACGATTAATATTATGTCTAGGCATATTCAAACCTCATTCGAAAGCTATATCTATAAACTTGTAGATATTATTCGTTAATCGATTTTCATCTAATCTCAGAAACGGATTTATTTATCGATAAAATTCAAAAATCTTGACTTTCCAACTTTCAAGTCTCCACAGCTTTTATAAACTCTGATAATCTATAATAAGCAATCGCACATGGCTAAATCGACTCCGGTTAGTGATGATGATCAAGAATATACATACATATATACCTTATGGAACCGTAAATGATGCCCTTTCCCAGTTAGATACTTTTGCTTAGCTTCTTCAAACTCTTTTTAACCATTTTAAATGTTTTTCTGATAATAATAATTTCTGTTAAAATAACTTTTGATTCTTAAGATTTTAACTAATCAAAAAAGTAATGTTACAAATATATACAATCTCAAAGGTATATAGTGATTGGATCCAATATGGAATCCAGTATGCATGCTGAACTACTTAAGTCAAAAGTAGTCAAAAGTGTTTAAGCAAACATTTTCCAAAACTAATCAGCAGTAAGGCAATTGTTCTTTTAGTAACTTCTTGAATCAACGCCACGGAATGCAATTAAAAATTCAAATTCAATTATGTGACGTCGCTTCTCACGTAATCACACACACATACACACACACACACACACACACACACATACACACACCACATGCCGCTAATCACATCAAGCTGATGAGTTGTGGCATCATCCATTGGAATGACGAATGTAAATCAAGTGCAACAGCTGCCACACTCAGCTACTTGACGAGCAGAGTGTGTGTGTGTGAGTGTGTAGCTGTGTGTGTAAGTGGGCGTGGTCACGTTTATTGCACTTGACGCCATTTGCTCAAGTGTTGGCACTTTGGCGATGCCAACAATTTGCATGCCGTCGCATTGTGTGCAACCCAAAAGAGCCATTTCCTGCCACCCCTCAAATCCCGTGCACCCCCCCTTCTACCCACTCAAGCATCCTAATCTCAAGCTAACCCAACCCAACCGAATTTCACGCATGACAACGCAGAATAGGTAAGCAGCAAAAAGTGCAACAATAAAACCAGAAACGCATCAAAAAGAGTGCGGCGAAGCTCGAACTTGAAATGCTCTAAAAAACAGCTGGACTAATATTTTGAAATTGAAAATGAAATATTGAAAATATTTGAAATTTTGAATGCTATGAGATAGACCAGATTTGAACATATCTTAAACATAAATATTAATAATGGGAATTAATTTCTTCTACTTTAAAAGTTAAGAATCTAATTTGTCAGCTAGACAAATATTGGCCAACAACTTGTGCAGAAAGTCAAATGCAACTGCACTTCATAGTTATGCTAGCCCAATTTTTGGTAAAGGCATTAAAAACTGACTTTGCATTCCCCAAATGGGAAATTTGCCAAAGGGAAACACTTGCAACACCAACAGTAACAGTAACAGTGGCAACAATGACGTGTGCACAATTTGAAGAGCTGAGCTTTCAAAGTTCAGAGTGTAGTTAACGCCTGGGGATATCAGCAGGCAAAAGGGAAGGGGGGAACGGCTAAGGATTGGGGTAGAAAATGATGGGGTTAGAGAGCAGATGGCTTTTAAATTTTTGTCTCTTAACACACACACACACACACATACACACTTGAGCCCGGGCTCAAAGGGTTTGATTCACTCCAGCTGCAATTAGAAGTCAATGGGCTAATCTCCAAACTTAACTCACAATTTGTATCTTCCATTCCTTGTGGTGCAGCCCTATGAGATGTACCAGTGGACGCACACGGAGCAGCCAACCACATCGCTGCCCCTCACACCCGGCAAACTGGATAAGGTCGCCGCCTGGCCATTCTCAAGCACACCAGCTGCGGCTGCAGCAGCGGCAGCAGCCTCACAGAAACCCTCGGAAGGCGCCGGCACCACGCTGACCGACAGCCAGAAGACACTGCAACATATTCTGCGCAAGCGTCTGCTCAACTGTGCCACTCTGGCCGAAGTCCATGCCGTTGTCAATGAGCTGTTGAGCAGCGTAGATGAGCCACCGAGGCGTCCATCGAAGCGCTGCATCAATTTCACGGAGATGATCAACGCCAGCGAGGCAACCATTTACGAGTACAACAAACCCCTGGAGGGCAAATGCTATGTGGATGCCGCCAGTCAAACCGATGACGAACTGTGTCTCGGCTCCTGCAAGTGTGCCGCTGCTCAGGAGCAACAAAATGGTGCAAGTGCTACTACGGCACCACCTCCGCCGCCGCCACCGCCTCCCCCACCGCCTCCCCCACCGCCACCGCCTGTGCCCCGCCAAGCAGCAGGCGGTGCACCACCGCCTCCGCCACCACCACCGCCTGGTGGTGGTGGACCACCACCGCCGCCGCCACCAGCACCGCCAGCACTACCCAATTCTGGCAATATGCCACCACCGCCGCCCCCGCTGAGCACCTCCAAGTCGGGCACAGCGATCTCGCCGGCACCACTGCCAGATCCCGCTGAGGGCAATTGGTTCCTTCGCACAAGCGGTAAGTGAAAGCGATAAAAGATCAGAGATCATTATATCTGCTCTCAAAATCACTCTACAAATTGATTAATAATTTGTATCATTCGCTTGACTCACCTGATTCTTCTTCTCTTTTCTCTCTTCTCTCTTCCTTTTTGTTCCTTTTTCTGTTCAGTACAACGCAAGAGCGCCGTTAACCCGCCAAAGCCGATGCGTCCGCTTTATTGGACACGGATTGTGACGTGTGCGCCGCCCGTGGCGCGTCCGCCTTCGGTGGCCAACTCAACGGATAGCACAGATAATAACACCAGTTCACCGGAAGAGGTGTCCACAGCTGCTGCCGTTCCCTCTTCGTCGCCAGTTCCTGCCCCCGCGCCGGCATCAGCACCCGCTCCTCCTACTAAAGAGATGTGGACAGAGATTGATGAGACGCCACTGGACAATATCGATGAATTTACTGAGCTCTTCTCGCGCCAGGCAATAGCACCCGTTAGCAAGCCAAAGGAGCTCAAGCTGAAACGTGAGAAATCTATTAAGGTGCTGGATCCGAAACGTTCGAGGAATGTGGGCATCTTCTCCAGAAGTCTGCATATGCCGTCCAGTGAGATCGAGCATGCGATCTACAATGTGGATACCTCAGTGATTAGCCTGGAGACACTGCAGCAGATTAGTCATATGCGTGCAACGGATGAGGAGTTGCAGCGGATCAAGGAGGCGGATGGCGGTGATATTCCACTCGATCATCCTGAGCAATTTCTGCGCGACATCTCCCTCATCTCCATGGCCAGTGAGCGCATCTCATGCATTGTGTTCCAGGCCGAATTCGAGGAATCTGTGACGCTACTCCTGCGCAAGCTGGAAATTGTTTCCCAGCTCTCGCAGCAGCTGATGGAGAGCGAAGATCTGAAGCTTGTCTTCTCCATCATACTAACGCTGGGGAATTACATGAACGGTGGCAATCGACAGCGTGGTCAGGCAGATGGTTTCAATCTCGATATACTTGGCAAACTGAAGGACGTCAAGTCCAAGGAGTCGCAGACAACGCTGCTCCACTTCATCGTGCGCACCTACATTGCACAGCGACGCAAGGAGCGAACGCTGCAGGAGATGACGCTGCCCATTCCCGAACCCTCGGATGTGGAACGTGCCGCCCAGCTGGACTTTGACGAGGTGCAGCAACAGATCAAGGAGCTCAACAAGAAGCTGATGGGTAAGCTTGCAACTATTGAAACAACTCTCTACAGCTACTCATATCCCTTCCTCATTGCACAGCTTGTAAGCAGACTACGGCTCTGGTGCTGAGTGCATCCAGTAATAAAAGCGAACCCTTCAAGTCCAAAATGGAGGAGTTTACAGCGAGTGCTGAGAAATCTATCGGCAAATTGAATCATCTGATCGATGAGTGCCGCGATCTCTTCCTGGAAACGATGCGCTTCTATCACTTCTCGCCCAAGGGCTGTACTCTAACATTGGCTCAGTGTATGCCCGATCAGTTCTTTGGTTACTGGACCAATTTCACAAACGATTTTAAAGACATCTGGAAGAAGGAATTAACAAACCTGAGAAATGAAATGTAAGCATAAATCAATAATCAAAAGTTACTGCAGCCATTTAACGATTTTTATTCGATTTTTCTCTCTTACAGCATCAAGAAACCGAAACAGGTGCCTGTAGAAAATCGTCGCGATATCTCCGTTAAAGAGCGGATTTCATGCAAAGCACGCGTGCGACGCAGCAAAAACTAGTTGTTAGTTCAAAATTAGCAGTACTTTTATGTAAGCTTAATAATAATAATAATAATAATAATAAACAAGAAAAACGCCTCGCACACCATGCGAAATTACTCAACACATTCGAATTTAAAAATAAAATCTTTATTTAAAATATCGCTAAATATATATAAACATTTTGCAACACTGATGGTTTGTCTATTCAATTTTGGGTTATCGACCAGACGCCACTAGTTATCGCTCTACCATTTTGAGTAAACCGAAATCAGGCTGCAAAACTGGCGTCCCGCAAGAAAACAAACAATATAAAAACAATAACAAAATGTCGCATCCAAATACAACGCGACGCAAACATGTGCTCAAGGAGATGATGGAGGACGACTACTCGCTGCCCACGGAGCAACAGCAAATCGTGCGTGTGGTCAGCAGTCGCGGCAACAATCTACACGAAGTCGAAGCGCCTGCGACGGACGCAGATAACTTTCTGGGTGAGCGCATTTCGCTGGTGAAATAGGCGTTAATCGATAAACTGATTATATTGTTTTCATTTTGATTTCGCAGTTTCCATGCCCAACAAATTTCGCAAGAATGTGTGGGTGAAGCGCGGCGATTACTTGCTCGTCGAGCCCATCGAGGAGGGCGACAAAGTCAAAGCGGAGATCAGTAAAATTCTAACGCCCGAACATATCAAAGAGTACACAAAATCGGGCATTTGGCCAGAACGTTTTGCCAAGAAGGCGACGCAGGTGCCGCAAAGAACTGAATCCAATTCTGATTCCGATGAACCGCTCTCCCCAAACACAAATCGGCCGGTGAGTGTAGAAAATGACAATGGCGAAGATGATGACACGGATGAGGAGAGCAGCAGTGAAGAAGACTGAAGAATTGCGATGCATTCGTTTTTTTTTTTGTGCATTACAAAAATGTTTAGCTATGTATATTTTTAAACAATTAGTTTCTTCCCTGTTAACAACAAATTGTGTCTCTTTACTACTACATACATAAAACCCAAAATGAGAACAAAAAATATATTAATTGTTTAGCGGCGTTATCTTTGTTGGAACCAAAAAAAAAAAATGCTTGCAGAAAGCTTAAAAAGCCTACGAATTAAAAAGCGCGCTGAGATCTTTTTTTTTTTTTTTTGTTATGGAAAGCTTCTTGTCGTGGGGCTAATAAATACTACTCCTGTGCATCACAGATCTCAATGTTTTCCTTATGCTCCTCCTCCTGAGACGCCGCCGCCGCCTCAGTCGCCTCCTCTTCGTGCAGTGCATCATGCTTGGATTCCAGTGCCAGTGTTGATGGTCTTAGCTTCGTAAACGGAAAATTGCTCAAATCCTCAAATTGTGGCGTATGCACAGCAATCAGATCCGTTTGCGTGGAGCTCGTGTCCCTTGGCTCAAAATTGTTATAGTCCGTATCCTCACCGTCCGAGGAATTGATGTGCTTGCGCAGCGCATCCTGCGGTAAATTACATACCATGGTCAGACAATTGACAATGGTGCCAATGGAGCTCTGCAGCTGTTGCACCTGATCCGTGAGCAGAGTGCAACGCTTGGCCAAATCATTGACAACCTCTGCCGAATCGTGATCCAAACGAACTTGAGATTGTTGTTGTCCTGGATTGGTGGTGCTGCTGCTGCTGCCGCCAGCGTCCTCAGTATTGTTCTCAGCCTGTTGAGCTTTGGGTTCGACCTGCATGGTGGACACCTTTTTCCACAGCGCATTGATGGCCTGCATCTGCAGCTGCTGAATCTTGCGCTCATTCTGCAACTGCGCCTTCGTCAGCAGCATGTCCTTGTTGAGCTTGCTGTGGAATAGGGATATAGAATTATATATAGATAGTGACATATGTGGAGACTATTTGGCTGCACTTACTCGATGTACTCGTGTGTGCGCTGTTTGTGCAGCTTCTCGGCAATGTCTTTGGTTTTCTTGCGCGTATGATAGCCACGCCACATTTTCTGTATGGTCACCGCTGAGGATTCAGTCACATGCTCTATCAGACGATCCGCACAATTCAGATTATTGTTGTCCAGCTGCTGTTGTCGCTGTGCGGCCATTTTCCGTATGGTTTTGAGTTTCTCAATGTTGATCTGTTCGCCATCGTCATCGGTGCTAAAGCCACCAGCATCGGTTGTTGTCGCTGTGGCCGTTGCAGTTGCTGTCATCTGTTGTTGCTGCTGCTGCTGCTGCTGCTGCTGCTGATGTTGCAGGCGCTCTGTTTTGCGTGGACTGCTTGTGGGACTCTGGATGCGTCGCATTTGTGGACTGCGCACACGCGGCAAATTCAGTTTGTTATCTGGCAAAGTGAAATATTTTCGAATTCGATTTTTCAATTTTCAATTTATTTCACTCGGCCTACCTTTGTTCTTTGTGCCTTTGGTTTTGTGCAGCTGCGACGAGCTGATCGCTGTGACGGTGACACGCTGTGCAACGGCGGCGGGACAAACATCGGGACTCATCAGTGTCTCCGGCACAGGAACCATTTTTGAGGCAGCAGCCAAGGGGCCACCAGCAGGCGTCTGCCCAATGTACTGTTGTTCTAAATAAATAAATAAAAATATGTAAATATAAAATATGAATATGAATATGAATATGAATATGAATGTGAATATGAATATAAATATGAATATGAATATGAATATGAATTTGAATATGAATATGAATGTGAATATGAATATAAATATAAATATTAAATCAAGAACCGTTGTAGGGATTTGGAGTTATGTTGCGAGGCGTTGATTCCGTTGAATTGTAGGTTTTGGTGGTCACGCTACTGGACATGCCGGACAGACTGGCCAGCGAGAAGCTATCGCCATCATTCCGAATATTCTCAATCAGCGACGTGCTCATCTGCAGCGCATGATTCGAGATGCCATTGTCGCTGCTGATGCTATTGTTGCAGCTATTCCCATGATAGCTATTCGCCATGGACTCGGGTGAACCCTGACGACCACTCAGCCGCGAAACTACAAAGATTGTAATTAGTAATTATATTTTATATAGGAGCAGCTTCGAGCAGATCTCACAGCGTGGCGATTGAATGCGACTCGTTGGCTTTTTGCGATGCGAGGATGGCGATGTGTTTGCCGAGCTATTTGCATTGTCCAGGATCTCCTCCTGGAGCTGTCGCTGATGATGCTGCGCCTTGCTCAAGATTAGTCGCAACTTGCGATCGTTTTCATTCTCCAACGCTTTGCCCACCAGTGGACACACCGAACTCAAGTATTTGGCCAGCGGTGCCTGTTCCCCGACGCGAAATTGGCGACCACGTCCCTGACTATAAAGCCACTCGGCCTTGAGACTCTCAATGGGATCGACAACGTAGCCATCGATAAACTTCAGACTCATGCACCAGTTGAGCACAAAGGGACGATAATCAAAGCCACTAAATTATAAAGAAGATCAATGAGTTAGGAGGGAATTGGTCTATTAAGACAGACAGAGGACTACCCCTAAACTTACTCCATGCTATTTGGTCCCAGTGTCATGGTCACACACGGATTCTCCGTAATGGAGATGCTCAGCAGATTGCTCAGATGCGACAGTGTGCAAATCTCATTCAGATCACTGATGCTATTCTTGGATAACGTTAGCGTCTCCAGGGAGACGGGCAAATACTTGTCACACTGTCGCAGATGCGTCAAACGGTTGCCCTGCAAATTCAGTTCGCGCAGCGAACGCAAATAAGACACATCCGAGATGCTGCCAATGCTATTGTCCGCCAGATTCAGTGACTCCAGATTCACATTCGTATTCAAATGCTCAATGGCCTTAATGTTATTGCCCTCCAAGTTGAGCAGACGCAAATGGACGCACTCCTTCAGGCCCTCAATGGAGAGTATGCCATTGAAGGAGAGATTCAGCTCACGTAAGCAGTGCAGTCGACAGACACCATACATCCGCAGCAGCTGGTTTTTGCTCAGCGAAAGCTGGAAACGATTAACATAAATGTATTAATTAGAGTTGAAGTGGAGTATATATAAATATAAATATATTTATATGATAGGCACCGTTTCGATCTTGAGATACGAGTCAATGTTGTCGATCTTCTGCAGTTCGTTCTCGTCGAGGATTAGCTTGCGTATATTCTGGGCATCGTCCTGTTTTGGCACCTTCTTCAGTTGCTGCTTGGACAAGTTGAGCGTCTGCTTTTCGCTGCAGCTTTCATCGTCGCCTGTCGCAGACAAAAGGAAAGTGCAAGAAGAGGAAGAGTGAAAAGAGAGAGAAAAACACTGATGAAGTCATCGTGGCATGTGTTGGGGGGTGGTTCTGGGCGGACGTTTGAACTCGCAACCCCTCCTCAAAGTAGGCTCCACATTGCTATGCATGCCACAGACGCCAACAGCAGCAAAATAATAAACAATGCACTCTTTGCACACTTTGCTTAAGCTGCTGTTGTAGTAGTTTTTTTGTAAGCTTACCGCTCATTTTTGTTAGACGATAAATTCCTTTAGTTGTTGTTAACAAATTTGGCTTGCGTCAGGCCAATTTGGCAGCATTCACTGGCGTCCAATAACGAAAAATCAATGTTTGGGAATGTGAGAGCCCTCCTCCATTTGAAACCAGGGCTGCAAGCGACTTACAGCACTAACGTTAACATTTGCACTGCTAACTGTTAACTGCGTGCGCGAAATTGTCTAATTTTAATAATACTCATATGATTACATATATTATTAATAATGGTCTAATTTTGTTTCGCCTGTAGCTTAAATAATAATCCTAAAACAAGTACTAAATGAAATTAACAGCTGTAGTTCGCGATATCGATGCCATAAAATATCGATGCTCCGCTGGGCATTTTCATGCTTGCCGTTGCTGGTCACACTGCGTGTCATATGTTATCCTTTCAATTGGTTTTAAAAATTCGCCCTAATTTTTGTGTTTATTTTGACTTAAAAAATATAATACAGTCAACTTAACTATTATAGCAATTTTTATCATAAATGCTGCAATTATTTTAGCAACTATTTCGCACCTTGAAAGATTCGTATATTTCGTCCACAAGTTCTGAGGCCTTTTCCATATCATTTAGGATCTCAATTTCCTCTTTCAGATTATTATAATGCAAACGCTTAACGCGTTGCATAATGGGCGCCATCACCTTGAAGCTAATCATATCCTTGGCAGTGACTAACGCATTGTTCACCTCCAAATTATTCGTCGTCTTCTGCGATGGCAGTTTCTGGGGATTTGGATCCATAACGAGACGATTTGTACGTTGGGTAGTTTTCGACATGGATTGTGTGAGCACTTGCTGCATCTCTATGTGGGAGCGAACAGCGGCACGCAAACCAGTACCACTCTTGCTCGATATCAACGTTCGCACCGAATTCGTGGTGTTAACCGAATCACTTTCCTTTGCTTGGAGGGTATCAGGAGGGCAAGCAGCATTGATCTGCTTGCAATGTTCACTTGTCGTTACCTGCGGGGAAACGAATCGCTTACGCATTCCCTCATTCATCTCGGATAGCATCATATTGCTGGAGTCCTTGCCATAATTGAGATTCATATACCGCACACCATCCCCGCTGGCGCGCAGATCAACATTTGTTGTTGCAATCGAACGATTCTCACCTGGCAAACCAGATGCGTAATCCACATTAAAAGTTGATTTTAACTGGTCTCGATTTGATTTTCCAGGCTGAGCAGGCCGGGATTCCCTATAAGCAGCTATCGGTTGCTTTGGCGATCGCATTTTGTGCAATGATTCCGGCTGATTGCACAGCATGCAAGTCTGTCGCTCATTAGACTGCACCATGTGGCGAGGCACAGCCGCCATTGGCGCAAGATTCACTTGCGTCTGCAGCTTCGGTTGCTCTGCATATTGCTTTTCTTTCTGTATTTGAATTTGGGAATTGGGTTTAGCTTTAAGGTTTAGTTAATTGACACATTTGCCACTACCTTTTGGGAGCTGCGTTTATTTTTATTGCATTGTATTGGCCCGTGCAGCAAATAATTGCTGAAATCATCCATTTCAATATTTTAAGTTTAAAATGAATTTCAGTTGTATGTTTTATGTATGTAGATATATGAACTTGACAATTATTGAAATGATTGTGTTTACTTTCATAAATGTTAAAGAAACAATTCCTACTTGAGATAAATTCGAACAGATTTGAAATATTTAAAGTCTTTAAAGCAATGTGCTTGAATGGAGATGAATCCATGATTCCGTATGACTA
Organism: Drosophila nigritarsus; assembly: GCA_035044305.1. Classification (NCBI taxonomy): domain Eukaryota; kingdom Metazoa; phylum Arthropoda; class Insecta; order Diptera; family Drosophilidae; genus Drosophila; species Drosophila nigritarsus. The sequence continues at coordinate 3,601,775 of JAWNMF010000133.1, read as the reverse complement.
TCAGATTACTTAAAAAAATGAATAAATATATATATATATATATATATAAATATAATATACTTAAGGCAGTTTCTCATATTTCTTATATTTTTAAATATTCTTAAGCTGCCAAAACTGTTCACAAGTCTTTACTCTCCAACTCAAATTAGTAAATTTAACTAAGACAATTTCTTTCTCTCTCTCTCTCTCTCTCTCTGTAAACATTTTGAACATTTTGGTTGCAATTCCTCACTCTCAACTGTAATTTATTAATTCAAATTAATAATCTTAATCATTAATAACTAAAAATAGTTAGTCTATTTAGTTTCGGAATCAGATAAAGTTCTGCAAAGGATTTGCAGCTTTTACTCTCATTCTCTCTCTCTCTTGCAAACTCTCTTAACGCGCTCTCTCTCGCTCTCTCTCTCTCCTCTCTCTCGCTAGCCTTAGCAGCTGGGCTCGCGACAGCTTTTGGGCTCTCAGTCTTTTGCTGGCTTTCAACGTTGTCGGTTGTCGTTTGTTTTTTAACGTCCGAACGTGTCTCGATTTTAGGCTATTCCGCTGCCAGTGTCCCGAAAGTGTTGCCACTGCTCCTCAACTATTATAACTGTTTTTGTTGTTGCTGTTGTTGTTGCTGCTAGTGCTGTTGTTGATGTTGTAGTTGCTATTACTGCTGCTGCTGCTACTTTGTGTTGCACGTCGCTAACATCGCTCTGCCCACTCTCCCCGCTCTCTCCACAAGCACACACCAACACACACACACACACAGCAGCAACTTGTGCCGCGAACGCCTATCTCTATCTCTCTCTCTCTCTCTCTGTGTGTCCGTGAGTGCGTCTATCTATCTGTACACGATACGAGCAGCAGCAGCAGAAGCAGAAGCATCACAAGCCTGTCTCTCTGTCTGTGTGTGTGTGTTTGTGTGCGTGTACGCGCGCTGTGCCTGTGTGTGTGTAGGCAAATGTTGAAAGCAGCAGCATGGCCCGAAAAGACAGCACAGGAAAAAAACGTTGCACACTTTCGGGCGCACTGAATAATGATTTTCATTTTGCCCGCTGCAAAACAAATGCAAATGCAAAATGTAAATTGCATTTTCTCGCAAATTAAAAAAGTAAATAATACAAATACATACATACATACACACATGCCAATGCAAATTACAAAATCTGTGTGAAAATGCGTTGTTTGCAATTGCAATAATTAAAAGTGCTCAAGAAAAAAGTAATTCAACGGAACGTGTGGAAAATATGCAGGCAGCCAAAACGAAATCGACGCTAAAATACAAATCTGACATTGGCAGGAGCACGCAGCACACACACACACACACACACACACACACACACGCATACACTCACACACTCACTCACACACACACGCATACACATGCAGAGGCGACAACAGCCTGCGTTTTATGCTCAACATTTTGGCCGATGAATGAACTGACATAAAACTTGACGTGCTTAGCCAGAAAAGCGCACACACACACATACTCACACATAACTACTCTCACACTTACACACACACACACACAGAACATTTAAAATCATATAAAAAGGCAATTTTTGTTAGATTTCTGCGTGCCCTTGTCAAAGAAATCGAAATCACAACTGAAATAGAAACTTCTTTATTTATTTTTTTTTTTGGGAACGTGCCGCACATTTGCTACAAAAATAGCAAAAAACACGAAAAAAAGAAAAGAAGAAAAGAAGAAAGCCCAAAAGCAGCTGCAAATAAATTTCACACACCAAAAAAAAAAAGGTGGGTCAAGTGCAAAAAAGAAAAAAAAACGTAAAAAAATATGAAGGAAATTCTATTTTATTTAACTAGTTGTATACACGAAATGTTGCCGCCCACAACAACAACAAGAACAACAACGAGAACAACACAAATTTATAGCATGCTTTGCAGCGCGCTGCTTTTTGTTGCTCAACTAAAAATAGAGCAGCGATTACAGCACTCACACATACACACACACACACACACACACAAACACACTTGCGGATGTGTGTACATATGCAGCACAGCATAAATCATAACGCTTTTGGACAGCCCAAATTGTAACCGAATACCAATATAACACTTTTAAGTGGAGCCACAGAGCCGTAAGGAAGCGAGGTGTGAGAGCGTCTCTCTCAATGTGTATGTGCGTGTGTGAGCGGGGGGAAGGGTCAGCTCAACGTGCTTGCTAACAAACAAAATGCTCACACACACACACACATATTCGTACATATACAGGAAGTGACAGGCGGGTCGGGAAAACTCCTGTCTGCAGCAATTTTGCTTCCGTTAAATCCTTTGCCCAACAACAACTCACACTCAATTCACTCTCACTCTCTCTCTCTCTTCCTCTCTCGTTGCGTCAGCTTACTATGCTGGCGCTCTGCTGCTATGCTCCCTCTTTCGCTCTCCCTCTCGTTCTCTCTCTCTCTATCTGTCTCTCACACTCGCTCTCCACGCGCAGTCGCTTCCTTGCGCTCAGTTCAGTTCCAGTTCGCAGCTCTCTCTTCGCATTACTTTTGGGCGCTTGGCTCATTTGTTTATTTTTAGTTGCTGTCATAGCAGCTGCACACACACACACACACACACACGCACACACCTAGCTCTCACACACGCACACATTAATTGTATAGCCACTTGTAAGTGCAATTAAATTGCAGTTTGGCTTTTGCTCATTATTAATCCGAGAAGCGAGCGCACATTTTGCCACATTTTCTGTCGACATCCAAAGTTATTCCAAGCTGCACGTCTCGTCTACAACTTGTCCGCAACCAAAATTAGAAATAAAATTGGTTCAAGGTCGCCCGAGGCACATACAGCAATCAAATAACGAAACGAGGTTGTTGCACCGCCCGCCTTTTGGGTGGCGCCACAAGCTCTGTGGAATGCGATTGGAAATTAGAGAAATATAAATAAGGAAATCAGGAAATCAACACAAAAAACTATAACAGTGAATCTTAGTTTACAGTTTAGTTGAAAGTGCAGTCAAAAAAAGAAAAATTAAATTAAATGCGAGAAGAGAAATGATCGAAAAATGATTGCAAGAAAAGCAAACATAAAATTATATTTTAAATAGCGAATCTCTCTTCAAGATTCAGCTCCATAAAAAGAAAGCTCGACTTGGTTAACTCCATGTTCGCAGTCCGCATTTAATGTCCGCATTTATTTATTTATGTGGCGTAAAACAAAAGCGAAACGGAGATTCGTAACAAAAGTGAAAGCGACATGCGGCATGAACTCTTTGGGGTACGGGGTCCGGGTAGAAGCAGGAACGTCACGTGTTGGGAGGGAGCAGGAGAGGTGGAGCGGGAGCTGTTCTGGGACTCTGGGGCTTGCGTGTCGCGGCATTCGCGTCCATGACATGTCGAGGCCTCCTTTTTTTTCCATGGAGCTCACGTGTCAGGTGAGTTCATGGCATGTCCTAGCGGGCACAGAACTGAGGTGTTCATTTCAGCGAGACGCGCTTAAGCACATATAAAGCAATGATATGCAGAAAACACACACACACACACACACACACACCCTCGGGGCACGCTAAATATCCCGTTAGGAGCTTACGTAAGCAGCGCCACCTGTGCCCGAAAGCTGCCTATAATTATTTCTAAGCACCTTTTTTTGGGAATTAAGAAGCGTTAAGCGAGAGAGTCTCAGAGAGAGAGAGAGAGAGAGAGAGAGAGAGAGAGAGAGAGCGGGAGAGAGAGAGGATGACAAATGAGAGATGAGAGTCCCTAATAGATCTGTCAAAGGTTTACTTTAATATATTCATAGTCGAGTTCGTTTGTGCTTATAAATAACTTTTGTGCTGCGTGGATTTAGGCGTTGAGCTTGAATAAAGGTTAATGATTGACAATATTTATGACGTACTCCCTGCTTAGTAATTACATAGTGTAAACATAAGTGTAACATGGGATTTGCCCTGCTGAAAAGTAATGTGCTCTATGTGTGGAAAGGCATTATCGAATTGCAAAATTGTTCCTATGATTTTTGGAAAGCTCAAATTTCTTTCGACTATGATAGGAATGGGTGTTTTTTATGTATATAAACTGGATAAGGATTATAAGGATTGAGGATTTATATCCTTATGGTTTCAATAGATAAATCCACTTATCTAATAATAATTATAACGATCTTTTGCATTTTACATTCTATATTATAGTTATTTTACTTTTTACATTTAAAAAAAAAAAATTACAGAAAATTTAAAAATTTTCATTCACAATGGCTTCCTGCAAATGACGATATCCTTTAGGAGTAGAGAATGTTGCGTAGAAAACGCATTTCCGATGTCTGCCTCCTCTGGATTCGAGGGGGTATCGTATTAAGCGAATTCCTCGGCGCGGGTTCCGGTTGAGTTGGGTGCTCGGCTTGGCGGCTTTGAATAGACGCCCTCGGCTCCGGTGTCCGAAAGTAATTCGTTGCCCGCCGATGCGGGTACAATTCACACATGTTCTACGAATTTTAATAGATTTCCTTTTATAACAAGTTGAACTGTGCCACACTCATGCAACTTACCGGCCGGAAACTCATTGTCGGTAAAATATAGAAAATTTGCTCTTAAAAAGATGTCATAAAAATGTATAAAAAATTTCCGATTCAATTTATAGAAATATGGTTTTTAGAAAAATTAAAAATGAGTTCTGTATTCCACAAAATTCTGAGTTATACTGAAAAACATTTCATTTTTGGCTCTGGACGTTTTGTTCGAATGAGTTGAGCGTCAAAGTTTGCTATATATATGTATAATAATATTCTACATACATATATATGTATGACTAAGAAATCTTCAGTTTTCGAAAGGTAATTTTATAATTTTATACCTTTACGTTCGACGAATGCATTCAATTATAATTGCAAATTTTTAATTTGTTTATTTACATTTTGCATTTATAATGCTTTTAAATAAAGTTCTTCAATTAATACACGGTGCAAAAAAAGGGAACACTTAACGGATCCAAATGAATGTTAATGAATAATAAGCATACAAATATGAATATGAATCGGAATCCGTATTCAAATGGCACAAAAGTTGTCCAGAGACTCAAGCAACGCTGTCGAGCTGAAAGAAATTTTCCTCTAATGAAGTGAGGAAAATACAAAATTCTTTTTATGCACTCCAAATGGAGACTGCTATTAACCTGAATTGCAACTTCTTTCTTGCCCCCCCCCTCAAGAGTCCACCTCATTTGGCAGCGTCCGTGTTTTCTGCACCGCATTAATTACGCAGTGGGAATAATTATGCGAAAGACGGGCACAAAAACAAAATGCAATTGAAAAATGAGTGAGAATAATTATGCATAATGTTTGTGCATCTGCTAAAGTTGTAAATCGAAAAGTTGGCAGTTGTCAGCTGCACTTTGTTGCTTCATCTGCTTCTTGTTGTTGTTGCACTGCATTTTAATTGAATGGCCCAAATGGAGCGACCTGAAACCATTTCCCGGAAACGGAAGGCCATGAAGACAACATAAGCGTAAGGTGAAAAAGCTAGCCATGCCAGCGACGTTGCATGACCCCTTTCCTTCTCTCTCTCTCTCCCTCTCTCTCTCCCTCTCCCTCTCTCTCTCTCTCTCTCTCTCTCTCTCTCTCTATGCACTGCCCGTCTCGGTCTCCTGACGCTTCTGCATGTCTGCTAATGAAATATTCATTCGTAATCGATAATTCCGCAAGTGGCAAAGAACGGGCAACGCGGCGACATAATAGGCAGCAGGCAACAGACAACTGCCAGCTTAGCTCAGCTTAAGCCTCCTTTAGTCCCCTCTATACCCCCCCCAGTCACCACCCCACCACAGCACTTGCCGCACTTCTTTAGCGCCAGCCGCATTGAAAGTCGCCATTGAGAATTGAGGACGAGAGTCAAGTTGTCTGTGGGCCGTTGTCCGCCCGTCCGCCCGTCCGCCGCTGTTGCCCTCTTTTCGTAACTTTCATCGCACCACATAAAATTCCAATATATTTTTGGGCTGCAATTTATACGCAGTTCTGGGGGCAAAAGTCGATGCCACAGCGGCATAAATCGCGATGATTTCGAAACCAGTTTATGCTGCCTCATTGGACACGTGGCGCAGCTGCTAGCCCAGGTCAGGTCATCATCATTATCATCATTATCGTGGCCATAAGAGCATAACGCTTAAAACCAACTAAAAATACAATGTGTGGTGTTAGTATAAAAAACTTTAAAGCTAGCAATAGACTGTGGTAGTAAACGACAGAAAGCTACTCGGAAGATCCTTGCTTAAGCACCTGAAGGAGTCCTTTCTATCTTTAATATCCTGAAAAACTCAAGCACCTTAAAAGTCTTGAGTTTGAAAGTGAAGTGAACGCTCATTTATAAGAACACTTTTCCAGATATTTCATGCATTAGTCTGGGATTAGTTTTATAATCTGTTTGTTGTACTTTTTATACAAGAATCACAGCGTTCAGTTTTGGTTTGACCAATGAATACAATAGTATTGTTAAATATATATATATGTATATATATCTATATCTAAGCAAACATTTAAAGCGGCTTATATAAACCTCAGTTAAGACTTTGAACCAACGAAAATATGAACTACTTTATGTGCTTGGGATATAGTTAAGGTATAATCATGAATAGTTAAGGTATATATAATATCGTTGTCCAGTAATTAGCGTTTAGCCAATTAATACATGCATTTGAAGCTATTCAACAAATATTGCTCATACGACGTGTGGTACAGACATAAAAATGACATTTTATTAGAAAATACCTAGATTAAGGACACTGTCCAACGTGCTTAAGGCCAACAATAATCGTTATAATCATAACTTGTCAAACAAAGGCAACCACATAGAAATAATGGCTATATTAACATGTTTAATGTATTGGGTCCCTCGCCCAGTGGCCAAGTCCATTAGAAATTCTATTAAAAGTTATTTACGATGCAACATTCGGGCCATTGAGTGCAGGAGCATGTGTATGGGCACAAATATGAGTATACTCATTTGTACACAAATACGTATACACATACATATATGAGGCCATTGTACATATGAAGTAGAAACTCAAACAAAGGCCGAGTCATTGTCTATGCTATGTACATAAATAAGAAATGCAGCAAACGTTGGCACCTCAACCACCAAAGACCCAACTCAAACCCACCCAAACTGCAACCCCAATCAAGCCGAAAGCATTGACAATAAATTTGCATGCGAAGCACTTCCGCTAGGTGGCGGCACTAGTCAATGGCTCAGACAGACAGAGGGACAGGAAGCCCCCAAGTCCAAGTCAAGTCGGTTTATATGCAGATGAGCATAATTGATTTTAAATTGTGCAAAAAGCCGAGGCGAACTCAAGTATTTTGCGGTCGGCGGGGCTATAAATTTATTGTTTGCAACTCAAGTGCCTAATGCCATAAGTACGATGCCTTAATAGATAGCGCACGTCTTTGTAGTGGGGCAGAAAACAATGACGAGCATGTTGAAGGATGGGATGAAAGCTGAGCACACTCATTATGCACTTGATGCAGAGGCGCATCAGCTAAACTCAGCGCTGCAGATATGCAGCGATAACAGCTAACAGATAAGCAGACAGCAGGAGAGACAGACAGGGAGGCTGGGAGGCAGGCAGAGAGAGTAGCTGCAGCTGCGACGCGTCTCAAACTGGAGCAAGGACAACGGCGACAGCAGCATCAGCTACAACAACAACAACAAAAGCGAGCTGGAACACAAATGGTTGCACTGCCTCTCTCAGCAGTCAGAGTTGGGCACAAGACGTGTTTGCCTTGCGTGACACGATTTAAACACGACTCAACAGGATGTGCTCCTATTGTATTGATAACAGGCAAAAGGAAGTATCTCCTTAAGGTGCATATATATATTCTTGATCAGCAGTAAGAGCCAAGTCGATTTAGCCACAGATTGACGAGTCATTATTAATGATTTATTGCTTATTCAATGGGAAAGGAACAGGTGTTCAACATTTAATAGACAATTTTGGGGTTGAGGTTTGACATTCATGACTGAATAGTGAAGAGGTGTAAGCCGCGTGTTTACTACTATTACTTAACTACTTCCAGTTTGTTATTCAGTTTATGTTCAAAGTATGTTTGTCTGTCTATATATTCGTTAGTCCACCTGTCTGTAGTCAAATTCAGATCTCAGAGACTAAATTTGTAATATAATTCTTGCCTATCACGCTCAAATTGAGTTTATTCTAAATAATCGATAACTACCCCCATTTCATGAATATCGGTACAAATCGATTACCCATGATAGTTAGCTTTCTGATAAGAAATTACTATATCTTAGCATGTCTGTTTTGAAGATCTGTTAAGATTATAATTCCTTTTATAGCCTTGTGGAGGTTATTTTAATTTTGATTTCAAATTGAATCCATAAAATATATATATTCTTGCTCAGCATGATATTGAGGCTTATACATCTTCCTATAACGGAAATTTATGCTGCACGCGCCCAGCTCTGAAGTCGACACACAAGTACAGTTAAACAGAGAGTAATTTCCAGAGTGGCACGAAGACACATGTGCAGCAGCCAGCCAGTCAGGCAGGAAGGCAATCAGGATCTGGCTGTGGCCTCAGCCTCCCAGCAGGTTGACCGGCCAGCAGCTGCAGCTGCCCGTTTGTAGTTGTCCAGCTGCCAGCAGTGAGTCCTTGCAACTAACAACAACAACAAGAGAAGTAGCAACAACAACAGCAGTAAAAGCAGCAACAATAACTGTGACAGGCACCTTCAATCGTGTCCTGATTATGACAACTCAAGGAAATGCGGCCTGGCAGAAAACCAGGCAGGCAGGCAGGCAGGCAGGCAGGCAAACAGCTTCTGGCAATGCTCGAAATGTGCCAAAATTCTCCATGGAGTCAGGCTTTCAGGCAGGCCTCACATACACACACACAACACACATGTGGGAGGCACACTCATAAGTGCTTCTGTGTCTGTGTTAATTGCCTGGGTGTGACATAAAATATAAAATATGAAAAAACATTGCATACGCGCAGGGAAATTCAGTTTCGCAAAACGTGGGAAATCAATTTGATTTCATTTCGAGTTGGCAGCCAAACTGACATCGAGCGCAACAGCAGCTCACCAGTATCACGCCGCAAATCAGACAACATTAAAACGAACAACATGTGTATATATGTATTGTATATATGGCATGTTGGGAGAAGATCGACCTTAAAATGCTCTCGTCTGCCATTAACGAAAACTTAATGATTTTTACTTCTTAATATTAAATATCAAGCGAAATTGAACACAAATATTTTGGTACATAAAAAAAACCTGAAAAACTATTTCAATTTAGAGAACCTTTGTGATAGATCCATAAAATGAATCTCTGATTCAGAATTTGTACATGAAAAATCATCTTTCCACACTTAAATCTTTCCATCGTCAAAGACATCGTTTTTAAATATCGATTCAGTTCTGACAAATTTATGGAACTGGAAAAATAAGTATTCAATTAAGTTTTCTGTGGGAAAGAGGCCAAGACATGATAAAGAAATATGTATAGCTTGGGAAAATGGGATCACTTCGAAGTCTTTGATTAATTTTGATTTTTTTTCATTCTATCTTTCTTTAAATTCTTTGGATTGATGGAAAAGTCACTTCTTCATTTACCCAGTATATACCCCTCTGCTGTGGATAGAGTGTATAACGATTGGCAGCTCTCTTGGGGTCACGGCTTAGTCGCTATGTTGGCGTGGACCGGCAGGGCGTATGAGTGACATGTGATATCAAATTACCGTTATGCTTATGCACCTCCCATGGGAGCCTAATAAGCGCTGTGGGAGAAACGGCAGAGGGGGAGAAACTGGAGAGGAGGTAATCATGTAAATAATTTCGCATTTTATTTTGCCCGTTGCAGGTGAAGGAGTGAGACAAACAACGAGAGATACAAGTTGCCTGAGAAAGAGATAGAGAGAGAGAGAGAAGGGTATATAGAGTGAGAGAGAGAGAGAGAGAGAGAGAGAGAGAAAGAGAGACGGAAAGGAAGTGCGCCGATTGGGAGGCATCCGATTTAGCACGACCAGGCCACGCAACGGTGATGTGGGACACATCCCGCAACGGGAAATGCAACAACCCCAACGTTATATACCGTCTGTATCTGATCTATATGGGACGGACGAGATAGAACTGCTGCTGGACGAGATACGTGAGCTGGAGCTGGAGCCGGTCTGCTGTCAGCTGGACGATGAGCAGGACTTTGAAATAGCTGGCAGCAGGGCCGGTGAGCTCTCGCTCTCACTCGAATCGCCACTGGGTACGTGCACCTCGTGGGATTCGCACGCCAACTACAAACAGCAACAACAGACGCCGCTGCCATGGGGCGTTGCCCTACACTGTGATCCGCAACACTTGAAATCGCCTACAGGGATTGTGCGCATACTATTGGTGGTCAGTGTTAACCAACTAACTAACTCAATGGCTATTAATAAACAATCTCTCTCTCTCTCTCTCTCCCTCTCTCTCTCTCTCTCTCTCTCTCTCTCTCTCTCTCTCTGATTGCTTTCAGTTATCCTCGGCCGTCTGTCTGGCCTGCGAATGCTCCGCGGGCACTGTACAGGTCGGCCTCTTTCTACTGCCACTCATCGGACGCCTGAGGCTGATGGTCTTCTGTGCGCTCTTCTCGCTACTCATCACATGCCTAATGCTCTTTCTCGATATATCGCATATAGCGCTCATGTTTCCATTCAATTGGACGAAAGTAGTAAGAATATCCATCAAGAATTCCAACTTCCAATCAGACATTTAACCTTGGCTCAAGCTTAACTTATTAATTATTTATTTATTTGTTGTTCGAGTATTCAATTTATTTATTTTTCTACTCTTTATTTTCGTTATATTTCGTTAATTAATTAATAATTAATTAATAATTCGATAAATTCAAACTTTTATAAAATGTAATTTATTTTAATTATTCTTTCATTTGGGTTCCATTCGACAAAATCAAAAATGTCCAAATCATTCCAATTATTCAAGGATTTTTTATTTTATTTTTCTTTTCTTTTGCCATATTATTTATTATTTAAGGCAACCAAATTAGTTGGTGTACCCATTACAAATAATTAAAGTGTATTTAATAAATTATTTATTGTATTTTTTTTTTTTTTTTGGTTGCCTCAACAGAATACGTGGATGTACCTGAGTGTTGGTTTAATATTTATTTTGAGCTCCACGCTGCTCGTCCACATGGTGCTGTATGCCACTGAGTACACATTTGTATCCAAGCACTCCAAGGACACATTACTAGCCACTGGCGTAAGTAGCCACAAAACTTTTGCAATTAACAGGCATAACTAATTTTGATTGCATTTTTGAATGTTGCCTTAGATAATTGGCTATATTTGCGCCTTGGAGGCACTGCTGTTGTCCGGCATTGCCTCGTGGCCCTGGTCCCAGTACCGTCAGGTGCCCGACGATGCCAGCGAACTGTTTATCGAGGATCGCGAAATGACGCCGATGAGTCCCATCAACAGCACCGATCTCCTGGCGCCGTATCAGCACAGCAGCCAAACCAATGGCAATGCAACGGCCGCCGATCAATATAACCAACAACAACAATCGTCCTATAATCAAAAGCCTTATATACCTGGTAAGTGATGCACTATCTAACAGAGATAATCCTTAAATACCTGAAGAAGATGTGAAATACTTGTAAGATTGTTACAACTCAATTGAGCTACACTAGTAGATACCCCCTAGTCGAGTTGTCTCGAGCATTCTAGCTTGTTCTTTAGCTCTTATGGTCTCTGAGATACAGATGGACATAGGGTTTTGGAAAGGAGTTGAAGTGAAATGTTTGGTTAAAAAACTTTTTATTTAAATAATTTGTAAGCTTAAGGTTTATTTTTACAAACTAATGCAATCTTCAACAAGAAAAATTATTCTTTCGTATTTTATTTTTTATTTTTTGTATAATGCTTAGACTGATTGATAGGCTCCAACATCGCATCAACTTTTGACTGATTTTTATAATTTATATAATTTTGAAATTTGTATTTACTTTTATTTATTAATTATATTATATTATATTATGCCAGTAACGCTGCAATATCAATCTGAATCTCTTCCTCAGCCAAACGACCCAATGAGCTTAACCAGCGACCAACATTGGGTCACACACAAACCGCACGCATCAAACCCAATCAGCGTTATCGCGAGGGCTATCATTACCAGCCGGTTGCGTCCACGTCCCGCCAGAGTCCCACATTCGTCGTGGGCGATGATCTGGGTGCCGGTCCATCCACATCCCGTTCCAATGATAATTCTAGTGCGTGATAGTTTTTATTCCTCAACGACAACAAAAAGAAATTTATATGAACAACAAACACAAAACACAAAAAACACAAAAAACACAAAACATAAAAAACGAAAAAACTCAAAAAATTTGTCCACTAAAAACAAAATTTCAGCGTTAGAGAAAGTTGAGGTTGCATTTTGGTCAATGTAAAAGATACAAATTGTTGATTAGTTTAAACAATAAAGCAAAACTCGTCAAGAAGTTGAAAAACAAACAAACAAAAACAAACAAAAACAAACAAAAACAAACAAAAACAAAACGCAAGCAAACAATAATAAATTTAATATCTGTGTGTGTGTGTATAACAAGGTAAATTACGAGCAGAACTTTAATGAATTTAAAACAGGATGAACAAATTGTATGACAACAAAAATAAATTTAGTTAAAAACATAAAAAAAAAAACAAAAAAACACAAGTAAAATTGTCGCATAGGACTCGAAAATTGAGCCACATTTTGTTAGTTGTATAAAAAAAAACTATATTGTTAGTCGAAAAGGATTGAAAAACCTTAATTTGAATGTGAAACAAATGAAAAACAAGAGCAAATAAATAATTGGCAATGCTTTGGGCCAATTGCACGAACAAATTTATGAAAAACAAAAAAAACGATTCACAATTTTCGACAAATTCGAATGCCAGCAAGAAAAGTGTCATGGAAAACAGTCGCATACAATGAGCATGGAAATGGAAAATCAACTTGTTATAAACGTAGTTTTGCTTATTTTTTAATAAAAACAATAATTCAAGAAAAACCAACAACAACAACAACAATATACTGATAATTTCCGATTTGATTTATTCTTTTTTTGATTTGTTAGTCTTTTTTCACAAAAGCGACTTCAAGTCGCAGTTCTCACAAAATGCAAAGTGCTATCAAAATTCAATTAAACTGTGGCAGCTGGTGCTGCTGCTGCTCCGGCTGCTCCTCTCTATTTCAAGCCCAGATCCTTTCCGATGGTGTGCGAGCAGACGGTCATCATTTCATCCTTGACCTTCAGGAAGTTCTCCACAGCCGCCGGCTTGGCCTCTGGCCATCCGGCCAAGTCCCGATAAATCGGACGACAGAATTTCATGCGGAAATTTGAGTTGGCAAAGTCAATAATCTCGGGCAGCCGTTGGATAAGCCGGGCACGGATAATCAACCGATTGAGCCGGAAACGTACCTCGGCATTCTTCGATTGCTTCAAATTGTAGGTGCTCTCGAGCAGCTCAATTTTAGCTGCATTTAGTTCAACAATGTCCTTGCTCTCGATGAGTTTGCCCAAGAACTCAATCAGCTGGTGTATGGAGATGGACTGCTTAATGTCCGAACTCTTGGCCAGCTCATGGACCGACTTGCAGCTCCATTGAGTGGCCAGCTCCTTGGTCACATTCGCCAACGATTCATCGAATCTGCAAATAGACACTGAATGAGTACTTTCGATTAGACGCAGATTAGTAAATTTACTTGGGTATAATCGGCGGCATTCCCTCGGATGTCAGCCACAATTCCCAGTCAACGAGACACAGTTTATCCATCTTGTCCGTATCCTTGAAATAGTCGTACAAAGCTCCCTTAAAGTCATCCGTCACAATCGATTTGTAGGCAAACTTCTTGAGGTAGTGGCACAGGAAGGGCTCAAACACCTGCGGTCCACCAAGCAGATCCTCCAAATAGCGCAGGAAAGTGGAGCCCTTGATGTAGGGCACCGAGGAGAATGCATCATCTGGTCCACAATTAGTCAAATCGATAACCAGCCGGGTGAGCTCCGGTGTGTCTGCGAGTTGAGTGCGTATCTGAAAATGGAAATTTAATTAGTAAATTGTACTCAACGAGAGAATCCGTCCTTAGCACTACTCACACATTCCTGCAGCTCGGTCAGATTGCTGAGCATGCGAAAATCGAGTTCCTTGGCGCCCTGCATGCGACCCACAATCTTCGACTCGACGAAGACGGTGAAACCCTCGTTTAGCCAGAAATGCTCAAAGTTCTTGTTGGTCACCAGATTGCCCGTCCAGCTGTGCGCAATCTCATGGGCCACCACATTCGCCAGCGATTTATCTCCGGCCAGCAAAGTGGGCGTGACAAATGTCAGGCAGGGATTCTCCATGCCGCCAAAGGGAAATGAGGGTGGCATCACCAACAAATCGTATTGTTTCCACACATACGGTCCGCACAAATCCGAGGCTGTCTTCAGCATCGTTGACGTCTCCGAGAACTCCTCGGCACAGGCATCTACAATTGCCTCCTCGGCCCACACATTCGAGTTGGCGCCCAGGGGACGGCACACAAGTTTACCAATGGCAATGGCCACCAGATACGAGGGTATGGGCACCGTCTGTTTGAAGTACGTCTTACCCGGCTCATTCTTATCGATGATGGCGCTCATCAGTGCCGTCAGCTCCGTGGGATGCTCCACGACGGCATCGTAGGTAAACTTCACCGCCGGCGTATCCTGGCAGGGCATCACGGATCGCGCGTGTATCGCCTGACATTGTGAGAACATGTACGGATGCTTTTTGCCCAGCGTTTGGGCCGGATTTAGCCACTGCAGGCCACTTGCGTTGCTGGCCGTCTCGTAATCAATGCGCACTTTAAGACTTGAGATTGGAGATATGATTACAAAAATATTATTTACAGTTGCTATAAAGATTAGCTTATCTAACGCACCAGCCTTTGGCCGTGCCCGTTGGCAGCTCCAGCGTCAGCTTCTGTCCCATATCGGGCACGGGATCACTGACGAAGTAATTGATGGGCAAATCCGCGTTGGCGCACAGCAACGTTACATTCTTCACATCAATATCACGCACATCCAGCAGCTGGCAGAGGAGAGTGTATTTATTTTTGGTTTGCTAAAGATTGTATTCAGTCAACACTCACAATCGCCTCCAGATTGTTGGTAAGCACATTAAATCTGTGGCAAACGCTGCCCCGCAATTTGGTGGCTCCAAAATCCACTTGCCAATTGATGGCGCTGTGCTCGGTGGTGATTTGATCCGGCTGGGAATACGAGCTGGGATCAACTGTGCCCAAACGACCCATACTGCGTTGTTGTTGTTGTTGTACTTTGTAAATGGGCAACAGTTGCGGATGTTGCGACGAGCACAAGTTTCGTGTGACAACTGCAAATAAGCACAAAAGAAAATAAATTGTTTAAAGCTTAATTCGAGTGGCCGATAATTAAGATAAGACAAGAACTCAGAAATCTGAGCTGAACAGCTGCACTAAAAAGCGAAATGCTCACCAGCTGCTGCACAAATAATTTAAAACGCAGATGTTGATGATGATCACACGCTCCAAAAATGCGTGGGATTTGTTGAGAAGGGGCAAGAAACCAACAACAAAAATATTGAGAATAAATGCAAATCACTCACAAAGCGTCGATTGCCGGCAATAGAAAATAGACGAATGACCAGGGATGCCGCTGTGCTATCGATAGCAAAAACATATCGATGTGCAAGCTTTTGAATAAGTGGCGGCAAGTGTAGTGGTGGCAATTTAGCTTTTTAGTAATCAGATCTGTCTTCAATTCAGCTTCCACATATGCAGTGCAGATCTCGTGAGCCTCTAGAGCGAAGCACAGCATACATGTAGATAGCAAGAGCGTTGTGGGTGGTGAGGGAGAATGGAAAATACTTGTGATTCCTTAACTTGTCTTATATATTGGATTCGAGCTTAATGAGTGACCTTAGTCTGTCAGCACTTGCGAATTTAATAATAGTCACCGTAAAATTCTTAGAATTATTTGTAAATATTTTTTTGCATCGATTTCTTCCACACTAAGGCTAGTTCAGATATAAAAAAGACAGACGGACAAATTCCATAACAATTCCAGTCTTCCAGTCTTCTTTTAGTGATGCTCATTCCAAGCGGTATCAAATGAAATCCACAATAATGTTTATACAACAATTTATATTTGGCTTAGCAATATACTTCTGAAATGACTGCCTGCTTAGCGCAGCACATAATCCTTGGGATAATCCATGATAGCTGGAAAGTTTTCCAATGTCTCCTTATCAATGTGATCCAATCGTTGTGGCACAGTGCGCGGCGTGCGAATTTGATTTGTGACATTCTCTAGAATATCTTGGGGAACTTGATCGTCGTGGAAGAGATGCAGTCGCTGCATTGTGTGCCTGCGCTGCAGATTTCCATTCATGGAATTGTAAACAGCCTTCTTCATGACCATGGTGGGATCCTTTTCGTGGAGCTGCCAGGCGAGTGTCCACGAGGCGCCGCCCGGATAGCCAGTGTGGTGGAAATAGACGCGCTTCAGCCACTCGTCGCCAGGTAGCGCTATCTCTTTGGTATTAATTAGCACCACATGATCGCCGCAGTCGTCTAAAACGAATTCAATCCACATTAAGGCTTGACCGGGGACAAAATCGAATTAAAGCTAACCTAGACTTGTCTTCATCTTCAGTGTAATAGCGCCCTCTCATGACCGGCAGCAGAGACTTCACACACACTCTCGCCGCTTGTGACGTAATTGGCACACAAACAAATACCGTGTTCTCACGCGGTTTTCACTTAAAACTATTGTAAAGCAAAAAGCTAAATATTTCTACTTACTCATGGGATGATAAATGGGCTTGTGCAGGCCCATCAGATGTGTTTTGACCAGGCGAGCAGACTCGAAAGGATTTTGCCAGGTGCAATCATAAATGTGCCAAGTGCGAGCAAATGTCGCCCATTGCTGCAAATAAGAGGGATTTGAGTAAAGGCTTTTGATGCTCTTGCCTCTAATTGATACCAACCTGTACACGCTTTGCTATCGACATAGCTATTTATTTTAAAATTTAACTAATTTCAAAACACAATTTAAACAGATTATATTTACATGCCTGCTATGTTAAGTTGGATGTGCGCATTTTGTGACGCACTTGAAGTTGGCTGTGCGTTATTTTGGACTCACTCTAAGTTGGCTGTGCGCAATTTCGGACTCAGTTGAAGGTGGCTGCGCTCCAATAGTGCTGCCAATCTAATTTCAGAACGCTGTTAGAGAATGTCAGCACTTTCATTGTGGCAAACTTAAGTGGGCGCGCTTATTTGAAATTTGATAAATGAAGTACAAATTTGAGTTGATGATTTTTGTTATTTATTTTCGTTTGTAATTTCATTTAAACATTTTCTATAGTTACTAAAATTACTTATGCACTGTTTATTATTAATATTATTTAAATATTATTGAAAATACATTAGTTGTTTCACGAAACAATTTATTAAACATCCTTGGTACGTTCGCTGCCTTACAGTTTGCCTTCGTTTTATTCTATTTACTCTTTGTGTTAATGCAAATATAATTAAAAAACTAACAAATAAGTCTAGATTTAGTTACAGTTTCTCACTTAAATACGTTTCCATATCTCTTTCTTCCTTTCCTCCATCTCTCATTCATTTTCAATACAACTTTTCATGAACTTAAAGTAGCTGTTTTTTTGTTTTCGTTTTTTTGCTTTTGTTAATTCGATTTACAACTGGCCAAGTGCGTTTACTTTTTATAGTTTAGTTTACTTTGCAGTTTATATATATATTTATATATATATACCATATAATACACACGAGGTTCTTCTTTTTATATTTTTGTTTTTTTCCTTTCTTTATAGTCAATTTCTCGTTTTCTTCTTTACAATTTGGTTTTAATGTACGAATATGAATTTTGTTGTCTTATTTTTCGTTTTTTCGATTCCTTTTATGCATTTTTAATGAAAATATATATATATATAGATATATATATGCATGTATTTATATAAAAGTTATTTACAATTTGTGTTTAATGAAATTCCCTACTTGACGAGATTTTTTTGTTTTTTTTGTTTTTAATGCGAAATTATTGTTAAAACTTTTCAAGTGTATGAGCATTTTTGTGTTTTTTAGGTTTTTTTTTTGTTTTGCGTTATTAATTTTATGCGAAACTGAACAACAGAAATGTAGATTACATAACAAAAAAACGACAAAATGAAACTGGAAACTGTATCGTCGGCTCGCCGCCCCAAATACCGAAAATCAGGGAACATCTGAGAAATAAGACCCAGTAAGGCAAGGCCAGACCCCAAGATTTAGATCTTAAAGCCAGCCAATGACCTACGCAGACTAATTATCTTTTCTCTTTTTCTTTTTTTTTTGGCACCGAATCAAAAAAAAAAAGCAGAAAAACCGATAGACGAATATTCTCTTAAAGTGATCGCTCGATATATTGAATATGAATGGAAATTTAAACTGGAAAAATTGAGAACATTTTCTAATAACTTGATGAATTTGTGGTCTATGGAAATCTTTGAATTTGGAGTGCTTAAAAAATCAATTCCAAGTCAAGAACAAAATTCTTGATTCTATCTTGAACTCAGTTGGTTGTGTTACTTTTCATTTGTCAAATCTCGCGCTAAAATTCTTAATTTAAGTTCAAGATTCGCATAGATTTTGTGTCTCTTTTAACGAGCGACCACTGTACATAGTTTGCCCAATTGCCACAAAGCCCGCTAGCTGTTTTTAGGCGCTGTTTAACAGCAGCCAGCAGCACTGCATCTGCATTTGCATCCGCATCAGCATCCGCATTCGCATCCGCATTCGCATCCGCATCAGCATCCGCATCGTCACCGTCACCAACGGAGGCCAGTGAATGTTGGATTTGCGCTCAGAGGACTGATGCCGGCGAGCCGGTAACTTTCTGTAGCATTTGCATTAGTTGCTCCGTCGCCGACTGATTGGCGGCGATGATGCCACCGCCAACGCCAAGGCCCAAGCCGACGCCCAAGCCCACGCCCACAAGACCCACACCACCACCACCATTTGGACCACCATTTGAACCACTTGCAACACCACACGCACCACTTGCACCCATTGCTGATGACGGCGGCGATGAGATCGATGTGGTTGCCGATGCCGATGACGAGGAGGATGGCGTCAGCGCCAGCTTGGATTCTGGAGCAAAACGAAAGAAGCTGAGATTAGATTCGGTACGTTTTGTCTATGGACTGCCTTGCATACTGTCATCGCTCTCCAGGTATGTCACATACGAGTCGGTGCTATCCGGATGATGGTGCGACGTTATGCCCGAGTCCATGCTGCTGCCCCCCGGCGGACCATTCATTTGCTGGCCAGGCGGTCCTCCTCCGGGATGTGGCCCTTGTCCCGGATGCGGTGGCAGCACCGGCATTCCATTCAAATCATAACCATGCATCTGTTGCACACGTGGAGAAAGGTGTTGAAAGTTGTATTAGTTGCAAATAGAAAGTAGGAAATTACTTAATTGAAATAACTATCAAAGATGATCTGAAGTTCTAGCTGCAATAAGCTGATCCCTTTAGAATCCACTTAAACTCTGTATGGATTGAAGATTGATCGTTGCTCACCTGATTGACCAACTGCTGAAATGCGGGCGTGTGCGTATTGATGGCCCCATTGCTGTCGAGATCGGCGTGCAGGGCAAAATCGCTTAAGGCTTTCCATGGCGGTTGATATGTCTGCACATCCAGACCCTGCAGATTCAGGGGCGAATCGTGTCGCACCGGCGAACTGGCAATCATCGGTATGCCCTGCATGGCACCATAGCCCAGTTTGCGACCCTCCTGCAAGGGGTGGATTCAAAAAAGGCAATAAGAAAAGTTAAAGTAAGTTGTTGACAACAACAGTTATCCATTCATATTGAAAAGCTTTGAGAAACAGTCGAATATATGCAGATAAAATGAAGATATGACGCTTACCTTCTCCTGTTGCATTTGCAGTTTCATTTGGATGGTCTTCTTTTTGTCCTTGCAACGCTTGTTCTGGAACCAGACACGGATGACACGCGGCGACAGGCTGGTCATCTCAACCAGCTGCTCCTTCATGAGCGCATCAGGTCGCGGATTAGCATTGTAGCAGGTTCTATATTTGAGGACGAGGATTAGCTTAGTTTTCGTGGGATTTGTGGCTGGGATTGTGGTTTACCTCAGCGTATGCAGCTGCTTCTCATTTAGAACGGTTCGCACTCGCGTCGGTTTGCCATCCGATGGACCCGAGGGACGCTTTTCCCTAATACTTTTATGTGAGCCCGATTCGCTGCCAGAGTCTGCAGAGAGAGAAAGAGAGAGAGAGAGAGAGAAGAGAGAGGAGTTTAAATAAAATGGGCAACGTTTTTTTCTTCTTTTCTTTTTTTGTCAATACGCAATCATTTGCTATTTTCGCACACGCTTTGAAGTTCACGTTGATAAATTGCCTGCGTGCAGAACAGGCAAATTCCAATAGATCGCAACCAGCCAAAAATAGCAATGATTCTGCCAAGCACAACCCCCAACCGCCCCTCGCTTTGTTTTCAGTGTAGATCAAAGAGGCTGTGAACGGCACAGCAATTTGTGTGTGTGTGCGTATGTGTGTGTGTGTGTGAGTTGTAATTAAGTCGTGTTTCACAATGTTGTTATCGTTGTTATCTAATTTCGATAACGATCGCATCGATGAATGAACGATTTCGATTTTCAACTGCCGCTTTTGAAGACGAAACTCATTTTGGCAATTTGGCGAAAAAGTAAATACTCAAAAACTTTTATACAAATTAAAGCCTCAAGCGGCTGCGATGTCGACTGTGACTGTGACGGTGACGGTGATTGTGATTGTGACGGTGAACGGTGACTGGGAACAGCAAACTGCGAACTGCGAAACTGTGACTAGACTTCAAAGCGCCGCAATTGCTGTTCAAACACTTTTGGGGACGGCAACTCGAGTAGAAAACAAACAAATGTGGAACTATGAATGGGCAGACTGAAGACTGAAGACTGAAGACTGATTGATCAGGCGATCCGCCAAAAGATTCAGGTTTGAACACATTGAACATTGAATTCCCAAGAAGTTGTTGTCAATGTCGAATGTTTGCCCGCTTGAATGCTTCAATGCAACTTTGACTTTTTTGTTTGCCTCCTCTCGGCAGTGGAAGAAGAAGAAGAAGCAGCAACAGCAACTGCAGTTATTTCTACCTTTTGCGAAATTCACAAATCATGGGCGTAGTCAGACGGGTAGACGAGACAAGCAACTGACCCGGTTTTAGATAGTGAATACGTATAAAAATACTCCTTAACTCCTACACAGGAAAAAGAGTTGGTTACTAAAAGCCAAATTATGAAGCTTGTTTGTCGTTAGACTCTAAGAACTACACTCAAATCAAGAATGTCTGCTTAAACATGTGAAGTAAGAAAACTATAAAATAATAAACTTTGATCAATTTTTAAATCGAATCAGAAACACTTTCTTATTGTTAGCTTTCTTTTTTCTTACAGTGTAATATCTGAATTTGTAAAGAGATGCGTTTGAAACGGACTCATGTCAAGTGTTCTGTTAGTTTGCAAAGGTATCCTTTGCAGAAACAAGGACGTAGGCAGAGGGGGTGCCCAATTGAGAAAATATAATTAACATGATTTTAGAATATAAACATAAAACATAAAGTAAATATGGATGTGTACCATACCTATAGAAAGAATTCGGAGTCTTGGGTTTTTTTTATTATAGAATGGAAAATCTGATTTAATTAAAAATTAACTTAGATTTCTTGCAAAGTACGTGTTTGTTGCCCCCAACTGAAACGCTGGCTACGCTCATGCGATCTAACTATTAGAGTGCCTCTCTCTTCACTCTCTCAACCTCTCTGATAGCTACTTTCGCTCTCTCTCTCTCTCTCATTCTCTATTGCTGTGGAGCCCGCACACGAGCTTGGGGCGGCTTTGACAACACCGCCAGCATGTTGATAAGGTCTTTTCTGTTTCGCGTTGTACTCGTTGCTCGCTTCTCTGTTTCCAGCTGCCCCCGCTCCACACACTCCTCTCCATAGTAACTACTCCTACCCCTGCCACTACCCAGTACAAACGGCATGTGTTCAGTTTAAACAATGAGATTATGTTGACGATATGGTTTGACAATTGTCGTACATTGTTTGACGTTTGCCGATTTCTATTGACACTTTATCGCTCTTACAAGGATGTAAGCGTTGTCTTTCTAAGAATAAAACACGCTCGCCAAACCCTTTGTGCTGCCGACCCCACTCAATACACCTAATATGCCCAATACTACTACTCAGTATTGGATGGAGTCTAATTCTATTTAGCCTAATTGGGCTAGACTCTGTTCAATCTGTGCGAACAAAACAAAAAACTGGGCCAGGTGATAACAGCTCAGTTCGAAGTTGGCCAATTGTGCCTAGGAGAGAGAGATACAGAGACACACAGAGAGAGAGAGAGAGAGAGAATGCAATTTGGGCTAATTGAGTTATGCCACTTTGAACTGCCAACAATGTTTTCTATACTTTGCAATTTAATTATGGTTGGAAAAGATTGCAGCTAAGAAGTGGAAAAAGAAGCAGCTTTTGGCAAATCAAAACTCAAGTGTCATACCAAGAATTATGTGAAAATGTGAGGCAGCCACAATGGGGGCTGGCTAAGCCTTAGCCTCGAGCTACCAAAAAAAAAAGCCGAGAAAATACTAAATCTGTTTATCTTAGCCAAGACAACTAAAGTGAGAGGAGCTCTAGGCAATTAGACTGGGTGCTGGAAGTGGAGCTTAAGTTTAAATACTTTTTATATAAGGTAATTATTTAAAATAATATTTATGGCAAACATTTGCGAGCTGATAAGCAATAAATAAATTGAGACTCTTAATCACATTAGTTGCTTTGGCGGATTCAGAACTCATTCCAAAAACAAGCCCACAACCAAAACCCAATTCAGAGCATAGTCAAGTGTGTAAACACACAAACACACACACAGCACACACACACACAGCACACACACACACAGCATACACACCATGAAACTCACCTGACATTGAGCCCAATTCGCTGGAATGGTTATTATTGCTAAGATTTGTATTGTTGTTGTTACTAGTGCTAATGTTGTTGTTGCTCTCCACAGATGATGATGTTAGACTACTTTGCGATGATTTCTCCAGCACATCGTGATCCTCCTTGCAATACAGGGCGCCCGCATCCCGCAACGCGAACTCATCGCCTATCAAATCAATATTGTGATAAGTTAAATAGGGGATTAAGATTCGGATTGGGGTTTTCAGGGGGGTGTGTTTTCCACTCACCTGGCAGCAATTGTCGGGCACACGCTGAGCAACGAAAACACTCGATGTGAAAGATTTTCGTTTTTGCGCGCATCACAAAATCATTTTTGCTAAAGGAGTTTCCGCATTTATCACATTTTGTACCAAATAACCTGAGAAGAAGCAGAAAATCGGATGAGTCCCATGATTATTAGTTAGATCCAATGTGAATACGTTGTGTAAACAGCCTTGAATGCGTTCAAGTCTCCGTCTGCCTCTCTCTGTCTCTCTCTCTCTCTCTTTATCTCTCTCTCTTATTTATAACTATCGAAAAACATTAAGCAAAAAAAAAATCAGCAAAAAGGAAAATCAATAAAATAAACAAATATTTGTAGGGTCTCCCCTACTGTGCGTAGTGGACTTATAGATACCCTATATCTATATATAAATGTAATAAAATACTATTATTTATATATATATATATATATCTTATATATCTTTCGAGTGATTTATATGTTGTCAGAGAATGCAACATCTTCCTCAGACTAAGGCGATATATTTTGCACTGATGTGCTTTTAGGATTCCTCCTCATTGCGCTACTGACCATAACTAGTTTAGTTAGGTCATATTTTAGTCTATAATATCCTGCCAAGATTCGATTCCTTCCCAGGGATATATTAGTAGTTATAGTCTGTGTTATTCTCAGCTGATAAGCTCAAATATGTTTTTCCAAAAATCAAAGATTTTATTTCTAAAAAAATGCCTTTTCAATCAAAAATAGCAATGGGAATTTATGCATTAAAATCAAATCAAAAAGATATCAATTATAACTTCTTGAAAGGCCTTTAAAAATATGGGAATATAATTTAACAGTTCTTTTTACGATTTTTCGCCTACTACAATTTGGACAGCTTTACTGAGCTTGGCTCCTCTGCACATTCAAAACATGTAGGGTATGATATAATAAAAAATAAATAAAGTGGGAAACCCGCTATTGACGCCGTCGTCTTTTTATTAACTGCTGCGGCTGCTGCGGCTTCTGCTGCTTCTGTTGCTGCTGCTGCTTCTGCTTCTGCTGCTGATGTTGCTGTTGCTTTTGCCGTGTTTTGTGTGTCTTTCTGTCGGCCGCATTGAACATCAATCATTTGTGCAAGTAAAGTGTTAATTTATAGCTTTGCACGTGCTAATCAATTATTCAAAGATTTACATGTCAAATAGTTGAAAGTCGACGCGACGACTAGAGGCACCAAACCCAATGCCACTGTCACTGCCACTGCCGCCGCTTGCCCCTTTGTTCCTACCCCATTGTTGCTAGCAGACGAATGGCAAATTTTGTGAGCCATCAAAAGTTTATTGCACGTCATACATTTACCGATTTGGCAATGGATGAAAGACGTCAAAAACGACAAGCAGCAGCAGTAGCAGCAGTAGCATCAGCAGCAGCAGCAGCCACAACACTGTTGCGGCTTGAATGCTCTTTAGAACCAGATTTGTTGATGCTTGGCATGCTCCATCTAATTAACATGGCTAACAAGTGTTGGCTGCAACAATTCCACACACAGGTCGCATGACCAAAGCCAACTTACAGCCGCTGTTCGACTCTGGCTGTTTGTAGGGTATGCGATTTGTCGTCAGCTTACTAATTTATACAATTAGCTCCTGATTGAACAAGTGGGAAATGTTTAAAGCGGTGCTAACAAATTGCTATTTTATTGGGGAACAAATATTATTAGCTTTTCAAGTCAACCGGAATGTCACTGACGTTGTGAGATATAGCCTGATTGATCAGATTTCGTATGTAGATGGGTGTTCAATTCAAATCAATTACAATTTAAAAGACTTTGTATTTGAAGTAAAACTATTTAAGGTAACAACTATTTTGATAAACGAAGGTTTAAGGAACATAATCGATAAATATAAGTACTATTAAGAGAAAGTTTAATATAATCGAAATATTATAACATTTTCATTTCATGAAAGTCTCTTAAGCTCGGAACTAAAACAAGTTTACTAAGAATTCGAGTTTCTATAAGTTCTACTTAGTCATGATTCACTGTATTACTCATAGTTTCAATTACACCCCTCTTTCGCTTACCTTGAACTACCTCACCCACTTTTATAGAGTTAGAGCCACACCCGTAATACCATAATACCACACATAATGTAAATGCATATTTTGTTAGATAACTTACCTAACATAATCACGCTTGCAATAGGTTTTGCCATCGCGCACAAAACACGTACAGCTCTCGTCCAGAAATTGCCTGCATTCCTGGCACTTTAAGCACGCCGCATGCCACTCCAGATCGGGTGCAACGCGCAATATATACTGATCGTGTATCTGACCGCCACAGCCGACGCAATGCGACAAACGTTGTTTTTCTGAAATGGGAAAGAGAGCAAACCAAAAAACATATCTATTAAAAAAAGACTTTCAATTTCAACTGGTCTTTGTTGCATTTCTATAGCTGACTGCTATGCAACGCAGTCTGCACAACTATCAGCTTTTAGTCGGCTTAAAATCTAATTCAAATTTCAAAAACGTTTTATTTAATATCAGCACTTGGGAAATCAATGTTTTGCCGACGGCATTTGGCTGGCGTCGGTACATAATTACTTAATCCGCTTGATGCTGCATTTTGTTTTGGCAATTATTTAGTTCGTTTTTTGGCTGTAACCAAATAAGTAAGTCCCAAAACAAAGATGGCGCTAATTAACAAACTGTTATCAAATAATCCTTAAGCCAACAGCAAAGAGGAAAAGATGAAAACTTTGTTGTTTGCAAAACATTTGAAAAATGCATAAATCTGCCAATGCGGGCTTACAAAATTTCTCAAGTATTTAAGTTTGTGAGCAAAACTTTTGCTCAGAGTTGGGTGCCAAAAAATAGAAGAAAAAATCAATGCAATCATTGCCACATTATGTGCGCAATGCCAAAGTTGTCCCCTCTCCCCCCCTTCCACACACACACACACCCTTCCTCCGGCAATTTTTATAAGTATCTATATATATGTATTGGGGTGTTGTAATCCAGCGAAAAAAAAAGTTTTGCAACAGGAAAAACTTTGTTGCCTGTTGAAAAATTAAGAAAAACTTTGCCGCGCGTTTAGCACGTTTTAAATGTTCACAAACACACACATAAACAGTTGTATATAATATATATGGATATGTATGTGTATGCATATAGACTCACACACACACACACACACACACATACGCGAGAGGAAGCTTTGTGGCTGTTTCCTCTTTGTATCTTTAAACGTGGCTGCGTTGTATCTGTTTCTGTGCGTGTGTGTGTGTGTGTGTGTGTATCTTGCGTATCTTTCGCACTCACTGCCACTACGCACATGAATTATTTATAAAGGCGGAGCAGACAAGTTGCTGCCGTTGCCCCGTTTCTCATTGTTGCTGTTGCTGCTTTTATTTTGCTGTCTTTCTTTCTTTCTTTCGGTTTCGATTTTTTTTCGGCGTGCGGTTTTTTTTTGCTGGATTTTTTCTCGTTTGCTTGTATTTGTTGCTTTCATGCTGCCAAGCACTTCAGACGCCAGCATTTACTTCCATGTGCAGCTCCCCCCAACACTCCATTCCCCATCACCCTCCAACTTTAAGCAGCCTCAGCCGGCCTTCAAGCTGGAAGCTTCAAGCGCCCAGCCTTTACATTTTATTATTATTTTTTTTTTTTGCGTAGCATGTGCGCTTTTTTCTGCCCACCTCTCTGTCGCACTTGTGCGTTTGCCTTCGCTCTCTCGCTTTGGCGCTCTCTGCTCAAAGCTACCCTATATAACAACAGTCAGTCATGTGCTGTTTCTGCTGCTGCTGCTGCTGCTGCTTCTTTTTCTTGTTACTGTTACTGCTCCTATTGTTGTTGTTGTTGTTGTTGTTGTTGCTGTTGTTGCTTTGTGCGTGGCCACCATTTTTCTTCTCAGTCAGTGTTGGCATTTTGGCTATTTGTTTGCTTCAGCATTTCAGCATTCTGAACATAAAATCTAATTAGATATTTTGCATTTTGCTACTATTTAGAAAAAAGTATTCTTAAAATCAAATTGCGCGCTTGGATTCAAATGTTTATTTTTTAGAATGGAATAATTTAATTGAAGAATTTACCGCTTAAATAATCAATCAATTCATACTCGTTTCTACGACCTCGAACTTGAATGATAAATAAAATGTAAATAAATAGTACGTAAAAAATATGTTTGGTGAGTTTTTTTTTATAATTTAATATGCTTTTAGCTGGGTCCAGGTCAAGTTTTTTTCCTTTTCTATATACTATTTGTTTATTTATTTTAGATATTAATTTATTTTTCTTTCAGCATTTTCTAGCAATTTTCTCTGTTAATTCAACTTTTTTTAGCATTTCAAAATGCTGGCAACACTGCTTCTCATTGCTGTTGTAGCCGTTGTTGTTGCTTTCGTTTTTTGGACAGCTTCTTTAGTATAAATTTGCAGGATGCGTATCTTTTGCTGACTGACATTTCGCATTCATTGTTTGCTGCTCTTGTGTGTGTGTGTGTGTGTGTGCTTGTATCTGTGTGTGTAGATGTTTGTGTCTGCCTTAATGATCCTGCGCACTGCGTTTTCATTTTTCTTTTGGGGCACGCACACACACACACACACACACCGGAACAACCCACGCACACACACACACACACACACACACACACACAGACACACCGCAGCCATTACGACTCGTAATGGGAATTTAAGCGCAACTCCAGCGCTTGTATCTTTTTTCCGCTTTTGCGGCAGATCTTTTGCATGTTGTGCTGGGTTGCCCTTCCCACACTCCAAAAAAAAAAACCGCCCTCGAAAATTCGGCTGCTTTTTTGGGGGGTTGCTGGCACAGTCAGCAGGGGAGGGGTAAGTTGGGGCGGTTGTTGGTTTTTGGGTATTTGGCGCGCCGTGGTCTGCTTGAAAATTTTTTGCGTTTTTCGACGCATTTTAGGTACACTTTGGGGGCAATGGCAAATGCAATTTTCGTCTCGTGTTTGTCGTCTATGAATTTGACGAGGGGCAGGGGGCAGTGGTTGGTTGGATGTGTGTGTGTTGCGTGGCGAGGTGTGACAGCAAATGCGGCTGCGGCTGCTGCTGCGGCTTTTTCACTTTTAGCATTGCAGCAGTTTGCATTTTGCAGAATTTGTCATCTGCCGGGTGCTTGTGCCATTTATGGCCATTTCCAGCACATTTTTGGCAACACATTTTTCAAATAAACAACCGGCAACAGCAAACACAACAACAACAA
Organism: Drosophila nigritarsus; assembly: GCA_035044305.1. Taxonomy (NCBI): domain Eukaryota; kingdom Metazoa; phylum Arthropoda; class Insecta; order Diptera; family Drosophilidae; genus Drosophila; species Drosophila nigritarsus. Next base: position 3,573,293 of record JAWNMF010000133.1, on the reverse strand, counting down.
AAACTATTTGTTGCTATGATCTTCAGCTTTAATTGTGTATTGCGTGAATTTTTAATGAGCTAACCTTTTGGCAGCTGTCTGCTCTTGAACCCTAAACTAAAACTAAATTTAAGTTCAAATTCATTTGTACAAAATGAAAATCGACAAGGTCGAAAACTAACTTGGAAAATCAAAAAACGCGTAGCCTTTTGGATAGCTATAAGTATATATATTTATCTGTTTGAGTATGTATGAGTTTGCCCAGAGAAAAAAACGACATAAGTTTCAGTAATTGTCGCCCTGAAAACTATTATAGTTTTTAAAAATAATTTCTAAAGATACGAATAAAATATTTCTTAAGTTTGTTAAGGTTCTTATTCTAGAAAATATTTTTAAAAGTAGATATGCAAACACCTAGAAAAAAAACCATTCTAAAATTCAGAAAATAGTGTATTTCTCTCACTACTACTGTTAGTTCTCTCTGCTGTTATTTAGTCTAATCTTTCAAAGAAGTACCCCGAAATTATGAAATGAAAACCCTGCTTTACAGAAAAACATAGCTTTCCGTTTCTGAATCATAAGGTGAGCTTTAAGGCGACTTTTTCCTGAGTGTATGTGTTAAGCTCATCGATCTTAAAGCCTATTCAAAATTAGAAACTTTGCGCAAAAATTGCATGCCAAGTCCAGGCCGTAGATAAAGCGTTAAGATATCTAAAACATGAAGCTAAAATAGTAACTCAAGATTTGCCAGTTCGCATAGAATTCGTAGCTGGCTGAGTGAATATTCGTATCTGGAGCGCTTAAGCGTTTTATCTAATTACACGCGTTACGCTCGTGTACAGAGATGGTGATGGAGTTGCAGAGAGTGTAGTGGAGAGAGAGAGAGAGGGGGAGAGGAAAGAGAGAGGGAGCAGCGCTGTGCAGTTGATGGATAGTTTTATGCTGCACTCTGTGATTGACCGATGAATTATATTTTTTTTTTGGGGTGGAGACTGTCTGCCAATAAACATATCAAAGGCAAATAATGAACGCCACAAGCAAAAGAGAAGCAGCAGTAATTTAAGCATGAGATGTGCAGCAGCAGCAGCAGCAGAAGCAGGAGCAGCAGCAGCAAAAGCAGCAGCTGCTTATCAAAGTCGGCAATCTTTCAAAAGACCAAAATCGAACTGGGCAACAAGAAGAAATTGCAGTCTGTTGCAACCAGTTTTTTTGCAATGGCTGCCAGCACAGAGGAGTCGCCTCGCTGCTGCTGCTGCTGCTTGCTGCAATATCAATTTTTGCAGCCATGTTGTTGTTGTTGCTGTTGCTGTTGCTGTTGCTGTTGCTGTTGCGGACAACAGGCAACATGCAAAATGCAAAGCATCGATAAGATATACGAACAACATGCGAAGAGTGCGAGAGCTGGGCTAAAAAAATTATGGAAGCTCTGCGGATATGCGCGCGATTTCAAAAGCAACTACTGTTTAAGCAACCCCCCCCCCCTCTCCACAAAGGGGGGAGAGGAGGCTCTTTTTCAATTCTCCCCTTTGACTACCTTTATTTGATTTATGGCGCATTTGTTGAATGAAAATACAAAGCGCAGCCACTGACAGTTGAAAAGCAAGTGCCGCCAAATAAAACTAGGAATTTCACATGATCATAAAGCAAACTGTGCAGACGATAAAACACTCCGAGAAAATATTGAAATCACTTGTAGTAAATCAACGCAAAGCAAGTTACAACCAGAAGATCTGTTTCTATTTGTTAGGGTATATATCAATTTGTTAGGGTATATATCGAATGGAAGAGTCCTTATAAATGTGTATTTTAATGCTATCAAAAACTGATAACATCAATACGGCAGAAGTTATCTATAAGAAAATTTCGATCTGCTTTGAAAATCTGTCCTCAGCTGTTATAGTCTCCGATCTATCGGTGTCTTCACAGAAGCAGATCTAGAAGAGAATTACCTTATGCTGACCAAGTTGCTTTCCTCTGCCTGTTGCATACTTTTACTTAAGTTCATTATACCCTTCTGACATATTTTGAATGGGTTCAGGGTATTTCTTTTCTTAATAGCCGACAAATGAGGCAAGCAACGATTCTATTTGCTTACTTTCGTTTTTCTACATTCAAGGTAACGCGTTTTTTCTCAGTGCAGACGGCTCCCACCAGTTATCAATTCGCTAGCCGCGTGACTTCTACGAAAATTTGTCATTTTTCCAGGAATAAAAAATAAGAGCAGCCTTTTGGTTGGGTTGCCTTGGTGGTTTTTTACCTGCGCTAGCGACAACGCTTAAAAAATTAATGATGACAGCACACAGAGCAGGAGCGACGCGAGGATTGAACACGTGCCGGCTCGTGAATCGTGAGCTGTGAGTTGTGAATGGTGAATGGCATTCGTATTCGTATTCGTATTCGTATTCGTAGTCGTATTCGTATTCGCATTCGTATTTGGTCGACGATTTTCGATTTCTCGCATTCACATTTTGACAGACTCATCAATTTTGTAGATATACGTAACGAGCGTTTCATCCAAGGCAACCTTCATCCTCCATGACTATCTCTGCTTCTCTGCTCGCCTCCTCTGCTACTGCTGTCCTCCTGCCATCCTTTGCCCCTTCTTCCCTTGCCCAGTCTCATTCGGGCACTGATTAGGCAACATTCGTTGGCCATTGTTTTGCAAGCGCTGCGTGGGCAGGCGGCAGTAGTTAACTCCCCCCCTCCCCCTGCTCCTGCCCCTTTTCCCCATCACTCCTTGTCTGTCTCCTGGTCAGTGGTCATTTGGTTGGTGTGTGTGGAAGGAAGCTGTGTGGTTTTTGATTTGTTTGTCTGCCTCGGTTCGCTGGGGATCCTATCAATTATGTGTCGTCCCCGTCTCATCTTTCCCTCTCTCTCTCTCTCACTCTCTGTCTCTCCCTCCCTCTTAGTCTCGGCTTGTTGCAATTTTCGGGCTTTTCTGCAGCGCTCAACTGGGTGTGTTTGTGTGCCTTAAGTTGGCTTAATTAAGTGCATTTGCTTTGACAATGACAACGTAATCTTTATGTGGCTATTGGGCTCACATCAAAAACAATGCACCGCCCCTCAAGCATCATTTCCACGTATGTATATCAATAAGCATGCGTATGTATATTTTACATGTGTGTTTGTGTGTGTGTGTGTTTTATATAAATGTACCTAATTAATTACACAAAACACCAACGAGCAGCAGCCAGCATCAACAGCAGCTGAGCAGCTGAGCAGACCTGCATTGCAAGCTGACGTTGGCGATGGGAGCGTGAATGGTTTCTGGCTGTTTTTTGAGTGCATTTTAGAGATGGGAAATGTGAAAGGCTATAAAATTGAATTGATTTGAAATCAGTTGTTAGTAGAACAAAATAAGTAAACAGTTAATTGAAACTGGGTACGTAACTTCGGAAGCAAGACAGCAGCAAAATAACAGAAAGGATTATTAGTAAATTGCAAACTGCAGCCTAAATATTACATAACTAAAAGCAAATGTTGAGTTTGTTGGCCTATTTGGGCTATAACAGCAGCACATCGTTTTGCTAACATAAAAGATAAATCTTAAAAGTATATATAACTTTATAAAAAGAAACTGCTTACAACTGGAAGTTGCATCTTATTTATTTTTTCAGTACAGATCAAGATGCTAAATATGAGCAAGGACAGGCTTCATGCAACATCTATCCTCATATTTTATACCTTGTTATCCTCCAAGGTCACCTTGCTTGCCCCAGAGGATATTATCATATATTTTGTAGCTATTTCTAAGACTTTCTTTTCTTCTGCTTTAAGCTTTGCATGATTTTGATTAATTTCTGCCCACATTTCCCCGCTCCCCACTTCTCACTTCAGCTGTTGTCGTCTTTTAAGCAACATTTTGATTGATTTCATTGTTCATTGAAGTGTAGACAAAGAGAAAGAAGTAAGAGAAGTAAGAGAAGAGAGAAGAATGCTCGTGTCACGGGCTTCTTCGAGCATCTCGAAGCGCAGTCAATATAAATATAACAGAAATGATCAATGCAAACAGTTCGCTTCGATTTCAAATCAATGCAACAAAAAAAAAAAAAACATATAGAGAAGAAGAAGAAAACAACAGAAAACAAAAACAAAAACAAAAAACAACAACAAAGCCAAAAGAAGCCGCCTTCTGCAGAGTCACTTTGAAGTGTTTGATTTTTGTATTGGCCGATCGTTGTTGTTGTTGTTGTTTCTGCTGTTGTTGTTCTTGTTGTTGTTGTTGTAGTTGTTGGCTGTCGTTTTATTGAAGCCAAATTTGAATACGAGACATGCCACAAGCGGCAGAAGCTGCCAATGGCGCGACATCAAAGAGTGCCTGGACTCAAAATGGACATGGGCCTGCAACACACAATTTATGCCAGCACACACACACACACACACACACACGCACGCATACACTGAGAGATATTTGAGTGGTGCAACGGAAATGACCTTTTTCTACATGTATGCGTGTGTGTGCAACAAAATGCCGTCGAGCTGCAGTCAAGCAGTTCTGCACCAGGAATGCTCTGTGTGTTTGCGTGTGCGAGTGTGTGCCTGTGTGTGCGAGTGTGTGTGTGTGTGTTGCGTGTTGCTTGGCGCGCAGACAGATGACAAGCAGCGATAGTGTCGGAGCCTGAGCTCCTCTGAGCTTCTTGTACAACCGGACCGCAGAACGCAGACCAGACTCTGACTCTGATTCTGATTCTGGCAGTGGGCTCTGACGACAAGGGGACGACAAGAGCTGGCTAAGTGATGATCATGATGGGTTATTAGGCAGGTTGCGTTGACAACGCATTTGTCTTGGCCCGAAAACCGCCGACGCAGGATCGTGTCTCTCTCCTTCTCTCTTTCTCTTTCTCTTTCTCTTTCTCTGTGTGTCTTTGTGTCTGTGAGATAAGCGCGCGACATTTATTTATGGTGTTTTAACACAAGTGTCGCCAATGTCCAAAAAAACAAAAACAAAAAAGAAACAACACCAAAAAAAAAAGGCGCCGTTCAATACACAAAAAAGCCCCTCACAGCAACAAAGAAGGTTCACAGAGTGAAAGCCGGCAAACGTCAATTTAATTCTATGTGTTCTTTCTTCTCTGCTCGCTCGGCTCAGCGTCAGAAATGACTCGAAAAGTGTCAAATTAACGTCAACTCGACTCTCAACTTGAAGTCAACTTCAACTTCAACTCAGCTCACCTACCCGCTCTCCTCTCCTCGATCCTCACATCAGCCCACATCAATTTGAACGCGGGCAAAAAGAAAAAAAACACACACAAAAAAAAATCAATTAAAGCTAAACAACAAATTGAAATTCAAATACAAATTCGATAACCAAATTCGAAATCAAAATGCAGTTTAACCTTTTAAGGCCACGCAACATGTTGCAAATGCTGTGACAGCCCAGCTGCAGCCTCACTATCCCCCCCAGCTACACAGTAAAAAACGGAGTTTAAACTAATTGGTAATAGAAATGAAATGATTGAAAATCGAAAGTCATTGATTGAGGTACTCTTAGTAAGTTAATGAATGCAACTTTAATTTCTTGCTGTGTAGCCAAACACATTTTGACTAGTTTTTTTGGTATTTGACTTATCATAAATGCGTTTGGCATTTGGCAGCTGTGCGGGGTTAATTAGCCAAACAGTTTTGCCGCCAAGATTTTTATTATTACTTTGTTTTTTTTTTTATTTCTCTTCTTTTTACCAACATTGAGTTGAACACATTGTTGCATTCAATTGTGTTGCTGTTGTTGTTGTTGTTGTTGTTGATGTTTGTTTGTTGTTCGTTTGTTGTTGCTTTTGCTCTCCATGGCAGGCGGCTTGTGTAAATATTTGACCTGACGCGTGTGAACTTTAACAGTTTTTATGCTTTATTTGTCGCAAATATTGCGCAAACACTGAGACACTGGCAGAAAAGCAAGAGCAGCTTGCCACGCCTCCCCCTCGCCCCTCCACCAACTTGTGCTTGAAACAGTGAAGTTGCCTTGTTTGCATTTCGGGCCTCGGGGTTGTTCAAGTTGTTCTCGTTGTTCTCATTGTTGTTGTTGTTGTTGTTGTTGTTGCGCATGCGCGCACCTTTTGCACTTGAGCGACTTGTTCTGGTGTGCCTTGCAGCATGGTGCAACATGCGTTAGCAACATACTTTTTGCAATTCGAATGCAGCAAATGCTGCAACAGTTGCAACTAGAGAGGAGCAAAAAATGCAAAAAGCCAGCCAAAATGCAAATCAAATAGCAAAAAACCCAAAAAAAACTTAAAGCAATAAGTTTGCGAGTACTTAAAAACTTGAAAAGAAAGTTCGAAATTGCAGTTTAAAACCGAAACGAATTTCGATTGCGTGTCCTTTAAGGATAACTGATTTTTACATCGTCTTATCCTTGTTCACTTGCGTACTTGATTTATTTAAGGATTGCTTATTAGTGCTTAATAATTGGTGTTTTCGGCTTCGATTCCGATTACGCAACTTTTTTTTTTAATTAAAAATTGTTTCTTTTTTTCTTCAAGGCCCAGGCACTTTCCACTTGCATAACTTTAAATGTGAGCATTTAAAAATGGCTAAAATAAGCCAAATTTATAGTTATTATGTTTATTTGACAGCAGCTGCATAAAGGTATTCAAGTTCAGCGTTGAGTTGAAAAACAACTTTAAAATCAATTTGAGAGCAATATTTAAAAGCTCATCTCTAGTTAAGCAATGCAAGCGTATTGCAGGGCTTCTTGGTAAGGGTGTGCCTTTAAGCCACATTCCTATGCACACACCATGTGCACTCTATAGATGTGTATTTGTGTGTGTGTGTATGTGGACCGTTATAAAAACTTAAGACCTCATTAAAAGAGGCCGCCGCCGTCGCTGCTTTATGGCTGACCAAGAGTCGAGTTGACCATTTAACGCCGTCTTCTTAGCCAGGCTTAGCCTCGTTGTGGTCCTTTTATATGAGATGCTTAAAGAACTAAATACATGTATATATATATGCGCAGTATATATAGAGATATGGCAACTATATATATGTATATAGAGTCGATTACGCACACGCAAGGGCTGAGCAGCAGCAGCATCCGCATCGACTGAGCAGCAGCTACTACAACAGATCGAAAACTTGGCTTGAACTGACCCGTTCAGGCCGAAAGGAAGGCCGCCAAAGGCTGCGCGTTGTTCATGCAAATTTTAACTTCATTTCGGCTTCGTTTTGTTAATTAATTTATATTATTTTATTTGGGTGTCGTATACAAGCGGAGCGATCCACAGATCTTTGTCGTTGTTTGTTGTTCGTTTCCCGTTGCTGTTGTTGTAGACATGCCTTGTGGCTGCTTGGAATCGTTGTTGTCTCTCTCTCTCTCTCTCTCTCTCTCTCTCTCTCTCTCTCTCGTGGCTGCATCTGCGTCTGCAGCGCAAACGAACGACAAATTTATATTTAATGAGCTTCATAAAATTTGAATTTCAAAGGAGCATTGCACCGCTGCGGCATGTTCCGAGAGCTGTTGCCCGCACCCATCTCCTTGCCCCTCTCTTGCACTCAGAAAAAAAATATGTCTATGCCAGAATTGAGCCATTCGCACTAAGCTTAAGACTGACCCAAGATTTGAATAGTGAATTCCAACCTTAATATATAAATACAAAATTGAGTTGTGGAAAGTGCGCAATCATTATTAAAGCAGCAACAATTAGGAAATCAGATTTGCATAAATACTTTCCGAGCTGATGAAAAAGTTATATTTAATAGTTAATAAGTTAATATCTAAAATTTGGCAATCGTTGTCAAATTAAGGAAATAAAACTTAAAAAATAATAATAATTCTTTACATTTCCATATTTTTAGATATCAATTCTTTACTTTGAAAATTGTTGCTTTTAAAATGCACGCATATATTTCGCCAAGTGTTGCCGCATTAATAGCCATTCGACAATCGCAGTTCGAGTTCGAATCGGAGTTGAAGTCGAAGTCGAGGTTTGTGGCTGAGTCAAGACTTGACGCAATGATGGTATATAAATTGCTGGTTTTATGGCGATTTAAGTAGGCCTGCTTTATGGTCTTGCTGTTGAGGTCCACTCCAGTCCTCATCATCAACCCCAGGCTAGGCACTCACATTCACATTCGCATTCGCATTCGCATTCGCATTCGTATTCGTATTCGCATTCACACTCGCATTCACAGTCACACCTGATGCTATGATTCATTTGGCGCTGTGTGGTCGTTGCTCGTCCACATCTTTCTCGTTGTTGTTGTCGATCTCGTTGCTGGAAGACTTATTGCTGTCCACTTAGGCGACAAAACGTTGTCCGGGCTGACTTCCTCACTGACCAAAGCAGATGAATCCCAGAGCAGACCAGAACAGATCAGAGCAGAGCTTTGCTTTCGTTACGTTTCAGTTTTTTATTTAGTTTTTTTTCTCTCTTTGTTTTGAACACACATCTGCAACTTGTTCAGCGAGTTTTTCTCACCTCGTTGGCAACATTTCAATTTGACATAATGAGCTACATTTTGTTACCAGTAGGCATTACCACATCGGCTTAGGCTACCTTAACTAACTAGAAACTCGTGCGAGGGCTAAACTGCATCAACACAATACGGAATAAATCAAGATAACTGATAAATGTATGTTTACAACCCAGTTCTTAAAAATTAGAGTATAATGATTGCTTTTCAAAAACTCAAAAGTTGAAAAGTCAAAATGATGAGTATTTATAAAGTATTTATTGAAAATTGGAAAATCTGATTTTCCTCTAAACAGGAGTGCATATAAAAAATGCATTTTAAATCGTTTTTGAAAATTTATTTATAATTTGCGATTATGAGAGTAAAACGAAAAAAGAAGAAGAATTTTGTTGGGAGATGAAAAGTATTGCGCAAATGGGAAAACTACAGAATACATCTATCTGTATTTGAATATTCAGCAAAATTATCCTGCTTGCATTTGTTTTATTATTCAAATATATGTATGTATATCTCTATATATATGTATATATATGTACTTCAATATTCGATATACCCTTTACGTTTCTAGTTGTATTTATATCTGTATCTTTGTTTGTATCTGTTTACCCTCTCTCTCCTTTCTTTATGCTTAAGCATTCTGCCATTATGTAATATCTTCAATGTTTTCGACCACCATCCGTTTTTTATAGATAGCCAACAAATTGCAAACCAGTTAAGTGTTTGATATTGATTTATGTCTTTTTAAGAATTTATTTGTTTGGTTTTCTATATTTCTCACACAACGCGAATCAAAGCAAATCAAATCTGTTTTGGGCCGAGAAAGAGAACAGAAACTCGTCTAAACAAAGTGGCGAATGGATTCAAAGATGATGTGCAACTTGTTTGGCCAGTTGAGTTTGGAACGGGCCACATTTCAATTTGACATAATGAGCCACATTTTGTTGCAGGTAGTGTGTGGAGTTGCTGTCGGCTTAAATATCCTGGCTGCAAGTCAAAATATTAACAGGTAACGGTAATTAGCTAGACGAGGCTACCGTCTGCCAGCCTACTGTGTTGTCCCTGCTTCGTGCCCCTTGCCACTTGCCCCTGCCCCTTGTTCGTCTGCCTGCGCGTCATCTAATTTTGAATGAGTTGCCCCGCGGCGCGACTCGACGTCGCAGTCGCAGTCGCAGTCACAGCGAGCGGTCGGCCAGGGAGAGAGAGAGGCAGAGAGAGAGAGAGAGAGAGAGAGAGAGAGAGAAGGCGGTCAACCTGTTGATAGCCTCGTCTGACTTACCCAGACGATACTTGAGATTAAGAGCTCTCAATACAAGAACAAGCGACATGCTAAAATCGACTCCTCTCTCACTCTGACTCACTCACTCTCACCCACTCACCCTCTCTCTCCTTCTCGCTCAATCGCCTTCTCACTCTCGAGTACTTTATAAATAAGTGATGCGTTAAAGTAGTTCTTGAAATGCGATATATACTTGGTACTTGGAACATTATATAAGTATTGCGTCCTGGCGCCTGCCGCTGCTGGTGCTGCTGCTGCTGCTGGTGCTGCTGCTTCTATTGTTGCCTCAAGTGTTTGTTTGGAGTACCCTCAGTGACGCCACAAGCATTGTGTTGCCACGGTGGCGCGTCTGGACTTTAGAAGCGGCGTCTCCGTTTTTGATGAAATCAAATCTCAGTTAGCTTCAGCTCTAATCTGAACAAAATCTATCTAACGAGTGTCTTTCTCGTTGCATCCTGTTTTAAAAGTTATTGCGCTTGTTCTCGTTTTTTTCTGTCTTTTTTTTATTGTGCCCCCGCTTAATTAGTCATTAAAAGTGTGGGGAAGGTGGGAGGGGTGGTTATAAAAATGACACTCGTAAAATGTGAGGCGCAACAGAGACAGAGCTATGTGTGTGGTAAATAAAGTGAAAGAGAAGCCAAACCCAAAAGAGCTTTAAAAGCGACGCCATTAAAGCGAGCATCGAGACGCGTTGCATGCAACACGCGGCAGGCAAGCGAACGACGCAGAGCACCAAAGCTGGCCAACGAATGCACCTGAGCACACACACACACACACACACATATATATATATATATACATAGCCATATGGAGGTGTCATATGGCGCAGCGGGTGTTCCCAGCCAAAACTAACTCGAGCGCCCCAAAAATCCCAGCGGGAAATGCGACGCCAAAAGGCGCCGTTTAATGAGCGCCTGGAGAGCGGCACGAGCGTACCTTTAACTGCCAAATGGTCGCTTTATTGGATACCCTTTCCACTGGGTATTATAATTTGTTAATGAGGTTAACTAGCTTACAACCGTGAGCTCAGCATTTGAAGTCTATCTCATACTTGGATGTATATTTCCCTATATCGAAGGAAGCTAAAATGGCAGCAAAGTAATAAGCGGAGTGAATTGAAGCCGCAGCATTACGTAACGAATTTATTATTATAATGTAAAACAATATGTTAGTTGATTGGTTATACTCGATTCTTGGGCTTTTGAAAATAATTATTTTCTAAAAATGGATTTCATTATGCGAATTGGGAGGCATACATTGGAATGGATTCCAGGTATTTTTTTTCTATAGATTTATGTATTTTTCAAGCAAACAATAAGTCGAAAATCTGCCCGATCAGATCTTTATATCATGGCAACCATAGGAATGCTTTTGAAAATAAATAATTGTTGAAATGGAATATTTTACTTGACTCTTGTTCATAGATTTTTCATAGATTTATATTATAATATTAAAGCAATGTAGGTTGATCAATGTTCCTAGCACAAAAACCAAACAAATTAAAATTAAATCAATAAAAATAAATAAATAATAATAATTGTTGAAGTTTGTTCAGCAAAGGGTATTTTAAGTTCGGCGTGCCAAGCACAAATTGTTGTCTCTTTTTGGTTTTTGTATCTTTTTGGTTTATTTTTATATTTAATTCTTGGTTCTGGCCGAAATACACACGCGATAAACGGGCGTGGTTTCACTGAAACTCAAACTGGCCAGCCAAAACCATTTTTGGCATTATTTATCAGTTGATTTATGTGCAACGCGCTCAAAATGCACAACTCCCCTCCCCGCCCCTCTCATGCTCGCGATGGTTTTAATTTTTTTTCTTCTCTGGTTTTTTTTTGTTGGAAATTTAATATACATTTGCTGGGCCAAAACAGTAGCTGGAGCTGGAGTCGCTTTGACAAGCGCTGACACCTTGACTGAACTTAAAGAGCTCCACATTTTTAATTGCACTTTAATAGGCGGCCGCTGCCGCTTTAATATGGCCAGAGTGTCCGACAGGTCAGCTCTCTTGAACACATGCCCCGGCTGTAATTAGGCCAATAAACATTTTATCGTTAAGCGACTGATGCAGCTGAGGGGCAAGCAACGAACTAACTGCAGCAAATGAATGAATTATTTTTACTGAGAGTGCAAAATGGGAGCTGACTGGGAGGGAGATGGGGAGTTTGCATGCTCTTCAGACCAGACCTTGAAAGACGCTAGATATATGTATATACCCATACATATATGTATGAGTGTGATAGGTATTAGCTTAATTCTTTCACTAAACAACATTTTAATTAAAACTTTAATATGGAAAAGTATTTTATTTGATGCAAGCAATAAATAAATAAAAACCTTGTTCATCAAATAAAATGTTGAATATTTTTTAAGTTTCAACTTTATCATGATCCTTGTTTTAAATAATTATTATAAAAATATGTAAAATATATGGTTTATCCACTACTTATTCGAGTTTGACAACAAGCTTAAAGTTTGCTCGAGCAGCAAATCTATCTTTGTAAGAGAGAAAGAGAGAGTGAGAGTGAGTGAAAGAGAGAGTGAGCGAGAATCGGTTTTCGTTTTGCTAGTGAATTAAGCAACTCTTACTAAATAATAAACTAGGTATAGAATTAAACTATGACCATGCCTCTCGCTAAAAACACATGTGCCACTACACTGAAACAATCTCCCATCTAAGCCCACCACATAACAAATGCGTGCTAACCCTTTTGATTAGAGGGCTTCAAAATGGTTGACCGGCACACCCACAAGTTGAAATTTATGCGCAAAAAACCAAACAAATGAAAACACAAAAATTTCGTCTATATTTTATGGGTTTGCTTTTTTCGGGTTTCCGGCCAGTTGTATTTTATTTAGGTATTTATTCCTGTCTGTCTTTTTTTTTTGTCCCCCTCCTGCTCCCGCTGCCTATCTCTGTCACACTCTTCAAGCTGCTGCTGCTGACTGGCTGTCTGTCTGCCTGTCTGGCTGTCTGCACTGGGGTGATAAAGTTATTTAGGCGCAAATCATAAATTCCAGCCAAAGAAAGAACCCTGCGACGAAGCTTATCTGATTTTGCACTTGGGCCCCGGCACTAGATCAATATATGTATGTGTTGTGCTCTGGCCTGAAAGCCTGTGCGGGCCCTGGATTTGAGGACATATATATATATATATATTTATGGGATATGGATACACAGATTCCCAAAACAGAATTGTCCCAAAAAACATCGAAGACAGCTGTGCGCCTGCGCCTGTTTGTTACCATTTCAAATACATTTGTGTGTGTGTGCGAGTGTGTCTGTGTGTGTGTGTGTGTGTGTGTGTGTAGAAACTGTGACACACACACAGGCAGAGACAGAGGGGACTCCAGACAGAGCATCGACTTTGAGAGACACTCGTAGTTTGAATTTGATTCAGGTAAATTTGCCAGAGATGTTTAGCTGGTTTTTTGTTATTTTGTTGTTGTTGTTGTTGTTGTTGTTGTCGCTGTTTGAGCCTGTCTTTAATTAACAGCTCTTGGCGCGTCTGTTTGACTTGTGAAATTAGAAAATTATGCCTGGAATTTCCGTTCCAAATAAATTAAAGCAAAAACCAAAATAAACACACACAAAAAACAAAACAGCAGCAAACATTTTGCGCATTTGCTTTGCTGATTAGTCAAATTTTGATAAGTAAATTTGATGTGAACAAGTTTCCCACATGAATTCAACATTTAATTACTTGCTCCACAAAAAAAAGACTTTCGGTTTCAAATCGTCAGCGATTAATGATGTGTTGAGAACATTTATGACCACAAAACAAAATCGAACGCAAATGCCTTTCACAAGCTTTATGGCTGTCAAATGCGCCCGGGAGACGGTGTCCGTCCATATAAGGAGTAAGATCTATCTATCTATGACAAACACTGATCTTAAGTTCTGTGCCATTCGCCTAGCCTTTTATGGCAGAAGATAAAAACAAACATTTTAAAGCCGCTTTTCTTTTTTATACCCTGAATCTATTGAAAGTCGGTCAGATATTAATACCATTATCTATATAAATTCTGTTCAGCATCAACCGTCCATCGGTTTGTCTGTGTCTCAGTTTTAAGGTCATATTAATTAAACTGAGTATATATCGGATACCGGATCTGATCACTATATCATATTGCTGATGAACCAAAAATCGTTCGAACGATGAGTTCTTGTGTGAAAAACTTTCTTCTTCTTGTTTGCGAAGATATGTATATAGTCAAAACTCTCTATATACGATTTTTCGCGAGCTCCTCAACATTGGATCGCTACATGATATAGCTCACATGGGTCAGTTTTAAGTTTAACTTAAATATCGTCAGCTTAACTCTGCTCTGCAAAGTGTATCCAATCTTCGGCGTTCTTTCCCGTTTCGCTCATTTAACAAATTATTTGTAGAATTATCTCCACTTCATGTATAAATTATTCCGCACATTTGCTCAGTCCATTTTTCACAATTAACTTTCGAAACTTGTTAGCCGAAATTGTTGTTGTTGTTGTTGTTGTTGTTGTTGTTGTTATACTTGAGGCTCGATTCATTGCCATACACAGTTTACACAGTTCACAATTTAAAGCAGGCGATTAATTTTGGTAATTATTTAAATCAAAACAAAATTATTTAAATTTGAGCAGAAACCACATCTGCTTTGACAATTTATCTATTTGGACAAACTATCAAATGAAAATCGTTTAGATTTTGATGACCGCAAATAATTGTCAATTTTTTACGAGTGTGGCATTAAAATCAATGATATTTGATTAGCCACAAAAACTAGAAATCCAAAGAGTTAACAATTTGCCCAGCGCCGCGAAGTATGCAAAAGGAAAAGTTGCAAAAAAGCTAAAAAAAAAAAAAAAAAATTGTCGCATTTTTTTCATTTTTGTGTAAACAAAACTTCAACTCGAGCAGCTTTTTGTATATTTCCTTCTACTATATTTAATTCATTTAACGACTACTTGAGAAGTTAGCGTCGACATGTGTGTGTGAATGCGTGTGCGTATGTGTATGTGTGTGTGTGTGTGTGTGTGTGTGTAAAGGGGCTGGGGAGGAGAGGGGCCTCAATGGGCCTGTGACATGAAAAACTCATTAAAATGTTTACAGGCGCACAAAATCAACAAAGCAACAAAAGCGACTCGGACAGACAAACAGACGAGTGACAAAAAGTGACAACAACAACAAACACACAGCAACTGAAATTGTTTTCATTTCAAATATCAACTAAAATCTCTCAAAAACTCGCCAAAAACTCACTAAACTGGCAGCTAGAAAAAAAAAGTTTGCATTGCAAGTTTCCTTTTTATACCCTGAACACATGGGAAATGGGTCAAAAGGGTATAATGAAGTGGTGATAACGTATGTGACAGACAAAGGAAAGCGTTTTCGACTCCATGAATAACATATATATTCTTGTTCAGCATCAACTGAGCCATGAGCAAACATATCTCAGA
The DNA here is from genome assembly GCA_035044305.1 of Drosophila nigritarsus. Taxonomy (NCBI): domain Eukaryota; kingdom Metazoa; phylum Arthropoda; class Insecta; order Diptera; family Drosophilidae; genus Drosophila; species Drosophila nigritarsus. The sequence goes on along the minus strand of JAWNMF010000133.1, from coordinate 3,558,186 downwards.
GATTATAAGATCTAGGGACTTCAAATTTGAAATATAGTTTTCCGTTTATCTTATTTTATTTTATCAATCACTAAACTTGTTTCGAAATTATATATAATATATCCTAACCTATATTTGAACAACTGCACAACTATCATAATCGGAACGCATAAGAAACACAGATTTTGTTAACCAAAACGAATTTTATTATTATAATTGGGGGATAGTTAGCACTGCGACCTATAAGGTCTATTGTGCCCCAAAACGAATTTTAATATTGAAATTTGTATTTGATGTCTTTAACAGCTGGGTGCAGGGTATCACCCAGTCGAGCTCTCTCGACTGCAGCATTCTTACTTGCTTTTCATTTTTTGTTTTTTTCGTGGTGTTTTCGCTGGCAAAAACTTGTTGGGAAAAGTTTTTAAATTAAAATTTTAGTTGCTTTCAATATTTAATGTGTGCGCAGCGCAAACTAATTAAGAATTGACAAAAAATGACATTGTGTCTTTGAGATACAAATGTGCAAATGTACTTGCAGCTGCAATTTCTAGTTTCTGTTTCGGTTTCTGTTTTTGGCTCATTTATTATTCAATGCGCTCAACGGACGCGAACGTGTTTATGATTATGATTTCTCGTCTTTCTCTAGCTCTTATTTTTGGTATATATATATATATATATATATATATATATATATATATATATATATACATATTCTTTTTTTTTTGTACACTGTATTTAGTTTTTTTTTTGGTTCAGTGTTTTTGCGGTCTTTTGTCTGGTTACACAATTGGCAGCTAACATTTGTCACAATTTAGCGTCAAATAAAATTTAAATGAAATATACATTTTGTCACACACATACACTTTTTCCTGACACTTCTGCTGGCGTTTAAAAATTTATGAAACAATTTCGAAATGCATGCGATATGTGAATATGGTCAGAAATTTGGCTTTTTTTGTGTGCTGGCCAAATTTGTCAGCTGATAAACAATTTTGTATGCATTTATCATATGCAATAAATTCAACTGCAATTCGACTTTAATTGGGCCGCCAAGCATTTAAATGTCATTCAACTGTTAATTGGCCGACGGGCACAGAAATTATATTCTACTTAAAATTAAATACGGCTATCATTTTAAGTTAATGCCACACCAAAATTAAGTCATGACCAACAACAACAACAAAGGGTTGAGGTTTCACTTTTTTTTATTGTCAACAACTGCAAGTGAATGATGAAAGATGCCTAATTGCTGATAGCTAAGGTTGAAGATATTCTAGAGCTGGGGCCACACGATGTTAGGGAATATACATATATTGGTTTTGGGAATGTTTTTCATATCAGAATACTATAGAATTCGGCAATGCTTCAACCACTGTTTTAGGGCCTTTCAGTAGATTGATTAATGCTCCCAATACAAACTTTATATAAAACAAATAATTTGATAATGAACACAATATCTCTGTAAGATTATAGAATATCCTTATGCGAGCCTTTGCTGTTATAATCCAGTATTCAACAATATAATATTTATGTAAATAAGTCTTTCCAATTCCTTGCATGATTTTTGTAGGCTAGTAAAGAAATTTATACAAAAATTAAGCAAGGATTTGGGAAGATATAGATATGTATATATATATTAACATTTGTTCAGGTACGTAATGATTTTGATACACGAAAGTATATAAAGACCCTCAAGGTATTTTTAGGCATAAATCTTTTAAACTTGTATGCTTTTTTTTTTAATGTCAGCAATTTATTTAATTTTATAATTATAACCTTAATTTCAAATTTACTAAAATAAATTTACGTTTGACAAATACGCGTTTTATATATTTAATAAAGATTTTGCATTGATAATGATCAGTTCGCATTTTTGCATAATTTGAGTAAATACATTTCAAGTATTTGAATGAATCATAAGAGCAACCGAAACCCTAAGCTCTGAGTTCGAAACACAGTATTTAAGAGTACAGGTCTACATATATATATTAAATATAAATTACATACGTGTAATCTGATAGGTTTATTAACCAATTTGCTTATTGATTGAACAATAATCATTCAAAAACAGAAGTTTTTTAAGGATAGCGCAAAATGTCTAAAACTAGTTGCTCTAAATCTATTTTAGCCATAACCTGAATTGTATAGTATTATATAATAATGATGATATTAGAATAGGAATAACAATATAATAATAGTTAAGTACAGAAATGCAGGCAACTAATATTACACAATATTAACATAATAATAATCCCGAAACAAATACAAACTGAACTTGACCTTCTGCTCCTGAACTTCGTTTATAAAATGATCAAAAACTTTATGCTCACTCTCAAAATTATGTAAATACATTAAATTCTAAAAATTTATTTTAGACACTCAATACTGATTTATTTTTAACGGTTTTTTTTAGTAATTTATTAGCTTTGCAATTTTAATAGTTAAATTTACTTTTGAAGAGAAGAATATTTTGATCATTTCGTTTTTTAGCTTTTTTTTATTGCAAAGGCAATTAAATTTGCAAATTTTCGTTGTTTTTGTCTAATTTGCTTGGCCATAAATAAGTCATTAACTCGTTTAAATAGCTTTATTAGCCGCATATGATACGATAATACGATAATACGATAATAATGCTGTGCAAAGTGGGTTCTGGTTCCAAAAGTTGAGAATAGTTCGGCATTATTGTGAGTAATTGCCAGTTAGTGTGGCTAGTTAAACCAGATGGTTGTTAATTGGGAATTAGTTAGCATATAGGGCTGAATTGCAATGAGATCAAATTGTTGAGCGTCAAGCAAATACTCTTTTCAGCTGAAATTTACAATGCAATTTAAATATTGAATATTTATGGAGATATTATCAATGCTTGAAGTACGCTTCTCCCAAAAATATTAAAAACTCGAACTTGCTGAATTTCATGGGTCTCCACTGACCAGGTTTGTAGTTCAAATATTATTATTATTAGCGACAAGACATCTTTTAGCTTATAAGTTCCCCACATATAGGACTTTATTGAGTTATAATTTTACTCCTTTAAGCAGAGAACTTTTGCGGTTTTGAAAACATTTAAAATGCTCAGAAAAAAATGCTTAAATTTGTACTTTTTCAATGAAATACTGTCGCTTAGGAAGTAATTTACGTTTAAGTTGCAACAACTTCCGACTGGCTCAGTAATAAAACAGTTAAAACACAGAAGGTCACCAAGAAATTACCACTTGACAAAATATATGTGCTTTTCTTATGATCCATAAAAAATGCGCCACTTTAAGCTTAGTATTTATAACAGTAAAGAATTTGGACAGTTTTCAGTTGATTCATGATTTTGTGGAGCATTTTTTTATTTGTTTATTGTGACAAAAATAGTATGAGAAAAATGCTGGTCAAACTTTCTATTCTAGGTGTACAAAATGTGTTGATAACTGAAAAAATGTTTTTATAATGTATATAAAGGCAGAAAATACAAAATTAATTGTTAAATGTATTCTGTGCAAAACTTTTAAAAACTGGTTTCGATTCACAAACAAAAACACCGACGGAAGAATCTGATTCATTTAGCGATTTTTGTCAGTTAGTGTGGGAGCATATGGTCGACTATATATAGGGTAAATGTAGAGTATAGGGAGTCAACTTACTTATCACATCGTGGCCGTGACAATCCAAATCCAGGTGATGATTCATCACCAGCGATGGCTGTAATCCAGTTTGATTGTGATTGTGATTGTGCAATGGTAGCTGGTGAGCCAAATGGCCACCAATCTCTGCCATTACCATATATTTGGCTTATAGACCCCGGCTTAACCACCCAAAAACACACTTGTGTGTCTTAATTCAAAATCAAAAACTAAAACTCAAAACTCCTCCAGCTAAATTCTCCAACATTGAGCATCAAATGTTGATGGGTGGCGGGGAGTTTTTTCTTTTTTTTTTTTTGGTTGTTTTTCTCAATATAATCGGCTGCTTTAAGGCACTTTTTGTGTAGAGTTTAGTTAAGATACTTTTTCGCTTTTCTATTTAATTTATTTTAATTTTTTTGCGTTGTGTTTAACTATCTTGTATCTTTTTGTATATACGCACGACACTCTTTTGTTGTTGTTGTTGTTGTTGTTGTCGTTGGTTACACGCGAACAGGTAAGTGTAATAACGCCATAGGTCGAAAAGATCTCGTCGATTTTTCGTATCGTATCCAACAAAAATCGGCGACGGCGGCAAAATTCTACCTTTTTTTTTGTATTTTTTTGTTTTGTTACAAGAAGCGACGACGGCAAAAAGGCGAACGGCGAACGATGATGATGACGACAACGAAATTGTTGTAGGGTGTGTGTGTGTGTGTGTTGCTGTTGTTGTTGTTGTTGTTGTAACGTAACGCACACACCACAACGACGAGCAGCAGCAAAACAACAACAACAATAATAATAATGAATGCGCTAGAAACGGGAGGAGAAACGCGTTGCACACGATGCTGACGGCGCTGCGATTGCTGAACGACTAAACCGGCTGTGTATCTTACAGAGACGAACGCCTCACTTCGTGTTCTGCGTTTCCTTCGTGTGTTGATGACGACGCGTTGCTCTAGCGTCGCTGCCAACGTCAGCGTCGACGTCAACGCCAGCGCTGCTAACCCCTCGTTGGTTGGCCTAACGGCTGCGCTGCTTGCACACAGTTGAGTTGCTTGATGTGTTAGAGCAGCACCGCTACCGGGGGTTTGTTGGATGTGCTTGTGTGTGTGAGTGTGCGCGTGCAACCGGTTTGGTTCTTCGAAAAATGCGAGCAGAAAACAGAAACAGGTGTTTGGCTGCGCTGCTCGCTCACGCACACGCACACACACACATATGCGCTTACATGCGGCTATCTCGCTCGGCGCCGTTTTCTAAATGGCGTCCAAGCGGGCCAATCGGTTGGCCCCACTGCGCATGAGTCGCCCCCAAACAGCAGCAGCCGCAGCAACAGCAGCAGCAGTGGCAGCAGCAGCAGCCGAGACACACACAGCTGTGCGCGAGTTAGTTGCAAGCATTGCCGTCGGCTACATTTACAATCGACACACACACACACACACACACACACACACAGGCAATGGAGGCAGTCAACCCTCCTCCGCCTTTTTACAACTATAACGTATTTTTTTGCTTCTTTTTGCTGCCTTTGTTTTGGCAATTTTCGCTTTTGGTTTTCGAAGTTTGTACTACAAAATGGTTGCACTTGTAAGCAAATGCCGCTAGTCTGCCACTGCCACACCCCCTTCCGCCCACCCCGCACTCCACACAGTTGTTGGCTGTGTAATGCGCTTGTCGAAGTTTTTGGCAGCCACAGCCGCACCTTGTCTTGACTCTTGGCTGCGGCTGGTTCTCGAGCTGCTTCTTGCTACTTGCTAGTTGCTACTTGCTGCTGCTGTTGCGGCTGTGGTAACGTCTTTTTGTTGCTCTCGTCGCTACATCATAATAATTATTGATCTTTTGATTTTGTGTGTTGTGTTTGTTTTACTCTGTCTCTCGTCCCGTCTCGTCTCGACTGTTTACCGTTTATCGCTGTTACTGTTCAAGGCTCCTCTCTGTTGCAATTTTAATGACATGTGCCATGCCATGCCACGCCTGCAACAACCTGCCCCCGCCTCTGTTGTAAGCCCAAGTGTGTGTTTTGTTGCGGTTAGCAGTTCGTTGACTTGGCACCCAGTTCTCTCTTTTAGCCTGATGATTTGTTGCTATTGCTGTTCTTGTTGTTGTTGTTGTAGTTGCTGCCTGAGTTGCCAAAGTTGCCAGTTTGGTTGTCTGCTGCTACTGCGCTGATTCCCCGATTCCCTGTTGTGTTACCCAGTTAGCCATTATTTTTACCGTTTTTATTTGATGCTGCTTCCGTTTCGCTGCTGCTGCTGCTGCGAGACGAGCTGTTAGTCGAGGAGGGTGTTGTTGGGGGTGGGGCTTGTAATCAAGGTCATCAGCTCCGCTTGGGCCACTACGCTCAGTCGGAGCCATCACAGTTAGCCAGACGCTGACACATTCTACAGTGGTCGCTTCAAAATTAGAATACTTTAACATTTAACATTTTGATAAATATGAATTTAGTTATTGAAAAAACTCTTATTTATAAGTTGAATATACCTCTTTCTTACATATTTAAAACGTTGCATTCAGAATTGATGAAATTCACTCTCTTTAAACAATTGTTTAATGGCAATTACAAAAGTTAAACATCAAACAATATAAATAAACACATGTTCGAAAAATGATTATTTCGATTCAATAAATGAAGCAATTTCTTTGCATTTGCATTCTGCGCATTCTGTGGGCTAGTTCGATAGATCTGATGAAAATTCTCCATTCGAAACAGAAGATGAAATATATTTTCTACTTATCCAAATGAAGCACTTTAAATTTTCATAAAAAATTCACGATATCATTTCTAAATTCTTCTAATTTTTTATAAATTTAAAAATTTTCTAAATACCACTGTACGTGATAACACACACACACACACATAATTACAGCCACGTATCGTTTCCATACAACTGTAAAAGCATTCGCGCCATCTCTTTCATACACACGCTCACAAACACACACACACCCACTCACACACACACACACTCACGCACACACAGCTGGCCAGCAAAAACAGCTGACTGATTTGTCCGTCTCTATGTCTGTGTCTGTCTTTGTGTGTGTGTGTTGGTGTTGGTGCAGTTGTTGTTGTTGTTGTTGTTGTGTGCAAGGCTGGCAGCATGATTTCAAAATTAAATTAGGTCCCGTCCATTAATTGGGTTAATTGAAATGCCGGTAAAAGTCTGGCAAGCGACGCAAAACGAGCAAATGTAATGGCAACAACAGAAACAACAACAGCAACAACAACAACAATATAAGCAACAAAAGCAAGCGCGCTTATAAATTTAGGACATGTCACTCAAGCAATGCTAGGTCCACATAAACCCAGCAGTCCCTTCCCTCCACCTCCCCACTCCTAGTGAAACTGAAATGTTTTCAACTTGTTGGTGGATTCATTTAGTTATGCACCATTATCATTGTTGTAGTTGTTGTTGTTGTTCTTGTTGCCATTGATGTTCTATTGCTATTTAAGAGAGACTGCGAGAGCAAAATATCCATTGATTACAATTCATCGATTCTCAATTCTCAATTACTTAATTGCCACCAATTCTACCTTGTGTTGCAAGTAGTGTTTAATATTTCGTTTTTTGGAGATATATATACATCAAAATGTAACATCTATTTTATAATATGTCCTTTCCCAACCTGACTTAATGCCAGCCTTAAAAATGGAAAGTAGAATTTCTCCAATTTTCCTTACTATTCTTTGATAATCTCATTTTGTTTACTTTTCAACTGATATCGCCTCAGCAAGTTGCCTTTGCATTCAGTTGCTTTATTTGCTTAACTGACAGCTGCCGTCTTCCTCTCTCTCTATCTCTCTCTCCCTGCCCCCTTTGGGATTGCTACACTCTTAACTGGTTAATTAGAAATGTTGTGCTAAATCCAAATTCAGTTTGCACCCATTGTAAATCTCTGACCTGTCCTGCACTCTGATTGCTCCCAATCTTATTTGCTCTCAAGGTATCTGAATCGGCAGCCTCCCCATTATTGAATGGACAGCTGAAGGTTAGCTAGTGGCTGTGGTCTCAGTTTAGTAATCACTAGCCAATTTGCCAGACCCGTTCGATGTTAGTTACAAAGATATATGTACAATAAGATGAACAACTATCCCAAACCAAAGTTGAATGCACTTGCTGCATATGTCTAAATCTCACTATACATGTTTAAAATCGACAGATTATATACTATATAATATAGTCCGAGTCCGAGTAGTAGTCCAAGTAGCATAATAGAACTCATAACTAGTGATTTTGGTTAAATTAAATATGGTATTTCACGGTATAATATTGTATACTTAACAAATAGTTGCTAAGGCTCTGCTTTGAATTGGTTTCCCATAGACGATGCTATTCAAAATTCTTTTAAACAAATACTTTTAAGAATAGTTGTCAAAATGTCTAAATATTTATATATGAAAATCACAACTGAAAGTGAAGCATTTCAATTTATGAAATAATAATAATACATCAGAAAACTTGAACAAAAAGCTGTTAAACAAATTTAAATTCTTCGATGTAAGTGACTAAAAGTTTTTAACTTGAGATATTCTATGTAGTTGGAGGTGTTTGGAGAGCTGCTCGTCGCAAATGTTTGCTTGTATTTAGCATAAATTGCGACTACTTATGAAAGCCACCCAAAACCGAGCGAACCCAATTGAAACCCGTTTTATTTGTTGTTATTTAACCCGAACGGCGAACTCAATGCAAATTTCTGAATTCCAATTTCAATTTCAAATACTATACGTTCACGTTCACATTGATATAAATCTCCACTCCCCCCACACTCCTTGCCTTGCGTCCGCTTCACGTTTGCCCAGCGTAAAAGTAAATAGCAGAAACTTATGCAAATAGAAACACGCAAAACACCTACGCAAACATGCAACAGCAGCGTGTGGAGCAGATGTAGGGGGCGGTAATAGTGTGTGTGTGTGTGTTGTGGGGGGGGGGGTAAATTCTGAAAGACATTGAATCGAGCTCATCATCAGCGGAGTGTGGAGATGTTGCAAGGAGGAAGCTGCTGTTGTTGCCCCCGATTTGCGGTTCATTTAATTTTCGCACTTGGCAAGAACAGCAGCAGGCTACCCAAAAATTTGTGGCAAAAAGGCAAAATGTTTTTAAGGGGTTTTATTTTAATTTTTTAGGGAACTGAGCGGGTTGCTAGGCGGTGCAACTTTTAACTCATATGGTCAATTTGCACTGAGAGAAAAAGACGTTTAGAATATATTCTTGACTCAAGCAAAGAGTGACTAATACCTTCAAGTTCAGATTATTTGTAGAGTAAACCTGGAATAAAGGTTTGATTTCACTTCCTGCTTCAAATGATGAACTTATCATATCATATTATTATTTCAGTTTAAAGTTCTTTATTTTAGGTTTTTTATGCTTAAACAAAGATTCGATTTTATACACATGTTTTGCCTCTGTGCTTTTTTAGGCCGTGCAGTTGCAAATCTAATTTTCGACTTTAAGGCAAAAGCAATTTAAGTCTGGGCACATAGAAGGAGAGAGTGAAAGAGAGGCAGATAGATAGAAAGAGAAAGATAGAGATAAAGAAGGAGTAGGAGAGAGATTGAGAGTTGCCAACTGTTTTTCGCTGCATGACGTAGCTATTTATTTATTGTGTGAGGTTGTTGAGGTGTGCTGTGCATGTATATGCGTGTCCATGTGTGTGTGTGTGTGTCTGTGTCTGTGTTTGTGTTTGTCTATGCTACGGATTGTGTGTCAGTGCGACGCACGTAGTCCTTTCGTCCTACCTTGCTGCCGTCCTGCCGCCCTTTCCGCCCTTCGCTCTGAGCAGCGCCACACACAACAAAGTCCAGAGTTGACTTTTATAGAGTCGCATGCACAATAAAGAAGTCTATTATCCTTTTTGCCAGCGACGGCGACGTCGCTTTTGTTGCTGTTGTTGTTGTTGTTGTTGTTGGGCGGCCGACCGACGACTGGGATCGATATCCATTAGGAAAATTAAAATTGCGGCAGAGGCAATGAACGTAAAAAGCGGAAACAGCAGTCAGTCAGTCAGTTAGTTAGTCAGTCAGTCAGTTAGTCAGTTAGTCCGTTTGGGCCACAGGCAGCCAGTCGGCCCATAAGGACGACAACCGTTGCCAGTCATTCAGTCAGTCACAACGCTAGTCATTCAGTCAGTTACTCATTCATTTAGTCAGTCGGATCGTCGTCTAGTCATGCATTCATTCAGCTCGCTGAACGGTAAAGCTTTCGTTTTGCGACCGCCATTTGTCGCGAGCGTCTTGTGGCGCAGCCATTTCCGTTTCCGTCACTCACACACACACATACACAGGTGTTTATAACTGTTCATACATGCTTGTATCAACTTACTTATAGGGATACTATGAGCCAAACAGTTTAGCTTGTAACAATTGTGTTGGCTACAAGTAAAAAACGTTTTATGCAAAAAGAGTTTTTCATTTTAACTGTTGTCAAATCTTTTTTTCTTTATCTTTAAAGTAAGAAAAAGTCTATTTGTACTTCAAATTGGCTACGATGGGCAATAATCAATTCATTATTTATGCAATATTTATTTTGCAAGTGTTTTGAAATTTTTTATTATTCCATTAAAATAGTAATCTTAACTTAATGTTAATATTTAAGAGTGGATATCAAAATTTGCATATCTATAAAAGCAGCCATTGATTGCATAGCTATAGATAGTAAATTGGATAAATTGCATTAACTAAACAGATTGTTTACAGTATTAATTATTCTTATTTACAGTAGCAAGCAAATAACTTTAATATTATTTATTCTGTTTGGATTTTCTATCATCCGCTTTCAAATAATGAAATATGATAATTATCGGTTTTTTTTCCAGATAGTAACTTGAAGTATAAACAGGCTTTTCAGTCGCATTATTATGTGGTATTCCTTATTCATTATTCTTATTCACAGAATTAGTTTCGTGTACTATATATTCATTTGATTTCTATTAGTTGTATTTTTTGATTCTATCCTTAAATTATTCAGACTACAACTCAATATTTCTAAACTTAAGTATTTATCTCTTATCTAGTCTGCTTAAAACTATTCAGCTGCCACATAGGGGCATATAGGTATGCAAATGTGTATTTTCTTATCAAATTCAAAATATAAGCAGCCACAAAATCCCACACGAAAATTGTTGCCAGTGTATTTGGCTTTCGGTTTTTGTATTTGACATTCTTGTTCTATTTCAATGTTGTTGTTGTCAGTTGTTATTGTTGATTTTGAATTAAGTTTCCAGCCCGCACACATTGTTGTTGCTGTTGTTGTTTTTGCAATCTGCCATTTTGCAGCTGTCGTTTTGCTTTTTTGTTGTTTTTGTGTTATTTGTCTTTTGCTCCTTTTTTGGCAAACACGAATACGAATTCGAATGCGAATGCAAACGCGACATTTTCATTGTTGGCGCTTTGCAGCAGTTGTTGTTGGTGGCTGCTGCTGCTGTTGTTGTTGATACAACAGCAACTCATCTGTCATTCAAAGTCACGGTGCATGCAATTTTTCGTTATCATGACTTTTTCAATTCCAATTTTCGACATTGCCAGCATTGGAAAAGTGGCATGTGGCAATCACATTGCCACCTGCCACACCAGCAACATCGACTTGTTTGCATTTCAATTTGATTGAATATATATTTCATTGGTTTGCCGAACTGCGATGCGTCAAATCTATTCGAATATTCAAGCAACAACAACAACAACAACAACAACAGTCAAACTTCAGTCAAACGCGGTCTGTGCAGCTTTTGGTCTGCAGTTTGTTAAATGTTTAAGCAGAGCTTTAGTTTCCATTGATGCTCCAGCACAATCCCCCACTTCTACGCCCCCCTTACCAACCAGACCTATTTGTATAGCGTTGAATTAAGCTGCTCCACTGCAGTTCCGTGGCAGACTTAGCAGCAGCTCGTTGAATTTTTATAACGTGGCCACACACATATACACAACACACACACACACACACAACATACACCCACACATTTGCCACATATGCAGACTTACGTAGTTATTTGCTTGAGCTTTGCAGAAGCGAGGGTTCCACTGCCAGTTTTCCTAATATGTTTCCAAATAATGTCTCCCAGTTTTAAAACTATCTTGAACATACTTCGAATGTATACTACTTTTTGCTGCTGGCACTATATAAGTCGGAGACGTCTCTATCGGATCACTATAACTAATATATATACTATATCCTCAGTTGCCACGGGAATGATCTGTCAAGAGATGAGTTCTTATTTAAAAAGATTTTTTTTAGCAAGATGTTTTACTCAAACTCGCTTCTCAGATTTGGACAACAAATAATGAGCATTGCATTTTATATAGCTTTCTGCAAAGATTTGTAGTCTTTGGTTGTAGTCTTTCTTTCTTGAACATAATGTTCCAATAAAAAATCGGTTAATCGTGGACAATCTAAATCGCAATTGCAGGTTTCGGAAGAAGTACTTAAGTTAATCAACAACTAAATTAAAATTTCTTATCTTTTGAATATGATTATATTAAATCCTTATAACTCTCCCTAGCTTAAATTTAGTTTTAGATTTTTCTGTCATTTTCAATTCATTTGAAAAAAAACCTGCAACTAATTATTCTTTACTATCTTTGGTTATTAAAATAATGCCGCTGAGATGTCTGAAACTGCCCACCATTAATATTGCATAAAGTAAGAGTGTGTGTGCGTGTGTGTGTGCGTGGGTGTGTATTCGGTTGGAGCTGCGTTGTCCAACCAGCTCAGTGGAGCATAATTTTTGCGGTTCCTTTTAAGTTTGCATATCAATCGAAAATTTATACGACGGCAAAGCGCACACAAACTCAACCCACCCCACAAGAACAGCACAGCCCCAACCCGAAGCCCAACCCCAACAACCCCAGCAACAGCAGCCCCCAAGCAAATGCAAATACCATATGCGATATGTGTATGTATGTATGTGTGTGTGTGCGTGTGTGGGTATGAGTGTGTGTGCGCGCGCATACGTTTGCAAAAATGTTTTATATGCAAATCCAGATGCGGAGCCGGTGCCTAAGTTGAAGCAGCAGCAGCAGCAGCAACAGCAGAAACAGAAGCTGAAGCACAAAATGAGGCAAAGCCATAAAAAGAGGGCAGCGCAATTTTTCTAGCTTCAAGTTGAGGTGTAGTAGGTGTGTGTATGTGTGTGTGTTTGTGTGTTTGTTTGCTTGTTGTGCGCCATATTAAAAATGGCGGCAAGCGCTTGGGTTGTTGTCAGGCAAAAAAAAAAACAAGCACAACAAACGTTGCTGTTGCTGTTGCAACTTGTCTAGAGCGGCAGCTAACCCCACAACCCACAGCCCACAATTCCACAATTCCGCAACACCCCTTCCCTCGTCCCCCTCCCCGTGGCGCCATAAATCCACCACCCAGAGTCACCCTTTTGTAGCCCAGCTGAACACACTGCACTTGTCGCTCTTTTGCTACCCTTTCTCGAGGGTCGCTTCTGAATTGTTGCCAGCACCTGCGACTCAACGAGTCGTCGACAGAAGCTTTACTGTATGTGTGTATGTGAGTCCTCCGCCCCCCGAACTCCCTTCTAGACCGAAAATTCTTGAGGGGAAATTTATGCAGAGCAGAGCAAAAATAAACCCAAGCAAAAATGGTGAACAAAAGTGCGCAAGCAACAAATACATCAACAACAACAACAACGACAACAACAATTGCTTAAAATAAGAACAATGAAATACTAAGAATGGTTGAGCTGAGCTTAGACGACTCAAAATATGCGCTACAAGCTCGCGGCAATGATTTTCACTCGTTTGATTCAACTTAATCATTTTGCCTTATGAAAATACAGAAAATGTTCCTTTGAATACGCAAATGTGTGATAACGAGAATATTTATTGAGTTTGGCTCTAATAAAGATGGTTTCTAATATAATTTCGATTATTTTCGATATTATTTCGATATTCTATTTAGTTATTCGAACAGACTTTGACAAATTGTAACTTTCATAGAGATAGCTTAAATGCTAAAGAACTAGTTCGCAAAGACTCATTTCTGATCTGATCCAGATTAGAAGTTTTGAATTTTGAATTCATTTGCAAACCTTTGCTACAAACTAAAAGGACACTTTCAAAAAAATTTGATGAACATGATGAGGAAAAAGGTGAAAAACAAGAAAGTTGGCGTTGAAGGGGTGGCATCCCCAAGCGATTACGCTGCGCCCAACTAAAAAGAATATGAATAGCGGGAGGGGGGCAGTCCAAGGGGAAGTTCCAAAACATAATGCCAAAGATAAACCGTTTGGCTTTGCCATGGTTAGAAAGGAGAAGGCGAGATGGTTTTTTATTCAGTCTTGAGCTTAGCCATCGACTTGGCAACATTTGAGCAACCCCTTCGAGCCATTCGTTGCCCGGGCTTAACCCTTGACATATGTATGTATATAGAGTGGAGAGGGATGGAGGTGGGGGTTTATGTATTATCACTGCCATATTGTCATTAAGTTTAATGCGGCTGACAAATGTAACAATTCTCTCAAATTTACTGGAAGATGCAACACAAAAAAAAAAAAAATCACGAATAAAAAAATGTGTCGCGTGTTGGCGTTTGAATTCAATGAATCTCGTTTCCGGCATCCTTTCTGGCCATAGCCGATTGCAAACGCGCTGAAGCGGCAATGTTGCAACCCCTATGGAAGAAGAAGCAGAAGAACTCAAATCCTTACCCACCAGTCACAGTCAAACATTACATAATTGCTGGGCGCGGCAACGCCCACAATTCTTTATTTATTATTATTGTTTTTTTTTTTTTTTGCATTTGCTGGCTTTTGTGCGAATTGACACCTAATCAAGCGGAAGATTTTGAATGCATCGCCGGAGTTTATGTCGGTGTCGGGGGATCTGAGTGGGATTCAGGGTCTGAGTCGGCGGCGGCGTCGGTTAACACCCACAGTAAAAGACGCGTGGATGCGGGGTCGGTGTGCTAAGTGTTGTCATTTTGGTGGCAATAAAAGTATATTTTTGACAACCACATACAAATAAAAGACTATTTAAAGTGTTTGAGTGGGTTGTAAGCGACTGCTTCATGCTCTGTTGCATATTTATTATCAGCCGAATAAATGAAGAAAACCTGTTTAATTATTGAGTTAGTGCCTTTCGATTTTGTGACTCGCAGGCAGTGGCTTTAAAACTGCAAGATGCGTGGCTCGACAATTGATCAAGTTCCTGAGAAATCCAACTACAACATTTGCAGTATCAAACTCTAAAAGTTTAGAAGAATCAATTTTTCTAACTCTAATGTCATTGGAGATGTTGATTTTTGGCGATTTACTATTAAATGCTGTACCAGTCTTTGGAAAAGAAAGAAATTTAAAAACATTTGTATATCATATTTAATCTGAATAATACAGAGTAGCATCTTTAACGTATTCAGACATATTATGGTCTAAAACCATAAAAGTCTACCTAAAATTATATCGAAATAAAAATATATCGAAATACATCTTTGAAAAGTAGAAGCGCATCTTCGACATTCCCAAAAAATGAACAGAAATATTTCCTATTTTTACAAAGCTTTCTTCTGGTCAGATCCCTTTTTTACAGTGTAATTTGAAATAATCTTTAAGTAAAAAGAATTATTTAGTTTGTCCAGCATACTCCGAATTCATAAGTGTTTCGACAAACAAATCACAAGTCTCAATTCATATTGCATTTGCTCAAAATATACTCCATTCAACTTCGGCATTAGAGTATTAAAAAAAAAGTGTCGTCGTCATCGCATCAGCCACGCCTCGCTGCCTACGCTTGGGAGGGAGGGGCAAGAAGGCGTTGCCTCATCGCGGCTGTTGCGATTTCTCCATCTTCAGGCTGAGGCTGTGATAGTCACAGCAAAAGGACTCTGGGCGTAGGTCAGCATTGCAGAGCCATTCAAGTGTGTGCACAACAACAGCAGCTTTTCCTCTCTGTCCACAGCTTCCACTTGGCTGCTCTTCCCGTTGTTGTTGTTGCTGTTTGTATGACCTTTCTGCCACTTGATTGTGTGCCATAAATCACGCATCGTTTGACAGTCCCCCCCCCCCCCCCCCTCAACCCAATAGAAACCACACCACTCAAAATGAAGAAATCCTTGCTCGGCTCATTAGTGGCGCCAGGTGCAACTGGAGGCACGTGCCCGATGCCTAGAAGGCTTCAAAGTGAAAGTTTATACACTTTTAATTAGCGCTAATGATGAAAGACAAGACGAGCAAAAGCATAGGGGTGGGGGGCGGTGTGGAGGGGGAACTGGAGCTGAAAGTGAAGTTGGTGGCTGCAGTATTGTATTGACTTACAGGCAACTTAAAAGCAGTCGCCGAGTTCTTCTTAGCAAATTTATTGTAGGCAATAATCCTTAAAGTTTAAGTTACATTCCAAAGATAAGGTGCACAGGATTGGGATTGGGATTGGGCACATGACACACTCCAGACATTTGCTCAAAAAAAAAAAAAAAAAACAAAAAAAAATGCCTCAATAAAAACTCGCGACAAATAACAAAGGAACAAAAATAAAAACAAAAACAAACTCAAAACTCAAAGCAAAACCAAATACGAAATACGAAAATGACGATGCCGATGCCGACGTGCCGCTTTAATTGTCATTCGCTGCGTTTTTACTTATACCCTGTAACCATTAAAAATGTTTATAAAAAGTGTATCATCAAGTTGTAGCAGATATGTTACAGACCGAAGAGGGCATCAGCTATATATATACATTTATGCGAATAACAAAGACTTTAACAAAATAACAAAACTTAAGATTGAACAATTGAGCAATATCTGACTATATATCTTCTTCTAACTGCTCATATAATTCCATTAAGTACTTGTTCATATTGGATTACCATTCAATGTATCGCATATATATGGAAATCTTGTTCACAGTACCTTTCAATAGCACAACAATAATTATATATATACATATATATCGTGTATCAGAATTACCACTAATACAGCTAATACAGATGCAATATAAAATATTTGAAGTGCTCATCACAAAATAAGTAGAATTATCGATGTTATAGACTCGATTTCTTTGGTATCAATTTATTTGTGAATGAAGTCTTGAAGTCATTCAAATTTGAGCAGGTTTATATAATTATCAAGGCAGTCATATAGCTTTAAAATATTATTTTTCTATCATAAATTCATTAGTTGCTTATTAATGGATCAATTAAAGAGAAGGTTGGCAAATAAATTTGTATTTAACCAGCTGCCAGAGCTTCCGTCGTCAAATTCTTTTATTAATTAACATATATATTTAGCTAAGTTTTTAGATCTAGTTTTGTGTTCCATTGCCCAGGCGATATTTGCCCTGTTTTCAAATTTAATACATATTAAGTGAACTTAAGTTTAGGCAGTGATTTCAACCCGAATTGAATTTTGCTTGCCATTCCGCGTCTGGCTCTGAATTTCAATCGGTTAATAGTTGCAGATGCTAGAAGATTTAACGATATATTAAAGCGGATACTGAGTATCTTTAAGTCTGGCATGCTCTCATTGAGAACACCAGCTTGCTTTTATTGTTTTAGACGCTGCGCAGGCGCAGTCGCTGAGTCAGCGACCGGTTGCGAGTTGTTCGAGGTCCGACTGGGGTCCGAGCTGTTGTTATCAGTGCAGGTTTAACCGAACCTATAAACAACCGCGCGGAATGCCATGCATAAATGTCCCCAAATTAGATAAACATGGCGCCAATGCAATCGAACCGCGAGACGCACACACAGCTGCCCAAGCTGAGCCAAGCTGAGCCAAGCTGAGCCAAGCAATCGAAGCAGCCAAACCCAAACTCGAACTCAAACTCAAACTCAAAACCCAAAACTAAATGTTGAGGTCGCCATTTCAAGGCGTGTTTCGTCTCCCTCTCTTTCTCTCTCTCTCGCTCTCTGTCTGTGGTCGCCTCTCATTTTGTAGCTGCCGACAGACAGTTGTTACTTATTCTCCTTCATCTTCTTCGTTGTTTTTTTGTTGTTGTTCTTTCGGTTTTATCTTAATACCTTTCCTAATTTCTGCGCCGCACCGAAGTCGAAGCCGAAGCGGAGGCAGAAAGAGCCGCCGGCTGGCGCTCATTTGAATAGATGCGACTCTGTCTACCTCTAGTTCCATTTTGTTGCTGTTGCTTGTACGCCTTATCAGCGTACAAATTTTCGTTTTGATAAGACGACTGCGTCCAGTGGTCAGCAAAAGGAGCGCGATGTAAATGTTACAGAGCCGGACCAAGGCGGCCAGTAATTAGTTTTCATGTGTTTTGCGCCATGGAAAGTTGTCGTTGCTGTCCCACACACAAAGAAAGTCTATATACATATATTCATATTATATATATAGATATATTTTGACATCTAACTGCAGCAGCTGCTTTCAGCTAGTTGGAAGTAAAGTTGTTAATAAAAGGAAAAGTTTCAAATTGCATATCTTTACAATTAGAAGACAAATCCAAAATGGAAGACGAGAATTAACCAAAATTGTATTTGTAAAAGAATTGAATAATTTTTAGCTATTTTGACAATAAAAACTGAAAAACTTTAAGACAAGTTTGTCTAATAGAGTTGTATAGTTAAAAATTCATTTTTATTTGCATTTCAAATAACAACCGGCTTGAATAATTTTTGAAGTTTTGATCATTTTTGGTGAACCTATTAAAAAGCTATAAAAACATTGGCTAGACACAGACACAACAAAACAAAACCTCACAAAAAACACACGTTTTGGCAATAGCAATAAATTTGGGCCCAGACATATATGCCAATAAAATCATTGCACTCCGAAATATCAATCTGCATTGTAATCCAATATGCTACAATATTTTGTGCAAACTGATAAGGATGGCTTAATTACAGCTTACAGCTTTACGGTCGACACGCACTTAGCCATGTCATGTGGGTGTTGCAACAGGGGGGGTGGGGGTCGTGTTTGCGTTGCTCGCTTGTTTTTCGTGACATGTGTTGCGAGCTGATAGCGTAACCCCCCACTCTCTCTGCTGTGTCTGTATTGAGGCTGGCCGCAGTTGCACCCACCCCATCGAGAGAAGTGGCAAAAACCGAACAACCCAAACCCAAACACCCAAACCGAAAAGCCTCTCTCAATGGCCCAAGTTCAACGAAAGTCATAAATTTCACTCCAGCGAAACACATGAATTGCATTTCCAATGCAAACACCCCCGACCCAAAGCAACAATACCAACAACAACACGGAAAATGCACAAAATATTGCGCGTTAAATTCAATTTTCAGCGCAACCCCCCCGAAAACAAAGCAAGGCAAAAAAAAAACATTCTCTTGGGCTTAATGCGGGGGTGTCCTTGCGACATGAGCCTTATTAGTTGATTACAGGACGCATTATCGTGATTATCGCGTATGTTCGCCAAGAGACACATAGGCCCATAAATAAATTTGGCAGCTCTTCCCCCCCATTGGAAAAGGGGTGTGTCCACACAAAAAGTGCACTGCAATTTCCAGCTAATAGTTTGATTAATGGACCCGGACAGCAACAGTTTCCATTGCTTCGAATCTGATCTCTGTAAGGAACCCTGCTCGACCTAAGCCCAATAATCATCCTCTGGATTTATGCTGAGCATGCGGAACTCGTCTCTGTCTCCCTCTCTCTCTATTGGCTTTTGTGGCCAGCGGCTGCACTGATTGATAAGATTAGAGCCGTAAATAGATTATGCATGGAAATTATATGGAAAATGTGCAATATGAAACAAATGTTGACATTCTGAACCAAAGACCAAGCAAAAGAGCAGCCAGTGGCAGTTAAACATAACCGATTAATTAATGCTCTTACTTTTTAGAAACTGTCTCTTGATTTGAGTAAGTATTTTATTAAGAAAATCCAAGTTATATATGGTATATATATGATATATATGTATGCCATTGAAAATGAGTGAAAATTGAATGTTGGCTTTAATCTTGAAGCCGAACCATCAAGCTTTTGCTCTTCAAAATCTGTTCATTTTTGAGCAAACTTTGCCTCTGGGAAGTCTAGATCCATGTCCAGATAACATTTTGTTTAAATTTAAATATAGTATTTCTCTAGAGGTGAAACCATGATCAAACGATTGCTTTTGAAAATCAGTTCATTTTTGCCAAACATATATTCTAAACATAGTATAATATTCCATTAGGTAGACTATAATCTGCCAAGTTGAAACACTCTAACTAGACAAACACATTGTCAAAACTAGGGCAATTTATTTTTGCTTCGAATTTAAGGTATCAAAATTCCTTGCTGGCGCCGTGAAATTTGAGGCTAGTTGTTGCTGCTGCAGCTGACCAAAAGAACTCATTGCAACTGACAGCTGCTGCTGCTGCTGCTGCTGCTGCTGCTGCTGCTGACTGGCACATGTCTAAAGTGAAAAGGGGTTGTGGGTTAGGGTTAGGGTTAGGGCTGGGTTTGGGGGGTGGGGATGTTGCAAGTGTAAACTGCAGCATATTTCAATATTTATTGCTTGGACTCGTCAAAAATTTCCACACTTTTGATTTTGTAAAGGATGCACGTCGAGTGTGTGGCTGAATATTGAACTGAGTCGCGTGTTGTCCTTCGAGTGGCTGCCACAAGCAGCAGCAACATCAGCAGCAGCAGCAACAACAACAACAGCAGCAGCAACAACAGCAGCAGCCACAGCCACACTTGAAACACAGTTGCCGTTTTTATGTTGTTGTGTTTGTTGCATGCCACAGCAACATCGAACTGAAATGCGCTGCGTATTGCTTTTATTGCTTTTCTACAAATATTTAATGGATTTCAAGTGGACGCGCTCTTGTTGTCGTCCCACTTCATAATTCTTTCTCTTTTTTTTCGTTTTCATTTTCCACAAAGGGTTGCCAATCGCAGCCGAAGATTGATTTGCTGAGTGAGTCACAGCAACTGCCAAATGTTTCTACTAACTCTTAAATGTAGTCCAATGCCAGCTGCCAGTCAAGCAATACTATTGGCAAAAGGGCAAAAGTAATACAATACAATAAATACAGTAACAATAAAATAACAAATCTGATAACTCATTAGCTGAAAAACATACTTGTTAGTCTTAGAACTACTAAGTCAAATTTTCGATCATATTAGATGACAATGGATAACTTAAGATGAAAAGTTTAAAAGCATGACCAACAATTTAAATTTAGACTCCAAGATTAAATCGTTTCAGTTATGTAAAATATCGATAGTTTGTTGACTTGGTAAGAAATTTATATTGTTTTCAAAACTTTGAAAAATGTATGTCCAAACTGTATAAATTACTAATAAATACAAAGATTTAACTATGACTTTAACCTACAACCAAATCGACAATAAACATCAATAAAGTCCACGCTTGGCAGTTATTTGAGTTAGAAAGAAAACTTTGTAGTTCGTATTTCAATAAGTTAACCATTATGATGCTGAACTCTTTGATAATCGGGACCAAACCATTGCTTGCAATTCCTTTAGTTCAATCCTTCTATATTCAAAAGATAACCCGAATTGCTTTTCGCTTACCAATATGGTTAAGAGCAGGAAATAGCACACGCTGCGAGCAGCTAGCACTTCCTAGTTGAGTGATTTATAACTGTTTAGGCATAGAGACTGTCTGCAGGTAGAGTTAGTAGGTAGCCTGACTGCCTGCCTCGACTGGAGACGACTCGCATACCAAAGCCATGACGCAAGTGACGCAACACAACAAGACGAAAAACGATCGACGATCGACGAGTGAAAGATGCGCTCATAATGAAATGGGTGCAGCGAATGCGACGGTGACGGCGACGCTGACGTTGACGCCAGCGGCTTATTGCGGTTGACTCGCAGTCGAACGGACAGACGGACAGAGGGACGACCGCACTCGGTGGGCGATCATTAGGGCTAAAAAGACTTGGGCCGCGTTGTCGCGCCGCATTGATTGTGGCCAATAAATACGCAATTGATTTCGGGGCTTCTGGTATTGCGTGTCTCCGTCGACTGACGACTACGACTGACGACTCCGACGGACGACTGCGACTGACGACTGCGACTACAGGTATACAAACGCCTTATCAGGCAGCAAACGCGAATTCCTGACGTGCGGACAACCTTAAGCGTTCCTTAAGCACATTAGCGTGGTCCCCGAAAGCAACAGCAGCAGCAGCAGCAGGAGCCGCAAGAACGCTTCACCTTATGATTTATTGGTTCGTTTTCTATTTTGCTTATCGACACAACTCTTCACGGCGCTATGCCTAAGCGGCTTACGCAAGCCCCTTGGCTGCCCCGTGAGAGCGACTGAGCATGAGAATGACAGAGACAGGGAAAATACTCCCCAGCTGCCGGCTTTAAAGTTTCCACTTCAACTTTGTGCATGAAACATGAAATATGTCAAGAGATGGAGGAGTATTATTTATTATATATATATATATTTTGTATTCGTAACAAATTTAATACTTCTTGAGCTTTAAATGGAACTTTAACGTTGATGACTTTCGCAAAACAATTATAAATAATTCGCATTACAAAATACCAGAAATACGGAACCTAAGCTGAGAAATTGTCGTGCTTTCAAAAAGATTATTCAGTGTTCAATAATTTCATTTTATTTGAATGATTTTTCGTGGAGCTTTTAAGAAGACTTTTTTTACCTCATCAATTATATATTCATATTCAACATCAGCAGTCGAGTCAGAATATCGCATTTGGTTTTTGTTTTTTATAATATTGAAACTAAATCAAACCTGCATTTTGATACCACACAATAAGCGAATTTTATCAGAATCTTCAACATTTTTATAGTTTCCTTTCTAATTACTGATTGATTCACAAATTTATCTAAAAACTCCAGTCTCATTCAAGTCTTTAATTTATCTTTAATTTATCGGAGACAGAAAAACTCGAAAGAAAATGTGAATGCGAAAATGCGAAAATGCGGCGTTTGCGGCTGTTGGCAAAAGCGTGCATAAATTGTCTGTGGTAACAGCAACAAAAACAGCAGCAACAACAGCAACAACAACAGCATTAGTGACTTGTAAGCGCATATGAATAAATTATTGGCGCACACACACACAAACAGATATCATGTAAGAACAGTGCGTGCAAAAAGCAAAGCGCCAGTCAGAGTCAAAGTCTCAGTTGGCACAAACGCATTGCCTTTGAAGTCAGCAGGCACAGGAATAGAAACGGGAGCTGTGATGTCCAGTTTGTGTGAGTGTGTGTGTGTGTGTGGTTGGACAACCCTCAAACGAGGACACGGACACAGGACACGGCATTATGCGTCGTCGTCGTCATCGTGTGTGCCATATGGTGGCTATTTTGGTGATTAAGCAGATGATACTTGGGTATACTTGCTGCACACACAACACACAAAACACACACACGCTACTTCAGTGGCAGTCAAAGGGCAGCAAGCCAACTCAGCTCAACTCAACTCAACTCAACTGAACTCATCCCTGCTCTGCCTCACTTCTCACCCACCAAAAACACAGCCCTTCCACGGCAGACAGCGGAGCAGCAGGAAAAAGTTCGTCGTCATTTCGTCGACGGCAACTGGAATCATAAATTTTGTTACCCTCCCGTGTTACAAGCGCAAATCTCTCAACTTCGACTGAGTAGTTTTGCTTGCTAGTAGTTTCATTCACCACATTCGAGTGGACTCTTTGTGTGTTCGGGTAGTTAATGCCGCACAAAATACAGCTGATGACTAAAGTCAAAGTCACAGCCAAATGCCCCAAACAAACGTCTGACTTAAAATGCGAAAGCCTCTACACTTTAATGGGCTGTGTCCCATTACAATTGCATTGTCGAAATCGAAATGTCTTCAGCCATCGAATTGACAACTCCAATAACTTATTGGTGTTGTTTTCAAGTGGCAGGCAAGTGTTTGCCGATCGCTAGATAATACTCCCTGGCGAGGCTGCAGCAGATGATTCAACTGTCTGAAGCTGGGGAGAAAAGTCACGAAACTTTAAGGGGAGAAAGTTTGAAAGTGTCGTTGGAAATGTATTCAAATCAGCTACTTCATTTATCTTACTAACAAAACTTCATGTTGTAAAAATGTTAAACGAATTATTTACATTTGTTAATTGTTGTAACTGTAAAGAGAGACAAAATAAATCATTTACTGTTAGAATACATACTTTTTGCCTATTTTTTTAAATATATGATTCTAGATTTGCAAAAAAAAGCTAATATTTAGTAAACAATCCGTCAAAAACGATATGCATTATGTAATCAACATACATAATTGATATAAATCTGCTACACACACACACACACACACACTCGCTTGCTGGCTAGTTGTGGGATTAGTTGTGTGGCATGTGCAAAAAACAAAAGAGGGAAAAGAAGTAGGGAAAACAGTTGAAATCACTTAGTGCAGCCGTAATTGATGATTATGATTGTTGTGCCAATCATTGCGTAAAGGTCGAAATTGTAATGTGCACAATCATAATAGAGTCATAATCCACCACCAAAAAATGTCTTCTTTTGCTTTTCATTTTTGCTATTTTCCCAGGCAACCTGTGAACTTTATGGAGTGTACGGCGCCAGAGAACGCAGAACTCCCCTTCAATCAGCGACAAATAACATGATGAAGCGCTGCAAGTGCGCCGCATGTGTGCCATGTCCTGTGTCCTGTGGCACTGCTGTGCGACAAGCCGTTAATGAGCAAATTTCGCCACAGACGGAAAAATATTAGCCACAAAACACGCCCCGCATAAAAAAAACGCTTGATAAACGCTTGTTGGGGGGAACGCAGTGAGTTGAAAGCGTTGCACGCGCCGCACGCCGCAGCGTGACAGCAAAAAGCGAAAAAGAAAAATAAATAAACGCTGGGCAATATGGGCAAAAACAATTTCCCAGGAAAGTGTTGAGCATTGCGCCATAAAAGTCAAAGGATCAACGCCTGTGAATTAACCAATGAAAAAACGGAACTGCATAAAAAGGAGCAGTAGCAGAAGCGACAGAGACACACGTGCAGCCGTAATGAAAACAGGAACGAAGCAAAGCCCCGGCCACAACCGAAAGATGAAGTGCCATGCCCAAGCAGGGCAGTCTATTCCCCTGAGGGGGAGTCACAGTTACATTCGCTGTCGCTGGCGCAGTCGCCGTCCACCGGAGTCGAAGTCGAAGTCAGCCGGACGGATTGGCACGTGGTCGGACGTCGCTCGCTTTCGGTCGCGTGCCCAACAAAAACAATAGGCCCAAAATTTAACGAACGTCGGGCAATCAGGAAGGCGCTGTGGCAGTGACAGTACACTTAAAGAAAATATGCCAAACACTTCAAATATCCTACAAAATTCCCAATGAAATTTGGTTTTTGTTTGCCTTAATGTGATTTTGTAATTTCAAAATCCTAAATTGATAAATATATATACGTATATTTTGGGCCTAGAAACAAACAAGACGAGCTACCTTTCGTGGACTTTCCACTTACTAGACCACATATATATTTTTTTCAGTGTAGGGTAAGGGGTACGCCAAGTGTATCGGGGTTTACACATAATGTGCGTCTTCCTCTCGCATCACAAATTGTTAGTATAAACAACAATTGTGCGCACACGTGTCAGCCATTGCTGAAAGTTGCCCAAAGTTAAGCGCAGCCAGGCAGCAGGACAAGTGCAAGGCGTTGCCAAGGACGACCCACAATGATGTGGTTCAGTGATGGGGTGTGGTTCGATGCGATGCGCACTCGAAGTACACAATTTATTAGAGCAATTGATTTGCAGATTTAGATCGATGTCCCGCAGCCAAATTGCACAGTTCCTGCCGCGGCACGCGCCATTCAATTGTCGCCATATCCAAAAGTGATTAACGCATTAGGCGACTGATTTTCCCACTCAACACCCCCCCAAATGCAAATTGAATCAGTGAGCTTGGCGCTCTCGAACACATTTTCGCATGCACAACGCGACTATTTGGAAACATCTTTGCTTGCTTTTACCTGCCAGAGGCTCTCAATGCTTGGCTAAGCGGCTTAGGCCACATTTAACGCGTCTTTGGGCAAACACAAAGCCAGCAAGCAAAGCCGCTCTCGCAGTTTAGAGGCGTGAAAAGCGCAGGCGGCAATTTTCCTTTGGGCCCAAAAAAAAAGTACTTCTTTGTCTTTATCTCTCATGTTACAATCTGTATATACCACATACATGGCCTGCTATCTGACAATCCGACTATCCTACTATCCGATTAGCCTAATGCCCTGCATCTTCACTGCTGATGCTGATGATGATGCTGCATTATGTCATTTGCTTTTTTCTACACCTTTTCATTTTCATCTTTTTTTTATGGTCTGCTCTTTTATCGCTTGATCGCCGATCGTTGCAGCTGCCCCTTCTATACGGAGACGCCTCTGGCTATCTGACTATGACTCAATTGTATCTGGTTTTGGGATGAGCAAAGTAGAATATGCAACAAGCGTTGATCTATCAACGGCTCATGCCTCAAAGCAGTGTCAGAAGTTGAAAGGTTGTTTAATAAAATCAACTTTTCAGTTTCGGCATTAAATTTCCAACCTTGACAATCAATAATATATTCACAGCGTAAGCTGAACGTATTTCATTTCTGGGTTTACTGGCTTAAATGTAAATTTGGCCATAAATTGAATTATAATTTGTAACATTGAAAGTAGTTTTGTTAGATTACATTTTTATTTTCAATTAACAATTTAAATTTAATGCTACAAATATTTTATTGCAATATTCAACATACATTGTTTTTTTTTGCCCATCAGTTATGTAAATAAAATTTATGCTCAACCGTAATTAATTTATATCTCATCTATCTTTATTTATGATCTACTAATCATTTTAAATAAACCTTTCTACACAGCAATTTGAAAGTTCTTGGAACCAAAAATTATTCCTTATAGAGTTAATAAACATTTTCACACTAAATTCTCAACTGTTGTCACGACTTATTTATTTTAATTATAAATGTGTCTTTTGATTAATCTTATGACAATTATTTGATACATTATTTAATCAACATTTTCCATTAATTATTTTTATTTTTCAAATTTATCATTTATTCTAAACTGTACTTTAACTATTTATATCGAATTCATCTCTCAAATATATCAATAATGTATTTTCCATTTAATTTTCTACTAATTTCAACGGATAGAAAAATCTCTTATCAACAAAAATCGGATGACTTTTCATCTTTCTCTCGACAGTCATTCGAATTTTGATGAATGCGCATTGATCGCTGGCTGTGGGAGAAGGGGATGAGGAGGGGGGAATTTGTTAAACGCCACATTATGTCAATTTGCCGTCGCTCACCTTTGAGCATCTTTGATCTTCAAGCTGATCGAGCGCGCAACGCGACTTCTAATAACCCAAATGAAACTCAGAAAAAAAAGAAAAAAAATCGGACAAAAATAATATTGAAATATGAATGCAAACAAATATCTTTAAATCTGCCGCTTCTTTTTGTATTTTTGTTGTTGTTGTTGTTGCTGTTTTTGTTGTTGCTGTGTATTTTGCGGCACGGCTCAAACGTTTCCGCGTTGCCGTTTGGGCATCTTTCGAAAGGGTTTTTGTTTGCGGCCACGGATTGACTACCAAGTAAACATGTCGCCACTTGACTGACAGCTGCCTGCCTCCAGCCCCTGCCCCTGCCCCTGCCCCTGCCACCGACACCCCTACCTCTGGCTTTGATGCGCACCAAAACGCGCCGTCAGCTAATCAATGCAATTAGCCCAGCCGCAGACCCCGCCAACAGCCGCTTGCCCCCTGACCCCCAAAAATCAATCGAACAAGAAACAAAAAAATGTGGAATCTTTTAAAATGCCAAGCATTTTACACAGGTTACCCCCAAACAGCAACAGATCCCCTCACCCTCCCCGGGCGACTTGAGCGACAGGCCGCCTACTTTTACTTCCTTTCGCCCCATGTTCGAATTATTGTTTATTTTGGTTGGCGTTGGCGGCTAGAGCAAATGGACTGCCATATATAAAAATGCACTCAGCTGGGCTGCCTAGACAATAAATATGAATTTGAAAGTATGCCTCCAACTCCGCCTACTCCTCTTTCACCTCGACCCTGGGCTCTGGGCTATGGGCTCTGTGCCTGCCTGCCTGCCTGCCTGCATCCATTAGCTGCTGCCAGGCAGCATCTAAATATAGTTTGGTTGCACGGAAAACGAGTCGCATGATAAATGCAGCAATGCTGCTGTGGCCTTTGGCTACCACACACTTTTCCTCATTTTCATATGGTTTACTTACTTTTTCTAGATTTACTTTTCGTTTTTTTTCTTTTTTGGCATTTCTCTTAACACATCGTCGTCTTGGCTGTCAGGCGCATAATTGTGCCACATGTTCTACAAAATGTGTTCGCAGTTCGTTTGTCGCTCAGCCGTAGTCTTAAGTAGCAGCGCGATTTTCATTTTATCCGATCCACATTCGACCATCGACCATCGACAGTAAAGCTGCCAACTCACGCCAAATCGAGCCGCATCGATTGCAATTCGATGCTACACAGAAAGAAAAGAAACTAACTAAAATCAAGTGCATAATATTGCTTAGAGTAACAGGAAACAAAGCCTAACCTTGGAATGAAGAAGTCTACTTGCTTTCATTATCAATTTAAAAAGCCGACTAATTTTTCATAAGGCAACAGTACGATATAGTAATCCGATGCATAATTTTACCTGCAACTGGAACTGATTGTTTCAGATTTCTTACTAAACAATAAAGTGGTGCAGACAAGACCTCAACTTTCCCTTGGCAGCTATATGATATAGTAATTTGATCAAGCTGGCAAAAGACCGGATATATTTCATGTTTTATCAAGACAGGCTTAAAACTGAGGGACTATTTCGCAAACAGACAGAGGCACAGACAGATATGGCTATAACGGTTCGACTAATCATGAGGATCACGAATATATATATTTACATTATGAGATCTGAGACATCTTCTTCAATACTTTTCAAAGTTCAAAGCAATCTCAGGTAAACATATAATATTCTCAGCAAGGAAAAGAATATATGCTGATTCTTCAAAAACATATTCCTAGTTTAAATCCGTTTCTAAAAATATTCTTTTTACATTTATTTTTGCTATGTGTATTTTGGCCGCCGCTTATAAAGTTGAAAAGCGGCGGCGGCGTCTACGATCGGGCCAATTTGTGAGTTATATCAGTACATACACATATATATATATATTTATACTTATTTTTAATGCTGCATCATGATCCGTTAGCGACGCCAGGGCTGAACTGACTTACTGACTGTCTGTCTGTCTGTCTGTCTGACTGACTGACTGAGTGACGTGTCGGCCCTCATGACGTTGGCATATTTGGTTTTTTTCGACTGCTTTTAAGATTGAGATCGAGATTGAGATATTGAGATATTTTCATAATACGCGCATTTTGACTGCCGACTTGACACTGACATTGACGAACGTCGACTGCATTTCCTGCAACCGAACAGGTGACTATGCCCTTCCTCCCTCCCTCTCTCTCTCTCTCTCTCTCTCTCTTTCTCTGTTGGACTGGCATATAGCTGTCTCTTTCGTGGCTTACACCTTTTCTCAGGTGCTGTTGACCGATGCGGGCGTCGCGAATTCATCAAGTTGACTTTTTGTCAGCTTGTCAAACGGTCGAGCAATTAAAACCGCACAAAACCGTCGTCATTAAAGATTTGTTTTTTCGCTTTTGTTTTTTGTTTTTTGTTTTTTATTTCCCTTTTTTACGACTCGCGCGTCTGAGCTTGGCGAATATGCAAACAATTTTATTGTACATTCGCATGCGCATTCTTCATCAAGAGTCATAAAAGATAAAACAAAACACAAAACAAGAAGGTAATCTTGAAACTACGAATTGACGGACTTTTAATACTCTTTTTCATACATTCAATTCATCTATTCTATTACAGATTTATGTGTATAAAGTTAGTTAGTTTAAGTTATATGCTAAGAAATTGTTGAAGTATAGTTTGGATAAATACCCTTTAAGGAAATATGATATATGCTCAAGCAGCTTCAAAACTCAGCGAATACTTGTATTAGTTACTTGTCCGTTAGCTATTATGTTATTACTGATATTAGACCCCAGCTACTTTCAAGGCGATACCTAATGCATGATAATCCAATCATATCCGCTATCTAGCAAGCGTATAAACATTCAAGTAGCCATAAAATGTTGGTGTATAATGTTAATGTTTTCATCAGACGGAATCACTTGGGTCTGGTTTCGGTTTCAGTTTCGTGTTTTAACGTTTTTTTTTTTTCTTTTGTCTTTTTTTTGTGTGATGTATGGTTTTTTTTTTATTTCAATTTTTGTTTTTTTGTTTTGGCGAAAGGTGTTTCCAAAGCAGTTCCTCTATTTGTAGTACAAATGTTATTTTATATTAGAAATACGTGCCATAGATTTGATTTATGCTAATCGAAACGCATAAAACGAACGCGGAGCTGAACATATGCAAAACGTTTGCTTGATTGCGGCACCACAAAACACCGATTATACTTTAGAGCGGGAGAGGAGGGTGGAGCGTGGAGGTTGGAGAGTGCAGAGTAGAAGGCTGCACAGACGTCTCATCTCAGACTAGCGGCTTTTGGGGTTTTTGGGGGCCCATGTCAAACGGAAACCTCATACAAACGTTGCAAACTGCAACGCGGCCAACCTAATGGATTTCCGTTAGCCATTGCCACTTGAGCAGTTTCAGCACCCCCCCCACACGCACCTTCCCATTTGCAATCAGCCCAAAGCCCTCATGAAAATTGCAGCGCTTGAATGACATTTGTAGGCCTTGGGCACTTGTTTCTCCTCGCTGCTCAGACTCTATTCAAGTATCGCCAGGCTTTTTTGTACAACTTTTAAGCGGTTTGTTTCTTTTTGCTGTGGGTAAACCATTAGAGCGGAGTGTGGGAGTGGGGGGTGTGCAACGGGAAGTTGGTGCAGGAACGTGTGGCAAGCAAGTTGATGAGCCAGCTCATTGTGTTGTGCAACTGCTGGCCAAAAAACACGCACACAAATTGACTGACTGACTGTTGTTGCTGTTTTTCACACCAGGTTTTGTGGTACTTGCATTTCTGTTTGCTGTTTTTTTATTCGTGCACCTTGAAGACATCGCCAAAGCCCATTTGTTGATACGTATTTGGTGAAGAAACTTTTGTCGTAATATCGTCAGCTGGATGTGCTTTTGGTGCCTAGATATGCTCTCTCATCTGAATTCTAAGAACAGTTGATGAAAATCTCACAAGCAGTTGCGCCAGCTGTTTTTGGCTTAGGCTCATAACTTTTGACTAATGTCTAATAAGTTAAGTTTTATAGTTAAGAGCAATAACATGTGCCACAACAGTTACTGATTAGTTGTCAGCTTTGTGAAAGTTAAAGGCATAAAGATGATCATGAGATTAAAATATGTTTCTAAACAGGTGATTCAATTTCAAGTTGATGGTGATTTTATATTAAGATTATCGTTTACATTGGGTACATTGATCAACGCATTCAAAAGCTATAAAATTTGATTAGATAAAGTTAAGAAATACTCATTAACTTAAACAGTCATATGGACAGTTTAAGCACATAAATTATAATATTAATAAGTAATTAAGTTTATTGCTGGTTATCAGTTGCGACACCCAAGACTGTAAAGGTGATTGTGATCAAATCATTAAACAAAATATAATATATATATATATGCATATACATATATTACAAATATCAATCCTCCTGCTCATTTGTAACCAGCTGCGCTGAAAATTGTCTACTCTTTAATTATGAAATAGATTCGAAGTTGCACATTTTTGGTTTGAAGTTTTTGACTTATTTATCAGACTGTATTTTGATATTTGAACACTTACGCCTTTTTCGCCCGCATTAGCATAACAAACGTCAGAACACTCTATAGACTTGTTGTAGTTGTTGTTTTTGTTATTGCTGTTGTTGTTGTTGTTATTGTCGTTGAATTACAAATGACATTTGCACAAAGGCGCAGGGAAATAATGCATAAATTCACTTTTATTACAATGCGCCAAACAAAATATACAAATACACCGAAGAGCACTACAAATACACACACACATATATATATATATATATTTATATATAGGCGGCCGTCTGTAGGAATAATATTTATTGCGCGTCGACGCCATTTTGTTTGAACCTTTTGAAATATTTATGCGTTGAAATCAACACGCAACACTCGGGAAATGCCAGCGAAAGCAGCAACAACAGCCACATCTACAATTGCAAGCCCCAATAGCAACCCCCTACCCTCTGCTCACCTCTTCCCCAATTCGTCCCTCATCTCTCAACCAGTCAACCAACTAACCAACCAGCCAACATGTTGGTTATCGTTATCCTTTCGCCTTGACTGTCGCTACAAACTGAGCTCGTTTCTCCCTCGTTGAATACTTTAACTGTCCTGCCCGCTCTCTGCACCCTTTCTGTAACAACTTGCCACACACCCTCCCCCCCCCCTCCCAAAACGCGACTCTTCCATTGCTGCCCCATCGCTGTAATTACAATGCAGTTTAGGGTGCTGAAAGCTTTTGTGAAAATGTGCTTTATGAAATTATGATTATAGCTCAGCAGCTGCATACCGAATGTTTTTAGCTGGTTGAACCTATGTTATGGGTACTGAATATTCACTACAACGAGTACACAGTCGGTGCTCGGTACTAGTTACTGAAGGGGCAAGCAGCTGGAGGGGAGGGGGGTGGTGTGTGTGCAGTGGCATTTAAATGTGTGGCAGCTTGGGCAAATAATGAAAATGAAACAACACTTTGGCGCATTAAAAGCATTAAAAACAGTTTGCCATATAAACGTATCCTTTACTCCTCTCTCCCTCCCTCTCTCTCTGTCTCTCTCTCTCTCTATATGTGTTGTGTTCTATGTGCGTATACATAATGTGCCTTTTGCGAGCACACATACGCCGCATAGGCCGCCACTTGGTTTGTGCCACAGACGAGGTCAAAATCGCGTCAGGCTACAACATTTTGCTCTGCATTTGCAGTTCCTCTTCTTTCCATTTTTAATATAAATGTTCTTCAACAATATGCTGGTACACAGAAAAAAAAAAACACAAATTAAAGTCAAGCCTATATTCTTGATTCAAGTAAAATTAGTCTGGAAAATAAAGCAGAGTTTATTTTTATTGAGTCTATTTATTCTTGTATATTCTTTCTAGAATTATGACTTCTCATTTTGCAATCTCATCACTAGAAACCATTTCTTGACTTCACAATGTTGTTATTAATTATTAATTTAAGGTTTCAATTTCTGATTTTTAGCTTATGTTCATTAATTCTAGGCTAAGAAACTGTTGAAACCAGACTCCCAATAATTAATTTTCTGTGTTTACATTTTGTGTATGTAAATATTGATATTAATTTCCAAACCATGCTTTAGTACACAAATTTTGCCAGAAACTATATATACACATATTTTATATATCTATGAAAATGTAACAGTAAAACTATGAATTTAATGGGATTACAAAGTACTGAACATATTTCCAAATAAGAAAATGATGTGCCAAATACCAGGCAGAATTTACAGTCTTGCCTGGAAAACATAATTATAATAAAATGTTGATTGCACTTAACTATTTCTTAAATCTATAAAGTTTTTTATGATCTTTAAGAAAAGTGAATGAATTTTCAAGACTAAAATATTGTCAATTCAAATAGAAATTAAATAAATTAAAGAATTAAGAGACAGAGAGAGGGAGAGAGAGTATTTTAGTTATTATTATTTTTCAGAGAACGAGTCTCTTTGCTCTGTGGGTTTCTAGTATGCCCCATTGTTGGCTTGACCTCGCACTAAGCGACAGGCTATATGCCTCATGTTGCCATAACGCCCCTTTACTCCGACCCGCACCCAACTCCCCCCTCGTCTGCCAGCCTTGCAAATTGCATTTTCAACACTTTTGTTTATGCAACAAAAAATATTTATGCATGAGTCTCAACACTCAGCGTATTGTGTGTGCTTGTTGTGAGTGTGTGCTTATTGTGTGTGTGTGTGTTTGAGTTTGTCTGTGTGTGTGTGTGTGTATGTGAGTTTGTGTTTTGGGGACTAAAGCCATGCCCACAGTTTTAAGCAGCGCATCTGGCCGCATCTGTACGTAGTAGGCGCAAGGGGGCGGGGCTGCACAGCACTTAACCTGTAGGCAGACGAGGGGGGGCCGAGTGTGTGGGGGTGGCAGGGTAGGTGTGCTTTGCAGTATGCTGTGCTGCATAATGCAATGCAAACATGATTAATGCAAATGTTTTGCGTGGTGGGCATGGTGGGCGTGGCTGGGCACCTACTGATGCATGATGGTTTAAGGGGCGACTCAAGCGGTTTGGAAGGTGTTGCGTTACATTTGCATTTTGGCTTACAGACGATGCTGCCGTTGCTGCTGCTGCCAGTAAAGGATGCAGCCGTCGCCGCACTTAGTTGCTATCTAAACAACAGCAACAACAACAACAACAGCAACAGCAACAGCAGCAACAATAATAAACAACAAAACAGCAGCAGCAACAAAATATTCCTTTGCTCGCAATATTTTATGCACTTTACGAGTGCTTTACCTATAAACTTGGCAAATTTATGACAAATTGCGCGATAAGAAAAGTGAAAGGCGAACCGCATTTTGACCCATTCCATTGCCATCGGTTGTTGTGCACCCATTTTGGCCAATGCATTTCCTTCTTTCTGGCCAATCGTCACAGTTAAAAATTGATGAGAATTAGTTCGCTGCCAGCCAAGCGCATAGTTTAAATGATTTTACGTACTTGCACACTTCTCTCTGTGTGTGAGTATGTGTGTGTGTGTGTGTGTGTGTGTGTGTGTGTGGAGTGTGTGTATGTGTACACAAGTCCTTTTGGGGCTCAGACGTTTGAATCTCTTCTTAAGCTGCTCACGCTACTCTCCCGACACATACACAGGCACACATGCAACACACTCACACACACACACACATGCAACACACACACATACACAGGCACACAAATAGCGTCACTTTCATTGCACACACAAGAGTGTAAAATGTTAACGCTTCGCCTGAGCTTCCTTTCAGCTCCTTTCACTCCTTTTGGTTCCGTTTTTTTTTTTGTTTTTGTGTTTCTTTTGCTTCCTTTGCTTTCCTGCACAGCCATTCGTGCGGAATGAGCCGTTTTATGCGCTTTTAGAGGGTATTATAACTATCGCATATCCTTTCGGTACCCAGCATCTTTTAAATCGAGAGGTCTTCTTTACTGAGTGTAAGAAGAATAATAACTATTTGTTCTATTGACATATAAACATATTGAAAGATAAACAAACTTATTCCGATTAATCGCTAAGCCCTTTTGAAAGTTAATAAGAATTGCAAGTCTATATTATAATCAACAAACTTTATTTTTTATAATCATTATTATACAATTAAGACAGAAGAACTTTTATCATATTTCATTATTATACAATGCCGACAGAAGAAACTTTATCATATATCTTAGATTGTTACATGTTCAGCTCAGTTCTAATGCATGTTATCAATATTCGTAACATTAACCTAGCCCAAATTTAACCAGGGGGTTAGTTGAGGTAATCCTTGAAAGGGCATTAGAATGGCAACTCGATATTCTTGGCGAGTTGAAGTATATTTTGGCTTGGTTTGGTTTCTTGCGCATTTGTAGCTGCCATTTTCTGCCTGTCTTTCATTTCAGACGCTGAGCTTTTCATTTGTCTGGCTATTGACTTTGTTGCCATTGGCGTGTCTGGCGGTTCTTTAGTCAAGTAAACTCCCTTCAGTGGACCGTCCCAATCCCAACCCAAAACCCCCTACGTTTATGTCATGTCATGCTGCTGTTGCTGCTGCTGTTGCTGAATGTGTCTCCATATGTTTGTTGTATGTTGCACGTTGCCCTGGATAATCGAAATCAGAAACTGGTAAACGTCAGATTTGTTGCGTGTCTGAAGCGCATCGGTTTTATTCATACTCATTTCGTGCCTTCGACTCTGGTTTTGATTTTGATTTTCCAGACGATTTTCCCACAGTGCGGTTTCTCAGCGTTCTCTCAGCCATTTCCGCTTATTAAACGGAACTTGCAACACATTACAAAATGCCTATTTCCCTATCAACAGCTGCGCTTTTTAACTTGCATTCTTGCATTTCCAATTTTCTTGCTTCTCCCCATTTTCGGTACAACTTTTCATTTCGACGGCGCCTGCACTCACAAGTGAAAAATGCCTTGTGTAGATTTCTTAAGTGGATCCCGCATTTCAAGTGTTTAATTTATGACGTTAAATATGGAAATCGTCGCAAAACACAAATGCCGACAATAAGAATAAAACATTTCTCATTCCTCGTGGCCGCATCTTGAACTTGGCTATGAAATCGTTGACTAAACTTGAAAGATGCTGTCAGAATAGTCAGAATAGACGAAGTTTAGATACTCTTTGCGAAGTGGAGACAGCTATATTATAGAGCAGTAATATGGTATAGTATTCCAATCGGGCCGATGTTTTTAAAACTTTCAGGATTGCATATAAAAAGACAGTTAGATGATGATTTCAGAGGGAATTAATTTCGATCCCTTAAAGTATATATATTCTGAATCAGCATCAAAAGCCGAGCAGATTTTGAAATGTGGATGTGTCTCAGCTCAAGTTTATTTCATTCTATCGATAACTTCGTCCGTTTCCGAGATATATGTAGATACAAATCGATCGCCAAGTTGAGCTCTCTCGATATGAAATATATGTTAGCAGTTTAGGGAATCAAAGATGGCTCCTTCAGGCGTTACATATGCCATGACAATAATTAAAATACTCTGCTCGGCAAGTGTAGTCAAAGTGATCCGTTGGCTGATCTGCCGCACACGCGGATTTTTATTGATTTTCATGTAGCAACAACACTCGAAAATGAGTGGCAACTAGTTGTAGTTGTAGTTGTTCTTGTTGCATTATATGTTCTGCTAATGGAAGGGCGCAGCGTGACAGAAGAGGGCGTGCTACTAAATGCTAGAGAAAGAGGCAGAGAGGGCGGGGGGAAGTCCGTCTGACTGTCTGCTACCGGTGCCCGCCTGCCACACGATGGACGCTAATGGAATGGAAAAAGACGCAACGCATCTTAGCCGTCTGCACTTGGTCTTCATCAACGTCTCCCAGTTTCTCTCTCTCTCTCGCTCTCAATCTCTCTCTCTCTCTCTCTCTCTGTCTGTCTACTCTTGTCATCATCATCATCTGTACTCTGCTCACCTCACCTTGGCGCGTCGAGCAGCGAGCGATCAGCCGCCTAATTTATGCCCCTGCAGCGCCCCGTTGTCCTTTGAAGTTTCAATTATGCGCCTCATATGTCATTTTGTGCAAGCTGTCGACGTCGACGTTGGCAGCGAAGTCAGCGTCGGCGTCGCATTGCTGCTCTTGAAAGTGGGAGACGGCAGACGCTAAAAGCCGCGACATGTTAATTGTGCCGCTTGGCCCATAAACACGCCAAGTTGATGGCGAGCGCCAGGCTCAACAAAACAAAAAAAAACCGCAACCAGTTGCAAGTTGCCAATGGTCTCGCTCGGAGCGGGGTGGGGGGATGACATACGAGGCAAGGCAGACGCAGACGCAGATGCAGATGTAGATGTAGACGTAAATGGAGTTGGAGTTGGGGGACTGCATTTGAATTTCAAAAAATATATAATGGCATTCGAAAACAAAATTGGGGTAGATAAAAAAAATCCTCTCTTCGGGTTGAGAATACTTGAACTCAAAAACGTAATTTTTTTCCAAACTTTATATATATTTTTTAATTTTAAAGTTCTGTTACAAATTTCCCTCAATCATAAGTTAAATCGAATGATTTTCACAGTGTTCTTAAAAAAAAGAGTAGACTTAATCACAATTATTTGAAAAATTCGTCAAAACACCATTCTTTTACTTAAGAGAACAAAATTTAAATGATTTGTTCAGCAATGTTAAATTTATAACTTAATTAAAATCAACTATAATTTAGAATGGAATCTTTTGGAATTCATGCCAAGATTCCTACATTATATCATATTAATTCACCATAAATTACATAACAAAAACCAATCTAAATGTTTTCTGTCACGCTGAAATGCAATAATTTAATTTTTAAACTCGAAAAGCCAAACCAAACTTATTCTTGGCACTTCTTCTCTTTTGTATTCAAACTGTTCTCTTGGAACTATAGCAGAACTCCGGCTAATTACAATTTTGTAATGAATGAAGAGTGCTTTATTTGTAGCGTGGATCAAGTGTTTCAGTTCAGTTCAGTTCAGTTAAGTTCAGTCCGGTGTTCGGTCCGCTATTCAGTTGTGCAGTTAACCCCGTTGTTGGCTGACCAGAGCCCTTTAAGCCTGGTCATGTGTAGCCGGCCAGTTGACCGAAAGGGGGTCTGAGGGACAAGCGGACGAGTACAAAGGTGTGCAAATTAAACAGGCAGCGTTCGAGGATTACAAATTATGACACGCCAATGCCATCAAGCAAATGAGAAGGAGCAGGAGCATGAGAAGGAGGGGTTGAGGCAGCAAGATGAAACTGGCGACTGTTTGGTCAACTGGTCAAGTGGCAAATGAGGATTTACATCCATCGTGTTGACAGTTGGGTTCAGTTGCGGATGGAGGTTAACAGTTGATGTTTCGGTTGTTGTTGTTGTTGTTGCTGACAGTTTGCTTGCTGCATTTGAAATGCACCGCAAAATAGCGCGAAGAGCAAATCTCTTAAGCCGTGCAGTATAACTGATTAAAATGGCTTTAGCTTTGATGCCTCGACCAGCACACGGCTTAAAGCCAGTTAAGCACATACATATACAGGATAGATGTGTGTGAGCTATTTTTTATTTGCCAAATGGATTTTGTACACGGCATTATTAATGCATTTCACAGCTGCAACATCGTCAATTTTTAGCTCTTTGCTGGTCCATGCATATTTAATATTAATGTTGCGAATTACTTGGTATCATAAAAAGACAAATAATACACATAAATATATAATATATACCTCGAAAATGGTCCAAATAGATGAAAGCCACACAAAACCAAAGAAGTCGTTGCACAATATGCCAGCGAACTTTTTTCTGCACACTCTTGCTGGCCAAACAATGCAGCTTAAACCAACAACAAAAACAACTGCAAAAGTATGAAAAAACTACTCCATTCACATAGTTATCGTTACATACATACACCCACACCCACACACACACACACACACACACACACACACACACATATATATATATATATTCGACGCTTCAGTTGGCCGCAAAATGCAAATAGCCAACGGACCGCACCAGTTGCCCCACCCAATCCCCTTCCAGCCCCACCCATTCGTGGCACGCCCACACCTCCAGTTGCACGCCATGGCCAATAACAATGCAAAAATGCAAATATGCAATAAAAGCAAATGGCAACAACACAAAACAACACACACAACAAATATATATATACAAATATAAAATTCAAAAGAAAATATCGTTTAGTCACAGTCACGACTTGGAAATACTTTATATAAATATATATAGCATTATTGTAGATATGGAATTACTTACAATAAGACTCTGAATCTGTAATCAAAGTTCAATATTTTCCCCAGAGCCAGTTGCAGCCACTAATATTATTAGTCCATTTAGTGACATCACAGAACCGATTCATAATCTTTACTTATCTTTACACTTTACACGCTTCAAAGCTGGAACTAAAAACTATTCAGTTTGATAAACAAACTGGTTCAAAAAAAATTCTGATTATTTCCATTAATGGTTCACATCAATTTAAAAATTCCCCAAGTCTAAGATAGTATAAATACGTAGTTAAAAATCTATTTTATGGCATTTATCGTGTTCAAGTTCATCTGTTTTTCTAGATTTGTATTAACTTTTTTTCTTCTTTTCAGCACAACATAAGTTTATCCCAACAGAGTATGCCTCCTTAACACAAAGTTCCAGGGTATTGAAAAGAACTGTGAAAATGCGAATGTGAATTCAAATTCCAAATGCGTTCGCGTTGAGCACAATGCAACAACAACAACAACACGAACAACAAAAACAATGGCAAGAACAACAATGATAACAATAACAACAATCGCCATCAACAAAAGCGGCAACAATGTAAAAGCCAAGTTTAATCAAAATATAGCCAGGCTTTCTGCGTTGCCACTGTTGACACTGTCTGTGTGTGCGTGTGTGTGTGTGGGCGTCGATGTGGCCGTTGTGGGCGTGACCATAGCTTGTAGCATTATCCTGTGCCGGGGGCACAGATTTTTTTTCTGTACATTTTTTATAAACACGCAAATTCGTTGCAATTTGTCAGGACATGCAGAGAAATTGTTCGGAATCTGTTTGCCTGTCACACAACCATTTACAATTTCATGACTTATTATTCAACTGTTTTTTCGGTCAGCATATTTGATTAAGTTCTCTCCCAACCCCCAGCCCTACCCCCTCCCCTTCCCCCTTGCCAATTTACATGACACTTACCTGGTTGTCTATGTGGGAAGTTCAAACAAGATCTAATCAGTTGGATTTGGCCCACATAATGTGGCACACACACACACACACACACACACACACACAGAGAGAAAGTGTGTGGCAAACAACTCGTTTTGCCAATACTAACTCGTTCTGGTAGCACCCCAAAAATTAAATCAAAACCGAAATCGAAATCGAAATGTGCTGACAACGAACATGATAACTAATTGACAGAGTTGTTGTTGCCGCCAGCAACATGGGCAACAGCTGCAACTGTTGCCACTCAATCGCTCAATATGATTATTGATGACAACAGAGGCAGCAGCAGCAGCAGCACAGTCTGAAGTTAGCCAGCTATCCAGCTGATAACCGATAAGGTTCATTGTTAACTGTCATCTAGAGCAAGCAATTGGCCAGCAATCTGTTCAACAATCCACAAAACTATTGTTTGCTCAATTAAATTATTTGACTAACGCATTTAACGACAACCAAACATTTTGGCATTTAACATTTGTGTTTAGTCTGTCTATATTTATATATATATATATATATATATATATATCTACACTTGTAAATGCAACACTTTCTTCAATATTTACTCAACGAACTTACACACCTACGAGGCCACATTTATTATTCAGTAGTAGAAGTCAAATGTTAATGATATAAGTTGATATACGTAAGTAGAAAGTTTTACTGTGCTATTGGTGCTGCAGAATTCAAGTACATTCTTCGATATCCAAAACTGAATGTATTATTTTTCTAGAGGTCAAATCATGAATTTGCTCACTTTGGACAAGGTTGAGGCAGTGCAACGGATCCGACTCTAAATGAACTTTTGTGGAACAAAATTTTAACATGAATTGCGAGTGAAAAGGGTTCTTTCAAAATATTAATAAAATACTTGTCGGCTGTTCGGATTGGGGATATTTGCATTGACCCCCTTCCTCACACCATCTTGCAAATATTCCTCTTGAATCTTCAAATCAATTTATCGCTCCATAATTTTAGGCATACAAAAATCAAAATCGACTGAGGCACGTATGTTAAAGAAAAAAATGCCACAACTGTAAATATATATACACATATGTATATATATATATCAAATGTCGCATTCAACACGTTACGATGCATGTGCACAACTTGGTAATACCCTTTATACGCATTCTCGTGTGTGCATAAGAAATTTAAATGAAATTGGAAAAAAAAAATAAAATAAAAATGCGGGCGCAAAAAAAAAGGACTTTATGGAAATGCAAATAATGCTCTGGCGGCTGTGGGTAGAGTTATGGGGTGTGGGAGTGTCGGGTGTGGGAGTATTGGGGGGTGGCAGTTGTGTGGGCGTGGCTGAACACAGCTCCTGCAACGTTTTCGATGATTAAATGCAAACACGCAAATATGACGAGCGACTGACTCCGCAGCCTGTCTATACTATCTCTTCATCAGTATGCGTGTGTGTATGTCTCTGTGTGTGTGTGTGTTTGTGTGTGTGTGTGTTTGTGTTTGTGTTTGTATTTGTCGACTGCCAACTGTCTTCAAAATATGTAAAAAAAAAATAAAAGTTGGCATTAATAATTTATGCAATATGTAAACACACACACAACCACACACTCACACACACACACACTAACTCACACATGGATAATATTTGCATGAGAGATGCCGAAAAAACTGTTGTGCACATAAAATGAAAATTGAATGCCTTAAAACGTGGATCCAAAGTAAGCAGATGATTTGAATACTCACATTCTGGCAGACGAGTACTCAAAATAAATGCAAACGATTCTTATTCTTATGGCTTTTGGTCGTTTTGTGACATTTGCGAACAAAATGCTGTCAACGCTGTTTGCGTTCAAGCCAAACCTAACAAGTATGTGGCAGTCGAGAGTGCTCGACTCAGAGATATCCTGTGAAAGCAGCCATCAAAATGAAGTTTTTTGTTGTTTTGTTTTACGAGCGTGAAAGGAAATAAAGAAAGGAATAATAATCAAAAAAGGAGTCGGTATTCTATACATTTTATTTTTTATTTTAAATCTTAATCGTATCTTATCTTAATCTATATGATTATATTGATTTCAATTCATGAGCTCAGTCTCTTACAAAGTGTTCTAAATATTAAGAAAAAATCCTTTGAAATGCTAATTTTAATGATTTTTGCATTTGTTTTACCAAGATCTGCTTAAAATGATCGCGTTTAACTGTTTCATACGCTCCGACCACTTTATACAACCTCTTGCACACATTTGAATGTCAACAGGGTATACAAAAATAACAAAATATTCAAATAAAAAACAAATGCAATATGAAAATGCTGAAGAATATGCTTCGCTCACTGCAGCTCTACATATTTCATGATGCAGTTTGTTTTTGCCCAGTGAATCGAAGTGAATAACAAAATGCAAAATACGAAATACAAAATATAGAATACCCTCTGGCCAACCAGTCGTATACATCATGTAGTGTTTAGTTAGTATCTGCTACGTATCTTATCTCGAATTGAGCCAAAGCAGCAGGCAGCAGGCAG
Organism: Drosophila nigritarsus; assembly: GCA_035044305.1. Classification (NCBI taxonomy): domain Eukaryota; kingdom Metazoa; phylum Arthropoda; class Insecta; order Diptera; family Drosophilidae; genus Drosophila; species Drosophila nigritarsus. The sequence continues at coordinate 3,515,814 of JAWNMF010000133.1, read as the reverse complement.
CAGGCAGCAGTTGGAGGGGAGGCGCTAGAACATATGCTATAATTTAGTGGCCGGGTTGGCAATGCGTTTAATTAACCACTTACATGGATTTAATTCAACTGCAAATTCAACGAGTGCATGACTCGACGATAAATGTGGCAACAGCAACTGTTATCGGGTGGCTTATCGCGTCAGCAATTTGTCAGATAGATAAAACAGCAGCAGAGGCAGCAGCAGCACCAGCAGCGGAAGCAGCAGCAAAATCAACAGTCGAGCAACCACATGGCACTGATTTATGCGTAGAAATCCCCCTACTAAATTGAAACCAAAGGCACCAAAAAAAATTTTGGGGCAGGCAGCTGTATAGTTAGTTAGTTTCTTGGCCAGAGACATTCGAGTCGAATGAGACTAATGGCAAAACGATTTGGCGAATGCCGAAAAAGATACAACTCAAATTTTACAGTTTTCTATTTGAATATATATATTTTCCATCTACCCTTAAAGGCTATTCGAAAAGGGTAACTGCCAGTCAACCATTCTGCAGCATATTCAAATATTACTTGTTATTTATGCATATTTAATATCTTTGAAATTAACAAATGAACGCTTTTGGCGAACGGGGAGCTGAGTTGTGTTCGGTTCGGTTCGGTTCGCTCCTCTGTGGCTCTGCACAGTTTCAGTTTCAGTTTCTGACTAGTTATTATTAAAACAAAGAACGTGTTCAAATTTATGGCCATATTATTTGTTATTTATTTAAGCTATAAATATGCATATGAAATAAAGAAATGGCAGCAGGTTTTTTACGACCAGAATACCCTCAACGAATGGCAATGATGATTTACTGACTTATCTCACTTATCTTTCATACTGTCAGACATTCAAAGGAAACTTTTGTATTAGAGATGGATTCTAGGAACTTTATAATTATGCAACAATTCATGACATTTGTATATAAGATTTAATATATTTTATTTAATAGTTACTATAGTTAAAAAATACATTTTTATTTAGGCATAGTCTTTGGAATTATATATGTTTATCGAGGCAAGCTTATAAAATATCTGAACTATTGATATTATATAGGACTTGTTGACTTTCCTGCAATATTAATGCCTTTGAGGTTTTCGCAAATTTGCAATATATTTTCATAGTTATTAACTTTTACTTTATTTAGCATTCACACATTTTATACCACATTCCCCATGCATAGTTGAAGCACTTTTAAAGAGTATCTAACAGTTCGTATTGCTGCCTTTGTTGCTGTTACGAGCAGTGGCTGCCACTGCTGTTGCCGCTGCTGTTGCTGCTGCTGCCACTGGTTTTCTCAGTTGCGTTATTTATATGGCCATAAATTTGCAGCTGAAAGCAAAGCCCTGCGAATGGAATGGCATGGAATACGGCTTGGCTACGGGCACAAATAGTTGGACACACAAACATAGCCCGGTAGCTGCTGGGTACCATAGACCACTTCATATGTGGCCCATAGTCGTTCCGGCGTAAGCCTTGACGCTTCGCTGCCTGTGCCGCCTCACGTGCAAATGAGCAGCAACGGCAGCAGCAAGCAAAGCCGCTTAAGGACCACTACATGGACATGCAAGGAGCTTAGCCGACTGCGGTTCGCTGATTTTCAATGCGAATGAGTCCTGATCGGACTACGACCAGTTTTAGTTTCCTGTGTGTTCTCTGTGAATGCTCGTTTTGAGCTCGTGTGTTAGTTACATAATTTAACGTTTGCTGCGAAACATTTCCGCTGAATTTGAGGCTTACACGCAACCCCAAAAAGGATACGACTATTTCTTTATAATCAGCTGGGTGTCATCGCGTAAGGTCATCGCGACACGCAATCAAAAGTCGCCCAGTTGTTGTCCAGTTTTACGACACAGTCACAAAGTCACTTGCTTTCCGCTTTTTTGTCGCAGTCGCAGTCGCAGTCGGATTCAGAGTTGTAGTTAGAGTCGGAGTCGAAGCCACCCCACATTGACGAACTGGTGTCCAGCTGCTTATCGGCGGCCGTGCATCGCGCATAATGTGCGCCGAGCACGTCAACGGTCCGTCGCTTGTAAACAAATTAGAAGCGTATCCTGGCCGGAAGTCCAGCACACACACACACACACGCATTGGACAATGCCAGCCAGGAGCAGGCCCAACCAGTGTCTAGGGCCAAGCGCAGCGCAGCAAACAAAACTCTACAAAAAGAAAAAACAGCAAAAAACGGTCAAATGAACCGTCAACTTTCCCTTTTTTATGGGACATTAAAGGAGCATATTAACTTTCATCAGAAGCAAGTCAAGTTTACTTAAATACTTAATGAAGTCCTTGCTTTACTCCTACCACAACAAAACAAATAAATATTTTAATAATGTCATTTTTTGCAATATTTCAATTTATAATGATTGCCAAGCAAATTGCTCGCCTAAAAATTATATTCTCTTATATATACATATATATATAGATATATTTGTTTATTTTCTATTAAATGCAAGTGTATCCAAGCATTCGGTCTGCCCAGCCAAAGCAAAATAAACTTCATTAATTTCTTATTCTACTTTGTTGCTCGACTTTGCTTTGGGCAACATTTTTCCTAAAGGTTTTTGTTTTTTTTTGGGTTTTTTTTCTTCTGGTGAACAGCGGAAAAGGCGCGAAATTTGTTTGTCTAACTGTTCTCATTTTGGGGGGTAATAGGCACACCTTGAAATCAGTTTGTTCTGCCGCCACTCTTTAAGCTGCAATTAACTTTCGTGGCTTAAAGCTGAACTGACCAAACCCAGTAACCAGTGACCAGTGACCAGTGACCAGTGACCGACCAGTTCCCAAACCCAAAACATAAAGCTGTAAACTTATGCGCTCATTGCACGCAATGTTGCCTCGGCATTTTTTCATTATAATTGGCATTCGCCTCTGCGCTTAACTAATCTAACACAAAACGCAGCTCCCCAAGGGGGTTGCTTCAATGTAGTTGTTGCAACTGCTGTTGTTGTTGTTGTTATTGTTATTGTTGTTGTTGTTATTTTCTATTGTTGTATTGTCATAATTTTGATTGAGGAGCCAACGCGGCCCAAATTGGTATTTTGTGATATATTGACTTTGTCACTGAACTGTCGCCTGCTTAGTCACTCGCTTTTTTATTCATTTCCCAACCTCTTCCTCTCCTCTTGCTCGGCAATTAGAGACCCCCCCTTGGCCAACGACCACATCTACATAGCAATTATGGTTTTATGGATCTGCTCGGAAGGGTTGTTTGACGCACTCACATTTGTCCCTGTAGTATCTATCCCCCCTGACAGTCTCCTCTGCCTATATCCCTAAATAAAGTACTTGGTTATATGTATATTCCTGCCCCTTCCATTGTGCACAGCCGTCAAGCACTTGCCTTCTGCTAACACCAATTTGTTCATTGATTTTGCGCTACAAATTAAAAATAATGTAGCAACAAAAAAAAAAAGGTTGAAATCTACGTAAAAGGATATGTGCATGACGGTACACCGACTGAACGAATACCCTTTCGTTATTTGTTAAAAAATAGTAAATGAAATGATAAATGATATGATCTTAAAATAAATGTTAAATATTTGTATGAATATATTTTACTTATACAATTAATTACAATCATTTCCATTTCCAACCTTCAAAAGTTGAGTAATTCAATTAACATCGCCTTAAATATCTATATATGTATATATATATATATATATACCTATATGCATGAGATGAGCATTGTGGCATGTCTTACTGCCTAGCTGATGTTCTCAGCGGTCCTTTAGTTGTTGGCTTTTTGCACTCGCATATTGTTGTCGATGTTTGATTGTGCAACTGTTCAACGCTGTCGCATTTCATTTCAAGTTGAGTGACTTCAATCTGTCGCCAGAGAGTTTCTTGAGGTCTTTTATTATTATTATTATTATTATTGTGAGCCGCCTTTCAATTTTCTGGCTGGCGTTTTCTTTTTTTACAATTCGCCAACCCCTCCGGCTGGGGTTGTGCATATGGCAGCATTAAAAAACCCACACGTACAATGTCCAAAGAAATTAGATGTTGTCGTTGTCGTTCTTCACGTTGTCATTGTCGTTGTAAACCCCTCTGCCCTCCCCCCTTCGCTGCGCTGCTGCTCATCGTGTGACATAATTCAGGCTAGGTGCAACGACGTGGACAATGAGACAATGGACAGCTCGACGCACACGCCCATCCGCCTCCACGCACACACACACACACACAGAGAGAGAGAGAGAGAGAGAGAGAAAAGGGGCGAAGACAAAAGGTGCTCCACAAAGACGAATGTCGCCTGATGAGTTTCGTCGCTTCTCTGTGTTTTGTAGCCCAGGACACGCCCACAAATTGCTAAGGCACATTATTATTGTCGTTTTTAATTTGTGTGCCTCCCCGAAAAGAAATTGCGAACAGTGCCTGTCCATTGTTTGCAACACTTCAAACGTAAAAAATACGGACGGGAGTCGACGCAGTCTGCAATACAAAATATTACCTTGTCTACTTTTGGATTCGAGTGTAAACCTATTATTTATATTATATATATATATATGTATTTGTTCAACATGAGTTTCAAATACTTTTAATAAATTGCTTACATTTTCTGCGTATTTATTCAATTTGGTACACATATGTCATATACAATAAATCTGAACATTTTTTTCTTCTCTTTTTACATATCTTCAAAGCTTAGCTCAGCTTGGACTCCAAAGAATATTTTAAAAATCTGAAAAATGATCAATTATTCAAAATGATTCCAGTCATACGCAAATTATTAGTTTTCACATATTTATTTATTATATCAATAATAATTGTTTGGACAGAAAATCAACAAAATAAAAGTACATTAGCTTGGCTGCCAGAAATAAACTCGAAGGGTTGGTTAAAAATGAATTATACAAATCAAATGAATGCAGAAACTGGGAATTTGTCAATAAGTCAAAAATGATAATGAATTGGTTAATTGAGATGAATGTTGTTAATACTTTTTTTTGTTGTTAATAACTAGCATAAACTATATGATGCGAAGTGTAGTAAAACTATGCGAGTTGTTGTTTGTTCATTGTTGTGAATGTGTGAGTTAATGAGTTATGAGTGTTATTACTAGATATATGTATATATATATATGGAGAGAGAGATTCATATATCAATTATAAATAATTGTAAATCCATTTTGCAATTGCGAATGTTTAAAGTTTCCTCTTTTTTTTTAGATTTTCTTTGAAAATAATATCACTTTGTGTGAGAGCGAGACACATAGACACACACACAAGATATGTGTGGCAGCGCGAGCGGGATGGCATTAGAAAATTAGGCTCTACTTTGCTGGCTATTGCTGTTGCTGCTGTTGTTCTTGTTGTTGTTGGTGTTGGTGTTGGTGTTGTGCATCATTTGAATCAAACGATTTCGCTTGGCCGCATCCGATTTGCTGTACTCATCCAGAAACTGCAACAAAATGAAATCGAGTCGATTTTGACGAGTTAACATGCGGAATTTGGCAATTGGAATGGCATGGATCGTTGGAAAGAGTACTCACCCCTAGATCAAAGTCGCGTGATATGAGCTGCCTGGCCGGGGCATTGTTGTAGCACATGGTGACCAAAAATGGATAAATCACCGGATTAAACTGTGTCGACAGCTTGGCCAAACTCTTAAAGATCACCGCAAACGGCTCCGATATGAGTAGGTCCTGATGCCGCCGATTGTTAACGCTAAAGAACGCCAGCGATGCTATCAAATCGATCAGCATCGTGGAGCTCTCGCCATTCTTTGTCCCGATTGTTGAGTTGGCGCTATAGTTGAGTATTGTGGTTATCACATCGAGCAGTTTCAGCGATAGAGGACCCTCCACCGTTAGCACCTCCTGCAACACACAAGTGGAGTCATTTAATTGGCAACACAAAAAACAAAAAATAATAAATAAATGAAAAGGGCTACAAATATTTTGTGGAATCACTGTGCAAATGTTTTAATTAAGTCAAAGCAAATATCAAAGAGTGGCACTTGTTTAGACCAGCAGCAAGTGAAGTGCTCAAATGTTTGTTGTGCGTGCTTGTGTGTGTGTGTGTGTGTGTGTGGTGTACATTTATTTGCATAGCGGAACGGAAGGGTACGCAGCAGGATACAGGATGCAGGACGAAGGGAGAACAAACCAATGGACAAGAGACAACAGACAATGAGCTCTCCGCTACTAATTTGTTTGCATTGGCAGCCGTGCGAAGGCGAGTGTGGCGAAGGACCAAATCACAAAAATTAGAAAAACCACTGCAGTGGGCACAAGCTATGAGATACCCTGTAAAAGCAGTTGACAAGATAGAGTTCAAATTGAAAACAGATTCGAGTAAAAAAGTAGTCAATCCATAATTATATATATAACGAAATTCAATTCAATTCCGTACCGGAAACGGAACCGGAATGCGATTCAGTTTGATATCCTGCTAAAGAATATTAACCATTTCCCAGTCGATTTGATCAAAATTGTTTATGAAGAAGAAGAACAAATGAATTCCGTTTTCGATTACTTTTTTATACCAGAGCCTCAGCTAATTGCCTCAACTAAATCCACAAAATTTAACTTCATTTAACCAAGAAAATTTTCCATTCAAATTTCATAGTGATAAAAACAATTCGAAGATCAATTAAACGACGGAAAAAGTTAGCATTTACCTTCAGGATTTTAGCTCAAGAACAGTATTTAATTGTATGATTTACAAAAATATAAATGCCAAAAATAATTACCAAAATTGTAGCTGTTATAGTTTAATTATTTATGCTAATCACACGTACTTCAAAGCTTGGGCACAAAGTAATTAAGCAACCCCCTCTAGACAATGACACGCACAACTCAAGCCACCCTCGTTGTGCACAGTGGGCAATAAAAACGCAAAAGTCCAAAGCCCTAAAAAGAAAACAAAAAACACAAAAAAAACAACAAAAAACACAAAAACAACATAAAAAGAAATCAACAACTAAAACTGAAACTGGCAACTTGTACGAGCATTGAGCAAATATTTAGCTAAACAATTGACGTGCCTGGCTGACTTGCTTGCAGTGGACAGGGCACAGGGGGCAGCGGCAAATAGAGATAGAGAAAGAGGGGGGGAAAGGGGGCCGGATGTAGTAGGCAGGATATGAGCGAGGATTTGTTGCATGGCTCAAAGAGCAAACGATGAGCGCGATGCGCGCGGCGGCATCCTTCAAAAAACAATCAGGCTACCAGTTTATATCTGTGTGTGTGTGTGTGTGAGTGTGTGTGTGTGAGTGTGTGTGTGTGAGTGTGTGTGTGTGTGTGTGTGTGAGTTACTGCTGCCTTGTGCTTGGGTTAAACTTGAAAATTTCATTTTACAAAGTCAATATTTGCAGGGAAGGCAGCAGCACTTGAACATTGAGCTGCTCTGTGGTTGTGCGTATGCTTAGTGTGTGTGTGTATGTGTGTGTGTTGCTGTGTTTTTCAGTGTGTGTGTGTATGTGTGTTTCTGTGTGTGCGTCTCTCGCTGATTAAAACCAAATCAAATTATTTGCCAGCCCAAGAGTTAGAGACGTACACATCTATTTTTTGGAGGCAGCCAGCAATAATAATAACAAGGGCCAAAGATGAGTGGATGAGAGTCGAGTTGAGTCGCGTCGAGTCGAGTCGAGTTGTGTCGAGTTGCGTCTTGTGGACTTTATCTATTTTTGTGGTAATTTAAAACAAATAAACTGGCTAGCCAACTGGCTGACTGGCTGACTGGCAAGTTTTTGCTTAGCTTGGCCTAATCCCCCCAGCAAAATGCCGCTTGGCTGCATTTTCAGTTTCGCTGTTTGCGCAACAAATTAGTTTGTCAAGTGCGTTACCACAGAAGGGCAGAGAGGGAGGGGGCGGTGGGCAATTGGCAGGAGCATATAGAGAAAAATTTGTTCAGATAAATCTAAGATTTGTATGCAAAAACTTACAAGTTAATATTTGTAATCAATTTTACTTATTGATGGAAAATGCAATTTATAAGACAAGCAACAAATTTCTAATTAAGAACTTGCCAATTTTCTTTTTCAGTGTAGATCGACTACAACTTGAAGCTGTGCCACAAATATTGACACAACACAGCAGGAAATGAATTGTGGACAAAAGGCAATACAGTCAGTCAGTCAGTCAGTCAGTCAGTCAGTCAGTCAGTCAGTCAGTCTGTCAGTCAGTCTGTCAGTCAGTCAGTCAGTCAGTCAATCAATCAGTCAGTCAGTCAGTCATTTGCTGTTTACATATGCCGTTTCATCAGTCAATCTCAACTTGTAAACTGCCGCTTGCATATCTGAAATGCGTTGTGTTCTTGCCCACTCCACTCCACACCACCCCACCCACCCACAACATGGAAAGTACAGTGTCAAAATATTTGTACACCCGCTCAAAGCACAAACACAGCTAAAAACCACAACAGCAGCCAGCACATAGCAGCACAGCTGCTCAAGTAGTTATAGCCAAATGTCAGCAGTGCCGCCATTGCGGTTCAATGGCGCAGATATTGTTTGTCAAATGCCATTGCAACTGCCTCCCCCCCCACTAGCAGCCCCCTACGCAAATAGCACCCCAAACTGATGACAACTGATGTCAACTGTCAACTGTCAGGTGGCTGGTGGCAAGTGGCAAGTGGCAAGTGGCAGGTGGCATGTGGCAGTCGTGACATTTTGCCAATATGCAAATTTCGTTTGTTCGCCACTCAGAGAATGTTCTGAAAACTGCGTCGACAATTTCTTCGTCTAAACTGAATTTTAACTTATTTTGGCCACACCTTCGTGTGTCGTTGTTTTTCCTCAATTTTCTCAGACGATTTCACGTGCCACAAACTTCTCAAGGGCAAGGCAAAGAAAACCCAACAAAACAAAAAATAAAAGTTAAATTGACTTGGTTAAAGGTGAAATACTCTCTCAGATGCATGGCATTTACAGAATACCGATTCTTACTTTAAGGAATAAATTGCCAAATAAATTTGCTATATTTATATTAAGCATTTTTGTAAAGTCCAACTTAATATTGGATTTAATCACTGGTTACTAGACAACTTGGCTAAGCTATCTCTAATAATCATATGCAACAGATTTGGAAGCAAAACAAAATATTTATTTGATGAATTCCGGTTAGGATGAGAACGGACTTGAACAGATTTATGCTTATGGGCTGAGCAAATTGTCCCAATCTTTAATATATATATATGAGCATAATTTCAAAGTGCTTATGTGTTATAAATGTTACATAATCTGTTTCTAATCTGGAGTACTCAATGCAAGTGTATCCGATGCAGAAAAACTTCGACATAATGAAATTTTCAACGACCGACTTTGTGATTTGTTTAAGCGGCATTTGGCATTTGCCCACTTGTAGAATGTTGACTGACACAGGCGGTGGGTGGGGGCGTGGCCATGCATGTTGAGGGATTGATGGGAGATAGGGGGTGGGGTAGTCTTGGGGGCTGACAACTTACCTGAAAAGTGTTCACATCCACCGAAGCCAGCGACACGTAAAGATTAAAAGTCGATGCCGCCAAGGCGGTCGTGCGCAGCGGAATGCATTCACCTGCAATAACAAAAAAAAAAAAGAAAGAAAAAAACAAATCCAGAAGAAAAATAAGTTAGAAAAGAAGAAGCAGCAGCAGCAGCCAGAGTAAGCGGATATTGATAGATATGCGCCATAAAAGATACAACTTTACAATTTTACAAAAATCAAAATTAATTTCCGCCAGCGCTTAAAACTCACGTAGCGCTCGAACAAATGCAATTAGCACCCCACCCCTGACCCCTGACCCATGACTCTGCCTGACCTCATCCGGCTACTGTTTTTTTCTTACATTTTTATGTAAGATCCGTTATAAACTTACCAATGGGCACCACACAGCCAGCAAGCATTGAGATGGTGCCGAAGAGCTCTGTGGATTTGGCAGCGCCCAACAAACGTGTGGGATCAACAGGACCTGCCACAAAAAAAAAAAAAGCAAAGAGAGATAGGAAGCAGCAGCATTGAGTCAATTAGTTTGATCCTGTTTACATGGGCAAAGGTGAGAGTTTTGCGTTTGTTTTGTTTACCTGTCGGGCAGACATCAATGAAGCGCGTGAGGAAGCCCAACGTGGTCAGCAGGCTCAGCATGACGCTCTGGTTCTGCTCAATGGACTCACGCACCTTCATGCAACGCTGCGACAGCATTCCAATTAGTCCAGTGATCACCGCATAGCTGTAGAGAGAGAGAGAGAGAGAGAGAGAGAGGGAAGAGAGTGCAAAGAGAGTGAGAGAGCTGATTAAAAGGCGTACTTAATATTGCTATTAATCTAAAATGAAAGTAGAGCAGAAATCTAGAAACCATTTTTGGTTCTTAGAAATAAACTCTTAAAATACAATAAAGAATCTTTATTCTTACCCTAAATCCACAATATCAGAAGATTGTTGTGATTTTAATTTTCTTTTTTTAATTTAGTATACTTAAGATATATATTTCGAAAATATTTGTTTTAAATTTAAAGGCTTACTATTTAATATTGAACTTGCAATTCTCAAGTAAAAACAGTGATTTTTAGAATGCGAAAATTCTTCGAAATTCATTCCGAATCTTGACGCTAAATGTATGGCAACTTTCAAAAGACGACTTTCTAAATTACAGTTCGATCTTTTTAATGACTGCATCAAAAGCTCATAACATTTCCAACTTTCGAATGTGGCACGGCCAAAAGACATTGTGACTATAAATTTGTCATTTATTAAACAGGCGATTTCCACTCAAAACAAACCTCTTCAAAAGTGCAAATAAATTGTTTAATGCGTGCAAGTAGAACAAAAGTGAAATGTATGCATAAAATGAATTCAAATTTTGGCCCACTTTTAATGTACGCGTTGTGAGTGTTTTTTTATCTCGGTTCGCTTCAATTGCAGGGAAAGTAGAGTTGAGAGCCAATATCCTTCATATGGTAATCAGTGGCACGCGTTTGGCATTAAGTGTGCTCGAAATGCACAAAACGATTAGAAGGCGGCAGTCGCATAAAATGCTGCTAAATGTTTCTAAGCAAATAAGGACTAAGCCCTCGGTCAGGACATTTGCACACAGCAGTGATTGTGTGACTGTGACAATGCATGCATTGACAAGCTCAGAGCAGAGAGCAGAGCGAGACAGAGAGAGAGAGGAGAATTGGAATTGTGGAATTTGTTTTTGCTGTTGTGCAAATGTATTAAACAAGCATGTTGTGCCTTCAATTAGAGCTGAGCTAGTTGATAACACAAATACTAAAAATATCAAAAGCAAAGCTTTACCCTTCTGCTCCCCTTATATCATTACCCCTTCTTTTTGTGATTTATCATAATAAATGGTTGAGAGCGTAAACACAAATCATCATCAATTACAAGACTCCCCCTCTCCCCCTCTCACACTCTTTCGCTCTCTCTCTCTCTATCTTTGTGTAAAGAGCAATCGTTGATTTGCACTCGACACGTCACTTGGCGTCGCCTCTCTCCACACTCGCCAATGTCTCCACACACTCGTCATACTCTACAATTGCCATCAGTCGTCACTTTGTGTACAAACTAAATGAATGGCATACAAATTTTTACTATTTAAGTGCAGAATTCATCAAACAATCGACTTAACCCCAATACAAATACAAACGAATGCTGCAACTACACGAACTACAGTGGTCACTCGCTAGTTATAATTCTAGTTTTCATTTTGCAAATCACATTTTATTGAAGCTTATTAGAAAGTCTTATGAAAATGCTATAAATAAAATATGTTTAAAAATTGAGCAATATTTAATTATTTGTTCTCATAACAAACGACAGTTTCCGAAAACTCAAAAGTTACAAAATGTTTTTATTACTGTATTACGCAATATCTATAAGCGAGTTTTTAAAGAGATTTTGAATTTTCTTGGGTTTTCTGGGCTTTCTTAAAAAAGTGATCAAACTTCAACATTAAAAATTATAAATTCCACTGTTTAAATACATATTTGTATGCCACAGATATATAGAAATATATATATAATGTGACTGATTGATACGGCATGACATGATGTGCGAGAAAAACGAAATAATAATGAAGCCAAATGCTGCCGAAGCAAACAAATATGGCCGACAACAACAACAACAAATGCGGCCAGAAAGGGAAATATAGCATTTGACCCCTTTTGACACTGAGCCTTGACTACAAGCATGTAAGAGTGTGTGTATGTGTGTATGTGTGTATGTGTGTATGTGTGTGCGTGTGTGTGACGCTCAAATAAAAGCGTCCATTACTCAAACTCGCACACATCTCCACTTGGCTGGCTGGCAAACAAAAGCTAGCCAAGCTACGTGTCCTGGATGCGACTCTTGGCTAGCGAATTGCGAACAGCGATTGCGATTTGTGGTGAGGGGTGTGTGTGTGTGTGTGGGGAGTGTGTGGGCTGTGTGTGTGTGGTGTGGGTTTTAGAAATGATGCTTCTGATGCTCTGCTCTGGCGTTGTCAACTGCAAACATACTTGAGCTTCCTGTTTTGCTATTTGTGCTCGCTGCTATGCTGGACGCACACTTAACCAACACACAAGCACACACACCTAATACACACACACACACACACACACACACACACACACACACACACACTTGAGCTGATGTTTGCTTGGGTTGGTTGGTTGGTCAACGTCCTGGCCGAAAAAGTACTCGGCAAACTCATCAGCACCACAAAAATATCCTTAATAATTTTCTTAAACCAACAAGCACAAAGCTGTGTGAAGGATGCTTTTACCCAGTCAACAGCAGAGCTCGTCCGTCCGACTTTCCCCTTCCCCCCTCATCCTGTTGTCTCCCCTTCGTACTGTCATCGTTTGTCATGTGTCCAGTGTGCGTGTGTGTGGCGAGGACATCGCTTGTGCAAAGTATTTAGTTCGCCACGCCGGGGCGCATCAATCCAAACACACAAAATAGCCAACGCCGACAAGGAGTTTCGGATGTGGCTGAGGTTTCCTTTACGTCCAACCCTCCCCAGCCCCCCCCCCCCTCCTCCCGATCCACCAACCGACCTTCTCCACTTCTCCGCATATTCAGGGAGCCACATAATCGTCACTGCCCGTAAAATAAACAGCAACAGAAGCAGCATCATCGCCAGCCGCTGACGATGGCGACAAAATAAAAATAAAATACGAGTGTCAACAAATTAGAACCGTCATAACGACTAAGATCATACACTAACCAAAGTTGAACAGATTCTCAAATTCAAATAAAAATCAAATTAATTCATAAATATTACTTTTTTTTAAAGTAAACATATATAAATAAAATCATATGAAAGTAAATTGATATATAAATTGAGGACTCTGATAAGGTAAGTGTCACTTTCTTAACGACAAGTCAGTATTGCCCAAACATAGTGGAAAGTGTATGTAATAAAATACGAGACCCTGGGCGCTGGACATGAGCATTTTGGCTGTTGGTGTGAAAAGGCATTTGGTGCAAAGCTTGAAATAAAATAAAAATAGTGCCGCAAAAGGACGACGTGCAACAAACAGCAACAGCAACAGCAACAGCAACAAAATTAACATCCTTGTTAGTTGTGAAAACACGTTCGCTAAATACGCGACAGGCGCTGAGCAACCCCGCCAGGACAGGAGTGCCCAGGACACACTGAAGTGTTGCGAGTGTGTTTTTTTTCCCCCCCTCTCTCTCTCTCTCTCTCACTGTTTGAGACAGGCGCAAATATTTTAACAAGTGTCAAATGCACACGCTACTTAACTAAGTTGCTGCTCGACTATTTTATTTTTGCTTTTCCGATCCATCTATTTTTTTTGTGGAATTTTTATTTTGATAGGATTGCCGAGACTCACGTGCTTCACTTCACACAGACTGAGAGAGAGAGCGAGAGAGAGAGAGAGTGAGAAATAAAATATAAAAAAATTGAGTATACTCTCAATTGATTAATAAACAAAACAGCAACACTTGCAAAAGTCCCCACCACCCCTGTCGAGGCCAACCCCCGCCGACTATGTAATTTGGCCATTTGTGTGCATTGATTTCGGCACTTAAGGCGCATAATCAGGCATCAACGGAAGCTGCAACGGCAGCCATGCCCACATCAGTTGTGGCAGCAGCAACCAGGACACATCAGCGGATTTGTGTGTTCAACAACAAGCAGCACGGATCGCTGCACAACAATGAAAGGCAGTCGCAGTCGCAGTCGCAGCCTGAGAGGACATGCGAAGGCCTGTTTGCCCCGCAGGTCCAGTGGCATGCAGCAGCATCGGCATCACGGCGCATAAGCAGGATTAAAATCAAAACAGATTTGCGTTGACAATGACAACAAGCAGCAGCAGCAGCAGCAACAGCAGCAGCAGTAGCAAGGACATGTTAATGTCCTGCCCACTTTAAACAACGGCTGGCAGTCAGAAACAAGTTGTTGATATGTGAAACGAAACACCTTGCCTGGCGCAACCAGGATCTAGAATGCAAGCATACATACAAACATATATCTGACATGTTCGAGGCGCGGCCAGCAAACTGAAAATGTCATTTGAAGTTGATTACTAGCGACAGGGCAGCGGGGGAAGAAAGGATTTGGGTTTGGGGTCGAACTTAAATCGTTTTCCAATGGCTGACGAGAGAGTTTCGAGTTTGAGTTTCGAATTAGAGTTCGGGGCTTTTGTTGCCACGGGGCCGCTTAACAAGTGCCAAGGCGACCCGCTTGCGTATCCTTGCAACATATGCCACACCAAAACGAAACAAAATGGCTGACCGCATATCAAAGGGTGGTGGGGTGGTGTTGGTGGCATGGCGGAGGGATTAAATATGTCTGCTTATTAAAAGCAGCAGCAGATGTCATAAGACATATTTATAAGGTGGGCAAAATTAAGCAGACGTAATTTTTAGATAAGATTTTAGATAAGTTTAAGACAAGACCAAAAATGTTGCTCCAACTTTTCTATATAGCTGGCTCTTTACATTACGTTACAACTGAGCTTAATTTAACAAAAAGAAAAATGCAATATTTAATTCAAAACTACAATTCAATTAACTCGATGAATTTCATACACCAAGAACCCTTCACAAAACAGAAGAAAAAAAATGAGAAAATCATTAAAAATCAGTCACTCAGCAAAGTCAACAAATGGCTGAGGACAAAAGGGGCAGCTGTAAGCAGAAACCGGACCCAAAAACCAAAACCGAAACAGTAACCGAAATAGAAATAAAAATAGGAATAGATTTAGATACAGTTGCAGATTCATAGCCAGGACACACGGGTAGCCTAAAACAACACAAGCGACAAAATTGTAACAACAAGCCAAAAAAAAAGGTGTTAAATGAAAACTAAACCAGAGACTATGCGGAGAGGAGGGTAGCAGGGGAGTAAGGGAGTACGGGAGTAAGGATATGCCAAGGAAGTTGATTAAAATGCAATTGTGAAACTGTTGTTGCTGGTTGTCAACACTTGATTAAGAGCAGCCGTCGCCGTTGTTGCCACTGTTGAAACAATCGCAGCAGCGAGGGTTGCTTGAACAAGTCGCGTCGGCGCATTGACAGCAGACTCCGCTGCCCCCCCCGCCTCCTACTCGTCCTGGCAAGGAGGAGTGGAGGGAATCTGTAGCTGTCGCGTTCCGCTAGGGTGTCAGTGTCAAAACAATGCAACTTGAGCCACATTTTTAGGGTTGAACCCGAAAGCAAATGCAATTTGAATAAGCGCCATGGAAAATAATATCTAATTGAAAGTGAGTGGCAATGTGGAAAGGGGCAGAGAGACCAGCTGATAATGATGATGGCGATGATTATGATGATGCTGCACACCTGGTGACTTCAACTGACACCAACTGACTCCTCCGCCTCACTCCCCCCTTGTCATTGCGTGGCTGTTACAAAACTTTTGGGCCATGTTTATGCATTAGACGTGTTAAATATTTTTTGTTACTGCAGTCGCATGGCATTTGTTGTTGGGGCTGCCCTTTAGGGCCATTAAGTTATCATTGGCCCACGGAACGGGGACAATTAGCTGCATACCGCGTAAACGCCTAAAAGGTATATACATACATGTATTTAACTAGAGGAAACATGAGCAAACCTGAATATCTAGATGGCAGTCAAAAAGATAAATGCAAGAAGCTACGTGAGGGGTACGAAACGAATACTAAATCAGAGGTGCTCGAATGATATATATCATAGATAGATAGATATCGGAGATCTGTGGCATCAGAAAGTTATAAACAATTGTATCTGCATTTGTAGAAAGCATTGATGAAACAAAGTTTTTCACTTATCATTCAATCTATATGATTTGTAGATCGGAGTCTAAAAAAATGCAAGCTCCCTAGCAAAATGCTATATAAAATTCACCAAAAGCTAAACATTTGTCAAACACTTCGCAATGCGATAAGCAACTGCACATCTGATAAGAGATTAATAACATAAAATATGTGAACAGATTGAGTTAGCTTGCAATATGTTTTGCAGTTCAACGAAAGTATGAGAATTTAAATATAGTATTGGTATTATGGGAACTTAAATATAACACTTTCGGAATAGAATAGATGACCAGATCTTAAGAATCTAATTTGCTTAAAACTTAAATTTGTCTTCAAGAATTTTCTCACTTACGCACACATTTTAAGGAATTTTCACAAATTAATATTATTTATATATATATACCAGCAAACTGTGTAAATCGCATATAAATTCCGATATGCTACGCATAAGCCCCAATAACCAAGATCATTGAGATTACAGGGTATTAGGCTAGTCAATGTCACATTGCTGTTGTTCAATGCTTTTGCTCAACCCACTTTTAATGGGCAGACGGCAAAAATGTTAGCATGTGCAGTTAAGTAACGGTAACAATGATAATAAGTATAAACATTATCAGAGCAACTCCAAAACAGCCAACAAGCACAGCAATGAGCAGTCCTGTTATCGTTAACAGGCGCGACAAACAACAACAACAACAACAACAGCAACAGCAATAACATCATCATTATCATTTTATCATCATAATTATCGGGCGCATTAGTGCGTATAGAGCGAGAGAGACGGAGAAAGATTTCAAGGCAGAGATGGAGATGGAGAGAGAGAGAGAGAGAGAGAGAGGGGGAAAGCAGGGGAATTGGCTCTTAAGGCAACATCACGTACCTCGCAAATCCGTTAAAAAAAGTAGAAGAAGCTGGCTAAGACTGACACATTCACAGCTACTTATAAGTTATCACCCAGACGGAGTCACAATGCGACTTACCACAATTCGTCATGTCAGAGGGCTCAACTTGCCACACAAAGGCAGACAGAGAGAGGGATAGATAGAGAGCTTCGCGGGGATGCTTAGGGCAGATGCAGAACTAAGTTAAGATCTCAGTTCTGGCTAATGGAGTTATGTGGGCCAACAACAACATCAACAATAACTGCCTTCTTATGAATTTCAATTGGCCCACAAAATGTCCTGGAATCGAGAAAAGGGGCACCAACCAACAACAATCTGTGACACGCACTGCAATTATGACTAGTTCGAGTGCTGTATGCATGTACTCGTGATACCCTGTAAATGTTTGCATAAGCTACCAAAATCTCGACTAAAATTGAAAGCAAATTTGTAAGTCGAGAGTCAAAACTTCAAAAATAACGGAATTTTGGCCTTGACATACATTGAAATTTCCTTTCGATTCTGAAATTGTAATCGGTTAAGTTATTGGTCAACACTAGTATTATAATATGAAAAATTTGCTTATCCCAGTGGCTGCTCTTGAGGAGTATCTCAAAGTGTGCTCTGATGTGAGTGTGTGTGAGTGTTAGCGTGTGTGTGTTACTAATATGCAACGCCCACCGCAGCAGCAACAACAATTGTCGCCTGCTACTTACAGCAACAACAGCAGCAGCCGCAGCAGCAGCAACAGGACAGCAGCATGAGTACGTGAGTCTCCCTAATTCACAGCAAGGCGCTTGTGTCCTGCATTGAGCCGCAGGCGGTCGATCCTTGGGCATCCTGCGGCGCTAATAACCCACTTACTTATAGTTATCCCTTTGTGCTGACGATGTTGCTGCTGCTGTTGCTGTACTTCTGACAGGCCATCAATTACGAGTATTATGCGAGTATTACTTATACATATATAAATGCACAGCGGGGCTAGTTAGCCCAGGGGACGGGGGCGTTGTGGGCATGGTGTGGGCAAGCAACAATTGCAATCAAATGTAGACCGCAAACGAATTTGGGCACGAATCAAAATGTTTGGCAAACCAAAAAAAATATTCAATCAAAATAATCAAAGCGTTGCGAAAATAATCCCTCAGCGTTTTAAATTTATTTTAATAGTTTTTTTTATATATATATATAGAAAAATTAGTCATGGGTGCATTGAAAACAGCAGCAGCAGCGGCAGCTGTCAACTGAAGAGTTTTATGAAGCGATTTTCGAAATGTGTCCAATTTGAAAATTTGTAAATTTCCAAAACGAAAAGTTGCCCAAATCAAAATGAGAAGCGTAGCGAGAAAAAGACACAGGGCATGTGAAACCAGAAATTGAACTCGAAACACAGCTGTGAGAAGCCGCACCTTGAGGTGCAACTGATAAGAGACTGTGACTGGCAGGAGACAATTACACTGAGCGAACAACCTGGTCGAGCTTAAATTCTTGATTCAAAATGTTCTTAGGTCAATTTAGGGGCAGAGAGACCCATGATAGGCCCTGAACCGTATTGTGGTGTAGGAGGACACACAATACGGCTGTGTATCAGGGATGAAGAAAGACTGATGCGGGAACGAAGCTGGGCTGAGACACCAGGACTCCGACAAGCCAGAAGTCTCCTAGGTGGCTATAATCAAAAGCGATTTAAGCAAATGATATCCATGGGGAAGAATAGACTCAGAATACTCACAGGTCTTTTGACAGGACACTGTAGACTGAGAAGTCACCTAACCAAATTAGGTATTTACAGCAGCAACATATGCAGGTTCTGCGGACACGAGGAGGAATCCTCGACGCACATCCTAGCAGAATGCGTCGCCTTAACCAGGAAAAGATGCAGCATCCTAGGGCAGCATACCATGAGGCCCAAGGACATAGAAACCCTCAACCCAACAAAGATTCTGGCATTCGTGCAGGAGTTGTGATTGATGGAAGAGCTGTAGGCTCAGTAAGGGTTGAAGTAAGTAGTTGAAAAATAGCTTACAAATAATCAAAAATTCTTCAGTGCAGTTCTGCAATATTTTTTGTGACAGTGTAGAAAGAGTTAAAGATAACCGCAAACAACAGCAGTGTAATTAATTTCGGGTGTTTTTCTTCCCCACTTGCGTCAATTGATGAATGCAAATGCAATTTTTACATGCCAACAATAATTTAATTCTGTTAACGCGCATAATCATTCAGATGACGTAAATTGAATACGAGCAGCGCGAGAGGGAGGGGGAGGGAGAGTGTGAGAGAAAGAGACAGAGACAGGCGCCACAGCAGCCGCAGCAGTTGACCGCAAAACCGCAACGACGGAAGCAGCAAAGCCACTGGCAAAGGATTGTGCTTGTGTGTGTGTGTGTGAGAGACAGATAGAGAGAGAGTGGGGTATGGACACACACACACACACACACACGTTACATATGTGCATGTGTGCTTGTGTGCTGCTCTTTTTCGGGCACATCATAAATAATGCGGGCAAGTGACACGAATCCCCAGCGCTTATCAAAAGAAGCGCCACGAATTTAAGCAAAAGGAATGCGAATAAACATAAGTGGGCAGCGAAAAGCTTGAAAAATTGTATAAAAGGTGCGTAGTAATGGAATTGAACGGAATGACGGATAACGGATAACGGATAACGTCTCGTCTCACTTTGGAATTAACGATCGAAAGTTTTAGGTGTGCATAAATATTACATATCAAAATCGTTATAACCTTGAAGTCTCCGATATTATCACTAGCCGAGTCCATATAGCCATGTCCGTCTGTCTGTCTGTTTCTATAAGAACTAGTTCCCTAAAATTGAAAAATATATCCACAATTACTACTCTGCAGGCAGCAATCGGTGGATAAATGAATTCTTGTTGGGAAATAATGAGTTTAACTATAGTATCAGAGTACTATATAATATAGCTTCCATGAGAACAATCGGCCGTTTGCAGCATGCCTAAATGGATTCCTTTCTTTCTTGATTTAAGTTTTTTCATATTTTTAATTTGTGTTATGTTTATTTATTGATTGATTAGTCATCTTTCCTTCACTAGGTAAATAGGCAAAGCTAAAATTGAAACTCATATTATAACCAACCCCCCTTAGCACTCACACACGCACAACCCCTTTTTAATGGTATTATAATAATAGATTAGCCGTTAAGCCCCCTTTTAAAATGCATATGTTGGAGTTGAAATTATTGAAGGGTTATTTATATGACAATTATTTCGTTATTGACTTATTGCCAAGTGCCACGCCCCTTAATCAAATGAGTGCAAATGCAAATAAATTTCGCGACAGTTGTAAATACGCAACATCACCCACCACTACCCCCTCTCTCTCTCTCCCTCACTCTTTAAAGTACAGACTTTTAAGCGTTGCGGCTCATTAAACGCACAAAATGTGAAAATCTGCGTGAGGAAGAAGGAAAAAAAAAAATTCTGTTGTGATTTGAACTCGTGCCAGGGCCAAGGTTAGAGAGGAATGGGGAACGAGAAGTTGGCTGTGGCTGCTATTACCACGCCCATTAATGCAAATTAAAACGCAATGCGGACATATGCTCAACAAAAAACAGCAGGCTGAACCAAATCCAGAATCCAGAATTCTGAATGGGATTGTCGGGATGTCACAGCGCATTATCATTCATAAATCACAACATGGAAATTGCCGAGCTGCAGTTGTATCTCAATCTGAAACGGAATCTGAATAGGGGTTGGCTTCTGCTTTTTTTTCAATTTGCGCCTTTTGCTGTAATACCCGGCTGCACCCCGCTACCCCTTGCAACACAGTCTAATAAACATGTAGAATAGAGTTATGAATAAATTAAGACATTTGTTTTGCACGCTGCTCATTTCGATTTGGTATGCTTGTGTTGCCAGCTATTAAATTGGCATTAGCGCGAGCGAGAGGGATAGCAGGAGGGAGGGAGGGATGGGGGATGGTTGAAGAGACCCATGGCCAAGTGGCTGTTGCAGCTCATTCATGCAACTCAAATTCAGTTGTCATCTTGCCAAAGTTCAAGTGAAATGTGCAGAAAAAGAATACTTGTAGTGAAATTTGAGTCGTGTGTTGGCAGTTGAGAGTCGAGTGATATATAGAATATATATATATATATAATATATGATATGATATATGCTTATGCGATAAGCTAAACGAAAACTGAACATTGCCAAATGCAAAACACATGAGAACTAAACTGAATACACAAAAACCAAGAAGGAAAATTTAAGTTTAGTTTGACGAAATCTAAATACGCTTGCCGGATATATGACAGAAATCGGATATAATATTGTGAACCTAATCAAGAATGAATTCAATTAGTAATGGGATTAACTGCAGACGTACGTGTCCATTTTACTTAGACGTGGTTTCGATTGTGAAAAGCTGGTGAAGCCCCAGAAAAATCTCTACTCTATTTCCGACAGCTCATAGCTCTCTAACACTAGAACTAAGTCAGTTCTATGGCTTAATGGGATATACCTTATATCTTATGGATATATATCACTTTTATGTATATACATATGTACATACGTAGTTTAGGTTATGATAAGAATTATAAAATGATGTTACACCCTAGTAAAGGGTACATAAAACTCTGTATACTTCAAGGCTAGGAAACTCTCTAACACTTGAATCCAGATGGTTCTATGATCTTATGGGAAATAAATACATGTTAATATAAATATATATAGTTATAAATATATACAAATATAAATATGTACAAAAATAAATAAATATATATATAAATATCGCATTTATGCATAAGCATACAAATCACATACGTGCACACATGCCCCTCCTCCCACCACCCTAATTGCGTTACACATTTCATAAGACAATCAAAATACCCCCTCCCCGGCAAGGGCATACAAAAATACGGATGTGGCAATCACACACAGCAAAACAACAGAGAATGAGAAATCCTGTCGAGCGGTTTTCAATGAAAATTCATCAGCATGTCATCAACGTCTGGAAGAAGACACAAATCTGCTGCTTGCTCTTCTTCTTCTTCTTCTTCTTCTGCTGCTGCTGCTGGCTGCTGGCTGCTCATCTGTGCTATAGTCTGCTATACTTTTCTGTTCCATTCGGAATCCGTTCAGCTTGCTGTTCTTAAGTCTGGGCCGTTGTTTTCTTAGTAACGCAAACGCCACCCAAAGCGTTTTCCATTTGCTGAGAGGAAAAAACAGCAACGGGGTAAACGTTTTTGGTATATATATATATATATATATATATATATATATATATATTTTTGACAGACAGTTGGCAGCTAAATGTTGCAGTGGAGTAGGGGGTAAAGGGGGGTTAGGCTGTACTAGCAGCAGTGCGTCTTCAATTACGACACGAGCGTTGAAAATAAAATTTCAGCAGACCGCCGACCGCATTGCGTATGCCATATGGGAAATGTCACTTGACTAAGGAAAAGCAGCCAGAAAACAGAGGAGAGGGGGGTGAGGGGGTGGGGCACGTTTGCTAAGCTGGGAGGTAAATCAGAGTTGTGCCTACCGCAGACAGCAGCGGCCATAGAGAATCAACGTCACCCAAAATGGACAACACACGTGGGGCCAAACAACAACAACAGCAACAACAACGATGTGGATGCTGATGATGATGATGATGATAATGTGGATAATAATGATGTTGATGACGGCGGCGTTGGGGCCGTTAAAAAGGCAGCGCCAAATAGCTGCGAAAAGTAAAGCCGCTCGTAAAACTCAAACGAGGCGAGGAAAGCAAAAACATGGCGCCAAATAACCGCAAACATAACGGCAACAAAAACAACGAGCAGACCCAAGCGCAAGGATCAGGATGCTGGCGACGTTTGCCGCCATTTTGTAAAAGAAAAGTGCATATAATAATAATATAAAACAGCAGCAACAACAACAACAACAACAACAACAACAACGACAGCGACTACGAACAAGGAATCATGCCAAAAAACAGCATTAAAACCAGAATTAAACCGGATTTAGAAATATATAGACGAATTTTTGATGCGCTATCAAAGATATTTTGATAGATCTTTTAGAAACCATAAAGCTAAAAGCATTTCCAAGAATTTGTGCTATAGAATACAGAATACTTGAATACAGCTAAGATAAGTAAAGTCTTGATTCAAGTTTTTGATAGGCTATATATTGGATAAATGTAGGTGGACGAGAGAACTAAAATAATTCAAAAAGAATCAGAATTACGAGTCACAATTATTGCAAGATATGCTTCAAATCATTAAGAGTAAAATTTTAAAACTTGATTTCAAAATTTGTGCTCTATAAATTTAAAATTTAAAATCTTCAAATCAGAAATAATAATTTTTTTTAAGAATAAGAAACTTTTTGAGAAAATATTGACTTTTTAAGCAGGATCAACACAAACTTAATAACAGAATCAATGTACTTCCTTAGCGAATGCAAGGTCGCATAAAAAGTCGCCCAGGGTGTGTTCAAGGCGGGCAGAACTAGAGCGTGTAGCGGGGAGAGAGGGTATGTGTTCTGAGGGTAGAGCTTGAAATGGGCGACTGTGATTTAGCTTTTGTGAAAAGTGGAAAGTGGAAAGTGGAAAATGGCGACTATGTCGCCGAGCATCGTAAAAATTTATGCCCAACCGTAAGGCCTAAATGGCAACAGAGTGGGGGGGGGGGGACGACATAGTAAAAGTGGGGGGACAGAACTCTCATATGAGCACATAAAAATATAGACGGGAGACGGGCGTGTGGAACTCTGTTCAAATTGCGTTCTTATGGCACTTTAGTGGCAAAATCAAATTAGAATTTATGTTAAGTTGGCAATCATAAATGGCGTCCGAACAGAGAGAGCCAACCATTGAATAGTCATAATCATATATGGAGTGTAAAGGGACGACGACGACAGTGCTCCAAATGAGCAATACAAAGATAATGGAAATGTTTGAAGATTTTTAGTTTGAATATCGTTGATTTTTATAGGCTGTTAGCGGAACGTGAAGTTGGCTGCGCCTTGGATTAGTGGCTTGTAATGTGCGCCATCTGTCGGCCACTTGAGGGCATTACTCACGCCACATTTGGCGCATTCAAGTGCTTAGCGTGTTAATTTGCACCAGTTGCCACTCGAAAGGGGGTTGACTGCAACTACTACTACTGCACACAGCGCACAGGGTTGCTCAGACTGTTGACTGTTACTGCCCCTAGGCGAAATTCACGTTTCTAAGCCCTCACAATTGCCGTTTGATTGAGTGATGCGCACTGAAACTATTGTTGCTCTCTTTGTTGTTGTTGCCGGCGATGCGCATTAAATAACAACAACAACAACAACAGCAGCAGCAGCAGCAGCAGCAGCAAAGAGACAGTTGTTTGTTGGAGGGTGCAACAACATAATCATTATTATCATCAGACAAGCAGACAGCAGACTGCTGCTGACGAGCATTAAATTAACTGTAACTGGCACCGGTAGCCTGCCTCGCCTGGCCTGCCACGCCTGGCCTGCCTCGCCTGGCCTGCCTCGACTGGCTTGCTGCACTTTACACATTTTACATATGTCGCCCAAGATGTGCTCTGCTTTGGTTTGTGGGTGGTTGGTTTTGTTGGTTTTTTGGTTTTTGGTTTTTGGTTTTTGGTTTTTGGCTTTGCTTGGTTAATAGTATTCCCTCGAGTGTATGGAGAAACAAGTAGGAGTGCCCGAGTCGTGAGAGCTCGACTAGGAGATACCCTAATCCAAAATTGTTCACTTCTTAAAAATTCAAATGTGTGTTTTATGTCAAGATATATTCATATCCAATTCGAAAGGTATATCTTTCAAATTGTGCCTTTTTGGGTATAGCTAATCGATTTTTATCGATATATACTGTGTCTCTAAGTCTCTGATGAAGATTTTGCCAAATCAATATTATGTCCTTCCTTCTGCCCGTTACCTGCTTTTGCATAACTTCATCATTTCCATGGTTTCAGGGAATACAGTAAAAAAAAAAGCATAACAAGAACAAGACAAAATCAAAGCAAATGCACTCAAAAGATCTGAAACTACGGACTCTACGTAATTCAATAGCCCAAGAGCCGAAGCTGCCTCCTCCTCCTCCTCCTTCCTCATCCACCTCATCCTTTGCCTATTTCGCCTTTGACATGCGGCTCTGGACAGGCACTCATCAAACTTTTGACATGCAACTCAGCATTCAAGGGCAGTGAGGATTGTGCGGGGTGATGGGTGGAGTGGAGTGGAGTGGAGGGGGGAGGTGGGTTGCTGCTGCGCCTTTTTGCATGCAAAATGTCAGCGCATATGTCAGACTTTTGCATATGACTTCCCCCTTCACGCAGCCCGCCCCCCCACCATCCTTATATCGAGGGCTGTCTGTTGCATACACACATCAGACTTGACATTATTTGAATATCATGACATATTGTGGCTATAAAAGATATATATATATATAGCCAGAGTATTGTGTGAGCTCTGCAGGGAATTATTTGATGTGAATATTTTGGAATTATAGCTGTCTATTTGAAGTAGCAGGTTAGCCAAACATTAATAAGATAAAGAGAGAGATAAAGAGAGAGATAAAGAGAGAGATAAAGAGAGAAATAAAGAGAGATAAAGAGAGAAATAAAGAGAGATAAAGAGAGAGATAAAGAGAGAGATAAAGAGAGAAATAAAAAGAGAGATAAAGAGAGAGATAAAGAGAGAGATAAAGAGAGAAATAAAGAGAGAAATAAAGAGAGAAATAAAGAGAGAGATAAAGAGAGAGATAAAGAAAGAGATACAGAGAGAAATAAAGAGAGAGATAAAGAGAAAAACAAAGAGAGATAAAGAGAGAGATAAAGAGAGAAATAAAGAGAGAGAAAAGAGAGAGATAAAGAGAGAGATAAAGAGAGAGATAAAGACAGAAATAAAGAGAAATAAAGAGAAATAAAGAGAGATAAAGAGAGAAATAAAGAGAGAGATAAAGAGAGACATAAAGAGAGAGATAAAGAGAGAGATAAAGACAGAAATAAAGAGAGAGATAAAGAGAGAGATAAAGAGAGAGATAAAGAGAGAGATAAAGAGAGAGATAAAGAGAGAGATAAAGAGAGAAATAAAGAGAGAAATAAAGAGAGAGATAAAGACAGAAATAAAGAGAAATAAAGAGAAATAAAGAGAGATAAAGAGAGAAATAAAGAGAGAGATAAAGAGAGAGATAAAGAGAGAGATAAAGAGAGAGATAAAGAGAGAAATAAAGAGAGAGATAAAGAGAGATAAAGAGAGAAATAAAGAGAGATAAAGAGAGAGATAAAGAGAGAGATAAAGAGAGAAATAAAGAGAGAGATAAAGAGAAAAACAAAGAGAGATAAAGAGAGAGATAAAGAGAGAAATAAAGAGAGAGATAAAGAGAGAGATAAAGAGAGAGATAAAGAGAGAGATAAAGACAGAAATAAAGAGAAATAAAGAGAAATAAAGAGAGATAAAGAGAGAAATAAAGAGAGAGATAAAGAGAGACATAAAGAGAGAGATAAAGAGAGAGATAAAGACAGAAATAAAGAGAGAGATAAAGAGAGAGATAAAGAGAGAGATAAAGAGAGAAATAAAGAGAGAAATAAAGAGAGAGATAAAGACAGAAATAAAGAGAAATAAAGAGAAATAAAGAGAGATAAAGAGAGAAATAAAGAGAGAGATAAAGAGAGAGATAAAGAGAGAAATAAAGAGAGAGATAAAGAGAGAAATAAAGAGAGAGATAAAGAGACAAATAAAGAGAGAGATAAAGAGAGAGATAAAGAGAGAAATAAAGATAGAAATAAAGAGAGAGATAAAGAGAGAGATAAAGAGAGAGATAAAGAGAGATAAAGAGAGAGATAAAGAGATAGATAAAGAGACAAATAAAGAGAGAGATAAAGAGAGAGATAAAGAGAGAAATAAAGATAGAGATAACGAGAGAGATAAAGAGAGAGATAAAGAGAGAAATAAAGAGAGAGATAAAGAGAGAGATAAAGAGAGAGATAAAGAGAGAAATAAAGAGAGAAATAAGAAGAGAAATAAAGAGAGATAAAGAGACAGATAAAGAGAGAGATAAAGAGAGATAAAGAGAGAGATAAAGAGAGAGATAAAGAGAGGGAATAAAGAGAGAGATAAAGAGAGAGATACAGAGAGATAAGAAGAGCCTCTTTCTCAAGAAATATTAAGAAATCTTCAAATATTTTAATTGGTCCTTTATAAGAAAATTCCAATATTTTTCGTAAAAACGTAGAATCAGAAATCCTAGTCAAAGAAATATAGAATATAAATATTTGAAATTTTGAAATAAAGCTAGAAGCTTTAGAAAGTTGAAGATAAATGCACTGAAATGTAGTCAAACCAGGCTAAATCCTAAAGAGATATATACTGCACATAAATAGGATTTATAACTACAATATATATATATATATATAATAATAATATAATACTATAACATATATATGTATCTCTCTTCGCGCTGCAACAACTCTTTGAGAAACTCTCGCTTAGCTAGTTATGAGTTTGATTCCCACTTTTTGCCTAGCCCCCAAATGTCCAAATGCATTTTGATGCAAAAATCTGAAGTGAACTTTGGCTCGCACTTCTTTCGAGTGCTGACCCCCCGACTCCCCTTCATCTACCTCCTCCCTCATCCCCCCCATCTACCTCAATCGTTTTGTAGCTGGTTCTATGGCATTCTGTCTGTTTGCTCTGTGATGTGTTTCTGTAACTGTAATTGATGCTGACTTTTTGACAGTTTGAATGTCGAAAAACGAGAAACGAACGTAAAGCGAATTTGAGGGGTGGGTGAATAATACCCTGTACCCTGTGTCTGCTCGGCTACTGTTTCAACAAAAAAAAAAGAAGAAGAAAATGTCAACTCTGATTAGTTTTGTGACAGTTCTGTGATTTGAATTCAATTATGACATGCAGATTTGAAGAAATACAGGCGAACTGCAGCTTTGCACTGAACATGGAAATTTCCCAAATACAGTTTGCAGAATTGCAGCTGATTTCTGGGTTTGCTGCTGCTGCTGCTGCTGCTGCTGCTGCTGCTGCTGCTGAGGTTTGCTTAGGTTTTTTTTCGGTTTTTGGCTTGGCAATGGATCAATAAACACGCCGTTAAGAGTAAATATTTTGATTTTGAGCGACGTCAGCAGCAGCAACAGCAGCAGCAGCAGCAGCAGCAGTAGTGAAAACAAAAGGACGACAAAAAGGAGCGCAGCGCACTAAGCAAATAGAAAACTTTCACAAGGACAATGGAGACAGAGACGGAGAGAAGTAGAAGGCGCGGAGTGAGGCGCAGGAGACCAAGAAGTGTTCAATGCCTGCGCCCATTGTCAAAAAGAATCAACAAAAAACTGAAATCGGATATTAAATGCACAACAAACAGCAGCAGCAGCGACAACAACAGCAACAACAACAGCGACAACAACAACAACAACAACAGCGGCAACAACAACAACAACAAAAAGCAGCTAGAAACGAGCAACGAACAAAGGCGAATGCCTGAAATTAATATGGGCAGCAGGAGGCGCTGCAAAACAGCAGCGTTTAGTGCGATGCACTGAGAGAAAAAAGCTTAACAACACATTTTTCAGAAGTGCAACAAAGCACAAAATCTATTTATTTCATATTTACTATCAGCTCTTTTCGCACAGTGTAATAGTGTTAACTGGCGCCGAGTTTTGTAACTGAAGGAGGCAACAGCGAGGGGAAGGGTAGTCGGTGGCTGTGGTGGCAACTAAATAGTTGCACTAATATGTCCATGACGTTGGCAAATGGTAAAATAAAACCCACAGCACGTGTGTGTGTGTGTGTGTGTGTGGTGTTGTGCGTGTGTGTGTGTTGGTGTTGTGCGTGTGTGTGTGTTGGTGTTGTGTGTGTTTGGATTGGGCGGCAGCTGGGATACAGTATTGGGTTGGCTAGGAGCTGCCCGTAATTGAGGCAAAAGTTAAGGGCCAGTGCAAAGTGCAAGCAGCAAGCAGAAGCCAGGCACAAAAGGAAGAGAATGAGGACGAAGCACAGGAGGACCTGACAAGCCACGGATCGAGGACGAGCCATAACTCCAAATGGCCATTCGATATGGTTACTTAAAGGGTAATTAAATTAAATGTGCAGCAGGAGCTGCTGCTCAGCGTGTGTTGTCCTCCTTGCTGACATCCAAAACAACAAAAGGACACGCGGCACAGCCCAGAAACACACACACACTCACTCACACACTCACACACACACTCACACACACAAGTAAAGAGAATCACAGAAGCTTTACCCCTTAACTGGCTGGCAACTTCTTGCCGTTTGCATATTTCATTATGACAGGCAAAGAGAGCGAGAGAAAAAAGGACCAAAAAAGTTGGGGGTTGATTGTCCACCAGAAGCAGGGTGGGAAGGGGGTGTTGCTAGGCATGGGGAGGTAGGTAGAGACAGGAAGGATGCTTTCGCCTTATCGCGTGTCAAATCATCGTTATGATTACCAATTCATACACTTTTTTATATACATCATTTGTTTAACCAAAAAGAATGCCTTGAAATTGATGATCAAATGATGATTAAAATGTATTCGCTAAAGGCAGGAGGGTGGGGGAGGGTGTGAGGGGTGTGTGTATGTGTGTGTGTGCGTGTGCGTGATCTGCCTAATGTTTGTGTTGATTAATTGCGAATCAATTACATTGTAAAACACACACAGCTAAAAAAATGATGCTGCTTTTTTGGGGGAGTAATCAAATTTGTTCTGCTTCAAGGATAAGATTATGAGGGGTTAAAGGTTACGGGTTGGGGGTTGGTAGGTTGAGCTGTGAATATCTTAAACCATGATTCATTCAATTGAAAGCAATTGCGAGTGATAATCAGCTTATAAATTTATTAATTTAGTTCAAATCAAAACTTAAAATGAAAAAAAAAGCAAAATTTTAAATGAATTTCTTCACAGAATGATGTTGATGATGATGCACCCAGAATGTGGTTCAATTTGTTAGATTTCAAATTAAAAATTGTAAAAACCAGAAAGCATGGGAAAAGTATGGCAAAGGGAATGTTGGTTAACTGAGAAAAGAAGTTGCATGTGGCAACCACAAGCCACAAGTTTGTGGAGAGTAATAATCAACATGATGATGATGATGATGATGTTGGCGACTGGGTCAATGGGTGTAGTTGCAGGTGTAGTAGAAAAAAACATATACTTATATACATGACATGCAAAATTTCAACAACTAAAAATAATTTGATTGCATAATTCATTGAAATGGGGGCAGATGGGGCAAAAGAAACTAAAAGTTTCTTAATTAAAATCAAATTTGTGTTACATTGGGGAGAAAAGTATTGCGATGCTCAGCGCCAACCCCCAAGCACCCCTTACCCTCAATTTGAACTGGTCTTTCATGTGCCGCTCGACCAATTAAAAGCAAACAAAAATTAAATTATGCAGCTACAAAAGCTGCACGTAGAAATTCCGAAAAAGATTGACTACACACGCCCTCCCAAAACTTCAATTGAATTACAGAGCAGCACTGAAGGAAGACGAATAAGAAGAAGAAGAAGAAAAGGGGGGAGGTGGAGGAGCAGGAGCAGGAGCAGGTAGAGAGCACCAAATGTTTGGTGTGGCTCAAAAGGAGGAAAGGTGGCAGCCCATTCAAGTGCGGCGAATTCAATTTCTGTTTGCATTTTTTTTTTCGGTTATACCCTGTAACTATTTAAAAGGTGTACAAAGGGTGTATAAGGTATATTCTATATATATATATATATATATATATATTTAATGTATATATCTGAAAGGATTAAAATCCTTTTTACTTAAGAGCCAAAAAGCGATACTCTTGCTATGCAGAGTATCTTCTAGTCGTATACTCCCCGCTAGTCACCATTTCCGTACAAATTCTTTGCAGTATTTTTGGCAAAATGGCGCAGCGTATTGTGCTGTGGCTGTTTGAGGGGGAGCAACGCCGGTCGGTTGTGGGAAGGGAAACTTGGGGGAAATTATAGTCAAAGAAGAAATTTGATTTTGCAGTAAATGGCGAATGGCGAATGGCGAATGGCGAATGGTAAGTGGTAAGCAGCTGGAGAGAAACGCAGTCTATTGAAATCGCCAGCAACGCTTTGTAATTGAATTGAGCGTCGAAAAAAAGCGAGTTGCGCTAAAAAAAAAACGAGCAGAAAAGAACTAAGCACCAAATAAAGGAGAAGAGCACAGGGGAAAAGGCAAACAACCACAAAAGGATGCGAACAAGTCGGCGAGGAGAGACAGAAGACAGGAGAGAGAACAATGGCGGCGGTTGCTAATAAAATAAACGAAAAGCTTTTGTAAGCAAATTGAAAACATAAACAAACGAAAATTGTTCAACGAAAAAAAAACAAAAAGAACAAAAAGAACAAACGAACGAACTAGAAAAAGTCAAAGTAGGGGTGGGGGGTTGGGGGGGTGGGGGTAGAAGCGGACACACAAAAGGAAAAACCAAAAATGTTTTTACTATGCAAGCAGCAAAATAAAAGCCAGCTAAAATGATAACAACAATGACAAAAAAAAAAAAAACTAAACAAAACAAAAAGCTGACAAAAATGCATGCGAATAAAAAGTTTTTCCATAGCAAAGCACAATAAACAAATGTATATGAAATTCAATTTGTGCGAAAATAAGCAAAATGGCGCCTCTGTGTGTGTGTGTGTGGAACAACAGCAGCAGAAATTCGATTAAAACTTTTGCACTGCCCAAATCACACACATTCAGAGAAGCCCAAATTAAAGAAAAACAAGCAGCGGCGCCGACAGCGAGCGAGCAGCGCAGACAGCAGCGAGCAGCATTAAAGTTTCTGCTCCGTCTAAAAATTCAAGCAGCAGCAGTCATAAAAACGTGCGCGTAAAATACAAAAAAAAAAAGATGTAAAGTGCGAGTGTTGAAAGCTACAACAACAACAGTTATAACAATGGCTGCTGCACTTGCTCATAAAGTGCGGTTTGAACAGCACTGGCTCAGACTTGCAATGTTGTCACAGTTTGAGAGTCGCATGCAGTCATACTCAAACATACATACATCCATTTGTATGTACTGCAAACACACTAGTTGTCTCGCTCGCACAGCGTTGACACGCCCCACACACACACACTTGAGTGCATTCTCTCACTCACTTGCTCTCCCTCGCTCTCTCTCGCGCACACGCGCTTACGCACATTTTCGAAGTTCCTGTTCGAACTCAAGTGATTTCCCCTCTTTGTGAATTTTTCTTTTGCTCTATGTTAACTTTGTGCAGTTGTACTCTTCTTCATCGTGTTGTTTTTGTTGTTTTTGTACTCACTTTATCATGTCCGGTAGGCGTTCCGGCACTTTGGGGTGGGTGTTTTTCTTCACATAGCTCGATGATAGCGCCTCGGTGCATGCCAGCATTAGCTCCGTGGATAACTCGACCGGATGTTGTGGTGATTTTTCTTCGGGTAACTGCAAAAACAAATACCGAAACAGACAACAAAAATAAATATATATACATAACTGTAATTGTAACGGTAACGGTAGTAAGCAAAAAGTGTCAAGGTACTCGAAAAAGACTTGTTGTTGTCATTGTTGTTGTTGTCATTGCTTGCACAATTGTTGCATGCTTTGCGGCGTTAGACGACATTTTTTATGTGAGTGTGTTGAGAATTAATTATAAAAAGGTAACTACAACAACAGCAATAATAACATCAAGCACTCACATCAATCAAAATGTTAATTGATGTTTTTTTCACGCGACACTCTTTATCTTTTTTATTTATTTCTCCTCTCTCTTTCTGCTCCGGCTTCTTCTTCTTTTTGATTACATGACAAGCGGCGTGCGCGCTGATCCATCAGCCAAAAAAGGCAAAGGCGATGAGAATATGTTGATGAAGTGACGGGGGGGGAGGGAGGAAGACGGCGACAGGCGACAAAGCACCGCAATAAGCACGAACAAAGGCAAACAACAGCAACAACCAATGAAAGTGCGACGAGCGAGGCGCTGTTAAAAATATCTATTTTTTTACAGAATTCAAAAGCGACCGACAACAACAACAACAACAACAACACAAACAACAATGGATAAGCAGAAGAGTGGATTTTTTACGCGTTTTCACGATTGATTTAACTGCACAGGCCACACACCACATATACACACACACAGACGCACACATACACATAAAACACTTATGTATGGCATATATAAAACAATAATAGGAAAACAGGAACAGGAAGAGTTCGCTACTGTCAAGCAGATACCCTGTAAATTCTACTGATCTAATTTGATTTAAAAATAAACAAAACAAATTAAGAAAAACTTTTGCTGAAAAAGAGGAATAGGCAGAAAACGCTAATTGACTAGCAGCTACCCTGTAAATTGCTCTATTGGAACTTGTGCATTTCAATTAGAAACACCTTTTTGACTTTTGCTGTACGAAAATCTTTCAGATTTAAAAACTCAACTCAATTCGTCGCTCTGATCAAGGATATGTATGTATCTATGAAGTCCAAGCTGGCTCCTTTCGCTTGTCACAAACACACGCATATAGTCAATGTACCCACTCTAAGCTGGCTCACGGGGTACAACCCATAAAATAGGCTCGCACGCAAAAACTTGACAAACAAATGCTGACAAATTGTCAAGCGGGCAAAAGGGAGAGGGAGAAGGACAAGACGGATAGCGGGTGGAGAGGGGTGCGACGAATTTATGGGCAAAGCGACAACGGCGACCAGTAAATAAAATTCAAATAAAAGCGCCACACTTTGCCACACACGAAACGAATAACAACAACACAAACAAAAACGGAAAGAAAAAACAAAAGCAAATGCGCCAAATAAAAGCGTCAAAGAAAATGGCCAATAAATAAACGAGCCAAATAAGAAAACAATAAAGTTTAAACCTGGCCAAAAGTTCGTGTGCGTTGAGCAACGCTCAAAAATGGAGTCGACTCTTGAATGCACTACAACAAAATCGATCTGGCCGACTGCCTGCAGCACAAAAATAGCCTCTAAATAGACAAACGACTAGATGGACATGGATATATTGATTCGACTACTTATGCTGAACAAGAATATATATATACTTAATGGAGTCAGAGACATCCCCTTCAAACTTACAATACTCTCTCTAAAACAATACAAAAAACTGAAGAGAGAAAAAAACTGCGCTGCCAAGTTTAAAGCGGCAATGCCAGAGGAGACCAGAAGACAAGAGGCAAGAGGCAAGAGGCAAGGAGCCCGGCAAAAGGTGGTAAAGGGGCAGAAGGCGTAAAAGTAACCGTTGCCAATTTTGGGCCGAAATGCGAAAGCGAGCCAATTTGAAAGCGCCTGACGGTGATCTGGGGGGAATAACGTTTTGGATGCGGCGCCAAATGGCGACAAGTTGACGACACTTTTATTGTGTGGCACTTGGCAACCAGGCTCACCTGGAAACTCTTGACGATGGCATCGAAGAGCGTCGCAATGGAATTGCCCAAAAGTGCGTGACGCGCGATCTGCGGACAAACGGAGCAAGCATTCCGATACAGCTGCACGGCCAGGGTGACGGATCTGCAAAGTGGGAATTGGAATTAGGAATTTCAATTAGATTATAAGCTAGTTAACCGTGGTGGCCAACTCACTTCTTTGAGATCTCTGTGTTGTTGGCGTCGTCCATGCCCTTGCTGATGACATGGCTGGCGAGGATGCCCAGCCCATCCATGCTGAGGAATGCCTGGAAGTCACAGGTCTGCGCCTTGGGTATCACACGCAACAGATTGCCCAGCGTCCGATCCAAGCCCTGAACACCGCCGCCTTTAATCACCAGATTCAGCAGCTTCGGCACGCTGCTGTCCCGCTTCAGATGTGCGGGAAGTGCATCCAGCGTGGACAAATAGTCGGCAGCACTGCGAGAGAGAGAGAGGGAGAGAGTGAAAAGGTGTAAGGAATTGGTAATATAGATATAGACTGATGATCCTTACACAAAAATTAAACAATAAACCCTGGGATTCGATTATTATCGATATTCGCCAAACTGTGACACTTATCGATCAAATGAAAACTTTAACTTGAGCTACATATGATAACTTATGATCCATGTTTGTAATCTTGAGATCTTATAGTTGCACACTCTTGCACAACTTCATTTCGTATCCTAAGCTCTTCTTAGTAGACCATACTTAACTTATAGATTAGGGGGCTACTCACCACTGGCTCATGCGTTGCTTGAGTTTCTTCATCTTCTTCTTGTAGCTGCGCGAGTGTTCGCGATTACCGGTGGCGCCACCGAGTTCGGACAGTGTTGAGGAGATATCGCAATCCTCGTTGGTGGTGCTGGTGGCATTGCCGCCATTGAGCAACTCATCCTCATCCTGATCGCCACGCGTCTCGTCCTGTTGCCGTTGACTGGGCATCGTTAGCTCCACGGCACGTTGTCGGATGTGCTCGATATTCTCCTCATGGCGCCGCGCGGACTCCAGCTGCTTCTGCAGGATTTTGCGCTGCAGCTCCTCGGTGGTCTGCTGCTTCTGTACCTGCAACGCCAGCAGACGTTCCTCGCGATCGCGCGCCTTTTCGCGGGCCAACGCCTGGCGTTGACGCTCCTTTTGCTCCTGCATCTTGCCGATGCGCTGCTCCTTCTCCAGCCGCGTCTCGTTCATCTTCTCCAGCTTGAGCAGTCGCTCCTTTTCCAACGCCTGACGCCGTCGCTCCACAGCCGCCTCCTTGGCTGCCTTCTCCTCAACGCGCTTCTGGCGCTCCTGCTCCAGCTCTTGGAGACGGCCCTCGGCATCCTTGACGGATTCCATGAGATCGAGTCGCTTATTCTGCGCCTCGATGTTCTTGATGAAATTGATCTCCTTCAGCTTCTTGTCCTCGTCGTGAGCCTTCTCGATGATCTGCCGCAAGTAAATTTCGCGATTTTCGGCGGCGCGTTGCAACCGTCCCTCCATCTTCAGGCGCTTGTCCTCGATGAGCTGCTTCTTGCAAGCCTTCACATCCTCGACGCGTATGAAAAGTTGCTGCAACTTCGCCGCCTTCTCCTGCTGCAGCAGGATGCGTTTCTGGTGAGCTCGCCCCTGCTTCGCTTGGTATTTCTTCAGCGTCTCCTGCAGCGAACGACGACGCGACGGCGATGATAGCTTCTGATGCAATTCCTGTGCGCGTCCCGGATGACGTGCCACATAGGCCTGAAGGGTGGCCAATGCCTCGGCACGTTCGTTCCACGACATGTCGGAGAGCAGCGCTTGATAGCGCAACTCCAGACTGGCATTCTCATCGTCGCTCATCGTCACAAAGACAACGGCATCGTCGACGAGTGTCTGATCCATGCTGTCATCATCGTGCTCCTCCAGCAGCACCTCCCCATCCGTCTCATCTGTCTCGGTGTCCACATCGATTTCGGTGCTTTCCAATTCGCGTATTTGACGCTCGAGAGATTCCTGCACCTCGACAAGGATGCGCTCATTACGCTCCTCTTCGACATCCTCGGCATTCTGCTCCTCGATCTCATCGCAGGCACTCAGCAAGGAGGCACTCGGCTTCACACAGCCATTGGGCAGCTTGCTGCGTGCAATGCTCTCGTAGAGCTCACCGATTGTCTTGGAGAACTCACAGTTTGTCTGAATCTTTATGTCAATCTTGTTGTGATCATCATTGTTAACTGCAAAAGAAGTGAAAGATTTGGATTTTATTTAAGTTCTAATATTAGGAAGGAACAATCTATACTTCAGTTACTTCTAGTACATATATATACCCTCTATATATAGATACCCTGTAATCTCTCACATACTTACACTCAACATTCTCATCCGTAGCTCCAGAGGAGCTGCTGCTGCTCTGCTCCTTTTGCTGCTTGCGCAGAGCATTCTTCTCGCTTCGCATGTACTCCTTGTGGAGCGAGGTCATCTTGAGTCCAGTGAGATCCGATTTCTGGCGCTTGATGACGGAGGTGCGCTCGTTCAACGCGGAGCTTGCCACATTGCTGCCAGCAGAGATGCAATTGCTGCTGCTGCGCATCAATGCAACTGGCGGCTTTGGCTTCTCCTTGCCCTTATCTTTGTCCCTGTTCTTATCCTTCTCCTTATCATTGTCTTTCTCTTTATCACTATCCTTTTCTTTGTCTTTGTCTTTATCGTTGATGTCCTTGTCTTTATCCTTGTCTTGCTTTGTCTTGATATGGGCAGCTGTGCGCTGTGCTGGAAATGAGTTGACCTTTGCCTTGGCATTCTTAATTTCTGGCCGGGATGCAGGATGCGCCATCATCTTGCCCGTTTTATTAGCAGCCTTTGTTTTAGTTTCAGCCGACTTTGAGGCGAGAGTTTTTGAGTTGCTGTTGCTGGCCTTATCCTTGTCGTCCCTTTGCTCATTGAGCAGCGCCAGTGTGGGCAGACTGGCATATCCTGTCGGCTGATTGAAACGATTCGACCAATGCATGCTCGGCCTGCGTCGATTCTTCACCGTCAGCCAGCCATCATTGTTATCCGACGACAGCTGTTTGGGCTCCGAGTGACGCTCGTCCAGCTTGAGGGTGCTCCTCGAGCTACTCAGCTGCTCGTTGCTAGCCTTCAGTGTCGATGTGGAGCTGGCGATGTCGTCGCGCGAACTGCGTCTAACTGTCCTGGGCAGGCTCACCCGCTTGCCAGCGGTCAGCATGGAGCTTGTGGTGCGTCTGGCCAACGGTTTGATTGCAACACTTGCTGCCGCAGCTGCCACAGCATTGCCATTCATATCCAGCATGGTGTGCGAACGTGCCGACAAGCGCGAGGCAACATTGCTGGGCGGACCATAGCATTCGGTTTTGCTCGTGGGACGTGGCGGAGGCGGCGCACGACGTGCCGCAAATGGTTTCACATTGACATTACTATTAATATTATTATTATTGTTGTTGTTGTTGTTGCTGCTGCGTCGCAAGCCATTTATGGGCGCTGTTCCCTTTGCCACAACTTTGCTGCTGGTCAGCTTAGCATGAGGCGCCGTCGCAGCTGCCGTTGTTGCTCCACCTGCTGCCGCTCCTCCTCCAGCTACTGCTGCTGCTCCCTGCTGCGCGGTGGCCTTTTGATTGGCGCCACGCGTTGCAACTGGTCGATTTAGTACACTGGAATATTTGAGTGGACTGTTTTGCATGCTGCCGCTGGCTGTGTTCAAGGCCGTTGCTGCCTTCTTCTCGGGCAGCGGGCCAATCTGCTTGAGCTGTGTGCTCGGCGGCGTTGCCTCCTTGTTGGCCTGGGTCGTCAGTAGCGCATTCTCCATGGCATCCAAGCTGGCAACAGTTAGCTGCAACGATGTTGGCTGCATCACAGCTGCAACAGTCTGCTCAGCAACTGCGGATTGTGCCTCACTTGCTGAACTGCCATCTACGAGTTGTGCTTGCTGCATGTCAGTTTTATTCTCCATTGGCGACTCCTCAGCTGCAACTGCAACTGCAGCTGCTGCAGCTTCTTCTGCCACATCTTTCTGGTTAGCTGCGAAAGGTGAACAAATATTAGTAGCTGCAATATATTACTATATGATATATATATACATATATCTGTCGCAACTGTAAAGCTCACCTGCCGCAGCTGCTGCTGCCTCCATTTCAGCTGCCTCCCGTTCAGCTGCCGCCCGTTCAGCTGCCTCCCGTTCAGCTGCCTCCATTTTGGCTGCCTCCCGCTCGG
Organism: Drosophila nigritarsus; assembly: GCA_035044305.1. Classification (NCBI taxonomy): domain Eukaryota; kingdom Metazoa; phylum Arthropoda; class Insecta; order Diptera; family Drosophilidae; genus Drosophila; species Drosophila nigritarsus. Next base: position 3,477,233 of record JAWNMF010000133.1, on the reverse strand, counting down.
CTGCCTCACGTCGCATCTTCTCGCGCACATCGGCCAACGTCAGATGCGGATCCTCGAGATCTGTCTGTGAGTATTGTGTGCTCAGCTGCACAAATGGCTTCTCCTCTGCTGCTGCTCCTAATCCTGCTCCAGATGTTGTTGTCGTTCCCTGCGGCGGTGCATCCTGTGCATCCGAGTTGGGTGAGCCACGTGTTGTGCCCCGCTTATGTGCCGCAAACAGTTCACGCACATTGACACGCATCGCACCACGTGGCAGCTGCTCGTACGCGCGCAACAGTTTCTTGGGCGTCACCCGGCCATCGCAGCACGGCGATGTCTTGCCCGAGCTGCAGGGAAAGAGGGCGGGACTCGATTTGCCCGAGGCAGTGGGACTGCAGAGACTCTTGGTGCGCACACGCGGTGTGGGATTACTTTTGCGCACTTCCCAGGCCAGGCTCTGGGGACGCTGTTGCAGCGGTCGCGACTCGTAATCCCAGCTGACCTTGAACCACTCGCTGAGCGCCTTAAAATCACGCACATAATTCTCCAGCACCAGGATAGCTTCCTGGCAACTGGATATATTCTCATAGCACTCCACGGTCTGATAGATCTCGTTCACCGCTCGCTGCAGATTGCCAAAGAGCAGGGCCCAGTAGCGTGCCTGCAGCTCCGACTTCTTGTCCCGTCCCGTGGAGGCGCTGCGGACACGTGGTCCACTATTGGAGCCAGCTGCGCTGCTGCTGTTGCTGTTATTGTTGTTGTTGCTGCTATTGTTTGTCTGCTTGGAGCGGAGCATTAGAGTTGTGGGCGATTGAGGGCAGTGTTTGGTGGGCGTCTGTAAGCCATTCGGTGACTTCGGCGGCGCCACTGGCGGCTTGCGGCATGTGGGCGTCGTCGAATAGCCTAAAAATGAGCACATATTAGTCATTTATAGAATGAGGTGACTAACAGATACTTTATTTTAAATTAAATTAAATTAATCAATATAGGATACGAGATAAATGAATATTTCAATTTAAATGAAAAGAATTAAAGAAATATTTTTAACATTTCTACATTTCCATTGTTCCTATGGCAGCTATATTTATATATACACATACATATATTAAAGTTCAGGGAATATATAATATAAACAATAAATCTTTGTTAAGCAAGTGATTCAGCTCCTAAGCTATAGCTATAACTTCTGCCTGATCTAGGAACCGATCCGTAATACAAAAGGATAGCTTTTAAGCTGTAGAACAAATTCTCAGGTTCTCTTCGGCTGATCAGTAATATATAAGTATATACTATTGTGGCTAATCAACAACTTCCTCACTTCCTGACACAATGCACGACAAAATAGGAATACCCTTTAAAAGTGTGCACAAAATAAACCGCACACGAAAACTGAAGTCGCAATAAAAACAATAAAATGTATTTGGTGTTTTTTTTTTAATATTTTTTTTTTTAACTTACAATCGCCATTGGCTAGAACGTCTTTGGCTGCTGCTGTTGCTCCGCTCGCGCTTGTCTCATCGCAAAACTGGTAGACGAGCAAATTTTTCGCCTCGCGCCCCTCGCGACTCAGCACCTCTCGCATCTCCATCGTTGCTGCCTCGTTGTTTGTTTTTGTTTTTGCTATTGTTCGTTGTCTCTATCTCTGTCGCTCAATCGCTGTCGCTGCCCACGCCAACGTCGACGTCGCAACGCAGCTGTTCACGCACCTTTTATTTAGAACGTATTTCGACTGATGAATTGTGTTAATGGGCACAGCTGCTGTTGCTGCATGCACAAAACTATAACTTTTTGTTAAATTTTAATTGACTGCTTTGCAATTTAATGCACTTCTCTGTGTGTTTGTTTCTTTTTTTTTCTATTGTCTTTTAACGGCTGCTGCTGTTGCTCTTGTTGTTGCCGTTGTGTCTGCTGTCGAAAATTTTGCAATGGCAGCTAGCAACATTTTTGAGTAATGAGCACGCTTCACTCACTTTTTGAACTAGACACACAGGCTGCTCAGCTGAGAGTTTTCGAATGCAATTTGTTGGCAGTTGTTTGTATTGCTGTTACGTGCAGGTGTTTTAATTAGAGAACTAAAAATAATTCTAAATCGCACCAGGAACAGGAATTGCATGCCAGCCAATCAGCTGTTCTACTGCCCGTCTGTCAATCGAACAGTGTGTACACACTCTGAACTGGTACTGCACATCGATTCCAACTTTTGTTAATCGATGTATCCCACATCGTATTTATCGCATACTTCGACAGCTTATCGCTAGATACAAATATCGTTATGACGCTTGAGCGATATGTCCATCATATGAAAAATTCCTTTAGTTGCTATATTTAGTATATTGAAATTACTTTAATTTTATATAATGAATCTTATCACTTTCAATAAGTTCTGCTCTCTTGTTTGCCAAATATTCCAACTGAATTGAGTGTTTCACAATGACACACAATGCACCGATAGTTTGTAGTTCGGACATCACTAATTCGCATTCCGTCACAAACAGTGTGTGCAAAGAAGAAGACAGGCACGCACGGACCGTGATTGCGGAGTTTTTGTTTTTGCATTCTTAGAAAAAAAAGAAAATTGTTCGATTTTTATCTTATTTAATTAGCAATTTGTGCAATTGCTCTAAACAAATATTCCGTCTATTGTGCAACGAAAAATACGTAGTAATTATATATAACAGCAACAAACAATTAATTGAAATGAAAGTGGAAATCGTGTGATGTCATGTCGACAACGACGACGACGCCAGCAGCAGCAGAAGCGACGTCGACCGTTCTTGTGAATTGAAACTTCCTCTGTTCTCTCCCTCTCTCTCTCGACCCCGTCCCCCGCGCCGCTTTGTTTTGTGCCTGCCGCCTTCTGTTTACTGCAATTGCGGAGATCCTGCCAAAAAGTGAGACAAGTGACTAATAAAAAACAATTCCAATTTTCATTCCACCAAAAACTCCAACAAATGTGCCCGTGAATAACAGCACATAAGAGAAAAGGTGAAACCAGCCAAACACACACGCACACGCACGCACCACTTTTGACCGTGTGTCTGTGTGTGGAGTGAGTTTTGTTTTTGCGGAAGCAGTCAGAAAAAAATCATAAAAAGCAACCTCGTTTTTTGATTGATTTCCCTCCAAAAGAAAAGAAGAAAGAAAACATTAATTGACGACAATTCCGCCCAGAAGCAACAGGAGCAGCTGCTGTACTTTGCCACGCCTACTCGACACCGTGGTACCGTCCTAAAAGCTCCGCACACACACACACACACTTACATACCCCTCCCCACTCCCTTCCACCTGCCCCCAAACACACACACCCATCATGGCAGACACACAGACAGTTGTTGGGGATCTGCGCATGGAAGTGGAGCGTCTGACACGCGAACTCGATCAGGTGACGAGCGCCAGCGCCCAATCCGCTGAATACGGTCTCTCGCTACTGGAGGAGAAGTCGGCACTGCAGCAGAAGTGCGAAGAGCTCGAGACACTCTACGACAACACACGACACGAACTGGACATCACGCAGGAGGTAAGCAAACAACAAAGAGAAAAACAAACAAACAAATAAATGAACAGCCCAATAAAAACAGCTAAACCGATCAACAGCTGTGTTCTTTGGCCTCTGTTGGCCATTTTCAAGCCAATTGCCGTTTATCTATCCACACTCACACACACATACACTTCTATATATATACACACTCACTCAAACACGCACAGAAAACTTCTAGCTAGACCATAAAGTTTTGCAATCGTTTTCCAATTTGTCTTGTTGGCAGCAAACACAGTGCAACCTCAATAAAGAGTCGAGTATGCATGTGACTCGATTTAAATGCAGTAAATTTCATTGATCTGCTTTATGCTCATCTGAATGAGTTACAAATTGATTAGATGCAAAACATAAAATAGACTTTATTATATATATATAGTGTGAATCGTATATATTTATTTAAAATCTGCTTTTAAAATTAAATTTACTTATCGAGTGCTCTCTGTATTTGCTCAATGGATAACTACTGACTCCTCTCCTCTCTGTCTCCGACTACGTCTCTCCTCTCCTCTCTGTCTCCGACTACGTCTCTCCTCTCCTCTCTGTCTCCGACTACGTCTCTCCTCTCCTCTCTGTCTCCGACTTCGTCTCTCCTCTCCTCTCTGGCTGCCTCTTTCTCTCTATGTCCGGCTCTGATAATCACGAATGATTCAATCGTTTCGTTTGCTCTGCTCTGGGCACAAGTTCTTTTCGCTCGTTACTATTTAAACTGGGCTTTTGCGGTATTTGGCGCCGCCTCAGTGACTCTTTTTCTCTCTCTCTCTCTCTCTCTCTCTCTCTCTGTTGCCCCCCATTTGGCTCTGATCACGGTCAATTTGGTTTGCGCTTTATCATCATATGTTTGCTTTGTTATTGTTGTTGTTTTTGCTGCTGCAGTTTTTATTACAACTTGGCCAATATGCTGTGCACTTTTTTTCCTCGCTTTTCACCATTCCATTTTGCACCTATGAATGTGTTTTGGGCATAGCCGCGGCTGTTGCCAACTGTCCGACTGGCAATTAGCCATGGCAATTGTTTCGGCATTTCCGCTGGAATTTCAACGTGCAATGCGTCAAAGCCCAGCAACAAAGTTTGTCCTTCAATCCGTCGGGTGTAGGGGTGAGGTTAGTTAGTATAAATAACTTTTGCCTGTCGGCTCATTATCATTTTCTTCTTTTTTTCACCACTTTCCTTTGGCCTGCGGCTTTAATTACTCCACTTCGTTGCCAAAACAAAGAATCGATTGTTGGAATCGCAACTGGAAATGGGTGAACCGGCAAGTGTGTAGGGCGAGGGGTGAAAGGTGTTTTCATCACTCGTTGATCTGTAGTTGGGCTTGGGAATTAATTTATAATTGTGGAAGGGGTTTAATATAGAGAGTGATTTAGAAAACATTTTTAACTGTAAAAATCGTATTTAGATTTTGTTGTGGGCTTATGGGGACCATTGCCTATATGTATATATGTATTCGAAAAAGTTGAAAAAGCTTCACACAAACTTTTAATTAACAGCTTTGAAATTAGTTTCCCCATAAGTTTGTCAAACTAAACCAACTAATTTTGTCCGGATATGGATGGCATTATTATGCAAACTTTTCATTCAGTTTACAACTATATAAAATTGTTGGATCAGCTATAATGCCGACATACTCGTTTCTCACACGTTTCTCCAGTATTTGTGAAGGTAATTCAATTTAGTGTTGGCTCCCCTTGCCCCCCTTTCCGACAGTTGATTAATTGGCCGACAGGTGGCGCCCACCTGCCCATTAGTCCACTTGCCTGATAGTTTCCAGCTTGTTAGCTTTGAACTCAACTGAACTTTTATGAGAGCGCCGCCAGCAAAACACAACCCACTCACACACACACACACACACAAGCGACACTATCTCATTCACACACACGCACCCAAACACACACACTCACAGATTAATGCATGCTTAAAATTAAAATTCAGAGCGGAAAAAAAATAATTTGCTGCGGGCATTTTTGTTGCTGCCTGCGTGCTATTTGTGCTGGTTGATGGGGAAGGGTGGAAGAAAAAGAAGAGGAGGAGGAGGAGGAGGAAGTGGTGGTGGTTATTCTACAGAATGGGCGACATATTTCCACTTGCACTTGTAATCAAGATATCAGCCTTTGGGCGCGACAACCTGCAATGCCATAAATCACAGTCGGATGGGGGGGCCGCGACGAGGAAGAAGTTTGTCAGTTTGTTTTGGGTGGTTGAACGAAATTAGCCGGGCCAAAATGAATCGAATATTCTGCAAAAAATGAAGCCGGCAGCGCAAATTTTTCCAATTAAAAGGCTAACAAAATGAATGAAAATTTGAACAGAATGCAATCGATACAAGAACCAAAATTTAAAGCAAATATTTGCAAAACGTTGACGTTGGACAATTTATTTAGTTGGCCAAAAGTGGTTGTAACGAGGCGTGGTCCCTACACATGTCGTTTCGGACACTTTGTGTAACTGTGGCAATTAAGAGGGAGTGGCGAAGAGCAGGCAGCTACTCTAAAAACAACAACAACAGCCAACAACAGGCAAAGCATTCTCTATTTATAGATATATATATATATATATATATACTCGTGTGTGTTTGTGGCCATACTTTATGGCTCGCATGTACGTTGAGGCAAGGACACTGCGCTTGGGGACATGCAGTCAGAGAGTCGTCCTGTGCTGTCCTTTGTCCTCTGTCCCGCTGCGGTTCTGTGAGTTGTTAACTCGCTTCCTTTTGCTGCCTGACGCCCAGGACAAAAGCCAAAAAGTTTTTAATACAAACTTGAATAATTAATGCCATTATTTGCACGACAAACTCCAAAACAAAAAGTGCTTATGAGGGGCAGCGGTGGCATGTGGGGGGGGGGGGGGTTCACCTGCGGCATAGTTATGCAAATTGAAGTATTTTGAAGTGAGTGAAAATAATGTGTTTGTGGCAGAAAGTTCGCCAGAAGATCGAAATGACTTAGACGGATTTCAAATGGTACATAATGTTCAAAAACAGGCTGGTTCCGGTTCCGGTTCAAATTCTAGAAGACAAAAAGGACTTCCTGAACTATGAACTTGCATAAAAATAAACTGATTTCTAATGCCAAGATCATGCTTGTCATAGTTCCAACTCTAAATGGTTTCTATATCGAAAAATGTATGCAAATACTTCATAGCTTTGTCAAATATCCAAAGTTTTACACAAATTATAAAATAGTTTCAAGTTTAAACAGACTTGTGATTAGCGAAAATTATGAAAGAACATATGAAAGAGGAGGTCCATAAAATACTTTGGGATCCACAATAGTACAAATCCGCAACTAAATTTGAGCAGCAAAAAAAACTCAGCTTAACTAACGCCAACAAAAAATCCACTCTTGGCATAATCCGTGCACAAATTCAGTTGGCAAACCGTGCAGCCAAAAGCCGTTTAACGAATCCTTGCCAGACACTTGCAGTAATAACAACAGCAACATCAAAGCGACAACTAAACAGGACACAGCAGCATACGACGAGGGTGGTTGGGGGGGGGAGTGCAGGAGGAGGAGGAGGAGAACAGATAAAAAAAGAAATCCCGACGAAGAAATTATAATGATTTGACGCTGATGTTCTGTTCTGTTGGCGCAAATTGCAATTCTACGGCAATCAAATCCGGCAGCAGCAGCACCAACAACAACAACAAGGACAACAGACAATTGGGAGCTGCAACTGAGGATGGGAGGAGGAGGTGGTGTCTGTGCTGGGTTGGCTGTCAAGTTGGGGTTAAGGGTGGCTGGGCCGAAGGGGTTAAATGCAGCGCTTGAGCGCTGACAAAACATGTTTCCGACATTGTTGCGAGCGCAGTTGTCATTATACCCCTTAAAAAAATGTTTATAAAAGGGGAGGGAGACGAGTGTGGAAACAGGTGCAACCATTTCCTAAATTCCCGATATATATATTCCCTATGCTGCATCTGTTTCAATGATCTCAAAGATTGTAGGAGCTTAAAACTTCAAATTGGGAATTTAGATTCATGTTTACCAAATGTATCTATTTATTATATACTACAGGCTATATTTTGCAACATTCTCATTTTTATATATATATCATAACTAAACAAGAAGAAGACTAAAAGTGTTGTAAGTTCTAAAGCTGTGTGCAGAAGCTGCTTGCAACTTCAGGCAGCAAGAGCAAGGTTTATGTCGTGGGTATCTTTTAGGCCAGTCTCATTGCGACTGCATAACTGTGGTTGCCTCTTCACTGGCTTTCGTGGCTGCAAGGGAAATGAGCAGGAAAAATGTTGCAAGTGTGGCAGTCACCGCCAAAGCACCCAGCAATGTAAAATGTAAAAGCTGTCAAATGAGTCAGTGTAGCTGTGGAGGCGTCACACTGATGAGCAGATCGCTCGCAGCTGCTGAGGATGCGGCAGCACGACAAACACTTGCAACATTCCATTCATTTTCTTCTTCCTTTTTTTTTTGGGGGGGGGGGTGTATGCCGGCCATGGCCGTAAGGGCCATGCAATTTATTTGTAGCAAACATATTTGGACCCTGATTGGCTTCCGACTCGGCTCGCAGACGCTTTTTATGACCCTATTGCTGCTGCCCTTTGTGCATCCCGGTTGGAGTGTTGCCAACGACAAGACAAACTTGCAACAACACATCTGCTGCCCCAGTTTATATGCAAATGGATGTTGCAACGCCTTCCAGTTGGACAACAGATGATTACGACTCTGCTGATTGGCTGTTAAGTGCAAATGATTTTTACTGCTGCAAACGACAGTTACAGTTATCCTTGCTGCATCGATGCGACAGTTATCCTTGCTTGCAACCAAGAATTTACATTTCCTGCATTCCCACATTCCCGCAATTCCACAATTCGCAATATCCATTTTGCCTGGAGCATAATAGGGGCATTACAACTTAGAGATTGAGTTTATAACGGAATTTTTGCAGGTTTTTCCTTTCTGGTATACGGTTCCGTTTTGGAATCTTAACTTTGTGATTCGGCAAGAATAATATCGGTTCCGATGACTGGTTCTTTTAGTCAATAACAAGGTGAATTTCCGGTTCTAGTTCCGAGTTTTGATTGCTTAAATTGCAGTTCAATTAGTATCTATTTCAAAGTTATCTATAAATAAATATTTGGCAGAGATTAGCTGAGTAACAGTGATGCTCATTTAGCCTTATTTCGCGGCTGGCCAAGCAACGCTGTTGCTTGGGAATTTATAACTTTATCTGATTAGTTTCAAAGTCTTATCTTATTATTTTTCAGATAGCTTCAAGAATCTTTCTCTTATTCTACACATTAACAGTTAAATCTGATCTCAAATCTAAACAAAGAGCATTTCCAATTCGACTTGCAATGAAGAATTCGTTTTTAGCAGTTTTTTGACTGCCTTCCATTTAGTTGGGAGCGTAATTTGTGTTGCTTGGTTTTGCTTTGTTTTTGTTTTTGTATTTTTTCATGCTCTTGTGAAATATTATACACACATTTTATTCCACTCGTCGTCGCATATATATATATATATATATATTGTTTTTTTTGCTTATTTTTATTTTGGCGACATTTCAAATTCAGAGAGTGTCAAACGCGTGCATTGACATGGAGGCCACAAGTGCGTCCGCATGGAAATGGGTCCATGGTGTAACCGTGTGTGTTAATGCGAATGTGTTTTGTATAGGTGTGTGTGCGTGTGTGTGTGTGTGTTTTAAATGTGTGTTTTAAGAAATTACACGACACAGCCTACAACAAAACATTAGCATTTGTTCTTGTTTGTTTTGCATTTTCACTGTTGCCTGCCACTGATTGTCATTTCCAGAATGACGGGTGTGGGTGTGCGGGGGGAATGATGATTTCTATACCCTGTGCTCATGTTGTTGTATAGGCTGCTTCTTTTGTGTACCAGGTCGTAATTCCATAGCTAACCATAGAAGTGGAAGGAAGGAAGCCTGTTAATATTGAAGAAGAAGAAGTGTGCTTGGCAAACAGGAATCGAATCGGTTTCTGATCTTCTTTTAGGAGTGTCTGCAACCTTTTTATTTCCACTGGTTAGCGCATCTTTGCTTTAACCTGAAAGATTCAGTTTCAGTTTAGTTAGTTTTTACTTTCTGTTTACAATTGCATTTTTGGTTTAGTTAGTTTTATTCAAGGGGTATCTGTTAGTCCATCACTTGTGCATTGTGTCCACTCTTCACTTGTTGGTGTTGCTGCTGATGCGGTCGTCATTGTCGCCTGTCGCTTGTCGCCCCCTAAGCAACCCCAAACAATCAAAACTGCTCGGTCATTCATGGCATACTTTATCAAAACGCGAGGGTGTTGCGCAACCTTTGGGAGAGGAGTGGTTGGCGGGGAAGGGGTGGTTTAGAGAGTGAGGGTTAGGAAATTATTATGAGTTGCCGTTGCACGTTGCACACGTTTGGCTCCCTAAGCTGCTCCAAAAATTTTGAAATGCTACCTGGTCGGTAATAATGTGGGCAATCTGCTCTATTTTTAGTTGCCGGCAAAAAGTGTGAAGAGCGGGCAGTGGGAACGGGGGGAGAGGGGGAGCACATCGCAACCGAGGCAGCTGTTGCCATGTCAATGCGGGCCAGAACCGGTCTGCGTTTGTGCCTGGGCCCCTGGGCAGCTTCGTTTAGGCCATTTAAATTGCTGCTGCCTCACAGATCCAACCGCAAACCGCGCGATGGTCGGAGGGGGATGGGGGCATGCATCAGACAGCCGCATAGCAAACACACCTAAAATGTTTTGTCTGGTCGGCAACGGTTGATAGTCGTCCTGCTGGTGCTGGTGATGGTGCTCCTGTTGTCTGCCATTGAGTGTGTTAATATTTGCCCGACTTAATTAAAAATCTTTTCTAATTTGCATAAAGTTCATGTCCTGGTGTCATTTATTGCGGTTTTGTCATTCTGCCATTCAGTGTCACCTAGGTGGCGCCACTGCGTATTTTTGCTGTGATTTGGGTAACAGCGACAGATGTGGTGGAGTATGGAATTTGGGCAAATTCTGATATTTTAATCTGGCTTTAAGATTATGCTTAGAAACCGTATTGTAAACTTCTTTGGAAAGTTTGCTCCTGTCTAACTTATTCAGAATTTAGTAAGGCATCTTCAAGTTCAACTTGGCTTTAAATATTATGTTGCAAACTTAAAGCGCACTTAAAACTACAGCGCTATAAAAAGTACATCTATGTATGCGTAGATGGCGCCACAAAACTTACCCCTTTAAAAACAAAAAGTTGAGAAAACATCGTAACAATATTTGTTGGCATTGAGTAGTAGCTCGAATTTCATTTAAACAACCTCCGTCCCAACTTGTTGTGTACATATTCATTCTTTTGTTTGTTTTTTGATCCCGCACCCAAAATTCCCGTTGACACTTTTCTTCTATATGAAAATATGTATGTATAGATGTGTGTACATGCATGTATGTATATAAATAGCCTAGATGGCGCCACTGCACTCGCCTGGTTGAATGTGACGGCAATAGAGGTCTCAAATTTCCAAGCCAACTCGGCCTTTTGTATTGCTCGTCTCCCCCTCAACCTGCTTTTGCGTGCCGGCTTTCATTCCATTCCACACTAATTAACGAAATGCACTTGCCTCAGTTCCCCCCCCCCACCCCCCCACCGAGGAACGCTTTCAAATTGAAATTACTGGCAGACGAAAGAAAGAAAAGAAAAGCGTTGACGTCGCCCACAGCCATTGACAATAATTATGGTGGGCAACGAAACAAACAAAAAAGAATGAAAAATCGAGCAAAAAGGTAAAGTAGCCGAAAGGGTCTGCAGACGAGTTTCAGGCTATATTTATTTTTCCATTTTATCGCATTGTTTTTATCACTAAAGAAAATATTACCGCCGGGCTAATTGGAGCGGCAATTAAGCGCGTACTGTACTGCAAAACTAACTGGCAACAGTAATCCTAATCCACTAAATGTGCCAGCAGCTTTTGGTGTGTGGTGTGGTGTGGTCATTCCTCTCCTCTCCTCTCAAACACTCATGAATGTGCACTGAATTGCGCTGTGTGTCAAGCACGTACTTCAAATGGCCCATACAAAAAACTAACGACTGCTGCCCGGCAAGATTTCAATTAAAGTCCACACACAAACGTGATTACAGTCGGTGTGCACTGGGGTGTTGGGGTAGCAACAGCAACAACGGCAGCAACAGCAACAGCAGAAGCCACGCCCAGTTGCCCAGGTCGTCCTGACCATATGGACACGTCGCATGCCTTCAATCAGCGGCTTTTATGGCTGCACACAGCCAGGCTCCAGAGGCTTGGCCTTCTCGCATTCTTTATGCCCACATAGTTTATACACTGTAAACAAAATGTATGCGGATTGAAAGCTCGGATTATATAAACAGCTGAATGAATTCAATAAATACACTTTAAAAATACTTTTATTAGGCAATTTCAAAACATTTACAAAAACAACGAAAACTTTATTTTTCATTTTACAAAATGATTTCTGCAATTTTTATAAAATACCTTCAATTTTCTCACGTCTCTTTTGAAACTAATTTAAATGACATTTTTTACAATATTTTCTCTCAGTGCTGCCGGGCACTGATAGATGATAAATGTATATTTACCTGAAGCTATGTCGTCCTGGGCGTGTCCTGTGCCTATTAAGCGTCTATGACGCATTTTGCAACACTGTCGCAGCGCAATTAAGTAACAACAGAAAATCCAATAAACTCAACTTATGGGATGCATTCGCTCCTCCTCGTCCTGCTCCACGGGGAGATCTGCAATAAAAGGCAGAAGAAGAGAAAAAATGAAAAGATATCTGCGCCATTTAATGAAAAATGTAACAAAGTGAAACGAGGGGCGTCTCGTCAGCAGCAGCAGCATCAGCAACAAGCAAAGCTCCCCAGTGACTGACGCCCCACATAGGCCGCTCCTCCTACTCCTCCATGTGCTCCCCTCCCATGCTCATCATACACAACTTACACATGCAAATGACTGCAATAAAAATGGCTGGCTGGCAACTTTTGTGATTGCGATGCTCTGCAACATTTGGGGGCAGTCAGAGTGGGTATATTATACTTATTAAACGCAAATGGTTTTTCAGTAGTTTTTTTTGTAAAGAATTTTGCATGAATCCCAGCCACAAAGCTATGATTAAAAAGAAAATCGGTTCAATTTTAATAAGCTTATCGCAGTGGCAAGCTTTCAAGCCTTCAACAACACTCTGCTGATTTCTTATAACCTTAACCTTATCACACCTTCTAATAATCTGTGTTTATTTGCAGGCTCTCACCAAATTCCAAACGTCACAAAAGGTCACCAATAAGACGGGCATCGAACAGGAGGAGACGCTGCTCAATGAGTCTGCCGCACGTGAAACATCGCTCAATCTGCAAATACTCGAACTGGAGAATGAAGCGAAGCAGCTGCGACATGAGCTGGAGCGTGTGCGCAACGAACGGGATCGCATGCTGCAGGAGAACTCGGACATTGGACGCGACAAGAGCGACAATGAGGCGGACCGGCTGCGTCTCAAATCCGAGCTAAAGGATTTGAAATTTCGCGAGACACGCATGCTCAGCGAATACTCCGAACTGGAGGAGGAGAACATATCGTTGCAGAAGCAGGTCTCCAGCCTGAGAAGCTCGCAGGTGAGTTCATAAGGCGCCCAAAAGTTAACTCTTGATAAATACTTTTGTTCAATAGGTGGAGTTTGAGGGTGCCAAACATGAGATTCGACGCCTCACCGAGGAGGTGGAGCTGCTAAATCAGCAGGTCGATGAGCTGGCGAATCTCAAGAAGATTGCTGAAAAGCAAATGGAGGAGGCGCTCGAGGCACTGCAGGTAAAACAAGAAGGAACCAAGGGAGAAGATCAAATATCCTTCTAGATATGTAGCTGATAAAGATTTTGAGCATCTCTTATCACTCTCTGTTTCCATTTTTCCCTCAGGGCGAGCGTGAGGCGAAATATGCGCTGAAAAAGGAGCTGGATGGTCACCTGAATCGCGAGTCCATGTATCACATTAGCAATTTGGCCTACAGCATACGCAGCAATATGGAGGATAATGCCAGCAATAATTCCGATGGCGAAGAGGAGAATTTGGCACTGAAACGTCTCGAGGCGGATTTGAGCACAGAACTCAAATCGCCCGATGGCACCAAATGTGATCTCTTCTCCGAGATACATTTGAACGAGCTAAAGAAACTGGAAAAGCAGCTGGAATCGATGGAGAATGAGAAATCGCATTTGACGACCAATTTGCGTGAGGCGCAAGGCAGTCTGGACAAGTCACAAAATGAGCTGCAAAACTTTATGTCACGACTCGCACTGCTGGCCGCCCATGTCGATGCCCTTGTGCAGCTCAAGAAACAGATTGATGTCAAGGATCAGACGAGCGGCGGCGTTGGCGGTGGCAAGGATAAGGATGAACAGTTGCAGCAACAGTTGCGTACAATTATCACACAATATGCCAATTGGTTTACGCTTTCCGCCAAGGAGATTGACGGCCTGAAGACTGACATTGCCGAGCTGCAGAAGGGTCTCAACTATACGGACGCCACCACCACTCTCCGCAACGAGGTGACCAATCTGAAGAACAAGCTCCTCTCCACCGAACAAAAGTCACTGGATCTGCAGAGCGATGTCCAAACGCTGACGCACATCTCCCAGAATGCTGGTCAGAGTTTGGGCTCCGCACGCAGCACCCTGGTCGCGCTCAGCGATGATCTGGCGCAGCTGTATCATCTGGTCTGCACTGTGAATGGCGAGACGCCATCGCGTGTCCTGCTCGATCACAAGAGCGACGATATGAGGTGCGTTCCCTGCTACTGTTTCCATCTTAAATCCATTTTCTAACTGACGTCATTTCTCCCTCCCATCCAGCTTTGAGAACGATTCGTTGACTGCCATCCAATCGCAGTTTAAATCGGATGTTTTCACAGCACGCCCGCAAATTGTTGAGGATTTGCAGGGCTTGGCGGATTCGGTGGAGATTAAGAAGTATGTCGACACCGTCAGCGATCAGATCAAGCATTTGAAAACGGCCGTGGAGCACACAATCGATCTCAACAAGCACAAAGTGCGCGCCGAGGGAGGTGAATGTGAGTACACCAGCGGGAAAGTGGAAAACTTTGTTTACAACTTGCTCCTCTTTTACTTTGCAGCCGTGGAGAAGGGCAACACCGAGGAGGTGGAGGAGCTGCAGGAGCAAATTGTCAAGCTCAAGAGTCTGCTGTCCGTGAAGCGCGAGCAAATTATCACGCTGCGCAATGTGCTTAAGTCAAACAAACAAACCGCCGAGGTGGCACTCACCAATCTCAAGTCCAAATACGAGAACGAGAAGATCATTGTCAGCGACACCATGTCCAAGCTGCGCAACGAGCTCCGACTGCTCAAAGAGGATGCAGCCACCTTCTCCAGTGAGTGAATCAATATATCTATAAATACTCCAACTAATATACTTATTTCTCACTACAGGTCTGCGCGCCATGTTCGCTGCACGCTGCGAGGAGTACGTTACCCAGGTGGATGATCTGAATCGCCAGCTGGAGGCTGCCGAGGAGGAGAAGAAAACGCTCAATCAGCTGCTGCGCTTGGCTGTCCAACAAAAGCTGGCGCTCACCCAACGTTTGGAGGAAATGGAAATGGATCGGTGGGTGCACTTGGGTCGCTAATCTTAGCCAGAGAGCTCAAAACACACAGAATCACAGAATCCCATCAAATCAAAAAACAAGTCTTTAGTTGTCCTTTGTATAAAATGTCCCCCAACCCGACAAAATCAGCACACTTGGTAAGCATTTTGCACTGCGGCAAACCTTTGTTGCATGTTGCGCCTCGCCCCGCTAACCTGCTGCTGTTGCTGCTGCTGAAAAAAACGCTTGGAGTTGACTAAATGAGAAGTTGAAGCAGTTTATGACATTAACTGCTTCAACTTCTCATTTTAATAAATATATAAAGAAAAGAAAATATATATATATATATATATATATATATATAGCACAAGTTACAGAATTACAAAGATATAGTTGTCTGATATTAATAGGAATTCGTTTAAATAAAAAGAAACTTTTTTTAATTATCAAGTTTCGTCAAAGGAAAATAGTTTTATACAGCTAAGGTATTGGCCAATTGTTCCGATGACAGCTGATTATATAGTGACTTATCGACTGTCTACAATTCTGATTTAATTCAAGTTTCATACAGCTAAAATCTTGGTAATCTTTTTTCTTTTAATTGAGTATATATATTCAAAATAATGATACCGTTAGCAATGCTATAGTTTTTTTTTTGCTAACCATAAAAGTGAATGTATTTACCCCTTGTAACTGCTTACAACTAACTCATGCCACACTTGTTGTTTAATATGGCGGCACTATTAACGCATGACTAATCGGTTGCTTCCTCTCTTCTGCCACAGCGAGATGCGTCATGTGCGCCGTCCAATGCCACCGCAACGCGGCACCAGCGGCAAGTCGTCGTTCAGCACCCGTCCCTCGAGCAGAAATCCGGCGAGCAGCAATGCGAATCCCTTCTAACATAAGATCAGCGTGCAGCGTAAGCTTTTGGCTTTGGTTTATACTTTGCTTAAGTTATAAATTCGTTTGGAGGAGCCTTGTTGTGGATAACCCGAAGAACAAGAACAGTCGCAGCCAGCACCACCTCCCCTCTATCTACTCCGGACACACAACCACACACACTCACACTGAATGAGAGAGAGCGAGATCGAGATCGAGATCGGGAATACAGTAAATGTATTTGGGGAACGATGCTATAGCTACGATCTATCCTATTATTAATGATAAACGATTTGTATCTGTTTCTATATATTTGTATTTATTGAGAGTTTAGTTAGACGAAAGTTTTGTGTTAGGCGCAATTAGACGCAATACGAACAGTTATTAACGGTTAGTTACTTAAACGTCCAATTAATTTAATTAACAATTTGAGAGAGAATGGCAAACACAAACGCAACTCTAATTCTAACATAAATAATTGTATTTTTCTAAACAAACAAACTACAAAAAACAATTTGCAACGTTTCAGTTTGATTTAAGTTGAGTTTTGTTAACTTTCGCGTTGATTGTTTGATTTTTGTTATCAACGCTGTGCGCAAGCGAAACTGATAAAGAAAAAAACAAAAACTAAAACGATATACAACATTTTGATAAGATGAACACACAAAAGATGCAACAGGCATATTGGCAAATTGGAATGTATTTATATATATAACATGAGTATTTTCACAAATGGGCAGCTGAAGGCCAAAAACTAGAGCAGCTAAAGCCGAACCCAAATAAAATGTAAATTATACATAAATGATATATACATACATATATATATGCATTTATATATATATATATATGGAAAGCAACTATTGTACTATGTGTAGCAATGGGCTGCGTCTTTAAGACGGATTATTTTTTGTATTTACTGTCGCCGCCTTTAATTGAAATTGTAGTAAATTAATTATTATTTGTTTTGCAATCACAAAAGAAAACTTAGTTTTTTTGGTTTGCAACAATTCGCATCTAATTTAATTAATAAAAATTAAAAAAAAAATAAAACAACAACAAAAGTAAACAGCTCTCACTAAGAAAACGATTTTATCAAGAATTGTTTTCAATATTTATTTATGCAGCTTGTTGCACAAATGCTGGCCTGGCATATATGATTGCAACAAGCTGGTTATTTGATACACAGCCTTTAAAATGGCATACTCTATTATGACTAGCGAGCAGCTTAACCAACATAAAATAGCAAACAAAGCGTTAAAGTTTAAACTAATATTATTATTATCTTATCATTATAGTAGCCAATTAATTAAACACACACATGCACACACAGCGTAGTGATTACAAAAAGAAACAGCACATTTTAATCACCCCACCCCTCCCAAAAGTAGTCGTCTTACTCTACCCCCAGCATGCAAAATGTGTTGCCTAAATTTGTGTTTTCAAATATGTTTCGTTTTTTGTAATGGAAAAGATTAAAATTGACAAAAAATTGAGATATACAAATTCGTATATTGTGTAAATTTACCGAGCCATTAAATTGAATTTATATTTAAGACACACACACACACACACACACACACAGACATTTTCACATCGTCCACTCACATATAAACAGAGATAAACTGATGTCCGTCAGTTGCCTATAGAAATTATTTATGAGAATTTGTAAAAGTTGAAAAATACATACATACATATTTCAAAATGATTTTATTGTAATTTTACCGTCCCTTTTTGCAAAAACAAATGAAAGATGAACAAATATATCTATATATATATTTATGCAACTCATTAAAGCAAATACAACTTTAAGTTTCATATGTCCAAACATCCGAACATAAATACATCAATATATACATACATACATCTAAATACATACTAACGACCCAAACAAGCCAAAATATTGATAGCCAATAACACAAAAAACAAAAAAAAAAACAAATGAATATGAACTCAAGAACTATTTCAATTAACAACAAAAATAATAGTTTTCTATTTCACAAAAAAAAACAAAAAAAAAATAAACTTAAAAAGTAAAAAGCAATTGAATTTAAGATTTGAAGGATATTTAATATAAGTTTTATGATAGCAAACGAAATAGATGGCAAACCAACAATTTGCCAGTGCTGGTAACAGTGGACACACATACATATGAGAAATGCAACCGAAATGGAAACAAACAAAACAAGAAATTAACATAAATTATACATATGTGAAGAATAAACAAATTAGCAAATACATTTTTTTGGTCTACTTTTATTTCTACGTGTGAGTACAAAAAACAAGCATACTTTTAGGCTGACAAATAAAGTCGCTGCATACTTTTTAAAGAAATTATGAACGGAAACGAATCGAAGTCAGAAAATCCTTGTTTTCTCAGAATCTACAATTAGGATGTCCTGATCGAAAGTAATTGTTTGAAATAAGACTTGCCCGGATCCGCCAGGACATGACTGAGCTATGAGCAATTTTCTGTTTTAAGAAAAGTCCTTATATATCAGTTGCTTGAAGGACTTCGCCCAGTTTATGGCTTTGATCGAATCGAGAAGCCAAGGACTACCTGTGCTCAAAAGGGTATGCGGATAGTCCTTACATTGGCGAAGTTGCGCCGGATTTTCTGATTTTCTCATTTTGTGCAAATTTTGGCCTAATATTTTGTCGAATTCTGGTTATGCTTGGATGTCAATCAATAGTCTTTTTTCCTGTTAGCTCAAGGGTAAGTGAAAATTCCAGATCCTTAGGGATATTATCGTGATATGGCTAAAAAAAAAAGTGATGTCCTTATTAAAAAGAAAATTAGCTCCACTTCGGGCAAATCTTTACAGATTTTCGAAGGACATGGTGCGTTACAATTACAAGGACGAGCTCTATCGAATGGCATTCAAGGATTAAGGAGCCAGGGCGAACGGAAACGACTTGAAATCAGAAAATGTTTGTTTTGCCGAACGATTCGAGTAACTATTGGCCAGCTAACAGCGCTGGACAAAACAATCTTCTTATAAGATCGGCATAGCATGGTATATATAATACACATACTGTGCGTCATAATAAGTGCATTGGTCCATATTTAAAATCCATCTATAAACGATGCCCTGGCCTTCAATTAGCTAATTAAACACACAGGCGTCTTTGCAGTGATCTTCAAGCCAGTGTCGAATGAGACTCGCTCAGCATGCCCAGCGGCATATTCAAAATAACAAAAATGACTGGCTAAATGAGTTGCTGATAAATTTGATTGCCGTGTAAATTGTAAAAGATTCCTCATTACGTTATCGATACCGATTCCAAATCACCGGCGATGTCTCAAAGTCACGCGCCATCGTCACGCGGCGAGCAAAACTACCGATATTTTAGCCAGGCGAACATAAGTCGCAAGCAGCGCGACGATGCTCTATCGAACAGTCGACAAAACAATCCAATTGCTCGACAGCCGGCAACAGCTGCAAACACTCACAGACACACACACATCTATAGATAGCCTTGGAGAGAGGGAGAGACACAGTTTTGCACTCAGCACATACACACACAAATATTTACAAGCACACACACACACATACACACTGGCGCATATGCAGAAACGAAAATTGAATGCTGAGTCTGTGCCGTCGTTTGCCTTCTGCTGCCGCTGCTTTGGTTGGTGGTTGCTTGCACCGCCGTTTCTATACGAAAAACCAGTGACGTATGATGGGGGGAAACGCCCTTCCACGCTGTGGGAGAGGAATAAATAATAAATGAATTTCTAGTACGTCCGTGTGTGCAGTATGCCTTTTAGTGTGTGTTAGTATTTATCGCTCTTTAGAAACATTCCGAAATATGGTTGATATATTAATAAATTCTTTCAATTTAAACTAAAATGTTTTCTAATTTATTTTCTGTATTAATAAATATTTCATATTATTATATTTTAGGTTTTATTCTCTACTGCCTTATAAATGCACTCAGAGATGACACATTTTTTAACTGAACTCTTATAATTTGAAACTTCGTTTGAAAAATCAATTTCACATTTTATATCCAGTACAACAACCCCCTGCAGATAGACAACAAGTGACTACGCGCCTGGGAATATCGCTTTATTGGTTGGTGAGCCGTCGCCCAGTGGAACTTCGAAAATTTTGTGTTGTCGAATTGCACAAACCGAAGAACAGGCGCGCAGCAATGTGTACTGGTGCCCGCCATGATATAGTTGGATGGCAACTCTTATTGGCTGCCGTCTCAGCTGCTGTCGCTTGGCGCGCTTAACGCTGATGCGCGAACACAACCATAAAACGTACTCTACGTGTGCGTGTGTGTGCGTGTGTGTGTGTGTGTGTGCATGCATGTGTGTATGTGTGTGTTGTCGCTGTATTGTTTTTAAATGATAGCGGCCGGGCAGCTAGTCAGCTGTTACTGTTACTGTGACTGGTGCGACAGGCGCAGACCAACCAGAAATGCTTTAAAGAGGGATAAAGACCGGCCCAATGGCCAGTAATCAGCTCAACTCAACGCAACATTGATACCGAAGGGCAGCAATTGCATCATCAACATCACTTCCCACCACCACCACCACCATTCCCCTCACCCAGAACATTCAACGTGCCCCGTTTCAGGTTGTTTTTATTGCAAATTTTGTGTTTCTTTAAATACTGTTGCACATTTTTGATTTGTTTTGAAAACGGCTCTTTAATTTTGTGAATGGATTTGAAATTGAAACCGCATTGAGGTTCAAGTTCAGTTGCCTTGTGACTTTTATCGCATGCAAATTGTGTGCTTAGTAATGCATATCGTCATTTAATTAATACTTCGAATATGTATTATCTAAAAGCTAATTGATTAGAGCTGCCAATTAAATTTATTTCCAATTTATTTATTGTGAAATGAATGAATAAGCTGTAAGCAATATAAATCGATTGTATTTTTATATATATGTATTACATTTACATATGTATTTATTCAATTACATTTGTATTTAAAAATTGAGTTGATTTGCAGCTCCATCTTGCCTTGCCTAATTGAACTTTAGCTTGCCAATTTGCACAGTCATTTTCGCACACCTTACAAATGACCTTCACAAATTGCAAGCCTTGTTTATATGTGTGTGTGTGCGTGCACAGGGCTGCCAATTATGTGGGTGGAGTTGAAAATCATACCGCATTGGCCATTTCTGTGCAGTGCCTCCTTTGCCTGCCTGCCTGCCTGCCACGCCGCCGTTTTATTCGATGATAGGCCTATTGGCGGCTTAAATTGGCCATCCATATTTGTAATTGGCTTTTTGTCTCTCTTACCCCCGAAGGGCTGGCAAGAAGCAGCAGCAGCAGCAGCAGCAACAGCAGCAGCAACAGCGAAAGGGAATCCAACAAGTGGGCGCCTCGTTTTCACTCGCACTGCGAATTGAGCAACGGGCTCACATAATGCAATGACGCCACACACACACATTTGTGACTTTTTTCTTCTTTCTTTTCAAACAATGACAGTAAATTTGTGTAGTGCGATTTGTTGTATCGCGCGTCATTTAACAGGCGCGCAGCGTTTTCAGCCAGCTGCTTTTCGTGCATTTTCAACGGGCTGCAGAGCGAGATGGCTAGCGTGCACACGGCATGTGCGCCTTGTGTTGAAGTGAGCTAACGCTAGTGGCATGCGAGCTTTTCAGTGGTTCGTGTCTCTGCTAAGCACGGGAGAATTTTCAAGTGAAGAGCTTTGCTCTGCAGGCGCAGCAGCAGCCACATCAATTTTCAAGTAAATATAAATATTTGCTTTTGAGTGGCAAAATACACAAAGAGAGGGCACAAAAAATTGACAGTCGCCAATATTTAACACATTTCCAAATCAAATTCAACAAAAAAATTCAAGTAGGTTAGCACATGTGCTAAGGTCGCTGGCAAACATTAGACCTATTCCCGCTCCCCCTCCCACCACAAATCAAGGGGCGGGCTCAATTTGAATCGTGGCCAGATTAATTATCTGCTAATTTTAACATGATGCAAGATCTAATAACTGGTTCATGCACATAGCTCCGCGGACTTATTAGGCTATTTATTAGTCATTTTCGTACTGAACAAACTTCAAATCTCAAAAATCAAAATTAATTTCTATAGAGAATATTTTTCCAGCGAATATTTGACAGTCCCATAAATTTGCTGCTATTTAAGTTGCGTAGGTGTACAACAGGGGAAACTCTGCTCTTAAACTTACAAGTCGCGTCTCTTTGGCAAAGATTCATTCACTGAATGGAAGATTTGTGTATAATATGTAACTATGGCAAACAGGTCCATCAAAGTCATGGCCGAATACAGTGCAGTGCAATCCCCCTAGAAACAATCAAAAAAAAACAGGCCCAAATATTAGCAGACACATGCTGCTCTTCTTCCCCAGCCATAAAAAGCTAGTTTATTGTTCTGTCACGCGCTCGGACAAACGTCATCAAGTGGTTTTAGTTTTACATTCACTTTTTTTTATTCGCATCCGCGTATCTTGTGTGTCCACTGCTACCGACGAGCGGGCAGATGGACAACCGGACGGACGGACGGAGAGACAAATGAGCTGGTTGTGCTGAAGAAGTGCTCTTCACTGTTACTGGTACTGGCATCTCTGGTACCTGGGTACGAAATAGCGCATTGTTGTTGTTGTTGTTGCTGCCTCTCAAGGTTGAGGCAAACTGGTATCAGCAACAGCAGCAACAACAACAACAACGACAACAATAACACCGCTAAACTGTTAAGAGCAGTCGAAGTCGGAGAAGTCGGATAAATCCAAGACATAATCGCAATCGCCGTCGTTGTAGTAGTTAGTGGTTTTGTTGTTTGTCTGTCTGTTTGTCTGTTTGTCTGTTGGCACGAGTCGCTATGCATTAATTAATAGCCATATTCATAGCCATAGCCATATTCATAGCCATATCCATATCCATATCCATATTTTTTTTTTGTTCTTGAAATTACGCTGCAATTTGGAAGCCTTTCGTTTGGTAAATTATAAAAAAAAAATTGCACACAAATTTGCTTGCCCTTCAACTGATTGCACAGCTGCAATCGATACACTGACAAAAAAATGCACTAGAAGCAAATGTATGTCGTATATATATATATAGGCCATAGCTAAATATATTTACAATTAAAAAATAAAATACAAATTTTCCACTACTACAACTTTGACAAATTTGAAACTATTTTCAATAGCCATGACTTTTGGCTTGTGGCTTGAACTTTAGATTTCAAAAACATATTTTTGCTCGAAATTCAAGTTAACACAGGGACTATCAAACATTTAATGTTCTACAACATTTTAATAAAATACAACAACAACAACAACAACAACAAACAAAATGGTGCATCTAACAAAAAGCTGATCAAATTGAAAAATATTCACGCTCCAAAATAATGGACAAAAATATTTTCGATAATGGAACAAGTTATTCTATATTAATTTAATTCAAAAATTAATTTCAAACTACTATTTGGCATCTGAAAAGAATTTATAGACTCGCTCCGCTCAATGTGTGTGTGTGTGTGTGTGTGCATATATGTATTATTCATGAAGAGTTGAGTATACACATGTATGCATATGTATGTAGAGTGTAAGCAATAACATTAAAATTATATTCAGATGATAATGACAACGAATACAATGTCTGTCTGCACTTAGCTCTTCTTCAACTTGAACGTTTTTTACATTTTTAAAGTTGGCTCGTTTTATTTGGAATTTTTTTTATGATTTATGAGCAATTTCTAAAGTGCACTTGTTTGACCGCGTGCTACAACAAGTCGAACAGGTCGTTGTTGTTGTTGTTGTATGCTTTTAACAAAAATGTAATAATAATAACAATTTTTTGTATTTACACACGTCGGCAACAATTTCAGCATCAGCTTTAGCTTCAGCTATAGCTCGATTCTCCATGACGATTCTCTTCATTCCGCAACTCAAATCCCGGTGCGGCCAACTGACGAGATCTGTGCTTTTATGTTGTTGTTGCTGTTGCTGTTGTTGTTGTTGTTGTCGCTTCTAATTTTGTTGACAGATGAGGTCGCCAAAGCGCCAACATGTGACGCAGTCGCTGATGAGTAAAGCAACAGCGAAAAAAAACGAATATAAAAACCTGGCAACCCTGAAACTGTTGAGCTTAAGCGCACTGCTGCAATGCAGTGGCAACCACAACCGGCAACGACCCATGAACTTTACAACACTGACTGGCAGGGGGTTGGGAATGTGGCTGCAACAAGTGCGTTGCAACAAAATTCAAATTGTTGTTGTTGTGTCTGTTGCACATGCAATGCCGCCTGCAGTTTTGCTTAATTTGTTCAACATTTTTTCCATAGTTTTGGGTGTTTATTTGAAATGTTTGGTTTTTTGGTTGGTTTTGAGTAAATGAGCAAGGCTGCTGGGTCAACCAGCAGGTCATTGGTCCCCATCTCGATAGGCGCACAACTCAAGTGTGGGAAGCGCCATAAAAACACTAATTTTCTGAATGCCTTAGTCGGCCTGTACAAACACTTTGGAAAATTGTAGCATCTTCAACTCATAAACATGAACATGAATCAAAAGTTGTTCTGAAAGTAGAAACATTTTGGGAAAAACGTGTTCCATTCAAATTGTACAAATTTAGTCATAAATTTGATTAGAACTGAAATTGCTTGGAACATATTTCATGTTAATTATTTACGTACGAAATTTGTGTGTTTATTGAGAATATTAATTTCGATATCCAAGCGAAGACAGACACAATTCATTTGTAGTTTTTGGCAGAACAAACACTAGAGCAAATATAAATAAAAATTCATTTAAAAACAAACAATTTAATTGCACATATTTGGCAGAATGAACACTCGAGAAAAATAAATAAATAAATGAAAAAAAAACGAAATTGGGAGCAAAAAAAAATGCGCGTTCGTTGCCTAAGTCTTTTGTTCTGTTCGCATGTTGAATAATGCAAATTTCTGTCTGTGTGACTAGGCGCTTCTGATTTATGGCTGAAAAGGAGACGGCTTAAACATATGTTCAATTGATTTCATAATCATAATCATGACACCGCACACGGCCCAACCCAGGCGGCAAGAAGAAGCAGCTGAATGAGCAGCAACTATAAATATGATGTTATAAATAGGTAAGGAAAAAAAATCTTATAAATATGCAACTTCCTCCACAACACTGTTTGACACACTGACTAGACGACGACGATGATGACAGTGATACAAAAAAAATATATATATGGAAAATGAAAAACTGAAAAACTGAATGTGAAACACAGATAAATTATGCAAAATAAAGTCGATTGCATATTCACAATTTAACAGCTGAGTGTTGAGTGTTATGATGCATTCTATATATATATATATATGTGTACATTGCCACATCCGCATTTGCCCCTAAAGTGAACTTGTGGCCGCACAATTTCGCACACACCTACTTTTGTGTAAACGTTTCCCATAACTGTTCGATACTTATATAAGTAATTTGTCAGATTTATGGTCGACGATTAGAGACAATTGCTGATTCTGAATGATGATGCCCAACAGTTGCAGTTGTTGTTCTTGTTGTTGCAGTTGCAGTTGCAGTTGCAGTTGTTGTTGCTGCTGCAATTCTCTTATGCAATTAGCCAGCGGCTTGTTTATGTTGCATTGTTTCGTCCCAGACACTTATTAAGTCTTCTAAAGCAATCCAGCTGCCTTAGCTCATTCATAAAAAAAAATTAAAACATTCTAGCTTGATATCCATGTGTGTGTGTGTGTGTGTGTGTGTGAAATGTGTGTCAAATTTTGCAACCATCTCAATCTAAAAAACTCTAGTGCTGTGTCTTTGAATTTTTTTTGTTGCTTTTTTTGCTTTTTTTGTATTTTTTTTCGCATAT
The DNA here is from genome assembly GCA_035044305.1 of Drosophila nigritarsus. Taxonomy (NCBI): domain Eukaryota; kingdom Metazoa; phylum Arthropoda; class Insecta; order Diptera; family Drosophilidae; genus Drosophila; species Drosophila nigritarsus. The sequence goes on along the minus strand of JAWNMF010000133.1, from coordinate 3,451,475 downwards.
GAAAATTTTTTGTCACGTTTTCCGTGACGAATTTAAAATGTGCCTGGCACTTAATTCTTTTGTGTCACACTAACAACAACAACAACAACAAAGCCATTTGGTGTAGTCGTTGCTGTTGTTGTTGTTGTTGTTGTTGCAGATGTCGTTTTACACAGATGCGCTAAATTGCAGACATCAATCATTTTTTGCCATTGCGTAATCTTCTCAGATGCGAGGGGGTTTTCGATTCTACATTTAGCGCCCAAGAGTCAGTTGTCTATATATATGCAAACATACATACATATATATACAGACAAACATATATTCAATTTGATATATAAGTAAGTTTGGCTGTTTGTTTAATTTTGTGTCTCGGCAAGGTCTTGATTAATTTGTTGCCAATCACTTTTGGTTGTCGCGCTGACAAAAGCTGATGCCAAACTCAAATAAATAAACGAAACGAAAATACATTATTACATATATGCATGCACATATATATACAAACATATATACATGTAGATATCTATGAAAAAATTTAAATTTCAACTAATGTGTAAATGAACAAAACGACGGCCTCTTGGGGTCACATTTGGCAAGATTTCATATCATCAGCAACGCATTTAAAAAGGCATTTAACGAACAAACCCAAAAGCCAACAAAAAACTTGACCGAGGCTTCTTCAAATACACACACGCACACACGCACACACACGCACAGACACACACACATAGGCACAAATTGCAATTACTCGTCGTTGTCGCGTCCTTCACGCATCCCCAGCTGATTCTCCATCTTCGTCTCGAAGTCCGTCTCCAAGTCCAACTGTCCAACTCAATGTTAATGCTATCAACAACAAAAATATTCTATGCCGCCTAACAAATCGGTTTTTGGTGGGGTTATTCAATTACGAGGGTCACTCACCAACTACTGGAATCAGTTTGCCATTTGCAGCTGCCAGGAAAAACCCTCTGATAAAAAGTGAAACTAACTCTGCCAACATTTGTTAGCATACTCGCAATAATTATCACAAACTTCTATAATATCCGCACAACTTCAAGAGCAGCCCACGTAATTTTGGCAGTAGTTGAAATGAAGAAGACGAACTACAAATCGAGCCGATTATGAATTAAACCACAAACCACAAACCACCAACCACAAACCACCAACCAATTCAAACCAATTCAAACCAATTCCATTCAATTCAATTTTCATTCAATTCGATTCCATTTGTATTGATTGGATTAGATTTGAATAGTTTTTGTTCGATACAAATCCATTCAATGCACGATCATAACTCAAACTAAGGTCAGCTGGATACTCTTCTCCGGATCTGTCTTATATATGTATATAGTTTGAAAATTGTTGGTTTGCTTAAATAGATTGATTATACAAACATTTTTGCTGCGCTTTATTTCTTCTTGATTTAGTTTCTTGGCAATTAGCATCTTCATTGTTGAATTTCTGTTTTTTTTCTTAAATTTTTGTTTTTTGTTTGATTATTTTTGTTGGTTTTTTTTGTTTTTTTTTTTGGTTTTTTTCTTGAATAACACATTCACGGAAGCTTCAGTTTCAGTTTTTTGTTTAGACAGACGCTGAAAATGAAGATGAAGATGAAGATGAAGAGATGAAGATGCTGTTGTTGAGTTGTGGGCCTTCCACGCTTGGAGCGCCTGATCTTGTTTAAATCTTTTGATTTCGATTTCGATTTTTGTTTTTATTTTTTTGTTGTCATATGCATCAAATTATGGAAATTTGGCAAAAATGTTTTATCAGCGACGCCTATTGTGTAGTAAGTGGAAGATGACTTGAACTGCTAACTTGCTTAGTCACCGAAGGTCACCGAAGGGGGCTCGCATCCACAGTCAACAGTCAATCAGCCGACAAAATACTGCCTACACAGAGAAAAAAAACACATGTATTATTTAAAATAAACCTGACAGCTGTAATTAAATACCCTTCTGATTTAGAATGTTAAATCTTAAATGTTGTATGTGAAGCTCACATCAAAATGTACAATCTCCAATTAAGAATGTTTTCTTAAAATTAAAAAAAAAAAAAAAACAGTCAAGGTTCTTCATCTTCTTCATCTATCACTGAGAATATAGTGATAATTAAAACGTTTTGTACTCGATTCAAGAATTCGACTTCATTTCGAAACATCAAATATGAAATGATGAATTTTCGCAACAGATTAATATAAAATCTCCAATCAAGAAAACATTCTATAAACGTGAATCAAATTAATTCAAGGTTCTCCATTCATCCAAAATCCAACTGAATCGAATAATGTAGTCTTTGGCACGGGTATAGATTAAATAAATACGTTTCCTACTTGAATCACAAATTTTCTCATTGTGTATGTGCAATTTGCATTTGCATTCGTATATGACACGTTGGGTTCGATCGATCGATAGACAATTTTGCCAGCTGCTTGTCTTTAATGACAGTAATTGGCCGCAATCGATGACGGCTTTTGTGAACTGGGTGTGAGTGACTAAAGAGCGATTAAACTAATCAGTTCGTGGAATCAGTTTGCAACCAATTTCCGAACTTGTCAAGGTTCAACAAAAAACAATAAAAAATAAAAATGTGCAACTACCGCAGGAAATGCATGTAAGATACAAAAGAAGAAAAAAAAAACCGGCTACTAGGGCGAAAATGACTAAAAACCAACTAAAAACAAAATGCATAACATGATAAAACATGAAAAAAAAGGAAAAAACAACAGCAACAAAAGAATAACAACAACAACAACAACGGATGCTGATTTATGCAGCGAAGTGCGAAAAAAAACAGCAATCAAGAAAATCAGTGAGTGCGGATGCTTTCAAGATCCAAGATCCCAGACCGCCAAAAGCGGTATCCAAAACAAAATCGAAATCATTGCATAATTTCAACAAGTTTTCAAAGTATGCATGGGTGGTAATTAAATCTTGGCAACCATAACAAAGAACTGCCCAAAACGTGTGTTATATATGTATGTGTAGCATAAATAACAAACAAAAGAAATATTTGACTTTTTATTGACTTTATGGATTTATTAAAATTATGCAATTTGAATAAGTATAATATATAATGTGCTTCGATTCCAGTTTTCAGATTAGTTCCTTGGATCTACAGAGTGCTCGATAGTTGGGAATAGCCGACTCAGAGACTAAGCCTACACAAAGCCATAATTAATAAGTTCCTTGTATATTAGCCGATTAAATGTAGTAGTTTTATAATAGTATCTTAACCTAATCAGCTTAATGCACAGAGAGAAAAAGTATATATGTTCGACTAAACCATTTTTGACTCCTCTTTTTTACTTACGTAAAACATCGATAAAAAGTTTAAGATGATTACTTTTATCGAAATAGAATCAAACATATATCGATATACGTAAGCAAACCCCGTTGATGCCAAAACTATAGGGTATACACAAACATCGTTCAGCAATTAAACCGTTTTAAACAAACCAATTAAGAAATTCTTCACTTCGACTCTGAATTCTTCCGCAAATGCATGGAAATGGCGCCATTATCATTTCTGCAATATAATTAATTCACCTTTGGTGTTAACAGCCTGACCCCCACCCCCTGCTGAGCTGTATGCGCCCCGTTGGCATGAGCGACATTAATAAGACTAATTAAAATATATGTATAATAAATGATTAAAGCACAGCTGGATGAGTGGAATCCAAAACTGGGTTTCTTTCCATGTCTGGGTTGGCCTTAAGTGTGGCACGACCACGTGAGGAGAGGCCTGCGAATCCGCACCATAAATTAGTTTTCTATTAAATGCTACTAAATGGCAAACAATGGCGCCACCCAAACAAAAAGTCGCACACACACACACATACAGACACACACACATACAGACACACGCATATGTGGTGTATAATATATAGGTGTATCTTTTTCATGGTCAATTAGCAGACAACAGAAATCAAGTCAACAGTTGTTGGCCATAAGGTCAGTCATTAGTGCTAAGCGAGTGTCAACAGTTCAACGTGGCCAAAATGTCAATGTTTTACATTTTACACTTTAATATATATATATATATATTTTTTTTTTTTTTTTGATGGGACATTAATAAGGAATTGAGTTTAAATACGTGAACCCAAAAAGCACCGACTTTCATATCTGTTCTGCTCAGTAAATTACATAATCAAGCGTGTTCATCATTTGCATATTGATGAGCGAAAATAAAATAAAAAAGCTAACATAAATGTCAATTTGGTTAGAATTGGGTAGAAACCGAGCAGCTCTCCAGATCCGGCTGGCACCGCCAAGCACCAATCACCAATCGCAGGCTGGGCTTGAAGAGCTGCGGCGGCGGCATGTTAAATAATATTTATGAGAGCAAATTCCAAAATCAATAGCTTATCCTTTGCCAGTTCATTCACATGGCAATTAAAGCAAAAATACACAAAAATACACAGAAAAAAAAAAAACAAAAGTAACTTCCATAAATGTAGCTTCTAGTTGTTGAGCGCGTGCGAAGAGCAGCCGCTGCGGAAGCCAAAGAGCCGTAGAGCCGTAGAGCCCACGGCGACATTTCGAAAGGCTTTTCAAGATCAAGGCCCAGTCAAGCAACAACAACAACAACAATAATAACAAAAACAATAACAATAACCAAACACAACACTTGACAAATCGATATATGTATGAAGTAAGCCCCAAAGCCATCGGCAACACATCAAAATGATGCGTAAAAGGTGCGCCAAGTGTTTGCATATACATTTGGAAATACAAGGCATTTGTTTTGGCCGCTTGGCACTCCACACAATCAGATATGGCTATTAAAAGTGAATACGATCGTACTACAGATGTTGGCCGGCAAGAAGAACAAATAAGCAAGTCTTTAAAAGTAAATAACTTCAATTCGTAGAATCGTCAATAATGGGGGGTTCATTTATATATGTACATATGTATACTATAAAGATTATCTATCTAAATACATATTCATTTGGACAAATGTAGTCATTGCCTCAAGCTGTTCTGAGTTTATTCATCTAAATCCGGTTAATATGCATTTATCAATAGTTTTGTTTTCCTGTCGTTTTTTCGAGAGAGAGAGAATTAAGATTTGCGTAAGAAATGTAGCAAATTTAAACAATTTACTTTGAGACGATATAATTTGTTGGCCAAGTTCTCTTTTATCGCAGAGTTTGTTAACGTATTTTTCTTTTTCTGTTTTTTGGTGCGCCATTTTGAAAACTTATATTTCATATGCAGCCATAAGGTTGCACATCATTTCAACTACTAACTGATTATGCGAATCAATGTGCGGCGCAGAGAGAGAGAGAGAGCGACTCAAGCGAAGCTTAGCTTGGAGAAAGATAGAGAGAGAGCAAGAGCGTCGGCTGAAGCAAGAGCGTAAGCTTTCAAAGTTTTACTCTCTGGTCGCTCCAAAATGCTCGCTCTGCTTGAGTGCTCAGTGGATGTTTTTTATATTGGGGAGTGGCAGCCGCCCATTTTGCCAATTGAAACGTATAAAAGCCGGCTGCACGGCTGTCTGAATATTCGTTGCTATTCACATTTGCGTCTGGTCTCGTCTCGTCTAGTTTTGTCTCCGACGCAACATCGGAGTCTGAGTTGGACCCACTGAGAACGCAACTGAACTTTTGTGGTGTGTTTTGGTTATAAGCGAACAAAAAAAAAAGAAGAAGGTAAGCAGACATTCGCGCTCCTCAAGGATATTCAGTGTGTGGATACATTTTGAAAGGACTTCCAGTGAATTGACATTTTGTGATGAGAAAGAAAACAGTTTATATGCAAATGAAATATTATATATGTATATACGAAAAGTGCTACAAGGATGTGACAATAAAATTTGGATTTGAAATGGATTAAAAGTTGCGCAAAATCAAACGAAAAAAGAAAAAAGATTAAAATTTAGATTTTTGAGGTAATGCAGTTGAAAAGTGAGACGAGCAAGTTCGTTGCCTAAGTTCTTTGGTGTGTTGAAACGAGAATCAAGTTTGTTTCCCAAGTCTTTTGTTATTTCAACATCAGTTCGTTGGCCCAAACCTAAAATTTCTATTAGGAATGCTGACTTTACAGTTACACAGTTCGTTGACTCAGCCTTTGAACTACAACATTTTTGTGGATCTTAATGGCATTTGCATATGTAGTACGATATTTTGACCCCAGCCACCAGCCACTAAGCACTAAAAATTTGTAAGTCACAAACATTTGCGCAATGTGGCAAACGTTAAACACCCAACGAACATACAATAAAAATGTATGACGAGAAGCAATAAAACACAAAATGTGTGCCGAAAACATGTATGTATATATATGTGTGTATATATATGTGCAAGGGCTACATAGCTTCACAGTAGTAGACACATGTATCCATAATTAAGTGCAGACATCGGTGTTTTGTTGAAGCTGATTGATATTGATTATTGATGCACGAGCTGCCGCAAAACAAATACGGCTGCCAATGGACAAAAATTACAAAACGCAGCTTTTAAATAACATAAGAGAGACAGAAATAGAGGAATAGAGAAATAAATACTCAATCCGAGCGCTACTTGAAATGCATGTTTCCAAATCTCCATTAAGGGCAGGCATCGTACTTTTCACATCAAATCGTTTTTTGATGCTTTTGGTCCAAAATTGAATTTATAATTTGTATAGCGCAACAAGTCTTGAAATCGTATCAAATTTTCATTATGCATGAACTTTGGGCTTAATTTCCAAGCCCTGTGGCCTGGCTGCGATCATTAACCGATTCCATTAATGATTTATATTGCCAAATCGACGACAGACGGTTTTCGGGCGCGGGTTTGGACGGAAATTCCCCCCCAAGCTGTCATAGCGCTAAAGATCGTCACAGCACTGAAATCAAATTAAAATGCAAAACTTCAAATTTGAAACTGGACAGACCAGTCGGACATTCGAGCTGATTGATTGATAGCATTGCATTAGCATCAAGTTAAAAAAAAAAACTATAAGGAGGAAGACAGCGGCAGCAAACAGCTTTAATCGATATGCAAAAGACGTGGAAGGTTCTAGCCAGAGTCGAAAATAAAAATTAATTAAAAAAAGTAAAAAAAAAAAAAAAAACAAAGCAAAAAAACCGATACAAAAGTCAATAAAACCAGTTAAGGTCAGCAGGCAGGCAGGCCAGGCCAGGCAGCGGAGTGGCTAAGCTTGTGGCTTGTGTAATCAACATGTTTGCTGCAGATGCTAAATGAATTTTTTATTTATGAATAATGTGACGACGGTGCCCAAGCTGCTGTTAATGCTGATGCCGTTGCTGATGCCGTTGCCGATGTTGATGCTGATCACGTTGCCAACGCTGCGAAGCTACAATAAAAATAAAGTTTCAAGTGTCGTTGTCGACGTCGCTGTCGTCACTGTGGCAGTGTGTCAGTGGCCGCCTCGGGGCAACCGGTTGGCGGGCACCAATGCATCCTTGACATAAAAACCGTGCACACCAAGTTACATCTTCGATATACAAACACACACACACACACACTCACACACTCACACACTTTTAAAGATGCACGCAATCAAATCAAATTTAAACAACATTCCGCAAACGCACTGTGGTCAACAGCCTAAATATGGCCATTTAAATATACATACATACATATATTGATTTTTAACGTATTTGGAGTTGATCTCCCTTGTCTTAATGGGTAAATTGACTGTGATATTTAATTACAATTTTTTATTTTTTTTTTTATAATTTGAAGCAGTAATGTTATGAACAAGCTTGCTCATAAAGAAAGCCCCACTTAAACCACAAATAAATATGACAAATTAGTGAAATAGCTGTAATTTTTGTGTTTTGCTTAATTAAAGCTTAACATTACAAATACTCAATAACTTGATGCAACATATTTTTGTTATCACACCCAAATTAAGAAGCTTAAAAATGTAGGTTAGCTGAAGATGGTTGTACTGTTACGTGGATGGCTAACGAGCCAAATAATTTCTGCACCATTTTTTATATCACGTTTTCGCTTTTCCGCCTTTGCTTGCAGATGAAAGTCACTTTGGCGATAGCGACTTTCTGCCTGGTGGCCGCCTGCGCCTCAGCGCAAAGGGGCAAAACCACAACAACCACAGGAACCAAGCCGGGTCGCTTCCTCTCGCTGCCCGTGCCCGCCAAGTGCTCTAGCCGTAAGTATACTTTTACTATCAAAATACATACATGTATGTAGCTCAAATATTTCGCATATTTCAACCATAAACAAAACAAAAGTAAAAGTGAGCAACGTTGGAAGAATAACAAATAGCAAGCGACTCGCCATGTTTGCACTTGAAATAGTTGGGCAATGCGGCGGGTGGGTGAAAACGAGACCACAATAATTACAATAATAGTATGTGTGTATATGTGTGTACATGTATATATAATTAATTGAGTTAGGTCGCGAGCGATGACGTGATCGTTTTTGTTTTTGGCTTGCATTTTGTCACCCACGCACTTTCCTTGCATTGCAGGGTTGAGTTTCTCTGTCGAGCGTTGCCACTTTGCAGTGCCAAGTCCAATAGAGAGCAACACACACACATACACATTTAATGCAAGTCATCTAATGCAGTTGCGCTCAAACCAAAAGATTGCAAAAATGCAAAAGTACAGCAGCAGCTACAAAGATGTAAGATTCAAACAATAGCGTCATCGCTGCATATCCGCAACGAGTGCTAGTGCTAATTGCACACACATTAATATGTATTAGGTGCAAAATAACTCGAATGAATGCATTTGTGTGCATACCGTTTAAACAAAAAAAAAAAAATGCAACTTAATTTGGATTTTCAGTTTTTTTTATTGGCCCATAAAGTTGTATAGTTAGTTTTGTGGCGCTGCTTGTGTCTTGAGTTTTTCATCTTTTTTGTTGTTGTAGTTTTTATTTTTATTTTTTTGGAATTTCCAGTTATACAAGCACAACTTTATGTTAAATAAATTAATGATCTATTCAAACTTAATTACCTGCCTTAGACGGCGACTGTCTCGTTAATAACGACTCTAAAACATGACACTGTGTGCTGTGTTTGCTTATTACTTATTGCTTGCTTATTAATTTACATTTAAAAACCTCGATTTTTCTAAGCCCAAAACTACAAGTTGAGATTCTGCGAGATTTTGATTGTTTAGTCATACATGTTTGTGTGTTTGTTTGGGTAGTTACTTCGTAAATGATGCAATTGTGGATATTTTTTATTTATTTTAATAATATTAACAGTGGAAAAAAGCGGTGGGGAAGAAAGTGAGGTTAGAGTGCGCTAATGCGACGAGCATTTTTATTGCCTTGACCCGCAAAGTGAGGAAATTGCAGCGGTCTGGCAGCATTGGCAAAAAACTAATAATGTGCAAACAATGGCAAATAAGGTCATTATGTTAGAGTTAAGCTGATTTGACGTGAAGTATGTAACGGGTAAGGCGGGTAAGGCGGGTAAGGGGGGCGGTTGAACGAACAGGCAATTGCAAAAGTGACGGCAACCAACGACGACTGGCAGCTTTAAGGCGGCTTAAAGTGCGCCTAATGACGCGTGCCGCCAGCACCAGCGACAGCAAACAGTGGTAACAAGAGGCGTGGTTCAGGCGGGTAGCTTAAAAAATCAAATGAAGTCGTACAACTGGAACGACTGTGCAATGCACTGTTAGATAGTGCTAGAAAAGCTTTCTCATTATTAGTTTCTTGCGTTTTGCGGCAGAGGGCGTGACAGTAATATTTTGGACTTATTTGTTTTTACAATTGAGGGCAAGCCAAAAAACAGCACAAGTTGTAGATTTGCGCAATATACCAACATACTCGCACTTTGAAGAACAGAGTATCGAAAAACAAAAACAAATTAGCTAATCAAATGGAGGCTGCTGCAGCAGCACTGCAGTAGCCGCAACGGTGGCAGATCAGCGAGGCAGCGATGTGAAACAAGTTTCGTTTTTTTTTTTGTTTTTTTTTTTGCCGAGGAAACGAAGGTGGCAGCAGCAAAGCTGTAGCTTAATGTCTGTCAGTGTGTGTGAGTTGGGGGGGAATTCCATTGTTGGCTTAACCAATACAGTTTCTGTTGTGCTTTGGCAAATGGAAAACCTTTTGACACACAGAAGACAAAGGAAAAAGCGGGCAGACGGCATCGGGAGGAGTAGCAAGCAGCAAATCAGCAAGCATCATGCTGCATAAATTGCTGCACAAGATTACGCAACAACAATAACAAACTGTTGGGGGAAGTTGTGTAAGCATCCGCGGCGTGTTTTGCCAATCATTGGGCCAAGATGCTCAGTAGTCAGCCAAGCATCCAAAACGCATTGAACTCGAGACACGCCCAACTCTAAACTGAACTCTAAATTGAACTCTAACTCGATATTGCAGGCCCCAAGGAGTTCTCCTATCGCGGCAAAAACATGTTCCTAAGCACCCATGTGCCGGCGCTGGCCAACAGGAAGGTCGACTGGCTGGATGGCCGTAATCTGTGCCGTGAATACTGCATGGATCTCGTCGCCCTCGAGACCCAAGAGAAAAACAATCTCATCTTCCGTGTCATCCAGCAGAATGATGTGCCTTACATCTGGACAGCTGGACGTATTTGTGATTTCGCTGGCTGCGAGAATCGTCCCGATCTGGAGCCCAAGTCTGTCTATGGCTGGTTCTGGTCCGCAACCCGTGAGAAAATCCAGGCCACCAACCGCATTCCACAGGGATGGGGCTACAATCCCTGGTCGCAGACCGGTCACAAGAAGCGTCCACAGCCCGACAATGCCGAATACGAAATCAACCAGACCAAGGAGCAGTGTCTGTCGGTGCTGAACAATGTCTACAACGATGGCATCGCATGGCACGATGTTGCCTGCTATCATGAGAAGCCCGTCATCTGCGAGGATAACGAGGAACTGCTGCGCTATGTGGCGGCCACAAATCCGGGCATTCGTCTATAAGTTTTGCTGAAGATGTCCAAATGCTTCTTCGTATTGTTTGTGTAATTTTAAAAACTACTTATTATAATAATACTCCTTAAATGAGTTTTTTTTGTATAATTTTGTTTAATGTGTACGACGAATGCAAGACAAATAGACTTTAGAATTTATAATTCCCCCGATCTTACCACCTATATTTTACCACCATATGTCCAAAATTCACAAACTCTTCTCCTTTCGAAACTGCCAATCGTATCAACTATCCTAAAACCCAAAAAAAAACACAAATTATATTTATAAACCAATTTTAAAATGGTTAAGAGTATTCACTGAAATTTTGCTTCGCCTCAAAATCTCACTATTATATTTTGCCTTCCAAAACAAAGAGATTGAATAAAATGTTGTAAAAAAAATCCATAAAATTAAGAATCATATAATTTATTTTATTTGACACTAAAATCGCGTATAGAACTCCGTTCATAACTCGATTTGGAACGACTCCTTGAGTCTCCTCGACTAGCATGGGATTTGTGGTGTTTACGGCTTTGATCTTGCTTCGAATGTGTTTCACGCTCCCTGCTGCAATGACTCCGGCTGCTGTTGCTCGAGGATTGGGAAGTAGAGCTCTTTAGTTCCAACTCAGGACTCTCGGACCAACGCCAGTTGCGAGGCGATTGACTCTCATTGTCCCTCCAGCTGTCGGAGCAGTAAAATATTAATTTCATATTGATATATGAATATATTTAAAATATTTACCTGGCTGGTTTGGTTTTGGGCGTTCTACTGTGAGATCGGGTGCTCTTTGGCGTATCGTATAGCTCCAAGCTGCTGTTAAACAGATTGTTTGGATTGCGAAACAAGTGAAGGTAGCCACAGCTGTTACCTTTGGGACATTTGCGTGTTAAGGACAAACCTTAAAGAAGCAACAAGTTGGATGAGCAATTATTATTATCATTGGCTCGCCAAAGATTAAATACCCTTGCAGACATCAATTATGAACTTCGACTTAATCTGATCTTACAGATCTTAGATCTCGATCCGATAGACCATTAAATAAATTGCGGATTAATTTGCATACAATCGGAATAATGGCTATTAAAAGTCAGTTGTTAAAACTGATCAAGAATACATAATATACTATATACATTATAACATCGGAGATGTCTCCGTCAATGCCTTTCACATTTGGAGCTGGATTATTATACTAGCTGCAAGGGCATACAATATAATATATATATATATATACATAATACATATATATAATTATAAATATGTTTCGTATTTGTGTTTGTTTTTGATTTAGCAAAGGATACGGCTGTTGAGATGCGGTTCACGTACCGCAAACGGCGCCACGCCATGCCTTCAAATTGGAGAACTCTACATTTAGGCGCCTGGATGCATAATAGCGACCCTGCAGATTGACAAAGGCGCGCAGCGCATACCTGAACAATATATATATAAATACATATTAATAATATATTATGTACATTAACTTAAATACACACCGCTCCTGGGCATACTCCACAAAGACGTGACCTCGCAGATGAGGGAGCGTATTGCAAACCACACGAAAATTAATGATTTTGCCAAATTTTTGCAACTCGTCAACTACATCGTTGAAGAAGACATCATAATCCGCTCGCAAATCTTGTGGAGTCTGCTCCAAATGGGCATCGGCATTGGCATACTCCTTGTGCGTATCGCCAATCTGTAGCAGGGGATGTGTGAAAAAGTGACGTATTAGAAGGATCTTGGCCAGCATGGGCCGCCGGTGATTGAAGGTGCAGCTGTGTCCATAACGACAGCAATTGGTGCGCGTGTAGAATTCGCAGAGTCGCTCCTCGGGATGAGTTTGGAGCAGTCGTTGCAATTCGCTGGGCGGTGTGCACCGTGTGGTATCCTCCATGTAATCGTGCATGCGTTGCAGCAGTGCCTCGAACTCTGCTGCTGCCTTGTCCGACAGTCTTTTGCTCTCCTCGCGCACCTTGCGCTGCTCCTCGTGCATCGCTGCCAATTCCTTTGCTTGCTGAGCACGCAAGCGCTCTATTTCTGCCTGCTCGTTGCGATGCTTCGCTGCATCGATTTGGAATTGACGTTGAGCAAGTGCCTCGCGGCGGAGCCACGCTTCTTCATCAGCCTGTTGCTTGCGCTCCATTGCCAGGCGTTTAAATTCCTCCATCTCCGCTTGTTGTTTGAGCCATGTTTGATATTCTGGCTCCGATTCTCTTGCACTCTGCTCGATTTCCTTTTGTTTTTCGCGCTCCTGCGCTTGTTTCTGGCGTCGCCGATGTCTTTGTTGTTTTTTCACCAACTTGCGCCAAGCTCTGCAATTGTAAAACATGGTAAGTTGCATATTATAGCGGAAATTCAGTTTTACCTTTTAGCCGGCATTTTTGTTTGTGTTTTGATTAGTCCTAAAGTCGCAGTCACCCTGTAAAATCAATGTGACCAACTCAGTATTAGCTTAAACTAGCTCTTTAGCATTCGCATTGCATTAAACGCTAGAAAGTTAGAAATTTCTATGCATCAGGTCATATATAATAACCATCATCCCATATATTCGCAATAGTTAACTTAAATTATAGCTTCTACTTCTTGCGTTGTTAATTAGCAGCTGATCAGTTAACATTATTTACTCCCCACATAACATGCTCACATACTGTTATCGACTCAACCTCTGCAACATTGGACTCCGTGAGTTTTAATATTTTTTTGGTATTAATTGGTGTATAAGAGAAATGCATTTTATGGTCAAACGTAAGATTTGCGTACACGGTCGCACTGCCCTCATAATATTTTAGTCTATTTTTTATTGTAAATACTAGAAGAATTACCAAATAAAATACACCATCGAGGATATGGCGCTCATTATTTAAAATAAAATAACGCAATAAAGGCCTAAACAGCAAATACACAATTTCCAAATCACACACACGGTCGACGGCAGCCAAAGCGATGATCAAAGTGCGCAGACTGTACCATCAGAAATATCGTGAAGAATGGGAGAGATGCCCATCGTTTGAAGACTGGCTCTGTCGTGGCGAGGATGGCGTCTCGGCCCACTGCAAAATATGCAATACGAACGTGTTAGCGCGACTCGCATCCATAAAACAACACCACTGCACAACCAAACACCAAAAGGCAATGAAACTGCATCAAATCGCGGACATGGTGAAGAAAACAAAACAAGAACAATCACACGAAAATCAGTTAATTTATTTTGATTTTAGAGCATTCCGATTATGACAAAGCAGGGTTCAACGCAAAAGTATATTCTACCGTGTAAAACGAAATCTAAATCAAAGAACCCCACGACAATTAAAATTGAAACGGTTGAATCATTGGATGCCAATACAAATTCGAATGATTCGATACTGGAGGATCTGTTAGGCAGCGATGATATGGAACAGCAATATTTGCAGGAGGTGAGCGAAACAGAAATGGAAACAGATATTAAGCCCGATACGTTTCAAGAGGATAAATATGATGATATGCAGGATGATGATACAACAGACGACAATATTATCAGCGAATTTGATCTGTTTGGCAAAAGCGTCTCCCTACAACTAAACCACATGGAGGTAAGCTTCGATTGATCTACTGATTAAAGAAATATACATAATAGAGTATTACTATTGCAGTTGGAGGACGCACTGCTATGCCAGGAACGTTTACAGGTAGTCCTTACAGAGTTCCGATTAAAGATACTGAAGCGCAAAGCGAAACGTCAATTTTAAATCTTTTTTTAATCCAACTTAAATTTATTATCAAATTATACACATTTATATATTATATTATATATTGACGGGCATTGCCAACGTACTAAATTTCAATAAACATTTAATCTTATTATTTTGCCTCGATTTCGTCTATGAAAGCGCGACACTTTTTCTTCAACACTTTGACTGCCTCCAAAAAAATCACGTCGGGCTTCAAGGCGCCCACCGATTCCACACTGAATATATAATGATCGCGGACTCGCGCCATGATGACAGCATCGGCGAATTGTGAATAGCGATAGACATTGCGGCTGCAGCTGTCGTAGCGTGCATCCTTCACATAGGCACATTCGTTCTCATCGATGCCAATGACGCCGGGCGAGAAACAGCTCTGCAACAGGTAGGCATCCTTGCCAGAGACTTCCCTGGTGAGTGTAATCTGTGGCAGCAGGCGATAGAAGGCGGTAGCCACCGGTGAAAACTTGGCATGATCCTTGCCAATGCCCTTTACAGCGATCACGCGGAGATCCAGCTCATGACCAGGTCGCAGCTGGGCAATGAGTATATCGTCATGGATGCAGTTCACGCTGCTCTCGCTGTAGATTTGTCCCTGTTTTCCCTTGGGCAGCCACTTCAGATGACCCGAATACACCTTGTGATTCTTGTAGATGTCATCGAAATGTGACTGTTCCTTGGTGGCATCCTTGCGCCGTGTGCACTTCACCTTCAGCTCATATTCGAGGGTGTCCTGCTCGCTGCCCTGCTCGGTACTCTCTTCGGTGCGATAGGCGAAGAGTCGGGGATCGGCACGCAATGGCAACAGACCCATACGATGTGCCATCACCTCATCTTGTATGATGGATGTGTTGTTGTATATGTAAACTTTCTCAATGGCCATGCTGGGCACCTCGCTCAGCATCAGGCGGCGAAAAGCATTTGCAATCGCCGGATAAACACCAATCAAATCGAATTCCAAGCCGTTCTCCTCATCGTTCCTAGAATTGTTATGGAGACTGTTTCGGAGACTCAACAATTATTGTTGTTTAATAAACAATCTTACCGTACAATGACCACTTGCAGTTTGCTTTTGAAAACTTCCATGTTGAAGACCTCGTCGGCCATGCCATAATCCTTAGGATCTTCTTTGACCCTGTACTCCTCCATGTAAAGCAATGGTTGCTTTTTATCGCCAGCCATTTTAATAGATTTGCAGTTCAGCACTACTCCAGCAATTAATTAAAATTTGAAACCTATTTAAAGTTTGCCGCACGTGGTTGTTGTCTAAACAATCAGATCTGCGCAGATCTTCGCTACCCGTTACTGAGTTGCTGCTGTGACTGGCAAATGTTTTTGCTGCGACTTTAAGATAAATTATATTAGCCAAGATACCTGCCAATTAAGTTTTAGATATTATTGAGAAATGAACTAAGAAGTAATTCATACTGCCAGCACAGAAAAAAAAACATGCATTAATAAAAATTCCCTACACATAGGGAAAACCAAAATTGGCCTGAGTTGGCAGTCACGTTTGCAGCTCTTGTGAATGGCAACTTTTAGTACCCTTAACCGGCGAAATTGGTTCTCCAGCAGCAGCTTTTACGTAAAACATTAGTAAAAGCAAAATATAAAAATGTCACGCACATTGCAACGTTTAGTGGGTAACTGCAGGCGCTGGAACCAACTGCAAACGCAACCAATTGCACGTGTGTTGCAACAACAACAACAACGTAACCTTGCCGTAAAAGCCACAGATCCAACAAAAGGCAAAGGCCCAATATCATGGAAGAGTTTGGCGGTAATTGGTGTTGTAGGCGCCGGAGGCTTGGGTTTTATGCTATACGTAAAGAGCGAGAAGGATGAGGCGCTGATGAAGGAGCGCAAGCGACAGCTGGGCAAGGCAGCGATTGGTGGACGCTGGGAATTGGTTGATGACAAGGGTCAGGTGCGCAAATCCGAAGACTTTCTGGGCAAATGGTTGCTCATCTACTTTGGCTTCACTCACTGTCCAGACATTTGTCCCGACGAACTAGACAAGATGGCGGCAGTCGTCGACGAAGTTGGTTCGTATACATAACATGTAATTAAGGAATATCTTAAATAACAATCAAAATGATTCACTTTGCAGAAAAATCCCCGCAGACGCCCGAGGTGCAACCTATATTCATAACTGTCGATCCGGAGCGTGACTCTAAGGAGGTGGTCGGCAAATACGTCAAGGAGTTCTCGCCCAAGCTGCTGGGATTGACGGGAACAGTGGATCAAATACGAAATGTCTGCAAAGCATTTCGTGTTTATTTTAGTGCTGGACCACGCGACTCGGACAACGATTATATTGTCGATCACACAATTATCATGTATCTCGTCAATCCGGATGGCGAATTTGTTGACTATTATGGCCAGAATAGGGACAAAGATCAGTGTGTGGCATCAATTTTGGTCAACATCGCCAAGTGGAATTCAATGAACAAAAAAGGCTGGTTCAGTTAGATTAATGTATTTTGGGGTTGCCACCAAGTCTGTTGTTTCTGTTTTTCCTTTTATCAAGTTGGCAGTGCTGCGCATATCAACTCTGCCCACAACTGTATTTGCTCGCTCTTTTTGTTGCTGCGTGCTGCGTGGATGTCGCGGAAATTTTGTTTTCTGGCAATAAATATTTAACCAATTATAAAATGGTGTGTGCACAATATTAAACAGATCAATATAGTTATTAAATGTTGAGTTATTGGTTGCATTAATCATACGCATGTTTGCCAAAGCAGTACATTTGCTGATTCAGGCAATAACATAACCTAAAAAAAAGGCGGTTGGGTATATTTTTTGCAAATTGCACTACAATGAAATTGTTTCGTTTTGCAGCGTCCGTTGATGTTGCAAGGTCACGAGCGTTCCATAACGCAAATCAAATACAATCGCGAGGGCGATTTACTCTTCTCCAGCTCCAAGGATCAGAAGCCAAATGTTTGGTATTCACTCAACGGCGAACGTCTGGGAACCTATGATGGACATCAGGGAGCTGTCTGGTGCCTGGATGTGGACTGGGAGAGCAGGAAGCTAATAACTGGTGCCGGTGACATGACCACTAAGATTTGGGATGTTGAATATGGCACTGTTATCGCCTCAATAGCAACGAAATCCTCGGTGCGCACCAGCAACTTCAGTTTCTCGGGCAACCAGGCCGCCTACTCCACGGACAAGGCGATGGGTCAAAACTGTGAACTCTTCATCATCGATGTACGCAACGCGGACTCTACGCTATCCGAACAGGAGCCCACACTGCGCATACCCATGGTGGAGTCGAAGATCACATCGATGCAGTGGGGCCCTCTGGATGAGACCATCATAACAGGTAAGCCAAAAATTTCTATGGAAGTTTTGCATTGAAATGAATTGCTCAATTTTAGGTCATGACAATGGTAACATTGCCATTTGGGATGTGCGCAAGGGACAAAAAGTGGTTGACTCTGGTGTGGATCATACTGGTGGCATCAATGACATGCAGCTGAGCAAGGATGGCACAATGTTCGTAACCGCCTCCAAAGATACCACTGCCAAACTGTTCGATGCCGAGTCGCTGATGTGCCTGAAAACGTACAAGACAGAAAGACCCGTGAACTCGGCAGCAATTAGTCCCATCTTGGATCATGTGGTGCTTGGCGGTGGTCAGGATGCCATGGAGGTGACCACAACCTCAACGAAAGCGGGCAAATTCGATTCACGTTTCTTCCATCTGATCTACGAGGAGGAATTTGCACGTCTCAAGGGTCATTTCGGTCCCATCAACAGTTTGGCCTTCCATCCGGATGGCAAGAGTTACGCCTCGGGCGGTGAAGATGGTTTCGTGCGTGTCCAGTCGTTTGATAGTACATACTTTGAAAACATATTCGAGTAGACCGTAGTTAGTAGTTCCCACTCCCACTCGCCATGTTCGTGTGCATAGAAAATTGTCAAATATACGCGAGAACAAGACGAAATATCATCATTTATTAAGTAATCTTTTAAAGCATATATATATATGGATAGTATGTTTGTATTTATATAATTATTAGTTATTCGAATAATTGCATCTGCCAATCATTTAACTGGATGAGAAGAATGAACGTTTCTTTTGCTGCACCACCACTTGCTGCCCCTGCATTGCAGCCAATTGGGCAGGTGTCGGCAAGCAGCCGGGCGGCGGTGGCGGAATGACAACAGCTCCCGAGGATGTAGTACGCAACTCTGCGCGCGAATCAACATTTATAACATGCGTGGCAGCCGATGTGCTCGGTCCGGGAAAACCATATCCGAGACCATGATGCAAAGCTGGCAGCTGCTGATGATGCGTCATGCCGTAGTACTGATTGCTGGGCACATGCATCGGCATGTATCCTGGCCCCAGTGGGCTAGGCGCATAATTAATTCGATGTTGTTGGCTCTGCTCGTACGAAGGCGGCGGAGCTCGCTTCATATTCATATGAAAATTGAAATTTATAAGCCAAATGTAGATTTAAGTTAACTGCATTCTCTCATACGAACCATTGCAGCGGCGCTGTCATATTCAAAGTTGTAAGGTGGCACAGCACTCGCTCTTGACGCCCCCGATGTTTTGTCTACAGATGTGCGGGAATTAATTTAATTTAAGCTGCATAAAATCAATGCCTACCTGAATTTGGTGTCGACATTTTGTGTTTACTGAAATAAATTCGCGATTTGTACAGGCTCATGAGGTTGCCAGCCTGTTGAAAATAATATTGATATTGATAATATTGGTAATAATGTCATTCACTGCGCAACGTAAAAGCCAGTCAGCTGTTTGTCAGACGGGAGCAATACGAACGCGCATCGTTTTTGGCCATATCGAAACAAATATATAGAAAACATATTTTCGACGCTAAAATAAAATTTATTTGTTACAGAAATATCGAAATTAAAAACCCAACGTATTGTTGTGCACCGTAGATAATGTCCCACGCAACATCGCAGGTTTGTAGAGCGTTCATTTCAAAAGCTTCTGCGTATCTGTGACGCAATAGTTCAACATTCTCATAAATCATTTTGAACGGTTTTACAGGGCGTTAAACTGTTGAATGGCTTTAAGCGTCCCAATCGGTTTGAGAAGGGCCTGGGCGCCCAGCTGCCGGATGCCTATAAGAAATTCTGGCGCGAATGGAAGCTAACGAAACCAGCTGCGGTGCATTACATTCCCAAGGAGAGCGAGTGGGAACGAGACGAGGTCACGCATGCCATCAAACCGGTTCAGAATATACCAATGCCGCTAATCGATACACCGGAATCGCATCACGGCATTTGGGGAGGCGAAGCCGTTATCAAGGGCTTCCAGAAGCGGGCGCAAACAAAACGACGCGTTCCACATTTTTGGGTGCCGACTTTGCGCCGCTCGGTGGTGCACAGTCAGGTGCTCAACGAATACATGTCCGTCGTTGTCACAGAACGCACGCTGGACCAGATTCACGAATGTCATGGCTTCGATCATTATCTGCTCAAGAATTTGGCATGTGATTTGCGCTCGGCGCTGGCATTGAAAATCAAGCGAAAGGTTCTCAAGGCTTTACAACAGGGCTGTCCGGCATGGCAGGCAGAGCCGAACCATCAGCAGGATATGGTCAAAGAATACAGTCCGTATCTGGAATCCTATACACCAGAGGAAATCGACTGGTATGGCCACACCTACCTCGAAGCCATACGCAAGCTGCAGAATCAACTGCGCGCTGCGGAGCAAGTCCTCCCACATAAGATTGAGTTTCGCAGTAAATTGATTGAACAGCTGCGTGAGGCGGGCATTGCCGAGGCGGGCAAAAAGGACTCAAAGGGAGCGATTGCCAGTGCCGAACACAAAGATGCGGACATTGAGGCATTGACCAAGCTGTAAATATTTCTTATGCTTCATCCATAAAACTTAAATAACCTTTTTTTCGTTGTTAACAGTGAGACATCGCCCGCATCTTCGAGCTGGCTGTCAAAAATCAATCCATTTGGGAAGAAGGAAACGTAAAAAATTATCCGTGACATTCAGTGAGCAACTTCTGATTATGTGTTGAAAATTTAAACCAAAAAAAAAACAATATTAAGACTTGACTGGGAGTATCCAGTACGTCAAAATGAAACAGATTAAACGGATTTCAGTGCAGAAACTAATCGCTCTACTTAAAGCTAATTGATGAAATTTGGAATATGTGCGTCTTTTCACTGCAGTCGGGGCATATCGAAAACGACTTGATCGGATCACTATCATTCTCATACACAAGAATTATCAGAAGGCATTAATCGAAAGATTAGTCTACATTTGAAAGAATTTTTAATTACAGAAAATAGAATTGCACAGCAGTTGGGAAGAACAGATATATTGCCGATTGAAAAACGTGTTTAAATTAATGCTCCGAAATAAAATTAATTCGGTTTTTATTGGATTAAATGTGGAAGGTTTCAGCCGAACTAGTTATCTTATCAATAAATATATTGCATACTCTCAGGCTGCACAAAACGTCCGTCATAGTAAGTCAAATAAAAAACATAGTTTTAGGCTGCACAGAAAAATTAATCTTTGAGGAATTCTAACATTTAAACGCGAATTTTATCTACAGCGTTTCACTAAGCAGACAATACATATGTATAATATGTAGTGTCTGTTTGGTGCTCTAACTCTGCCAAATCCTTTCAAAAACCAAACTCTTGATAAATTGCAGTCGAAGGGCGAATGAAAACGAAATAAACGTTTTGTTTTTCTGCGATATTTTAAACATATTTATTGCATGTGTATATTCGTTTGGTTGCTGGCTAAAAATTACAAAAAGATAAATATTTAAGGAAACAGTACAGAGAGACGTCCACGTGAGTAAGAGTATACAAAAAATAGGAATGATTGCAAATCCCGTCGAGAAAACAGTACATATAAACAACGAACTTAAGCACTAGATCTATATGTAATAATGTATAAATGAAACTCTGGTGCAGAGTTTTGTGCCAACTGATTCCAGGTCGAGGTGCCTACACATCCCACTATGCAATGGGATTCTTTTTCATCAGCTCGATGTCGGAGTTCATCATATCGCTGACCAATTGCTGAAAACTAACCTTCGGCGTCCAGTTCAATTCTCGCTTAGCTTTGGAGGCATCACCCTGCAGCAGATCCACCTCCGTGGGCCGAAAATACATTGGATTAATGCGCACGCGCACATTATCGGTGTTGCGCTCCACGCCCACCTCATCAACACCCTTGCCACGCCACGTTATCTCGCGTCCTATATGCTTGAACGCAGCCTCCACAAATTCGCGAACACTGTGTGTCTCCCCGGTGGCAATGACATAATCGGATGGCTCATCGCGTTGCAGCATCATCCACATAGCCTCCACATAATCGCTAGCATGGCCCCAATCCCGCTTCGAATCCAAGTTGCCCAGCTCAAAGTATTCCAATTGATTGAGCAGTATCTTAGCCACAGATCGAGTTATCTTGCGTGTCACAAAATTCTCGCCACGTCGTGGGCTCTCGTGATTGAACAGTATGCCATTGCAGGCAAACATGTCGTACGCCTCCCGATAATTGATCACAATCCAGAAACCGTACATCTTGGCGCAGGCTATTAATTTTTTGAAAATTAGCCTACATTAGACATTAATTGGATTTAATCAGCTTACCATAAGGGGAGCGAGGATAAAAAGGAGTCTGCTCATTTTGAGGCGTCTCCACCACCTTGCCATACAGCTCCGACGTAGATGCCTGATAGAATTTAACAGATTTCTCCATGCCGCAGGTGCGTATGGCATCCAGAATTCGCAGTGTGCCAACGGCATCCACCTCCGCCGTATATTCACTCAAATCGAAAGAGATTTTCACATGCGATTGTGCGGCAAGATTATAGATCTCTGTTGGCTTCACCATATTGATGATCTTCACCAGACTGCTGCTGTCCGTCATATCGCCATAATGCAATTTCATACGTCCGCCCTTGTGCGCCTTGGGATCCGCGTACAGATGCTCAATGCGTGTCGTATTGAAGGTGCTCGCACGCCGGATAATCCCGTGCACCGTATAGTTCTTCTTCAGCAGAAACTCCGCCAGATATGAGCCATCCTGCAAGTAACATAAGCAATTATTAAGAAAAAATGCACGTAAGCATCTACGGCTGAATAAACTGCAACGTAGCAGCCTATAAAGAGTTTAATCAATCCATGACTCATTGTTAATTAGTCTTTGCTTGTAACTGATAAGCCGATACCTGTCCCGTTATGCCGGTTATCAGCGCCACCTTGTCACGAGCCTTGGCTGCATCTGCTTCAGCTGAACCGCTGGAGCCGGTAGCTGTGCCATTCAAATCCTTGCTATTGTGAATGTTGTTCGTGAGACGCGCTTGTTTGCTGCCCGTGGCCTCTTCACTGCTGGTGTTGGACATGGTGCTGACGCAGCTGTATCTTTTTTCTTTCTGTTTCGCTTGTTTTATCAGCTTGCTGTTTTAGTATAAACAATTTTTTTCTTCATCTGCAGCGGCAAACGTTGCCACCCGCATCAAAGGTTCTTACAGATAGTAAGGTAGCTCAAAGAAGTATTAGATTTGAATTGCTCTAAAAAATCTGTGACGTCGAAACTCACATATAACATGCTCTCTGAGAGCTAAAATTGTAAATTTAAAAAAATCTGGCAACGCTGGTAATCTCGACGGAACAGACGTACACAATTGCAAGCCAGTTATTAAATTGAATTTATTTATATTCTTAAAATCACTATACAAAATGATGGTAAGTAAAAAAAAGGAAAATACTTTGGCTACTATAAGCCAGCTAAATTGCAATAACCAAAACACAATTCCGTTGAGAGGTGCATTCACAAAGGGTTGCTTATCAGTTAAATGGGCGTAATTACAATGTGCATATATTCATTTATTTGCTTTTGCTCGCCTCTAAGGACGGTATGGATGAGTCAAACATATTGAATAGTCCCACGGCCAGCAATGGTGCGACAATGGAAAACTCATCACCAAATCCATTAGCGCCGCAACCGACAACAATGACAACAGCAACAAATGGCAGCGGAGCTGCAACTTCACCGGATAGTTCGTCGTCGGCACCAGTGACACCTGCTGCTCTCGGCGAGAATGCGCTGCATGTGGAGATCTCCGATGCCCTGAGCGAGAAGGAGAAGGTCAAGTTCACCGTACACACACGCACCACACTGCCGGGCTTTTCCAAAAAGGATAACAATGTGGTGCGCCAGCACGAGGAATTTGTTTGGCTGCACGATCGCATCGAGGAGCAGGAAGACTATGCGGGCTATATTGTACGTTAGTTATAGACAATTAAAAATATTTCATTTAGGCTGAAATTCAATTACCGACTTAACCCCTATAATCATCTGCATTTCCGCCAGATTCCGCCCTGTCCGCCGCGACCAGATTTCGATGCGTCGCGTGAGAAATTGCAACGTTTGGGCGAAGGCGAGGGCAACATGACCAAAGAGGAGTTCAAGAAAATGAAATCAGAATTGGAGGCGTAAGTTTGCGCCTTAAAATCTTAGTACATATTAACAATATGATAAACCTTGCAGTGACTACCTGGCCACTTTCAAGAAGACGGTTGCCATGCATGAAGTATTTCTGCGCCGTTTGGCCAGTCATCCAGTGTTTCGCCTGGATCAGCACTTGAAGGTATTTCTGGAGTATGATCAGGATCTGTGCGCTAAGCCGCGCAAGAAGATGGCCATCTTTGGGGTTTTTGTGAAGTCGCTTGGAAAGACCACCGATGAAATCTTGCTGAGCGCCACCGTGCGCGATGTGAATGATTTCTTTGAGAATGAGCTGCAGTTTCTTACCGAGTACCACGGACATTTGCGTGAGGCCGCATCGCGAACTGAGAAAATGACACTGCGTCACAAGGATGTGGGTGATTCCCATCAAAAGATATCGAATGCATTGACACAGCTCTCCACAACAGAAAAGGGCAACATGGAATCGTTTGTCTCCAAGGCAGCTGAGGTCTTTGAACGCATTAAGGTGAGCAATTGGATTTAATTAAATTTGTATTCCTTTTTAATATGTTGCAATTCTGAAAAATTAGAACTTGGAGAAACGTGTGGCTAGCGATCAGGATCTGAAGCTGGGCGACACTCTGCGCTATTACCAGCGTGATAGCGATGCGGCCAAGGCTCTGCTCATTCGACGCCTGCGCTGTCTGGCCTCGTACGAGACAGCCAATCGGAATTTGGAGAAAGCCCGTTCCAAGAACAAGGATGTGCATGCGGTAAAGCTTGTTAGAGAGCAGCATTTTTTAACATTTCAAATCTTGATTTTTCTTATGCTCACGGTGCTTGGCAGCAATTCTCAAATAATAGCCTAGCAGACAACAACTCAACTCTTAATTAACTGCATATACTCTGCAGTTTATGTAAATTGAGTGTAGGGACTAGTGTCATGTCCTTGGTTATCCGATCATTTACTTAATACACTTTCAAGAAGTCTTTATCCTGTAGATTAAAAATGACTTCTCACATAAATACTTCTATAGGTTATTGACATCACCATGTGAGCTAAAGCGAACATTTCTTAAACTTTTAATTTTACGTAGAATATTTTAAAGTGCTAGGAACTTGGATCTTTGAACCATTTTTTTGATTTTTATATTTTTTCAATTTAATTCCATATTAGTCTCTGTTGTTGTCTGCCAGGATATTAAAGCCTCGGCACGCCGAGCATATTTATTCTCTTTCTTTGTGGAAAAAGCACCAACAAATGTGGCAGCTCTAAAAGTGATGTCGTTTTTTCTTCAAAATATTATTTTCTGGCATTTATTGTTAAATTTCAACGAATTCACCACATCACATTGCTCTTTTTCTCTTGCATTTCTCTCTCTCTTCTCTTGTGTGCATTTCTCTCTATCAATCTCAATCTCTCTGTGCGTGTGGTTGTTTTCCATTCTGCTGCAGCCATTGGAGGTGCAAGAGGTATTTGGCATTTATCGTTAACATACCAATAGTCTAGTGTCGCGTAATTCTAATCCCAAAACTTGTAAGGCACCATAACATTGTTTATTTCGTTCTTCGCAGTTGCCGCATGTTTTTTTTATAAGCAACTCACCACAAACAAAAATTCACAACTTTTAGCATGCTTTTTGCTGTGTCTTCACTTTGTTATAGACAGTAGCTAATATACATACTCTTCCCATGCAGGCCGAAACAGCTCAGGCGGAGGCGTGTGAGAAGTTCGAGTCGATGTCTGCCTGTGGCAAGGAGGAGCTGATGGGTTTCCGTAATCGACGTGTGGCTGCCTTTAAAAAGAGGTATTTTACACAACAAGCACAACTTAACAACTTAAGATTAAATTTACATAATAATACTCTTTTGAATTTGCAGTCTTGTTGAGTTATCCGATCTGGAGATCAAGCATGCCAAAAACCAATACGATTATTTGCGTCAATCCCTGTTGGCTCTAAAGGAAATTGCCTGAGACACAGAGGGCTTGGCATTGACATCATCATTATCAGCACATTGTTTACATAACCATTTAGCCAAGACGCCCAAGGAGTAAATCAATTGGTTTTTTTTGCTAAGCAAACAGTTTTATTATCTATTATCTATACACATAAATATAAATATATATATTTAAATGCATATGCATATACGTATACATATATGGCATATGTTAAAGATCTACCCAATCGCATTGCACGTATTACTGAATATGATTTTGTTTGTGAAACAAATTCGCTTTTATAACGAGCATTCCTCTGTCAACTTTATCATTGTATGATCATTAAACTCTGAAAATAAATCTATATACAAACAATCTATGTAACAACTGTCGATTCTCTGTTTTGTTTTGATAATAAAAAGTATCCATGACAACCAATCAACCAACAGGAAACAAGCTTGAAAATTTTGAATATCACATTGAAATTTTCTACACATATTTAAATATTTATTGTGTATATATATTTCGGATTTACTTTTGTTCAAATCATGGATGATTTTGGTTGTTTCGATGCCAAGCAGCCGGCTAGTGATAAAGTGCCAGATTGGCGCACATCAACCTATCGTGGACATCGTCACATTACGGACACTCGACAGGGCAGCAAGTTGACTGCTCCGGCCGAGTACACCAACAAGGGCATCTATGTCCGGGACCCACTGCTGCACGACAAACGGCTTACCGAAATGGCCGCCAATTATACATGGCAGGTGAGCCAGTAGTTGCCGCCAGCCAATCAATAAGTATAATTTTGATTTAATTGTTACTCTCTTATCTGTAGTATGGTGATCCGAATGTTTTACGCAATCCATCGCTGAACATGAAGACGCAGTTCATGAAGTGCTTCGAGGAGTGTAAACTGCGCTTTGTGAAGAGGAAAATCAAGCCAATGACTAGCGTGTCGCAGGACACATTTACATTCGTTGAGCTGCCCTCTCAGGCGGAACCGTTACCCATGCACATGCCGACACCCGTTGAGGCCACCAAAGTACTCATCGATCGTTCGATACCCAGCTCATATACGAAATATTTGGATCCCGGAGCGACCACATACAAACTGTCGTATATAAACATATCGCCAGATGATCGCATTGCAGCCCACGATAATATTACGTATTGGAATTGGTCAGAGCATTGTCCGGCCGTTAAACATGTTGCTCGTGTCCCCGACGAGACCATGTGCGATACGGATAATGCCCATGATTGCCCCAAGCGACGCTTGGAGTATCGCAATCAGGTGAAATGCGTGCCGCACACGGGTCTTGGCACTGAGGTGCGCGACAACTATGTGGATCCCAAGCTGAACAAGGAGTATATCGAGTACGATATAACCGATGTGAATCCGATTCTAGTCTCGGAGCCGGTGACACCCTTTGCCCAACTCAGCGAGTACAATGTGTATGGTTCTGGCAGCCCAGTTCTTAAATATGTTTAAATGAATATATCGAATTTTATTTACAAAACGAAAATACGAAAATTTCTTGTTTCTAATATTCCAAAAAGGTGTGCGGCAACAGATGATAGATGGATGTGACGAGCACTTCGGCATCATCTTCGAATGCGGGCAACTGTTCACTAATCTCGGGCGCCTGTGCTATATAGATAGGTATATCCATTTTAGCGAACTCGTGTATGAACTGCCGGCAGACGCCGCATGGCGTCGTATATCCAGACGGATGATAGGCAACAACAGCGCCCGCATTGAAAACCCGACAGCCTTCGCTGACGCCCTTGACGAGGGCAGTGCGCTCGGCACAACAGCCAGCCGTGAAGGCGACACTCTCAACGTTGCAACCCGTAAAGACCCGGCCATTTTTCGAGCGAAATGCGGCGCCAACCTTGAAATTGCTGTATGGCGCATAGGCGTTGCAGCGGGCATTCAACGCATCCTCCAACAATTCACGCCCGCAGTTATCTGTGGTTAAAAATTATAAATAGTTAAAACCCATATCTAGATTAGATTAATGTCCAATTCGCCCCCAAAAATTTACCCAGTTGACAGAAACTGATTGTGTATTGGTGTAGCTTTATCGGATGTGGTAGCTTCAGTGATTCACAGATCGGATGTCCAAATTTCTGCGGCTGACGCTTGTCCACCTCATGCTTCAGTTCCTTCAGCTGTTCCATGTAATTGCTTAGTCTCTTGCATGTCTTGCGCCTTTGCAGCTCCTTATGCAGCCCATCCAGACGTTTCATGCACTTTTTCAGTTCCTTGCGCCTCTGTGACATACTTTTTTTATTTTTATTTTTATTAAATTTTATTAATTTATTCGTTTGCCTATTCAAAAACAAATATATATATATATATGTATATAATAATAATACTTCAATCATGACATTTTATTGCCATGCATCTTTCGCTTGCTTAGCTTGCTTATATACAATTTGTCATATTCATTCATGTTCGTTGTTCTCATGACGATGACGAAATAACAGATTAAACGATTGATTTTGATAAGGTTCTAAGAATGCCAGTGAAAAGGGGAATATATATTCTTCTGTTTTTACGATGCATTTGCTATCGACATTAGTTAGCAACCGCACACGTAGTAGTATAATAAAATGTGTGATTCCCAACTTTCAGGCACGTACAATAAAAACTTGAACAGCTGAGAATTTTATGTAAAAGTTGCATTACAAAATTTGAGTAATTTTTGCAGTTTTTGTTTTTAGTTGTTAAAAATGCCAAAGTGCATTTTTTTCATATTAGCCGAGAAACAAACCATTTCCAAAGAGTTAAGATTACAAGCACAACAAATTATCAACAATTTTTCTCAAGAGCAAAAACATGATTTCTATATTTTGTTCACATTTTGTCTTTATTGGGTAGATTGTAAAGATCAAAAAAACATACGTAAAACAAACTATTGGGATTATGTTAGCCTTGAACTCTGACTAGTTTAGCCGATTGGTTAGTAGGTGTGGAAACTGTTTGGTAATAGATTAAAAATTGATGTACAAAGCACCAAATCATCGCTGGCAAAGGGCTCCTCGGGCGAACGCTCATCCAGGGCTTGTGCTATATAGATGGGTATATCAGTGCTGCCAGCAAACTCTCTGATGAACTGTCGGCAAACACCGCACGGCGAAACGAACACACCTGGCTTATAGGCGACAACGGCGCCCATCGCAAACTGCTGATAGCCCTCGCTAACGGCCTTGGTGAGAGCCGTACGCTCCGCACAGGAAGTCGGTGTAAATGCGGCATTCTCAACGTTGCAGCCGGCGAAGATGTGATTGGTGGTGGGGCTGGTGCGAAAGGCGGAGCCCACCTTGAAATTGCTATAAGGTGAATAGGCACGCTGACGTACGGAATGTGCGGCAAGCAGCAACTCCTTAATCGCTGGATCTGCGTAAACGTCATAGTAACGATAATGATAACACACTTCAGCCACTTCGCACTCACCCAACGTGCCGTATTCCACCACCGTCTCTTTGGTGTCTGGCTTGGCCAAGCCATTCATCAGATTCGACATAATTTATATTAAATTTTGTTATTTATAATAATAATTAATATGCAGCAAACGTTATAAACGTATCGCGTGCCGTGTGCGTCTACCTCGACCTTCCGCAGTTACTGCTGACCGCTTGCTGTTAGCTTGTATCAATTATAGTTTTCAGTTAGAGTCTCAAATAAACACACATTGGGGTGAGAAAGAGCTGATAAGACACTGCTCTGCTCTGTTCGCGAGCAGCGAGCCTACGTCAATTATATGACTGAAGAGCACAAGATGCACAAGCACTATAACAAATATATACATATGTATATAGAATACTACAACGACGACTATTACAACTATTATGTACAGACAACAAAATTTTAGGGTGGATTTACAATTTCACGCAAAAGACAAGAATGGGGTAATTACATGGAGTATTGCACATACATGGGTAGTATAGGGTATTTCAAAATTAGCAAATGAAATACACTGTAATTCGTGATTCGATGAGAGTGTGCAAATTATTTGCCATTCAGAAAACTGAAGCTGTTGGGCAACAATTGCAGAACGCTGGTGCAGAGCACACGGAGCGGCAAATTTGTTGGCTTTGCGGCGTATAATGGTATATCCTTGCCATTGATGGCAAACTCGGATAAAAACTGACGGCACACGCCGCAAGGTGTTGTGAATCCCTTCTCCTGTTGGGCAACCACGGCACAGGCAATAAATTCACGTTTGCCTTCGCTGAAAAGAAAAACAAAGAAATCTGCAACTGTCTCCAAAACAATGCTGAAGAATGGACTCACCTTAAGGCCTTCACAGCCGCAGTTCTTTCGGCGCATATACTGGCGGCATAGGCACCATTCTCGATGTTGCAGCCCGTATAAATGGTGCCATCGCTGGTGCGGATGGCAGCGCCAACTGCAAAATTGCTATATGGACAATAGGCATTATTTCTGGCCTCCGCTGCGGCTCTAATCAGCTCCTGAACAGAAACATCTGCAAAACAGAACAAAATTCAATAGATTTCTATGTTTATCTAGCATATATATGTGTTTGTGTGTATTTATCTGCTCGCACCTAGACTGTCGTGATCCCGAACATTGGCTTCATCTCTAGCACCATTAATGTATACCTGCGTCATTGCTCTAGTTCCTCAACGGAATAATTGTATCACTCTGTTTTTGCGTTCTAATTTTTTTGCTACAATTTGATAACCTTATGATGATTTATCTCAATTAATTGCATTTGATTGGATGCGTAGCTCAGTACGTTAATTAAAACATGCTTTCTTATTGGGCTTCTATCGAGTGGCAACTATTACGACATCACGTTGTCTGACGTCAATTGGATATATATTTTTGGTTTCGTTATAGGGAACGAAGACTGTAGCTGCGACACAGCTGTTTGAAAGGGAATAGATACGTTATCGATTGCATTATTTGTTATTCTGGTAAAAGGTTTGCTTTCCAAACAGTGTTGACAATTTAGCTTTTTTTCTTACAATCAAATTTTTCTTGATATGTATTATAGCAACTCAGCATATTTAAATTAAATTGATAGCTGGTTTTATAAACAAGAAGAGCCTTTTTTATTTTATTAATAACCCACAAACGTAAAAGTGTAAGCCTGAATACTGATTTGAATATCTTTCGCATTCCAACAGAATCAGCCAAATGTAAATAGGAAAAAGATGCTGTTTGTACAACCTTAGAAGTTTCAGGTATATTACATCGATAGTTAAGCTATTTTTACTTATCGATAGTTAATGAAAAATTTTGTAAACAAAAAGAGATGTATATGTGTGTATGTATTTATATGTGTATGAGTTTTCTGACGTTATCAGCCAAAGATACGATACACGAAAAATTTCAAAGTAAAAGAAGCATATTGATACACCGGCGGTAAATTGTTGTGAGTCGTTGCGCTAGTTGCGTTTTGTTCCACATACCTTAAATATGTCGTCGTCCAGCAATCAACAACAATCGGACGCTGAGGAAACAATGGGCGGAGGCTCAGATCGGGTGCCGGAACGTTTGCCACCCATTGACTTTGAAATGGATCGTTTTCCATATTGCATTGTGTGGACACCGATACCAGTGATGACCTGGATAATACCGTTCATCGGCCACATGGGTATCTGTATGAGCAACGGCGTCATTCGGGATTTTGCCGGACCATATCTGGTGACGGAGGATAAAATGGCATTTGGGCGTCCCACACGCTTTTTGCGACTGCATCCGAAACACGTCGAAGGTGGAACGTATACGTGGGATGAGAGTGTATTGAAGGCATCGGTACTCTATGGCACACGCACCCACAATCTGTTTTGTGACAATTGTCACTCGCATGTTGCAACGGCTCTGTGCAATATGCGGTACAAAGATAGCACCAGCTGGAACATGATAATTCTATCGCTTTGGATGTTTGTTTGCGGCCGTTATGTTGGCTTTTGGGGCTTTATTAAAACATGGTTGCCATTTTCATTACTACTTACACTTGTCATTCTGCTAGCCGTGTACTTTTAATTCCTGCGTTATCAATAAATATGTCTTTAGCATGATGAATGTTTATTTGTATGTAGATATGAGATATATGTAATGTATGTATTTCGATTTAATAGAAAATGCTAAGTACTATCTATGACTTGGGCAACCTGTTTTGTTATTGCTTATTATTATTTTTTGTTTTTGGGGTTCATTCTTCGAGGGCGCGAGTAACATCATCGGCACAAGCGAGCAGTTTTCGCCACTGCGAAGCCGACAGCGAAATACCCTTTTTGCCCGGCAGCACTTTGCCCTCTTTTTCATAGTATTCGCGTATGTCGACCATTTTGCGACCGCGAAATTCGTTGATGCGCACACGGCGCATACCCTCCAGTGTCCATGTGGAAGTGCCATCGCCACCGTCTCCACCCTTCACAGCCGATTCATTCTTATTGGCTTTATCCGAGGAGCTATCCTCCTTTGCCTTCTTGCTTGCCGGCGGCGGATTGCGCTGCCAATAATATATTTGGTTGTTTAACATTACTAATTGAACGATTGTCAGTTGCTAAATCCACTTCTAACTTACATCTTCTGGACCGCTATCGCTGTCAGATGAGGAACTTTTTTGTTTCCTTATTTTCGGCATTTTTCTTTATAGAGTCGGAAGTCTTTTCACAAATATTTGGCGCAAATCGTGTTGCGTTGCCTAAATTGACATTCACACACTGATACATACAATATCGAAATATCGAAATATCGAAATGCGAATAGACATTCATTCATTGGCGTTGACATTCGCATGTAAACGAAATTGAGGACGCTGTTTTTGCCGCATTCTTTCTAGATTTAGCGGACCGCTCCGACAGTAAAAGTTTTACGTTTGATGCTTGTGAATACAATCAATAGTAAAAAAAAATTTTACTTAAAAAAAAAATAATTGAAAAATAATAATTTGCGGAGTTTTTTCAAGTTTGTTCAATAGCGAAGTGTGGTACAGTTTTCTCATTTTCGTCTTGCGTTTATACATGCATACATATATGCACACACAGACGCACACTAACAAATGTACATGCGCGTTTATATTTCTGTTAGGTCAAACTAAATTTTGAACACAAAAATGGGAAATATGTCCGATAATCCGGATGAGAATGATGCATCCTCTGGCCCCGAGGAAGAGGAGGAGAACTATGCCGTTGAAAAAATCATAGATCGCCGTGTACGAAAGGGAAAGGTAGGTTTTCCTCTTTGGTTGGTTGTGGCACAATGGAATTTAATCAAATCAATGCTGATGCTCTTCCTGATTTTCATATTGTAGGTGGAATACTACCTAAAATGGAAGGGGTACGCTGAAACGGAAAATACTTGGGAGCCGGAGAGCAATCTCGATTGCCAGGATCTTATTAGACAGTATGAGTTGGATCGAAAGGATGGGGTAGGTGCTCATGACGCGTAACAGTTATGTTGCTTAATATTAATTTCGTTTTCTGTGCAGACCGCTGGATTGGCAAAAAAATCGGATCGTCCCGGCGACAGCCCCAAGGCCAAAGATGCCGGTGCTGCATCCAACAATAGCAGCGGCAAACGTAAGTCCGATGAGGAAGGTATGCCAACTGCGAAATCCATTTCATATGGAAGCTAATCAACAATATCTTATTTTTAATTTCGTAAGCTGGTCCAGCTGGCACTAAAATGAAGCGTGTGGAATCGGAGGATAGCAGCAACGATGTGATACCCGCTGGCTTCACCGGTTTTGATCGCGGCCTGGAGGCTGAAAAGATTTTGGGCGCCTCCGATAACAATGGCCGCCTAACATTCCTCATCCAGTTCAAGGGCGTCGATCAGGCCGAGATGGTGCCATCAACTGTCGCTAATCTTGCAATACCTCAAATGGTCATACGTTTCTATGAGGAGCGTCTGTCCTGGTACTCGGATAACGAAGATTGAATTGCAATTTCCAGATCATCTCCGTAATATATATATATGTATATAAATACGTGAAGATCTTAATTAAACATATATTAATATCCCATTATAAGCCTCATGTATTCCTAAAATAACATCCAATTTCAATAAACATGAAGTTAGGTGTGTTCCATATCGCGATTGTTGTTACTTGAACTAGGGATTAAACAGCTTGTTGGCCACATTGCATTCGGAGTTCTCTAGCACATTGCCGCAACAGGACCAATGCCGCCGGCCCGGATGTCCGGCATGTCCATGGCCACAGCCGCTGTAGCCGGGCATGCGACCCTCGCAGGAGCACTTGACACTCTTGCTACCCTTGCCGGAGCAGAAGGCGCAACAATGATAGATGCCGTTATGCGGACGCACCTGACGCGAATGGAAGGTGAAGGGACTGCCCTTGATTTGCCGCTCATTGATGGAGATCGTCAATACCAGCGTACCCTGTGTGTCCGGCGTAAAAGAGATGCTATAGGTGCCATCCCGATGATCGGACACTTCAATGGGCAAAAACTTGGCACTCGCATCCTTGTACTTGATCATGCAATTGATCTCCAGCCCGCCATGGCACAGTGCCACCCCATCCACGTCGCGTGACAGCAACAACAGATCCACCTTCTTGTGCAGTCGCAGCTGCGAGAAACCCTCCCATTGCAGGGTGCACAATGATGGCTCCACGGTTTGCATCGTTATAATGCCATACAGGGGTATGTCATGCTGATCCTTAGTGCCAGGCGCCCGTATTTTGGCTAGAAAATGCAACGAGTCCGATATCTGCAAGGAGCAAGGATTAGGATTAGATGAGAGCCCTTTTGGTCAAGTGCTAACCAATTAGGGCTACATCACCTTGGGATCCACTGGTGGCTTAAACTGTTGACAATATTCGAAGCGCTTGAGGAGAATCCGAGCAAAACTTAAAATCTCAACATCGGCACCAATGTCGCAGAGCTCCTGGCTGAAGCGTATCGCATCCATGGCCTGCTGCGTGCGTTTCTCTAGAGGATTATAAGAGGCGGCATTAAAGTTGTTAAAAGATAATTAAAAACTTACCCAGCTCGAGTTGTTGTTGAATTATTAGCTCCACCTTGGACTCCCTGGCTCGACTGATCTGCTGGAGGAGCGTACTGCGATGCGCCTGCAGTGCCTCAAAATAGCGATTCATATAGGACTCCACCTGGGCCTGGATGTCATCGCAGCGGGCATTGATGCCGCGCGTGATCTCGTGCAGTCGTTCGATGGAGTGCTCCGCATACTGGCACAGTGGACGCGTCTGATCCGTTGCCTCGTTGAGTTGCTTGCTCACCTGCAGCTGGAGAAATGCCTTGGCAATCAGCTCATGGCGATGATTACGATGCTGCAGCACCAGACAGTCCGGGCAAGCCAACTGCCAGAGTAACAGCCGTGTCAAGAATAACCAATTGAGATGCATGCCGGATGCTCACCTGCTGGCAGGGCAGACAGAAGGATTTCAGCTCGAAGCCGTGCAGTCCGCACTTGAGCAGCAGATGACTGTTGTCGCCCAATCCAAGCTGTTGCTGCTTCTGCTTGCGCGCACGCCTCAGCTCCAGGATATTCCGCATGCGATGATTGGCCGTGCTGCGTTGCCTTTCATGCGCATCCTTGCACAGAGTGCAGAGATTCAAGGTGCAGCTAATGCAATGATAGGTGGCCTGCAATATATATTAATGAGCTGATAAATCACATATTCTAGGAATGGCTGGCAATCTCACGCTGATTTCCTCGCTGCACAGAGAGCACCAGACTCGCGAAATGACATCCTCGCCAGCCTGTAGACGCAGTGCCTCAATGCGTCGCACCAGCAGAAAATTCTGAGGCAATTGTCGCACGCCGCCCAATGCCGGCAGCTCCGTGGTATACTGGCAAAGGTGACAATGGATGCACCGTATTGTCTCCGGCTCACTCATAAAGCTCGCGGAGGAGTAGGCCAAATTCGATCGTTTGCCCTGCTTCTTACAAAGATTCCATTAAAATGTTATACACATTTTAACTTTAACTTACCCGAAGCACCGTGCGATCCAAGGACTTCTTGCTGCGCAGACTGAGACTTGTGCCGGCCAATTCACTGGTTATATCTGGATTGGAGGAGATGATGCTGTAGCTGGAGCGATCCTCCCACAGGGACTCCTCTTTGAGATTCTCATTGACCAAGCATTGCAGACAGAATGAGTGGAGGCAGTGCAGCGTGCGTGGATCTGTGTAAACATCCATGCAGATGGCACATTTGAGATCCTCCGGAAAAGTGATGCTCACATAACTGCTGGCCGGTGGCAATGTGAAACTGGGTGATGGTGTTGCCAGGGGCGTGCCCGCCGGCGATGAAGAACGACTGCGGGAGACCATCGATGTGTTGTCATAGAAATCAGTGCCTGCTGCTGGCAGCAGTATCGAAGTATCGCCGCTATCCGGTGTTGGCGGCGATATGCGCAGCTCCGGTGAAGCCTTTAAGCTGAGCACTCGCTTCGGCACCGGCGAACGGAGCTGACCTTGATTGATCATCGCAAGGGGTGGTGCGGGTGGTGGAGGTGGTGCCACAGTAATATCACTGGCACTGCTGCTACTCTGCACAGTGGTGGCAGAGGCGCCACTCAGCATGTTGTCCAACAGCGACTCGGGTGAAGTGGAACTGCCTCCGGTGATACTGCTGCTGCTCGGATCACTATTGCTCTCCGTCGAGCTGAGCTGCACACACTAAAAATTTTATATTTTAATTAAATTAAACTAAGTAACAGTCAAAGTAAAAGGTTTCAGTTTAATAATAAGCAAATAAGCGTGCTGTACTCGACTTCGATATACCCTGCATTCAGCTTTTATATATATATTCTTGATTTATTACAAAATTTCCCTTATAATGTTTTCTTACGGCAGGCAAAGTTGTTGAAGAGTAAAATAAAGTAAGGTAGCGCATCTACGACTTCATAAGCCCAACTGAAATTGCCGGCTTGGGATAAACGTTTGAACATACATGTACACATGGGGCACAATAGACCTTATAGGTCGCAGTGCTAACTATCCCCAATTATAATAATAATACATGTACACATGCAGATATAACTGCATATACACATAAATACAAAAATACATTCAGGCATCCATACAGCCACACAAAAGTGGATAACGGGTCGCTTCAGAATACACACACAAACATATTTACGCTCGCTTCAATTATCTTGCCATCCCTCACTCACTCATACGCTAAAAATAAATGTTCTCCTGCGGATAATACGGTGTTATTTATCCGATCTTGAGCGTGTCTTATGCGCTCTTATATTTCTCCAGTTAGCCAATAACATGCCAATGCTATTGATCCTGATCACGAATATATATATTTAAATGATGCTTTCCTTTGCACAAAACCATTATACCCGATACGCATTGAAAATGATTGCTTCAATTAATTAAGATTAGCAGTGAGTTCAAAATATTTAAAAACAAGAGAGTAAATTGCAAATTTTAATTTAATCGAATTTTCAAATCTTACATTTTGTAAGACGCCTTGTTGCAAGCCCAGAGTGCGCGAGCGCCTGATGCAGTTGCTCTGCTTGTGGGCCGGCAGGCGTGGCACAATTTGAACTTCGCCAAATGCAGTCGCCAGCTGCGGAGCAATGCTAAACGTGAGCAGCTGTGGCGCCGACTTGCGTCGCAGTGCATCCAAGCTGATCGAATCCAATTGTTGCTGATGCTGCTGCTGATGCAGTTGTTGTTGTGTGGCGCTGTTCTGTAGCTTTAATTTGCTGTTGCTCAATTTGAGTTGCATTTTGTCATTTTGAGTAATTTGCGTTATTGTTGTTGGAATTGGAGCTGGTAAATCTGCAGCTGTCAACTGCATTCGCTCATAGTCGATAAGGTTGCTCTTCGAGTGTCGCTTGAATGTGAGTTTCGTTTGTTTCGCATTGTTACTGCTTTTATTCATTATTATTTTTATTTCATTAATTCATTCATTTACTTATGCAATCGCTCTGCGTGGAGGAAATTACAGTTCGCTGAATGTGCAATTGTCCAATACCAGCCTGACAGCTGCGCGTTCCGTTTCTAACTGTTCTTCTGTCGAAGCTGCAGCTTTGGCGACCAAAGCGTCGTATGCTTAATCTAATTACTAAAAAGGCAAACAAAATGTGAAATGGGCAAAATGCGATATGTGAATTGGTTACAACTGCCAACTGGCAACTGTTTGACATTGCCAGTTGGGGTTTGTATTCGATTTGCTGTGAAATAGCTTTGCCAGTTTGCATTTGAAGCCCTCACCTCGAAATCGCTAATATTCCAATTGACAACAATTAGTGACAACTTAATAATGTTCTCTTGATAGCTTGTCAGCTATCTTGAATCATTTTAATTCCAGTGAAATTCCAATCTTTAACTAGCATATTATACAATTTTCTTTGTCAGAAATTGTCTTTAGGATAGAGATTTAATTTAAACAAAAATTCTCTACATATAAACACAATAAAAAGAGTAACTTTCAACATTCAATCACACTTAAGTGTCAAATAAATGTACAGTTCATTCCAAGACAAAAATTGCCCCCACAATGTCAATAAAGCATTGAATTAGCTATGAACGTTAGAATCAGCGGAGAGATCTCTCCAATCTATATCTAAATATTGATACACATCATTAACTAACATCATCAAATAAGTGCGTACTTTATGTTTCCCTTTAAATTATAGATTTTGCTTTATTTTTTTATTTAAAGTCTGCACCACAAACTCAAATAGAATGCATTGTTATCAAAGGGCATAATTTCTTTCGTGTCGATCAACATGTAATCCCTGCTCCCCACACACCAGCTCTCTCTCTCTCACTCTCACTCTCTCTATTCGTAAAAGTGACGAAGCTTTCCCGAAGTTTCAATTGCTGCTGTTGTTGTCGTTTCTCTCAGGCAGCGCTCTCCCGCAACTACATTTATTCTTAATGACGGGAGAGCTTTTTGCCCCAAACCCAAAACACGCGCTGAGGGGCCTCAGTGCAATTTGGGATTGAGCGGCGTGCGTACGTTGGTAACGGTTGTTTACTGCTCAGCTAGCAATCCAAAGCGAAAACGGTGTGAGGTGCACGTGTCCCCCCGCCTCATTAACGTTTTTATTTTGGTGACATTTTGGTTTTCAAAGAATCGCTCAACAGCTGCACAGAACTTGCGCCCCCCAGCAACATAAGCAAACAACTTTCTATTTTGCTTTTGTTGTCTGTCTCCGAAATGCTCTCTTCTCTTTTAAGTGCCAAATTAATATTGTTAATCGGTGTTGTGAAACGGTGCTCTATGCAACAGCAAAGATTTGTGAAGTCTACATAATCATAAATTTATATACATGTTCCATTTTACTTCGTTCAACTTATAGCGGACACTCTCTTTTACCCGCCCGCCGGCTCTCCCTCTCTCTCTCTCTCTTTCTCTTTGGTGTGTTTTTCGCTCTCTTCGCGGCGTCTTTTTATTTTGTTTTGCTTTCGATTTTCAAAGTTTTCGGCAACCGGTAAAGACAAATATAGAAACATCAACATGGAAACGGTAAGCATAACTTAAAAGCTTAAAAGTTGTATGCGAAACAATTGCG
This sequence comes from Drosophila nigritarsus, assembly GCA_035044305.1. Classification (NCBI taxonomy): domain Eukaryota; kingdom Metazoa; phylum Arthropoda; class Insecta; order Diptera; family Drosophilidae; genus Drosophila; species Drosophila nigritarsus. The sequence continues at coordinate 3,412,009 of JAWNMF010000133.1, read as the reverse complement.
TGCATACTGGTCTTAAAGGTTGGACGGCAAGCGTCAGTCTCAAAGTGCAAATGAGATAAAGTGTGTTGGAGGAGGGCGCATTGCGCAAAGGGTTAAAGTCCCCGCTTGTGCCATGTAAAAAAACTGGCATTGCGTGTGAGAAGCCCCATCGAGAGGCCTGCTCGGGTTTATCAGAAGAATGAGTCAAATAAAAATGAGTATTATTAACATCTAAGCGGATTAACGGTTAACTATGTAGCTGTGCTCATCCACATTTTGAGTGAGTTGCTTTCATTGCAGAATTCTAAACATATTGCTATCGGTTTAAGAAAATATAACTGAGCTTTCTGCAAATGATTATCTACACTATTACCAATCTCTTCCTAATCTCAAGAGACAGATTTTTATTGTTATTTACATATTCTTATAACTATAATTGCCTGTAAGAATCTTTCTTTGTTGTATCATTTAACGACTCCAGAGATAAGTCGCCATTATCTAAAACATAAAATAAAACTAGCTCAATTTTGGTATATTAATAAATGTTTTATTATAGACAGACGAAAGCTACAGATTTGGGAGCGTTGACTATATCGTTTTTCTGGCCATGATATTTTTATCCACTGGAACAGGCATTTATTTTGGCTGCCTAAAGTGAGTGTTCAGCCAACACCACTTAATATTTTACTTACTTAAAGTTTTGATTATTTTAGGAAAACCAAAAAGACCATTGAGGAAGTTGAACCCACACTGCAAACGACTATACCAAAAGAGGTGCGGAAACATGATTTTGGTTCGGAAAAGATGAGCGAATATCTGCTGGGATCGCGACAACTGAAGGTGTTTCCCGTTGCCATGAGTCTGATAGCCAGGTGATGACATGCATGTATATATAGTGTTTATTAGATAGAAACACACATGTTAACGGCTATCTGTTATCGTCTCGCTAATCTGCAGCTATGTGTCGGGCGTGACAATACTGGGCACCACATCAGAGATATATAATTATGGCACACAATACTGGTTCATAGCCATTGCCATTATTCTGCAGGGTATTGCTGTCTCCTATATCTATATACCAGTATTTACGACTCTACAAGTCGGCTCCTCCTATGAGGTAAGTACACACACATCAGTTTAAACCTGTGTAATAAACTTAATGGCCCTATCGCAAAAGTGTAGTGTATAAAATAATTGTCGAACAGAATCACAGAACCGAATGATAAGAAGAAACCCGACACTTGATATGGTGTACAATTAATTTATACCGAGTATTTAATGGAATTGACTGGGTTGAATCGAGTGAGGGTCAACATATGCTGAATGCTTAATATTTGTTGATTCACAAGCTTATCCAATGCATTTACACAAAATAGTGCGCATATACGTATATATAGATAAGAAGTCAATATATGTTTCTTGATTATTATCTATCTTCCAACAATTTTCAAGCATTTTAATTTTATTTTCTATAATTCTCTCTAGATTAACTTTTGTTCAATCATCATCATCATCTTCATCGACTTGGAAATGTCATCTTGGCCAATTTGAAACACAAGGGCCAATTGTAGAGTACATTTCAATTAACGACAGACGCCAGTCGACAAGTGCGTTCCATATTCAATGGACTTTGATCGCCTTACGTACATTATTTTCGTGATGATAAATTACAAATTTGATTCGTAGCTTGAAGCCACTTGACAGTTGTGTATTCAGCTCGTGTCCAGACAACTAGATATAGCTTTTGTGCTATTTTGCCATTAGTTTTTGATTTACTGTATATATTTAGTGTCTACTAAGTGTAGTCTAGTTTCCGATTTATTATGCTCATTTCATTTGTGAGAAAGTGATGGCAACTGCTCAACCATTATTCATCACATCAGACTTAAGCCAATAAAACAATATTATAAAAGTTAGGCTTAACTGAACAGTCGGACGGTTATATAAAAACCCAATTGTAATTTTATACATTTAAATATTTCGCATGGAAAGAATTGACTTTTGGAAAAGATAATCACGTCTGAAACCGAATCGTTTTAATTAGCAAATATCAATTATTGTGAATATATAGGAATAAAGCTATAGGTAATAAAGGCTTTTCAATTTTTCAGTATCTGGAAATGCGCTTCCATTCGATTATACGCAGCATAGCATCGTTTATGTTTATTCTGGATGAGGTGAGTCTCGCCACGTGGATCTTTTGAGTTCCGTAATGCAATCACCATTTACATTCTGTTACATTTGCAGATACTTTTCCTGCCGTTTGTTGTATATGTGCCCGCCATTGCATTGAATCAAGGTGAATCAATTTGAAATATATTTCAAAATGAGATGTATTGAAAAATTCTGCGATTCTTTTCACAGTCTCGGGCATTAATTTGCATGTGATTTCCTCGGTGATTGTGATTGTGTGCGTCTTCTACACCTTTGTGGGCGGTATTAAGGCTGTGGTGCACACGGACGCCTGGCAGACGATGGTCATGTTCCTCTCGGTGCTAGCGGTTGCCGCCCTGGGCACCTATTATGCCAATGGATTTGACAAGATATTCGATGATGCGGGCAGAGGTGGTCGTGTGATATTTGGCAATACGAATCCATCGCCATATGTGCGTCATACGGTTTGGAGTGTACTCATCGGCGGCTTCTCCTACTGGACATCGTTCAATGCGGTGAATCAGACAATGGTGCAACGTTATATGTCCTTGCCATCGCTGAAACAGGCACGTGCCTCGATGGCCATCTTTACAATTGGAGTCGCTGCATTCGTCTCACTCTGCTGCTATGTCGGCCTGCTCATCTTCGAGAAGTATCAGAATTGTGATCCACTCAGCGCCGGTCTGATTACACACGATGATCAGCTGCTGCCGCTGTATGTGGTGCAGAGCGTTGGACACATCCATGGCATTGCGGGTCTCTTTATTGCCGGCATCTTTGGCGCCGCCCTCAGCTCCCTCTCAGTGGTGCTGAATTCCACATCACTGGTTATACTCGAGGACATTGTGCGCGGCTGCTTTAGGATGCAGCCAAGTGAACGCACCTCCACAGTGCTGGTGAAGGGTTCGGTTATCATACTTGGTGTGGTTGCACTCTCTCTCGTCTTTGTCCTCGAGCGTTTGAGTGGCATTTTGAGCATTTGCACCTCGATGACAGCTATTGCAGCGGGCACAACCTTTGGTCTCTTCACACTTGGCATGCTGGTGCCGTGGGCGAATAATATTGGCACTGCAGTGGGAGGCATTGCCAGTGCCTTGCTCGCCGGTTGGATATCCTTTGGCACCCAGTTCACCATTGCAGCGGGTGAACTGAACTCACAGAAACTGAATATCTCTGTGGCATATTGTGCAACGAATGTGACGCAGCCCGAGAACGTTTGGGTAGATGAGGAGCAGGTGTTTCCATTATATCGTTTATCCTATCACTGGATAAATCCCATTGGTGTGGCAACCGTTATTGTTGTCGGTTCGATTGTATCGCTGTGCACTAAACCCACCGATATAAGGACACTCGATGCGCAACTGCTGTCGCCAGTAATACACCGATTCCTGCCAAAGGAATGCTTTGCTCCGCGTAATCATCAGCATCAGACGCAGCCGCAAATGAACCTACTAACATTAGAATCGTGAAACGTTATAGTAACATATATATATATATATAAATTCCTACAGGACATGCTCTGTTTGCCAGCGGAGTCGCAGCTCCCATATTACATTCTTTAAGTTTTTAATAGAGTTTAGCTTAACTTATATCATATCATATATATATATATATATATATATATATATATAGTATTTAGAGTGTAGAGTTGTCTATTAGTACAAATTGCAGTTCGATTTCATTATCTTTTTATTCTTTATGCGGAAGGGCGCACACGATTTAAATATGGTACAGGAATTTATGAATCTGCACACACACCAACTCATACACACAGAGGCAGACACAAGTTAATCGTTGTATTACATATGTATATTGGTTATGTATTTATGTACTTATTTAGCATTATTCATTTGTTTGTTAAACATATTTCTTTGGCATTTTTGTTTGTTATTGTTCAACTTGTCTGCAGACTGTGTCTCAAATTCCGTGTGACTTAGCAAGCATAATGTCTGTGATAAAAATTTAATAAATATACGCATATACTTATATACTCATATATATACTCATATACTCATATATACATATTAATATATATAAGAAATTGCAGTTTGCTAGTTGATATGATGCATGCATGATGTGTGTGAGCAGCAAAAAGCGCATCTTCTAGCATTATGATACCTAAATTAAGCCTCTCTAATTTGGCCATGAATCACAAAATGAGCGATTTATCCCTCCGATTGCTCGTCGTACTCAACGAAACTCCGTTAATTATGCTTGTGATGCGTCAACTCCTCCTCCAGCATCGCCTGCCTGCGTCCAATTAAATAGTTGCGCAACTGGTAGGCAATTAGCATCAGGCAGGCAACTCCAGCGCTTACATAACTGTTGGACACAAATTGCTGTGGCAGCATTTTGCATCTGAACACCGCATAATCATCCGGCGTAATTGTGGCCTGCAGTGATGAAACAAGATGATTAAGCATAACAAGTAAAACTGATCGATTTCGGATTTAAATTGTTGTAAAAACTAGATTATTTTTGGCTTTAAGTTTGTCATGGTAAAAGCCTTAAAATCCTCAACTTACCAGCATAAAACTGGGATTGACATTGTTGCGCCAGCTGAAGGAGGCCACCGTAAACTCATCGATGCCTAATCGATTGATGTTGTGACAATAGTAATGCGAGTGTCCGGCAAAGGCCAAACGTGGCTTGAGCAGTTCCCCCAACAGCTCTGTGGCATCCTTGGAGAGCACATGATAGCGTTCCCGATACGCCTCAATGTGCGGCGCATCGTGTTCGCTGCACACCTTGTCCGATATGCGATATGTGGGAAAATGCTGCATGATGATGGGCTGGCTATACGGATGACGACGAGTCCGTGCGCATTCCGCCACATGTGGATGTTGCATGCAGTGCAGCGTTCTCGATATATTCTTTAGCGCCGACTCCGCCTCATTGCAGAACATGCAGCCATCGGCCTCCATGGCCATGGAATTGACAACGACGAAATGAATCTGCTTGATGGTGTACAAATGCACTTTGGAGAAGTTCAGATAGTTCTCAAAGCGCGTCATAAAGAAAGGATGCATTCTGAAATAGAGATTAATGTTAGAATATGCCAATTTTGGTTCAACTCCAGCGCTACTCACTTGTAGTGGAAGCCGACATCATGATTGCCGACCACACTGATTAGTGGTATACCCGCGGGTAGATTAAACATCTGCAAATAGCGCCAAACATACTCCTGGAACTGTTTGTCGCTGACCATGTCCCCCTCGTCAAAGAGATCGCCCAGCACGAAAACAACGTCCGGCTGCAGCAGCCTGGAGGCGGCCTGAAAGGAGCGCGTCATGTGCCACTCGCGGTAGAGCTTGTCAAGCCAATGGCCACGATGTGGTCCCAGTAAATGGGGATCGGCTATAATCATAGCACGCAATGGATCATCCACGTATTTCTTGCGCCGAATCTCGGGCCATTTGCACTTTTGAAGCACCACAAAATCGGCAACGTACTCGCAGAAGATTAACGCACACAATATGATCACAGAACACGCGTAAATCCAACGCATTTTGTTGCAATTAAATAATGCAATCACCTGCCGGCGAATTAAAAAGATGCAAAAAAGCCAATACGTGTAGGGCTGGTGACACGCGCATGTCGCTAACCAGGGATGCACGTTATTCGTGCAAATAAATAAAATCGATAACAGTTTCAATTGGCGCTAAAAAAAGACAATTTGTATATGAGTAAATAGAAATATGAAATTAAAATATTGTCAGTCGAGTTAATAAAAATACGAAATGGAAACATTTTTATGTCCACAGTTGATACAAAATGTTCTTATTTTTATTAGTCATACATACATAAATTCACACGTAGATTATTGATTTTTGCTCGGAATGCAGTAATTTTAGAAGAGATCGTAAAAATAGTTTAAGCCCTGACCCAACTCCCAAATGGAGATGCCAACGCCCAGCTCCTGGGCCAACTTGATGCGCTCATTGATCGAATAGAGCGTTGGATAAAACACAGTATGACGACCAGTTTCAGTTCTACAAAATGAATATGCTTTTATAAAATTGCTAGGCTTGTTTCAACTTTGCTGCAACTCACCTGATCTCAAAGAAGTTTTCCACATCGCGCTCATCATTTTGCAGCGGTTTCTTGAGTGGTCTGATCAGCTCTAGGTACTGGGTAGAGATGATGGGACCACCACCATCCGGCGTATAATCATTGCCATACATATTGAAGCCCATGAGGATTTTGGAACGCTTTACCTCTACATCATGGCAATCATCGGGCGCAATGTGATCAATTGCACTGCGCATCCAATACAAAGGAGCATTGGCACCCGGGCGCTGCAGGGTGGAGAAGTCATAGGTCATCAGCGAGAAGGCATAGATATACTTGTATAAGCGATCCATGTGCCGCTCGCTAAACAAATTGGACGTATCACGACGCTGAGGCGGTATCACTAATATCAAATGCAGCTGTTGCTTTTTCAGATCCTTGGCTAAGTGTGGAAAGAGATTAGAGATCAATAAAGATGATTTCAGAGTAGCAGGTAAACCCACCCAATTGTAGCACCAGAGTGTAGAGAATTTTATCATCGATGCGACCAGCGATTTGTGACCACACCTCCAATACGAGTCCATCGAAACTGTGCTCCTTGCACGACTGGATGAGCACCTCGTTGAGCTTGGTGCGTTCGCTGGCATCGCTGAGCAGCATTTTAATATTTCGATCGGTGAAGTGGTCAAAAATAACACGAGGAAAGACTGCAGTAAAGAATAGATATATCCATATTATAGCTACAAGCTAGAGCAGGGAATTTAACTGGTCACCTTTAAGTGTGCGTTGTTTGCGTTTCAGTTCATTTAGCCAGCTGGCATCGATGTCGTGGGTGCCGGCGACGACATATTCTTCAAATTGCTTCACAACCTGCAGCCAGACAGGTGATATGATGTCAAATTTCTTGGCAAATATCTTGCCCACGTCATAGCCATGTGCATTCCACTGCAAAAACATAAATATTAAATTGTTTTCGAGAACTTGCGCAGCTTGTTAATAATTAATACTCACCGGAGTTACAAAGCCGAGCACAGTGCCATTGAAGCGTCGCAACGACGTGTCCTTGTAGTAGGCCTCATTGTGTACTGCAATGTCCCTGGGCGAGGGATTTCGCGACATCAGTTTCAAATCGAATACATCGTTATCTTGGGGGCCACGCAAATATTTGGAGTTCTTGTTCTTGCTTTTGGCTTTGCTGTCGGGCGACAGGGTGCACACTGCGTATTGGCAGCTCAGCAGGAGGCAGCTAAATGTAAATGCATTTCGTGTGCGCATTTTAACACCTAGTTATTCAATATTATATGGAATTCTTGATTAACTTTATTAAATATAGAGATATCAAAATATTTTCCTACAAATACAACCGGCAGCTGAGTCGCGTCGATAACGATAACAACGCACGCATGCTTCGATAACTTTTGCAAATATATGCAATCAACAGTTCTCACTGCGCTGCCATCAGCCGTTGCAATATGAACCAGTGGTTCCGGGCGCTTAAAATTTTTCCGGCTAAAAACTGCTAATCAATAACATAGGAAATGCGCAAATTTTGAAACGTATGCATGCATTTGTATACATATACACATATATATAGTTATATACATATGTATATAGTTATATTTAAAAGTTTACATTGTATAAATAAAGGGAGGGGATTATTAACATAATGCGTACTTCCTGCTTAACATCAAAAATTAAATTAAACTTATTGCGTAGACTAAACACAAGGCTAAATAGTACAATCAAATAGCCAGAAAACTAATTATCACTTTAAAAAAATATGAAAAACAAAAGAAAATTGATTTAAACAGAATGTGTGTTAAAATATTTAACATAGGGCGCTACTTATACATAAGTATAATAATCATAAATTGTTATTAATCATAATTGTTATAATCGTAATCATTTCTTATGCATAATAGCATTATTTGTTTTTGTTTTTGTTGTTGTTGTTGTTTTCATAATAATATATGTGTGTTGTATTTATGTATTTATTTGTTTAGATTCAGACAAATACGCGCATTAAATCGCTGCCAGCGGAATTGCTGCCGGGCGTTGAGTTGTTGCTCTTCCACGGATTATTGCTGCCGCTGGCAGCGGCAACAGCAACAGCGGCCGCAGCAGCAGCTGCTGCTGCCTGTATATTGCTGCTGTCGGACAAGCTGCGCAGCAATTGCTTCTTGAGCAACTGTTGCTGCGGACTGGCATTCAGTTGCAATGGTAAATGCATGGGACGCTGGCGCACAAATTGCCGGTGACTGTTAATGCTGCTGCTGTGATTGCTGCTGGTCAGCATTGGTCGCTGTTGCAGCTGCTGCTGTTGCTGGCCTGTCGCCAGCAATTTGCGTCGCTTCTCATAGAAACTGTTCATGCGCTGATTCTCCTCCAGCTGCTGCTGCTGTTGTTGCTGCTGCTGCTGTTGTTGTTGTTGTTCGCTGGCTTCGTTGTTGTACTCCGCTTGTGGCTTCAGTTTGCCCGACAGCAACTCATTCAGACGCTTCACAGTCATGCTGACGCCATTGCTGCTGTTGCTGTTGCTGCTCCTCAGCAGCGCTCGCTTGTTGCAACGCAATCGCTCCTGTTGGATGACACTGCACTTTTGCGCATATATTGTCTTCCCCGGACAGACATTACGTGGCATGGACACAGACGTGCCACTCCCATTACAATTAACTCCCATCGTTGTTGGCAACGGTGGCGGTTGGCGGGCCAAAGTGCCCACAACGCCACTGCTGCCATTTAGCGAGAGCAGACTGTTGTTCGCCTTGCGCGTCATAAGCAGATTCTTGCGCAGCGTCGCTCCCATGCCATTGGGCATCTTGACCAGACCGAAGGTGTTCATCGCCAGTGGGCGTGGCGGACCCGCATAGAGGGTCATATTGAAATAGGTGCTGCTGGTGGCATCCTCGTGGTATTTGGCATTGGCCAGTTGGCGATGTGGTTGTGCTCCATAATTGCACTCATAGCTATTGTATGCATTTGTATTGTTGTTGTTGGTGGCTTGTAGTGGTTGTTGTTGTTGTTGTTGTGGCTGGTTAGTTTCCAGTTTGACAGTCTTTGTGTGGTTGGCTTCCGCGCAAACAGTCTCCAGTTTCGAAAAGTCCAAATCGCCCAGTTCATCGTTGAAATAATTGGGTGCAACAGCAGCAGTGGCAGCATTAGCAGCAGCAGCAGCAGCAGCAGCAACAGCAGCAGCAGCAACATCATTATTAGCTGCGGCCGCCTGCAACACATTCACATCGCAATTGTCGTAGCCAGCTTGGGTTAGGAACTCGGCAATGACCTGCTGCTGACTCTGCTGATCCAGCACGGACACCTGATTGTTGTCCGTTATCTCATAGATAATACTTGGAAGTATCATGTGCTCATCGCCAACATTTGTTGCTGCTGTTGTGTCAGCAGCTGCAGCAGCAGCTGCTGCAGCTGTTGTCGTTGTTGTTGTTGCTGTTGGTGTTGCTGTTGCCTCATCGATGGCATCATCATCGGTCAGCGAGGGCACATCGTAAACGCTAAATTGTTGCGTTGCCTCCTGCTCGTCGAGTTCCTGCTTCATTTGCTGTTGCTGTTGATGCTGCTGATCCGCTTCGAGTATCTGCTGCTGATAGATGAGTTGTTGCAGCTGCAACGCATCTATGGCCGTCAATTGGGTTTGCTCCTGTTGCTCCTCGCTGTACACCTGTTGATGTTGCTGCTGTTGTTGCTGTTGTTGATAGAGTGCATAGTTTGCAGCATCGGCAGCATCATCGTAGCGAATTCGTTTTGTGGCTGGCTGCAACTGTTGCTGCTGCGGCTGGGAGGTGTCCAGTGCGCTCTCATCGAAGGGTATATCGGATTCCACATTGTTTAGTATCTCATTAATGAACTTGCTGTCCAGCATATCGTCCAATGTCAGCGATATTGAATTATCATCGGATGTATTATGCATTGGCAAAGGATCCTCGCTGACCCCAGACAGATCAACCTGTTGCTGACGTAGCTGTTGTTGCTGCTGCTGCTGCGTATCCAGCTCCACGTGACCTGTGATGGAGGAGACGGCCTGGTCCAGTTCACTTAGCTGCTGCTGTTCGTAGAGCGGCGCCAGTTGCTTCTCCTTGGCAGGTTTGCTGCGATGATGCGATGCGCTTTCAACTCCAGCTGCTGCTGCTGCACCTTTCAGCTGTAAATATTAGTTTAAATATAATTAGTGTATTTAAAGTTAGTTATTCTCTCGAAGCTACCTTCTTTTTAGTTGGCTGCTGCGTGTCGTCAAGCAAGCTGGCTAGTTGTTGTTGAGCGGGCGCGGCGGGTGAATAGTTGATGCCATACTCGTTGTTGCCACTGTTGCCTGCGGCAGTTGCCAACGTTGGCGTTGGCGGCAGCGAACACGACGAATTTGATGAGGAGGAGAATACAGTTAAAGCTGTTGCTGTTGCCAGCTCCTCTTTGGGTGGCGCAGCAGCAACTGCAGCAGCAACAATTGCTGCCGTTGCTATGGCACTGCTCTTTTTGGAGCCACCACCGATCTTGTGATGCAAATCGGAATGATGACGGTTCTTGGATGACTTGGAACGCGAACGACTCGTGCTGCTGCTGCTGCTGTTGGTGTTGTTGCTGTTGTTGTTGGTATTGGTCTTGGAGGAACTGCTACTCTTGCTGCTGCTGCTGCTGCTTTTATGGCGCGACGATGATGAAGACGACGAGCTGCTGGATGGGTGTGCGTTGTTGTTGCTGTTGTTGAGGTTGTTGTTGCTGCTGCTGTTGTTGTTTTGCACCGTTGCCAGTGAGCTGGTGGAGCCATTGGAACTGCTCGATGTGGTGGCGGACAATGTGTCAGCTGGTGAACCCACCAACTCCGCCGGCTCACGCACATCCGGACTGTTGTCTGCGGCTGCCACAGCTGCTGCTGCAGCATTTGTGCTGCTGCTGCTCATCTTGTTGGGCGTCGCATCCCAGATGCTCGGATGCTGAAGCGCAATGTGATTATTGAAACCGGCGAGGACATAGCTGCCACTGCAGGCATTACAAACGATAAGATCACGTGCCGCCAGCTCGGGCACCATGTCATAGTAGGACATATCGGCGGCATTCAAACGCTGCACTTGCACCACATTTGAAGAGTGTCTTGTGTCAGCTGCACCACTGCCGCCTGCCCCACTGCCACTGCCACCAGTTCGGCCAGCACGCAAATGTTGCTTTTCGGCGGCGCGCAATTGTTTAATCACCTTGTCCAGATCGAAGAAATTGTGCCACTTTTGGCACTGCATGGCGGCCAGCGGGGAGGGATTGAACGAAGGCGCCAGCATGTTGCCCAATTGTGCAGCAGCAGCAGCAGCAGCTCCTACTCCTCCTCCTACGATTTCTGCCTTGGATGAGTTGGTCATGTTTGTAGCTGCTGCTCCTCCTCCAGCTACAGCTGCTGCTGCTGCTCCTCCGCCCGTTGGTGTGGATTGTGTTGTTGTTGCTGTGGATATTGGCGCTTTTGTGTGCTTCGTTGTTGTTGTTCCGTTGCCGTGCTCCGTGTACATTAGAGCTGCGGCCACATCACTCATGGGCATTGTTATCGCTGTTGTTGTTGTTGTTGTTGGATGAGAGAAATCCTCAAGAGTGTGAGAGAGGCGTCCAAAAATGTTGATGAGGGTAGACGACGACGACGACGACGAGTTAGCTTGGCGACGCCACTGGCATTTTTCTATAGCATCCAAGAATAAAAAAGGAATCGTTTCAGGCAAAAGTGGAATTTCAATTTTTGTAGCCTTTTTCTTTTATAAACATTTACAGAATAGTCAAACACACTCTGCCAATACTTAAAAATTGTAAACGAAAAAAAATTGCGCATTTAATAAACAAATTTTACAAATGCATACAACTTACATATTTACATCAAAATTCATTTATTGTTGAGGGAAAGCCATGAAAATGATTAGAACATTTTTTATTTATGTGCCCGCAAAACTGTGTTGGCAGACATTGTTGAGACACATGTAGCCTTGCATTTTATGGCAAGGAGAACAGCTGAGCGCTGGCTCTGACGGTGAAATGCAAACGCAAACAAATCGGGTTGGCAGCTCTACTGATACTAACACAATTGCAAGATGTTGCTATCCCGCTCGCACTTGTACGCCAAAGCTAAACTCACCCAACCAACAAACAAAGCCCGATTGAAAAACTATGCACACGGAATATTGTTAACTTTCAGCACTGCATTTACATATTGACCGTAAAAGTTCTGGATTTCACTTACATGTGCATTAACGTTAACATAATTCCATTGTGTTCACTCGGCTTGCAGTTTAGCCAATTTTCATTCGCCTTGCCGTCGCTAGAGTTGTCAATGTGTTTTGCTTATCAAATTAATTAAATTCCGCATCCGCGCAGAAAAACGATTGTTGCAAATCTGCATTTGTCTTCTAATATTTGAACACCCATCATATGAATTAAGCAATTTTGCAGCTAAAAATTCACTCTTAAATTGTATTTTAAATGCATTTGCTGCTCCTGAAAGCTATTCGCACTGAAAAACGATTGTAAAGTAATCGATGCTTCGTAGTCGATAACATTGACAAGAAGAGCACACTTTTTGAATTCGCTATAACAGATAAGAATCGCTTGAAATGTAAATAAATTTAGATTTATTTTAAGGCGCTTGACTTTTAATGAACTTTATCTTGAACTAAACATACAAAGTGGAGTGTATTTGTATTGTACAAAAGCCTCTCTGGCCAAAATGAAAACAATAAATAAATATCTTGATACAAGTGAGTAATAAGAGATAGTAAATCTAGAGAAAACGTTTAACGCTCCAATTCCTGAGTAACCATTGAATAAACCATTATTTAAATAGCTATATCGAAGGAAGTAATTATTTGGCAATGCTATTTAACCCTGTTTAATTGTTTTCTGCTTGAGCAGCTTAAACTCTGGGCCCCAAACGATTTTGTTGATTAATTCGCCAAGTATATAAAATACCAAACTTAACGCCACCATTCCAGCGAGCATTAAATAACGCAAAGGTAATGGCAGAACTTCAAGCAGGGGATAAACCCACTGGCCACTAAAGTACTTGACAATATGCACCCAAATCACGTAGAGCAGCATAAAGGAGACGTTGCCAGTGATGCCAGCCAAGCGGCTGGGATACTGCCGGAAGCAGGTGAACAAATCCATAATGGCCAAAAGCGCCACATTCGTATGAACAACGTGATTTAGCCAGCTGCAAAGATAGATAATAAATAATATGTAAATAAATTTACTGTGTTTAACACTTGCCTTGGAAATATTGCGTCGAGTGCTGCGGGAAAGATGAGCTCACGATCCCACAGATAGATGGCCCAGAAAGAGATGCTAACATTGTGCGCAATGGGAAATGCAAACGTGGCGAATAAATAATCACGCAGCTGACGTAGCCAGGACTTTGGAGTCAGTGTGACCGCATTTTGGCCGAACAGATCGTTAAGCAGGGCCACACTGTGGTAGATGGCCTGCAGAATGACGTCGAGAAATGTGAGATATTTGAATTTGCCACCCCAGCGCGTCTTCAGCTCCTCCTCCTCGTGCAGCCCTGGCGGCCAGTGCACTTTCCATAGATAATAGTAAATGCTACATGAGAATTGTGCCGCTGCCACCAGGTGAACCAAGAAGCGTAGATAACTAAATGCACCACTAGTGTACGCATCGTTGCACGTCTCCAGCTGTGCGTTGTGCGCTTGAGCAGCCTGCCTTGCCGCATCTAGTTCTCGTTTTTGTTTCTTGCTCTTTGCCATTGTTTGTGTAAAGATTACTAACAGATTTAAGACGCGCCGTTTTACTAATTGGGAAGCCAGGGCTACAGCACCGAAACATATGTTGTTTACATTTTTACGCCGCTGTTGCTGCTCATTCATTAACAGCAATGAGCAAACAGCTGTTGATTGTTTTGATTATCAAAAAGCAAAATTCTTGAAGAATGTTGAGAAAATTATTATTTAATCACCAACAACAGGTGCGTGTAAAATAAATAACCAAAAACTCACTAAATTCCCACTTCTTGCAGCTAAAATGCCTGGCAACAAAGGCGACTCTTCCAAAATTCATGAATCTAGAGCCGGAGCACATCCAGGAAGCCATCAAACTGGAACCGGCTCTCTCCGTTTATACGCCCGAGCTGTGGCGACGGGCGCATGAAACGTTCCAGAATCATGGTCTGGAGACCGTCAGCTTCCTGAGAATTGTGACCGCAAATCCAAAGCTGCTTCAGCGTACGCCTGAGCACATTGTGAACAGCTTGGAAATTTGGCGCGCCTGCCAATTTGGCGAGTATTTGCTGTACCTGCTCCTGACCAAATACCCCGAGTTGCTGGACGTCAGTGATGCCCATCGGCTGCTCTCATTGATCGCTTATCTGAAGAGTCGCGTCTCAACGAATAAGAATGTGTGGAAGCTGCTGATGAACAGTCCCGATTTGTTGGCGCAGTCGGAACAGACCATTGAGGAGAAGCTCAACTATCTCTTTGAGATTATGCGCCTCGAGGTGCCGGAAATTGTGAAATCCTCAGCGCTTTCGCTGCCTTTTGACGAGCTGCGCTGCCGACACACGTTTCTGTTGCGCTTGGGTTTGTTCAAGCCACGTGCCCTGAAAGCGGATCCTAACGGGCCGACTACAAACAACAGGCTCTATCAGATCACGGATACTTCGGAGAAATCCTTTACCACCAAAATATGTCATGTGACGCTGCCTGAATATGAAGCATTCAAGGAGTTATTGGCAAGTGAATTGGAACGCAAGACACGAAAACGTAAGGAGGAAGATCCGTTCAGTGATGATGATGAAGAAACTTAAGCTAAGTTTTGTTTAATATGTGCAAAGTTGTTAATTTTAGTGCATAACATTAAAGCACCCCAATTTGGCTTCTTTTATTTTGAAATCGTAGCTGCGTACTGGGCTTGGCTCAAGAGTAACACTGTTAAGTTGAGCAGCAGGTTGACATGTGAATGGCAAGTATGTAATATCTTGTGCGTAAGGAGTTTTATTCAGAACTAAATTAAAATTAAAAATTTGATTTATCAAAAGCACAAGCCACAAATCCATGCCTATCTCAGCGGAGGTTACTGCTTATGTAGAAATGCAAACAATGTTTGCATGTCTTATATTTTAAGTCGTAGCAGCGTACTGAGCATGAAGCACGCGCAACATTGTTAAGCTAAACATCAACGTTGACATGAGAATGGCAAACATGTAATATCTTGTCCATATGGGTGGCATTGGGGGAGTTTTATTCAAAATTAAATTAAAATTAAATATTTGCGTTATCAAAAGTAATTCGCAGTCGATTGGCAAACAGTAGAAGTCACAATTGCAGTGCAAGCGCCCAACGGAGCACACCGACATGTAGTTGTGCCAAAGAGGCGGAAAACACACCCCAAAAAACAAAAACAAGAAACGAGACAATTTCACGCTTACTCACTGCTGGAAATCCTTGGCCGAATGTCGGCCAATCCTTTCGACGACGAGGACGAGCCGAGCGCCGGCAGTGATGAGATACTGGAGGGTTTTCTCTGTCCCATTTGCCGAGCGGACTTGAAATCGATTGATTTCCTCACCGAGCACTTTGCCCGCCAACACGCCGAGGAGGAGGACGCGTTGAAGTCTGTCTTCAAGGATATATTCAGCAAAGCCAAAAAGAAGATACTCAACAACTTTGAGGATGATCGCAATCGTGGTGCACTGGCGGGCGCAGTGCCCACAGCCGGTGCAGCTAGTGCTGCGGGAGGAGCAAGTGCAGCAGGAGGAGTCGGAGCAGGAGCATTAAGGACGCAGCTAAACATTTATAATAATATAGCCAAGCAGAGCGTTGGTGCGGAACGTTCCTATCTAGAGTATTTTCAAACGGTGCGCAATCCACGCCTGGAACGCTATGCGAGCGAAACGAATAAACTGATTATTCGATTGCATCGCCTACTGAAAGATCTGCCTACGGATGCAGTGCAGCGCAAGCATCACGAGCAGCAGACGGTGCCCTGGCTCGATGGCAGCTCCGTCAAGCTGTGCCCCAACTGCGCCAAGAGCTTTCACATCGCACGCAGGCAGCATCACTGTCGCCTCTGCGGCGGCATCATGTGTCACGATTGCTCCCGATTTCTGCAGCTAGAGAATGCCAGTGAGTAGGGGCGTCTTGTGATTGACTGATTAAATGACTGAGTGGTTGATTGACTGACTGATTGGCTCAGGGCTTAATTGACTGACCAATTATCAGACGACGATATCAAAATAGCTGATAGGCTGTTTGGATGGACTGAATCGTTCTATCACGGGTATTACAGGTAGATTGACCAACTGCTTAACTCACGATTGACTGACTGATGGGCATACTTAAGTGAATCATCCACTAATTTATCCATATGCTTAGACACATATAACGTCTCCAATGTATTACTTTCAGTGCAATTGGCCAGTTTGTCGTCGACACGTGGCGAGCCACTGCAGCAGATGCGCCACCATGAAGATCGGGCGATACGCGTCTGCCAGCATTGCCTGTGGCTGCTGGACACGCGCCAGGACATGCACGAGAGTCGCACCTGCCGGCCGATGCTCGTCCACGTGTACGAGGAAATTAGGCAGTTGCAGAAACAGGTTAGTCCCGATCTGGATATGTACGTAAAGATTGTGAATAGTCTGCTCAACGGCGAATCGATATTCACCATTGCCGATGCGGGCGCCTTGCGTGGCAAGATCGGTCAGGTGGCCGAGAAGATTGATTTGCGTAGCAAGCGCATTCTCACCATCCACTCAGAGCCGGGCAGTCGGGATGAGGCGCTGAAGAAGGCCATCCGCCTGAGTTGCGTGCAGGCGATCAAAGAGCGAATGCTGTCGCTGCCGCCGCTGCCGGATGAGGCGCTCATCAGTCAGATGCAGGAGCGCAGGCGCATGGAGACCGAACAACGCATCCAAACCGAGCAGCGCATGGCCATGGAGGCCTACGAACGTTACGGTGCCGCAAACCAAACCGGAATTAATACGGAGCATCGCAGTTTTGCCCAAGGCGTAAGCTCTCAAAAATTGCTCATTTTGTTCTGTTAACTGTTAACCAATGCCTTTCCAGTCTGATCTGCAATCGTTGAACAACTGGTCAGCACCGCAAGCGTCAACAACAATTTCCAGCGTCGATGATCCACTCATCGAGCAGATAAACATTATTAAGGGCTACATTAAACAGGCGCGTCAGGATATGAACTTTGATGTTGTGGAGACCCTGGAACTGAATCTTCGCGAACTGCAGCGAGAGGTGTACGAACGGCAAAGAAGCAGCAGCACTTCCCAGTTGGACAGCTAGACACATGCCCTTCACATAATATATACATATATATATGAATATATATGTAATTATTTATTTATATGTATTCATTCCCGCTTTTGACTAAATAAATGTTAAAAACTGTTTATCGACTGACGTGTATTTTTGTTTGCGTATGAAATTTGTGCATTATGACGTATGTAGAAAAAAATGCAAATGTTCATTTGAATATTCTTAATTTGATCTTGCAAAATTTAGGACTTTAGACCCACAGCGGCAATCAGAGATTTCACTTTAGCTATATAAGCGGCTTGGGCGTCGCCATTGCTCATCCCCTTCAGCTTGTTCCAGGCCTCCCATTTGGACTTGCCCTTAAAGTCGAGAAAGCCAGGCTTATCTGTTCAGCACACAAATAATTCTTTGGTTAATTAATTCCACATTTCTTTTATTTTTTGCACATTTTACCTGTATTGCAATCGCCCACATTTGCCTGTTTGAAAAGGCCGTAAAGTTCAAGTAAATCGCTGTCAGCTGGTGTGCTGCTCAAGTTCTTTACATCCTCGGCGGCTTGGTTGAATTCCTGCAAATAATTAACACAAATAAGACACACATTAATTTTCTTATTGGTTTCGCAGACTTTACCTGTAGTTCGGCCATGATTAAATAGTCAATCTCGTACAGCGCTTTTCATCGCTAAGCATCGCCGATAGTTTCCAAGAGAGAGCGCGCCTATGTTAATTTAACAGACACGGGGCTGCAAACTCTTTCCAAGCGCAACAAATTATTATTAAGAGTTGACTATTTATAAGTTATATGGTATATCAATATACTTTGACACACTTGCAATAACATAAAGGGTACATTTAGAGTACGAACAGTTTTGCCTTTAATTATGTGCATTGCTTAACAGCCAGATTTGCCGCTAAAACTGCTAACGGGGCAGCACTGTCGCTTAACAGTCTCCAATTTGGTTAACAGCTGCTATTTTGTTTACAGCAGTTATTACGCGTTGAACTCTCATAGCAAACGGACGTGTTTACGCGTGGGCGTTTCCATTTGTTGTAAAAAATCGAAATCAAAACGCAACACAAATTTGTAATAATAGCCCAAATACAAAAAGCAACAAAGTGCAGTGTGTCGCTCAGCAAAACAAAAGTGATCATTTCCATAAGCCTATTGCGAGCGCAAAGAGAAAGTGCCAAAAAAAAGAGAATAAATAATAAGAAAAGCCAACAAGCGATTTGTTATTGGCAGTAATTCTGTTTTGTGTTGTGTTCTTCTTTGTTGGTGTTTTAGTTTTTGTTCTTCTACTTCTTGCTGTATCGGCGCGCAACGCGCTGCTTATGCAAATGTGGTAAGAATATTATATTATTATTTACCTAGCAACTAATAACCGAAATTTAGATCTGTATATTTCTATTTATATTTAAGCCCTCTCACGTGTTAATTGGCCAGCAACATGTTATCTATTTATTTATTTATTTATTTATAAATTTCATCTTATTTCGAACGTTTTTCAAATTTAATTCGTATCGATTGCTTGGAGCCGGCCACGATTTATTTATGTAGCATGCCATAAATTTATAGCCCAAATCTTGCGTTTCTCAGATCTAAACAAATTTGAGTTGGAGGTGCGAAAAGCAAGCACAAACAACAAGGCCGACTTTTGATTTTCTATTCATAAGCGGCATTCTACAAATTCCTTTTCCCATTCCGTTTCCGTCGTTCCTCATCACACTTGGCTTGTGTTTTAATTTCTATTTTTATCTTGATTTTAGCGTAATTCAAAGCAAACAACATAGTCTTAATAGAGTCATTCATAACATGTTTTGCTTAACCAAACGATTTAAATTTTGGCGTGAATTTGGAAAACTGTTGGAATGTTTATGACGGAAATAACTGACCGTTGAAAAATTGTCGATCATAAATAATTGTGATTCACAATAGAAATGCATTGTGAATGCAGTGAGGGAGAGAAAGTGCAAGTGAGAGAGATAGTTAGAACGGGAAATTAAGAGCAAATGCGAGTATGAAAGAGAGAGAGGGAAATAGAATGAGATTTAAATTGGAAATACTTACAGTAATCACTTGGAAATTGGAATATGTTTGGAAATTGATAAATAAACATTCTTAACAATTAATATTAATAGTTTTTAATAATTTGACAAATCGATTTGTTCATATATATGTTTACATTTCAATATTTTTCATTTGCATATAAAACCCTCTCATTTTCTTTATCTCGTCTCTCGTTCACTAAATATTTTCACTTTCTTTTTCACTTTTGTGTTTGCAGCTGTTGATCTATTAATAAATTCATTAACACGGCGCCATTCATTAACAATTAACAATGTGTCTTTTCGCATTCAATTTAGAACACGTCTTAATGGTAATGAACAAATTTAATTGAGCGACTTGACGTGCATTTGTTTACATTCCCCTTATCAACCCCTTACGGAGTCTAGACTCTTGACTGATAACCGTTAGTTTCAGTTTCCCCTTTTCACTTAGCTTCTGACTTTTGCCGCCGATTAATGTTGACCCAGTCAGAGTCAGCGTTGCTTTTGTCGTTCTTTCTGATTAGTCACCATTTTAAAGAGACAGTGAGAGTGAAATAGATAGTGAGAGAGAGAGAGAGAGAGGAACACTTATCATCGGCGACGTCGGCAGCTACTTGAGTTATGCCTTATTTGCTTTTGGACTGCAGCTGACAATGGGAGCACGGTCAGGTGTTTTGTTTTTGTTATTCTCTTGTCTCTTGTTTTCCTCCATGCCCGCGGGGGAAAGGGAGATGGCACCAGTCACTGTTAAGACTTGCTAACCACTGGAAAGCGTAACAGTTATTTCAGAGATGCAGTCCTTAAGGGAATTACACTGTAAACATTTATCTCCACCATTGTAAACGAAATCGAAACATGCAAATTTCTTTTATTTTTGTATAGCTAGCTGATGATTCAGTTCTTGATATTTTTTATTACATAATTGTTTGTTGTGGTTTTCGGCATTATAATCAATAAATGACGCATTCAATTGAACCCTTCTCACTTTGAATATGAGGCACATTAGATATTATCTATGATATTTCACATTTATTTGTATTTAAAGTGCTTTATAACATTATACGAAATTATCCATCATATTTGATTTTCATATATTCAATATTTTCACATTTCACATAAACAGTTTTGCGAATATACAAATTATAATCTTTCTGATATCGATTGACAAGTTAAAGCAGCAAGCGAGTAGAAAATTACATCATTTCGTCTGGTCACACTGTGCGAGAATATTTCCAAACGTCAGTCAGATTTAATAGGGAAAACAAAGCAAGTCTCTAGAATTATTCATATAAAAAAATAATCAGCAATTTTCGAAAATGTATTCGAAAAAATCGAATTTAATGGTAACTTCTTACAATGGCAGCCAATGGCCAAAGTCTGAAGACGAAACCGCAACCGAAACCGACGAAACAAGCGTGCAGAAAACGGCCGTAAAGATTGCAATTCCGGATAATGCACTCGAACTGGATGTGGTCATCAATAATGTTGTCTGCTGTTTCAATGTACGTTGTCATCTCAACTTGCAGAACATAGCGTTGACTGGATCGAATGTGGAGTATCGTCGAGAGTTTGGAATGCTGACGATGCGTCTACGGCGTCCCTATACGACGGCATCGATGTGGTCATCCGGCCGGATAACGTGCACTGGTGCCACTTCGGAGACGCAGTCGAAGATAGCCGCACGTCGTTATGCCCGAGTTTTGGGGCATTTGGGTTTTCCGGTGCGTTTCCAGAATTTTCGCGTTGTGAATGTGCTGGGAACCTGTTGCATGCCCTGGCCCATTAAAATTGTAAACTTCTCGATGCACCACCGTGAATTGGCCAGCTATGAGCCGGAACTCTATC
Organism: Drosophila nigritarsus; assembly: GCA_035044305.1. Lineage (NCBI taxonomy): Eukaryota > Metazoa > Arthropoda > Insecta > Diptera > Drosophilidae > Drosophila > Drosophila nigritarsus. Next base: position 3,390,714 of record JAWNMF010000133.1, on the reverse strand, counting down.
CGGGTGTCACCTATCGCTTGAGTAAGCCAAAGGCCACTCTCCGAATCTTTTCGACGGGCAACATTACGATTACGGCTGCTAGTGTTAAAGCCGTTGAGACGGCCGTCCAACGTATTTTTCCGTTGGTCAACGAGTTTCGAAGTGTCCAAGTGTCCTCATCGAAAAACACCAAGTCGGACTCCGCTGAGGTTGACACTGGGTTTGCTGCGTTGCCTGAGAAAATCGCAACACCAACTATTGTTGCCAGTAGTTTTGTGCCGGAAACCAAATCCTCGAAGCCCCCAATTGATGCAACTGACAATATTTGTGGCAATGCTCGTCGTCGTGCCACAGCATTTTGGGCCAACAAGCTGGAGCTGAAACGCCCGCGTTACAATGAAGCCATCTCTCTGACTACAGTTAAAGCTGACAATTTGGCCAGCTCCATCAGTCGCTCCAAGAACAAGCAGCTGTCCAGGAAGCCGGCCAAAGACTTTAGGGATCGCAACTAGACGAAAGAAACAATCATTTTCTCAACACTATTCTTGCCACAGATCTTCAAGTGGATGAGCTTGGATCAGAATCCCCATTTCCACTTCCCCCTCTGAGGAAGTCGTTGACAAAGACTGACTTTTTTTTACAATTATGATAACACATACACAACATACAAGCAACTTGCAACAGACATTGCGATATCAGCATAGCTAGTAGACATCTCTCATACTTGTATAAAACATTCAACGACTATAATAATGATATTCCTAATTAAAACCCTTTAACACTAATAAATACTGTTACCAAAGAGCATAAAAAAGAAGAGTCTGAATGAGATGAATCTCGTGCCTGAATCGCGTTGTGAACTTTGAATGTAAAAATCTTTGTTTTTCGAAATCTGATCAAGTCTGGCAAGTTTTGAGTTGTTCCTACTTAGTATTTTTTTTTGGAATAGAATACTAACATAAATCTCGAGCCAGAATCGCGCTTCCAACTTGAGCTCGGCGTATCTCATAAAGGAGCTCACTCGACTGTGGCATTCTCACATTTTTAAGGTCAATGTTAGCTATTGAAGAATTAAGTTGTTGATTCTCCAGAAAATTAGAAATACTTGAATATTTGTATATATATAATTATAATATGTACTGCCTTCTAGGCATGCAGCTAATGCAATCACATAGCTCATGAATTCAATCATTTAATCATTGTTCAGTTGGTGATTTTGATTAAGTTTATATACCCTATATAATGGGTAAATTATGTTGTTTGATTACATGACTTTATTTGAACTTTTCGTAAACAAGTCGATTATTTATGGCATCAAAATGCGATTAATTGTGCGATCAAGTCAATCAGAATTTCAATCAAGCATTTGATTTATCGCCAATTGTCTATTTTGATATATCATATCATATCTAAATAATATGTAATGCCAGATGGGCCACCGGTAAGACCCTTATCAACTGAATGACTCGACACATTTGGTATAATTTATCAGAGTTTTTTTTGTCTGCAATTAGTTTCCCTGCGCGGCCACAAAAAAATCTGTTTTCACTGTCAGCGTTAAAAGTCATTTACCATGCTCCATCTGCCACCAAATCCGCACACACACACACACACACACACACACCCACCCACACACAGCCCCCATTTAAGTTTTGCCGAATGTTGGCAAGCTAAATTTCAGTTTTATTGGCCATCCAACTAAAAATGCGCCCTCAACATTACACGGCTAACCTACAGCACTAAGCATGATATTGATACAGAGTACATATATACATATATTTAGATGTACATATATGTACACGATGTACATATATATGTGTACTATATAGACGGATAGTTTGGTTCGCCTGGTCCCTAGGTAGGAAGGATAACCGCATTCGTAAAACTGCAACAGCTGCAGTTATTTTTCGGCTTGTTTGTTGTCATTGTTCTGGCCAATATCCTACACAAAGGGTATGCACGTTTCTATAGCAACTTCGTAACGGCTAAGGAGAGTTATATTTGGTGGTATACTTTTCAAATTCCATTCATAAGTTGGCAAACCCATAGATTTTTCATAGATCAACTTTTTAAGCAGCTCTAATGACATAATGAAATAAATATTTATGCTAGGGTATTCCATCGTTGATCAACCCCAAAAGGCAATCGTGTTTTACTTGACTGGCCAATTTCCCTGCTACGGTGCAGCCTTTACCATCGAATGCAACATATTTGATTTTCAATTTGTTTTTTTATATTGCGCCGGCTGTTGCCGCCAACCCAAATGAAAACTGCGAAATATTCGAGATGAATTCAGATTTGTTTTGCTCAGCTTGATATAGTCGAGTTGAAATAAATTAAGTGAACCAGGTAATGGAAACTTGCTATGTGGCAACTTGATAATAAACCCAAAATATGTGTGGATCATATTAGCAGGCATCTTGGTCAATCAAAATAGATCTTACAAAAACTCATCTTTCTACCGATCGTAACGAAGGCGTCAGCTGCAAATATGATGAAGTAAGTCGATCTGGCTATATGCCCAGATATTTATCATCATAGCTTCAAAACTAGTTCGCTAATAGGCAGACAAACATACAGACAGGCATGGCTATATCGATTCGCTATATCTTTTGTATATATACCTTATATAGACATCAAAATAACCCCTCTGCAAGGGTATGAAAGGTGTGCCAGCTCATTTGCGATTCACATGCTTGTTTCCAAACTTGTTCTAGTTCCAATGTTCAAATACCCAAAATGTATTTGCATTTAACTGGTTCCGCCTTCCGCCCGCCTTGAACTAGTTCCATTAAAGCCGAACACAATGCCGGCGGCAGCTGGGACGCGCCTAAAAACGCTGAAGGTGAATCTTCTTGCTAGCCTGGCTTCTTATCTGAGCTGCTCACCTGTCTCCCCCCTCCACACTGTGTTGGCCTTTGTCAAAGGCCAGGTAGCTAGCTGGCTGGCCCAAAAGTGCATCCTTGGCAGCAGCAGCAGCAGCTGCTGTTGTTAGTTGGCCCATTTTGTTACCTGCTTGCAAATGGCTGGCATTTCACAGAGCTCAAAAAGAAAAATACTCATCTCAAAACTGAACATTCAACAAATGCTGCTCGGGGGTCAAAAACTAAACGAAATTCCTCAACAGAATTTTCAGTGTGAGTGTTTATATGTATGTGGAGAGCAGCTATGCCAAAAATGTTCAAGTCTGGTTTTTGAAAAACATATAAATATGTTTTTACTATTAAGCATGGGAAAAGGGGTCTACGAGTCTACAAAGTACATATATTCTGGACTAGCATCATTAAACCGAGTCGATTTAGCCTGGTTCGTCTGTGCGTCTGTATTAGTAAGCCAATCGAAGCTAGAGAGTTGAGATTTGGAATATAAATTCTCGGATATCTTAAGCATGTATGTATGTCAAATGTATTTTCATATTGAACAAACTACCAGCAGTATTCAACAGTTGAGTACGGGGTGTGTCTCAGTCGAGCATTACAACTAGTTGTTGTCGCTCTTCACTCATCCGGTCAGTCACAAAACTCGTTCCCTCAAATATTCTATTACAAAATCGGGTTTTATCTACATATTTACTATACATTGTATACTATTTATACGATTTTTGTTTTGCGTATATTTTGATTGCTTCAATTAAGTGACACAATTTATGGCATGGCATTTCTAGTTTTATTTATGTACAATCTAGTTCGTAGAAATGATTATTTTTGGAACTTTGGCCAGCGCTTATCGTTGGATTGTTTATTTTTAAAATGCGTGTATTGTTGGGTAGATTTCTCTATTGTACATTATATATATATATATCTACATAATATATTAATATATTTATATTATATGAAGTATATGGGTATATAATATTTGTGAAATTTCATTTGTGAGTGTATTTTAAATGCGTTTGCTTCGAGCAAATGATGTGTAATCGGTGTTGTTAATCTGCTTATTGTTTGCCTCCCAATCACAGTATACATATATACAAACACAGCACATATATGTTCCCGATATGCCTGAGAAGTCGGTCCAAGTGCACAATGACGCATTCCCTGACTTTGAAGCGCTTCAGTGACCGACAATTATTTATACAAAAACAGGGATCCACATTTGGCATACATATTCATAGATAAGCAAGTGTAAAGTTTGATTAAATTCAGTTTTCATTAAAACAATTCTCGGGAATGCAGCCAGAAATGCCATCAACTAAATTGACATGCTTAAAATAAGCCAAAAATGATTGAAAATGAATACTTTTGCGACGCAACTTGCAAACTTTAAATTTCAAAAATTGATAATGTTGATTTAGACCAAAAAGTGTAAATAGCAAACTTTTTGGTAACAGCTTTAGTTGCATGCTGTTAAATGAACTAGTTTGAAACAATAACAAACTTTGTTCAATATGCATAAAGCAAATACATGATGTAAAAAAAGATGTAAAAGCCTATGAAGTATATATTATAATAGATATTCCGTATTATTTCGTGTTTGGCTTTAATGGAGACAGTTCAAGGCGGATTGAAAGCGGAAATAGTTAAATGCATTTTGGGTAAACATTGGAACATTGGAATTATAACTAGTTAGTAAACAGTTTTATGATTTTTTTAGATTCTTAATATATATGAAATGCTAGAATACATGTGGAAGCTGATTATGACGAGTCTCCTAAAGCAGAGACTGTTTAATACGAGTCTTTTCTTATTCATGCAGTTGTCCATTTCGAACCTAAATATTAGTGTGTTTTTCTATTAAGAGCTGAGCGGCTAATTAATCATCAGTTTTTATACTTTACGACAACTGAACTCACTTGAATTAAACCGTCTGCCGTCTCAAGCACAGCGCTGCCATCCTAGTTGAACTATCATTACAAAATAATTGAATAATATTTCTTAGTTTGGCTTAGCCTTGCATTTTGTTACGAAGCACTTATTACATTAAGCATTAAGCATTAGCTCCTAATCCCTTATCCCTTATTATAATGCTCAGCTTACACACACATTTACACAGATCACAGCTCGAGGCATATTTAAATGCAAGCGATTCAAATTTGTTGTTATACAACACTTAACTCAATTGCAAACTACCGCCCCAGATCAGCTTTCAGTTCTCCGTTCCGCCTGCACAGCCGGACAAACTCTGATAACCCTTTGCCCCATCTACCTCTTTCTTTCTCTCTCTTTCTCTCTCTTTCTCCGTCTTTCTCTCTCGTGGCATATCTCATTTCATTAGCATCTTCATTTCCATGTCTGGCATCCACTTGAACTTTTGCTGGGGCGTTGGCAACCTGCAATAATATTTGCAATTGAAATTTAATGCACTTGACAAAGTTCTTTCTCTCTCTCTCTCTCTACAAATGTGTACCCTTTAAAGTGCCATTAAGAAAATTACAATGATTTTTCCATTGCAAGCCAATCATTCCATTTAATAGGTGGCGCCATCTAGCAGCAGTTATCAAACACCAAACTAGTAAGTCGTCCAATCCGCGTGTCTAACAGCCGTTAATTTCACATTAATTACGCCAACGTCACACACACTAGTGCGCTTTGCTTTTTTTCCTTTTGATGCCCTGTAACGGTTAATTTCTTGCTGTGGATGAATATTGTAAGTGCGAGGGAGTGGTTGAGTCTTTAAACACGTACACAGACTGCTTCTGTAGAAGGCATTGTTACAAGCAGTAACAAGTGGAGTCTTTGGAATAATATTGAAATGCTTCTTCTAAGCAAAATATATTGAAAATTAGCATCATCTCATATTGAAAATGAGTAAACGAGTAAATTAAAAAAAATATACCAAAATATTTAAATTAATAGGAATTGTTTAGTTCTAAAAATTATCATTCCAATTATTATATTTTGCTGAACAATTTTGCATATTACAGGGCATTTTTGTAGTCGGAGTTACAGTTGCAAACATATTCTTTCAGTTTTACGATTGAAAAGCCGCCATAATCTATGGATTATTGTCCAGCTGATGGTACAGTTTTGAGAGCTGCCATCGGCTATTTTTCGTCTCTTCGTGTTTGTGCAATTGTGTATAGTCCCGTTAACTATGCCCATATATGTACATACACACATACATATGTATATATGTCACGCTTTGCTTTGCTTTTTAATCTACTTTGTGGTTGATGACGTCACGTTTGCAATGATTGTCAATGTCAATACACCAGAGACATTGTTAACCCCTTGTTGGCAAATGGGGCGGGTGCGGGGGGCGGGTGCGGGGGGCGGTTGCACTGCGCACCCGTCCCTTTTTTGTTGTTGTTGTTGTTGTGCAAAAAATAACTCGACAACACGCAATGAAAACCACAAACGAGAAATTCACTTAAAAAAAAAAGAAACAAACTAACAAAATTATTATCAGCGCACGAGGAATTTTCTAAGCAACTAATTAACAACTGTAGGAAACAAAAATGTTGATGCTTCATTTAATTGTGCCACTGTTTTGTGTTTCAAGAGGTCAGCGACATTTCCAAGTGTCACGCAAGTGTTCCACTTTTGATATCGAACCTTCTAATTTTTATTTTTGTTCTTTTTATTTTTTGGTCGGGTTAATTCAATTAAAAAGCCACAATAAAAATCGTTAAAGAGACAATGAATCTTACCATGGGGGTTGAGCAGCTTGCTGGACAAGATTTGGGTCAGCTTGGACGCGCTTCCTCTTCTGCCTCTCCTTTCTCCAGTGCACAAAGTGCAAGTGTGTTGTGAGTGCTACTGAATTCATATAATGTATACGTAAATTTCACTAGGGAAATTAATTTTAAAGTGGTTACGCCTACCACATAAAGGGCAAGAGACGATAGACTGGCAGAAAGATAGATAGAGAGAGAGAGAGTGGAGGGAGATGAGGTGCACATAGCTAATGGCCTGACAAGCTGTAACCATGCCTTCAGTCTCTCAGTCTCAGTCTGAGGCAAGCTGACAGACGGGCAGATGGTTGAATGGATGGGCGTATAAAATGCATATAGCCCTTGCTGGCTGCTCTTGGCCCACATCTATCTGTTTGGCCAACACCCACAGTCTGCACTGTGGTGTATTCTATAAAAACATGTCAATTCTTAAGTGGCCATGCAACAGGTGCCACAGAAAAATCTAAACTTAGAAATGCAAAAATAGAGATAAAAACGTGAATATTTCATGGCTCATCGAAAAAACATATTTAAATAATAAAATAAAATAAAATATGTTTAAGTTTTACAAAAGTTCTGTTATGATAGTGCGAAGTTTGCCACGTTCCCACGAATGCCTTTTGAAGAATAAAATTTGCACTTGAAAATGTTGTTTCTGAATATCAATAAATGATGCTGAAAAATTGTGAATATGGGTTCATTCTGAATGTGCGTTACAGTCGGCCAAGTTTCCGGTTCCGGTTTGACATCCGGCCATTTACATGAATTTTTTTGTTGATAATTCATTCAAATGTAATTTTTATACTTTTTTATCTAAAAAAGAAAGAAAATAATTGAAATAAATGAAAATAATTACTAGTTTTGAGCTGCACTTTTGCTGCACGGGAATCCACTGTGAATTCTGTTGAGGTGCAACTCAAGCACATAAATTCCTTTGTAGTTGTCTCTGTGGGGCGCGCGGTGTGCAGCATATTCTGCAGTTTTAAAGAGGTGTGTGAATTGCCCCCAAGTTGTCAGTGGATACGACATGTGATGCTGATGTTGATGTTGATGTTGATGTAGCAGTCGCCCAGTTGGGGAGTGGGTCATTGACAAACAATTTGGCTGATGCATTTGGACAAACCCACGTCCATTTTCATGGCTTGTTTATCGCAGCGGTTTGGCACGTGTTGAGCTCAGCAGCTCTTAGCCCTTTTTCCATTACATATATATATATACATATATATGTACGTTTCTTTTTTTTAATTTGTTTAAAAGGACACGTACAGGACGCATGCCAACTGGCGACTCTTCACAGTTACAACGTCCAGCGAAATGTCGCCGTGCTGTCATCAGTGATATTTAATGAGGCCTAATAGTAGTAGTTGGCCAACTGACAAATGTCATGAAAATAAGTCTGTGTACACTCAAAAAATAGCATGCGAATAGTTTTCATAAATTAGGTGCCAAAAGGCAACTTAAGATATGGAAACTAAAAAGTCATAACTATTTGTATGGTCTCAGCCCATAGGGAGTGGGTAAAAAATGGTATTATAAAGCTGTGAAAAGTGTTTAACAGCTTAGATAGCATATACGACCCTATAAAGTATATATATTCTTGTCGATCTAGTCATATTTACCAAACCAATTTTTAAATTTTATATTTTTTCAAGTGTATATTTTGTCATACCCTACTTTTCTGGCTAACTGTTTAACTGTTTTATTTTTAGACTGCCATAAAGTGTCGTCAGTTTTCTGTGGAATTCCTTGGCTAATTCCATTAGAGTTGCGTCCCTAAGATATATTATATATATATATTTTTGTTGGCAGAAAATGTCATTGTGTACTTAGTCATGTAGTGTCATAAGCATTCATCTCTATACGTCAGTGACCAGCCCAGCCAACAACTTTTTTATGACTCGCAGTTCAGCTTGTGGCACAGACACGCAACAGTTCTTATTTTTCATTCGTTGCTTCTTGCGATGGGGAATGTGAGGAGTGACAGGCAACTGTCAAATGAGTGGCATTCGGGCGTTTGGCCTATGGCTTATGACCTGGCATTAACATGAAAGCCACCAGTCAAGCAACATAACACTAACTCAATAAGAGAAATGGGCATGTCAACAGGTACGGAGAGCCACACTGAGGGCTAGATAATTGCAGCTTGGCCGACTGTCATTTGATGCGGACCATTAATAAGTTAATCATATAGAATTTATCCACCTTAAGCTAACTATTAATTAATGTTTCAAATAGTCTGAATGGCTAATTCACTAATTAGTCTTAAACGTTCTAAATGCAATGCAACCAAAGTTGTTGGAAGTAGTCAAGCTACAAAACAGCTGAGTAGTGAGTGAACCAACAATATGCAAACTCTAACTCGAAGACCAAGGAAGATAGGTTTGAAAGATTTGTGGGGATTGAATTGGACTTCGAACCGAGAGAACCTGGAGAGTACGGGTAGAACGATGAAGACTTTTTCGAGTTTTAGGGGCCAATCTTCGAACGATGTCATCTACCCTCTAAATTTCATATTTATATTATCACACTTTTTCTAAAGCGTGCTTAGATGAATATATATGCTAAGTTTGAAGAGTGTAGCTTCAAGGGAGTCGAGCAAAAGTCATCCAAAACCGGTATACTCTTCTACCCTTCTGTAAGGGTATTCAAATTCACAAACTTACGTGCAAAAGATCATTTCGTAGATTTTGTGTTAAATACTCCCACCTTCTGCAACACATTGTTTCACATGAGTCGCATAAACAAACGCTAATTGCAACCGAAGAGACATTCAACTTTATTTACTTGAGGGTTATGCGCATCACGCATACGACACGTGGCACACACAGAAAATGAACTAACTGCATCTGTTAGCCATTTGATTAAAGCAAATGCAAATTGTGCTGTTCTCAAGTGCTGAAATAACATTTGATTGCACGCAACAAAACACACAACGTGCAACACATAGACATAAACGAGGATGCCAATGAAATGTCCAAATGTAAACTGAAAATGTGTGCCAAGCAAACAAAATGACAGAGAAAGAAACAATGCCAACAAAAATTATAATCAAGTGCCAATATGATAGTCGAGTCAAAGAGATACCCTGTCACTAAAGAACGGGTTTCCCACGTTATGGAATTTGTATGAGGTATGAGCTATGAACCCAATATGATGAAGATATTCAAATCTTTTTAACTTGGTAATGATGAGTAATGCCCTAGAAGATACTTTGCACAGATGACGCTCTTTCAAGTGCAAATAGCAATTTTACAGGGTAAATAAATAGCTACTTAAGTAGCTACTAAAGCCAGCGAACGCAACAAAAATAAATATTACTAATAATTGAAATTCCAAATGGAATCAGCAACAGGCCAAATGTTATTGCTGATAGAGAACATCTGCTCGCTGCCACAACAATATCCAATAAAAACATATGTACATCATTGCAAGAATCTATCTATATCTTTTTTTTTTTTTGGTCTTTTTTATATGGCAATACGATGCGTGCCCAGCAAGCGAATTGGGTTTTCAATCTGTTTGGGCAATTCATATGCTTCCCAATTGGCGTTTTTCGTTTGGTTTTACAATGGGCAGCATTGTTAAGCTCAAGCTGTCCAAATGTCTCTGTCAATATTAGCTTGAACACATGTTTGCTACGCTCAACTCTTAGATATTCCACTCTTCACGCTCTCTCTCGACTTCTCTTTGTTTCCATTCATAAGTAAGCATGCTCTCGAGATTCTCTTAAAAAGCCTTTTTTCATTTGCGATGATGCAATGCTTAACTTGTTTTATACTCGTCACTGTGGCTAATTTGGGGAAAAATTCAGAGTAAAAAATATGATCTAATATTTATGGCGAATTCTGTGCAAAATAAGTGACAAGAAACTTGGCAGTGTTGTGGTGAATATATTATACATTAATTAAGCTTTTTTCCAGCATTCACCATACAGCGTTCCAGCGTTCCAGCATTCCAGTATTCCAGTAGCTACGTTTTCTTTACTACTTTGTTAGTTATAAATTTGTTTAGGTTTAAGTTTGTTTAAAAATAATTAGATATGCCACCCAGAATATACCCTGCAATCAACAGGTGTGCACACTTATTTGCCTTCCCTTGTCTGTGTGTACACATCGTAATCGGAATAATAACTCTGTTATAGTTATTTACAATTCAAAGTGTTATTTCTCAAGTTTTATGTTGTGTGTCTAGCTGAGCGTTTACCACATACACATTGTATGTGTGTGTGCTTACTTTTGTCTGGCAGTGTGTGCCACTAGCTGTATTAAGCTACTGTAGCGCACCCTCAGACAACACATTTCTGTGCCATTAGACATCTGCTCCGGGCAGTCATCTACTACTAAACTACTTTTTCATGCATCCGCTTATGCATATGTATGCCTACTACATTTGTTTTTATTGCCTATTTTTTTTTTGTCTAGCCGCCGTCTGTTTGCTGAAATGCGGGGGGCAGCACTTGAGCTTTGCCGGCATTGCTCTCCCTATCTCTCTGCACTGTGTGCTGTCTGCTTGTGCACATGTATGTGTGTGTGTGCTCGCTTGCTTGCTCTCATTAGCCCACATTATGTTGATGTGTTTGAATGAGAGGCGTCGACGTCGTCGTCGGCATTGCTGGCATTTTGGCATTCAAAACAGAACCCACACATACAAGCACAGACACACACACACACATTACAAAGTGCTGTTCTTTGTGTTCGCCTTTGTTTTCATTGTTGCCAGATTTTGGTCGAGAAAAAATTGAAGAATTATTAAGTTTCTGCACATGCTTAATTACGTCATTGTTGCAGCTTTTGTTTTTTTCTTCTTTACGGTGCGTTTTTGTGAATTATGCTGCTTTTGTTTGAGTTGCTTTCAAAAATTATTTTGAAAAGTAGCAACTTTCTCTACAAAGAAAATATTTAATGACTGTTCAGGCTCAAGTTCATTTTACTCTGTAGATTAAGTTTAAATTTATATATATATGTATGTATATATTTCACTAATTAAGTTGCCAAGTTCCTAAAAATGCTTTCTCTAGAAGTCCTTAAGCTCCCCTAAAGAGAATCGATTTTTTGGTTGCTCATGTTTTGTGCTCAGTATAGCTTTGCTGTTTACATTTAAGCTCCTCTTAACTATTGTCATATTGTAGTTATTATGAATTTGATTTTGCAATGCTTCTGACACTAACAAGCTCATTTATCATTTTGCGAGCAAGGCATTTACTCTTGAGAAACCGAGTTCTGTTTTCCTTTTTCCTTTTTCCTTTTTCCGGTTTCCTGTTGTAGACCACTTGATGAGCTTCTAATTTGCTTTCTTTCTCCATCAACGTTTGCAATTTGTTTTTAACTGGACATTAAATAAATGCCACATAATGTGCCTTTAAGTGTCAATCGCACATTTATCCATAAGGCAGCTCCACTGTCTTCTATGTCCTGTGTCCAGTGTCCTGTGTCCTGTGTCCTGCGTCCCATGTTCCATGTCCTGTGCCATTTTTCCTCATCCAGTAGTCGGAGCATGAAATGGCAAACACAATTGCTCGACTAATAAAGGCGCCTTGGTGGCCAATCCCCCACATTGTCAGTAACAGCAACACACACACAAACACACACACAAACACACACACACACACAAACACACACACACACACACACAAACACACACACAAACACACACACAAACACACACACAAACACACACACAAACACACACACAAACACACACACAAACACACACACACACACACACACACACAAATGCAAACATACTTGCAATTACACACATAAAAACCCAAGGCGGAAAAGCAAAATTGAAACTAACCCAACCCAAGTAAAAATAGCGTGCGACGTCGCGTCGCGTCAAATAATTGACTAACTGAGTGACTGACTAACCGACCGTCTGACAGACTGACTACTGTTGTCTTGGTTTGCCAGGCAACTTGACACGCCCACAAAATTGATGTGTGTTCCTTAGTAATGGAAGCGTGACACGTTTATGTGGCACGATTCTAGAAAGGAAAGGTTTCGCAGACTTCGATTAGATGAGCAGAGAGGAGTCCACCAGTATATATATTATATATATATATATATACACATCATTCTAATTATCAAAAACCAATTGATTGTGCCGAGGAAAGCTATATGATATGGTAGTCTGATGTTGATGATTTTGTTTACAAATAGAGCTTCAATTTCGTGAGTTCGGTTTGAATAACTTGTTAAAATATAAAGTTTTTTATACAAGAACTTTCGTATGATTGTGCCCATCACAGCTATATGGTATGGTAGTTCGATCTAGATGATTTTTGTTACCCAAATGTTGAAGGCAGAATAATGCGCATATTAGAAAATATGTTTACAATAACTGCTGATCAGGAATATATATACCAGATGTCTCATTCCATGCGTTAAGAACTTATTGAAACTATGAAAACAGTTTTTTTTCATTTCGAAATTTACATTTATTTATTACATATGGTTTTAAAATTCCTACAAATCTGATTTCCTCATTTCTTTTATATGCCTTTCATCTGGCTTGCCTCATTGAGTTGCTCTAAAAGCGGACACGACACAGACACGTGCACAACATCAGTAGGTCTTATCGCTGTTGGACGCGCCCAACTCTCGACGGCCCAAACAGTTTGTTTGTCTGTTTGTTTTTTAGTTGTAATTAAAACCAACTTAATGTTTATAAGCCAAAGATTAAAAAGTTGCCAGCAACTACTTATGGCTTAAAGAGGGGTGTTCGCGCGGGAGGTGTGTAAAAGTCGGGCAGGAAGACGCGCGGATGTCAGGCAGAGTGTCAGGCGAGGAGGAGGAAGATGGGCAGGCGCAACAGGGAGGCGTCTAGCGATGCCACTTTACTTGCCTGTGCCTTTTTCCACTGTGCTCTTCTTCCTCTTGCCAGTTGCCATTAGAAGCGACATGTTCTGACAGCTGCCGCCCTTGGTGACCGAACACCGAACACCGCCCACCCACTCCCCACAATCCCTTTCGTCCGACACTTTTATCTAATATAATTTCTAATTTATTTTCTCCTCTTGGCCTTTCCAGCTGCGCCGCACTGCATGTGGCCGTTGGAAATTGCGCCTGAAAGTTTTATGAATGAGTCGACGTCGTCGAGCTTCGGGTCACAGGATCAGGCGACGGGGGAGCAGTAGCAGCAGCAGCAGCAGCAGCAGCAGCAGCAGCACAGTTAACTCTGCCACATTCGCACTAGCAACCGCATTGAAATGGCCTTCAGCTATGCATGCCTCGTGCTGCAGCGCGTCGTTGTGCCGGCTGTGCTGGTCCTGGGTAAGTTAACCCAATAAATATATATCAAGCAATCCTTAACATTGGTGTTTCTCCTTTGCAGCTTCGCTGATGCGTCCGGTGGGCATCTCGTTTGTGTATATGCTCATGTTCTTCTTGTCCCCGTTTATACCGCTGGCAACGCGACGCACTTTCAAGGGCTCCGTCACCGCCTTCTTTCTCATCCTGGTCGCCTTGAGCGCCTTCGTCCTGCTCGGCCACATTGCGTTGCAGGTACTCGCTGTTAGCATCACGCTGCCCATTTACGATTGCTCCTTTAGCGAGCAGTTGCTGCGACACATTGGCTTCATCAGTTTCCTTAATCTGAAGTAAGTGAAATGCTGGGCTTAGCTTAAATCCGACTTTATTCGATTTTAACTCTCTCTTTTGACAGACCCCTGGCCATTGCTGAGTGGCTAACGCCCGAGGTTTTGGTCTTTGCCACCTCGCTGGGCTCATATCTCAGCGTGAAGAAATTGGCCACGCAGACCATCAGCGCCGATCAGCTGGAGAATGGCGATCTGCCAGAATCTCAATCGGAGCACGCGGTCAGCCAGCAGGCGGGCAGCGATGCCAACGGTGCCGATGTGCAACAGGCAACGGCAACAACGCCGTTGCAACAACAACAACAACAGCTGCGCAAACGCGTCTCCATGATTAGCCAGCACATACACTTTGAGGGCCTAATTAAGATATGTAAGTGAATTAAAAGTCAAGCTGACAAGCTTAATTAAGCTCAGGATTGTGTGAAAAGGAAGGATGGAAGAAGCAGCTATGCTATGTGCCACAAATGAAGCTGTCGATGTTAATTAGATGAAGCTGTAATTATAAGGGAACTGTTGTTTACGGTAATTTAAGAGAGATTTCGAAATAACTATGGGGAAGAATAGATTACTTAGATTAGATTACTCAGAGTTCTCTCACTTTAAAAAAAAAAAACACTTAGCTGAACTAGGTATAGTAAGTAGCCGAATCTGTTCTTATTTTTCGGATTGTAGAGGAATCCTCAGAGCTCCTCAAGCTAATAAAAAGATGCAGTATTCTGGGGAACCATGTTATAAGCTAGGAAGCTAAGCAGCCATAAGCTCAGACAGATCTGATAGGTGGTTCAAACTCCCTCTAATTATAATAATGATTACTTTTATGCTATATACAAGAGTAGGAGGTCTAGGGGGGTATTCAACGATATTCAAGTGATGCTCTTAATCAATTATTATATGATATATTAGAGTGATATTTAAGCTTCAATTATTTACATATCCTTTCTGTTTAAACCAAATTAAATCTGTGAAACATCTCTAATCATGCATTAACACAACCAATTTGATTCTCATGTAGGATGTCTGGAAAATATTTCGTTAAACCGTAATCCCTTGTGAGATATAAGACGGAAAAAATCGACAGTTATTTATTACCGTCTTAGGCCCCGCAAGGGATTACGAAGCAGATTAGGAATTCTGGTTCAACACATGTTATGCTTCATCTTGGCCTAAGCTGGCCCTAAACCAGTTGCACAAAACTCATTTAATTGCAGCCGCCTTCTCTGCTGTTAACTAATCCTTAAACTCATCTCCTCTTTTTCGCAGCTCCACTTTTCTGTTTGGCCACATTGTTCTTTGCGGCCGCACTGCGCCCATCTGTGCCGGGTGGCTTTTATTTTCTCATATTTCTGCTGGCGGGCACCTACTGGGCAACCTGCCAGACCCTGCAACGGTGCGTGGCAACCAGCTAGCCATAGCTTGATACCAGATGCAATCAAACCAATTTCACACCACATTGTGTTTCTCTTGTTTTTAGTGGCTTCGCTCTGCTGCTGCGCTGCGTGATGTTCGTCCTTGTGCTGCATTCGCTGTGCATTGTTTCCTATCAGACGCCCTGGATGCAGGATCATCTCAATCACACAAGCCTGACGGCACGGTAAGTCCAAGGTCCATTACATCCAACACTGTCTGCTCTAATCCATCGTTATATACATCTAGTTTGATTGGTCTGGAGCCACTCATTGAGTCCACTTGCTCGCGAGATATACGCGTCCTGCTGTACAATAATACTTTGACCCTGGACTCGTATCTGAATCCGTTTGCTGTCTTTTTTGCCTATTTTGCCATGGCGCTGACCACAAAGCATCTCATCAAGCCCAGGGTAAGTTTGAGGCACGCAGTTTGCCCCTAAACTTTTCAAACTAGTTTTTCCAATCTCATACACGAGTTCAGTTGTTCAAATACGTCTGTCCGTTTGTACTCACATTAATACTTGAAACAAGTGTTCAACTTTTGTGATTTCAATTACAATTTTGTATTAAATATAAAATTCATTAACTGTATATTTGTACCATATGAATAATAAGCTGATATTTAATCTTCGGGCAGTTCGAAGTGTTGTTTTCTTTTCTGTTTGGATTTAACTAACATTGGTTAACATTGATCAACTATTTCTATGTGATTTCCCTCTCGCTCTTTTCCCCTTCGGCTGCTCGCTTTGTGCATTGGAAAATTGCTCAATTTGGATAAACTAACACAAAACTCAAACTTGTAACTTTGACGCATGCAAACAAAACCACATTCATGTCACTAACTGAACTAAAAACACAAAACAAAAAACAACTTGCCGCTTGTCACATTGTGTTGCACGATGCAGCTGGAGCCGAAGCCTGCCACCGCTTTTGGACAGCAGCTTGAGTGCAACAGCGGCAGCGGCAGCAACACAGCCAACAACAAAATCAACCGACAGCTATCGCTGCTTACGTCACAAGCAACACGAAGCGGCGGCGCCGGTGGCGGTGGCAGGGAAATCTCTGCTTCCGGCGGAGGCGCCACCACCACAACAAGTCGCACACAGCGTTTGAATGTAAGCTTCAGAGTGTGCATGCCTCTGTGTGTGTGGGTGTGTGTGTGTGGCGAGACTGATAAAGAGTTGGCTGAGCAGCAGCAGACACAGTTTGAAACTGTTTATTTTGTTAGAAAATAAATAAAAAAAAATCTAAATTCAGCCAAATCAATTTATATTGACAATAAATAGTTAGTTCCATGTGTGTGTGTGTATATATATATATATATATCTTGTGATATGGTTGAACTAACTAGCTACTTGGATTGAGCTAACTTTGCTGGGGTTTGCGCTAACTTTGCTGGGGTTTGCGCTAAAACTTTTCCAAGCACACAATTCGATATATTTCAGCTGTGCGAAAGTTTTTCTTTCTTCTTGGCTCAGCTCTACAGATTTTTCAGTTTTTCATGGAAACTTTCTTATATAGAAGCGAGAAGCAACAAATCCTACGCATAATTTACAAAACATCTCTTTTAAATGAGTCTGTTATTCATTTTTATATAGTTTATATTTATTTTTTGATAAATATTTTTGAATTTGGAAGAATTTGTTAGGGATTTTAGGGATTTAAACCGTTTTCGGTTGGAATTTCGAATTCCGTTCTTTAATTATACATTTTCGAAACTGAAAATTGCTTAAAACACACTTAAATACGTTGGAAAAGTTGAAAGTAATCCCCAACACTAATTAATATGTAACCAATTGGATACTTAATTACCTTAATTACCTTAATTACCTTAATTACTTAACCTAAGGCACTTACAAGCGTTGCCTGCTTTAAACATTAACCAAACTCAAACTTTCCCCTAAAGTTAATGACTAATTTTTAAGCAGCTTTTTTTTATATATATTTTCTTTATCTTTTTGTTGTTGTTGTTGTTGTGTGCGCTTTGTTGCATTTATTATTATTTTTGTTTCTTTTATGTTGTGTTGTTTTTGTTTTTCTCGATTTTTTTGGTTACGCTCTATCTATTTGATTACCTCTTCTGCTTTAGGTTTCTTCGCGCCGTGAACAGCGTGCAACGTTAAATGAACCGACTGAGACGACGCCTGTACGTAAACTAACTCCACTATACGCCCACTAAGAAGTAGAGCCCCCCCCCCCCCCATTTCCCCCAAAATAAATAACGAACTAACCAACTGTTGATAATCACTAGTTTAGCTAGCTATAAAAACATCTCTCTATCTATCTCTATCTCTCTCTCTCTCACTCTCACTCTCTCGCTCTCTCGCTCTCGCTCTGTCTCTCTAGTTGCATTAGTTATTTACCTACCTTATAATTGTTTTGTTCTCTTGTTGTAACTTGTCTAACCATCGATCGGTACTAATAATTCGTTCAGTTATATATCTACATATATACATATATATATATATAAATATATATCATAGCTTTAAACTCATGGTTATGTAACGCTAACAACCATTAATCGATGTAAGTGAGCTGCTGTGTGTGTGTGTGTGTGTGTGTAAATACATAGCTAAAAATGCCCATTTAGTCCTTAAAACCCTGAACCCATCGAAAATGGCTAAAAAGGTTATGCAAATTCAGATAACTGGCAGAAGGACGAAATATTCTTCTCAGAGACTTCAAATTGCGTACATAGAAGTTCTCGTAAATCCCGCGCAGATCAAGCTTTTTTCTTATTTTATCGATAACTGACGCCGTTTTGCAAATATCGATATATATCGTTTTCCGATAGCAATAAAAGCCACAATTTTAGAGGCGGAGGGTTCATTTTTGAGTCCTACTTACATTTGGGTGTGCAAAACTGGAATATATATTATATATATATATTATATATCAGCTGGGTTCAGGGTGTATCGGAGTCGAGCTCACTAGTCTGCAGTATTCTTACTTGTTTATTTTTTTTGTTGTGGTTAGTAGCATTAACAACCGTAGCCTGCCATAACACTTTGTAGTCTGCGCCCTTCCCCCCCCTCTCTCTCTCTCTCTCTCTCTGTCTGTCTATGTTTCTCTGTTTATGTGTTGAATATTTGAGTACATTTGTCAGATGGTTATTGGATATATAAACCTTTTGTCTGGCATTTCTGTAGCTGGTGCGTCAGAGCACACGCAAAACGCGAACACCACAAGCCCTGGAGTCGAGTGGTGCTGCACCACAGCCGGCAAGTGGTTCGCATGGCAATGACATACAGCTGGACTCGATGGATCGTCGCTCGGAGCAGGAGAACAATACCACATCGATACTCGATCAAATATCATATGGATTTGTCAGCGTCGGTGGTTTCATCTATCAGAACAGCTATATATTCACCAATATTCTGATGATGGTAAGTGCGGAATACATTATTGATTATCTAAGTAATATTCCTACTTAATTTATTAATTTATTTTATTATTATTTATTTATTTTCATCTCCTTTCAGGCCTGGTCCATAGTCTATCACAGCTGGCTGACGTTTGTGCTGCTGCTTTGGGCCAATGTCCTGTGGATGATACCCAATCAGCGCAAGGCCATGATGCGCTCCAGTCCCTTCATCGTGATCTATGCGGAGTTGCTGCTTGTGGCCCAATATATCTATGGCATGGACCTAAACAATGATGAACTACCGACAAAGGTCTCAGTAAGTCCCCTCCCCCTGCCAAAGTGACTAAACCGTGAAGTGATGTACTAAACGTATACCCTTTAATTGTTCCCTTTCAGACGGCTGGTATTAATCTGCAACAGATTGGCTTTGAGCGACCCATTGAGAATCAGATGCGTCCTTGTGTGCCGCTGATAGTTAAGACCGCCTTTGTGCTCATGTTCTGGGTGACATCGAGGCAATTCTTCAAGGAGAAGCGCGATAGACGCAGGAATAGCACCTTGGCTGATATTATAGCGCCGCTGCAGATAACTGTTGGATCGGCGGGGACCACCTACCCCATCAACGATGGCAAGAAGACATCAAAGTTCCTAAAGAAAGCGGGCGATGTCATCAAGAATCTATTGGTGCGCCTCTGGATCTGGCTGCTGGTGTTGGTCATCTTTTTGTGTGCCATCACTGGCGAGTATATGACGGGCTTTCGCATCTGCTATATGGCATTGTTCCTATTCTTCTTGCTCGTCTTTCAATCATCGTCCAAAGCGTGGGTCAAGATCATGTACGGCTTCTGGCTGTTCCTCATCTTCTATGCCATGTCCATATTGATCTTGATCTATACATATCAATTTGATAAGTTTGACACCTACTGGAAGGACTATCTCAATGTGTCCCAAACGCTGTAAGTTTTTTTTTGACCAGGAATCTTTGATTATTTTCAAATTTTGCTGTTTGCAGTCAAGCTGATATTGGCCTGAAGCGATATAAGACTAAGGATCTGTTCCTGCACCTGGTATCGCCGACAATTATTGTCATACTGACTGTCATCCAGGTGCACTATTTCCACAAGCGTTTCATTGCCTCACTGCAACAGCAGCCAACGGCTGGCGGCCAACAGCAGCAACCCAATCCGGACGCCAATGCCTTGGAGCCGGCGCAATCGAAGCGTCGTGGCAGCGCCACCTCCTTGCGCCGCTCGGTTGGACCCACAGCCGAGGCAACGGCTGCTGGAGCCAGCACAGATTTTGAGACTTCGGTGCGTGACTTGGTGCGCATCTCATTCCGCAAGATCAAGAACAAATCCGAGTACATCTTCAAGCGATTCAAGACCGTCTTTTGGCGCTTCCTCGAGCTGCACATCATGAAGGCCGTCTACATCGCCGCTTTCATCTGCAGCGTCAGCGAAGTTTGTGTCCTGCACATTGTCTTTGTGGGCTTCTGTGTGCTGGGCGCCACATCGCGCAAGGCCGTCCAAGTGGTCATCAGTCGACTGATCAGCTTCATTGTCACCATCATTGTGCTGTCCAAGATGATCTATCAGATTGAGTATTTGGATCACACACAATACAACGTCATCTGTGTGAGTAATCGCATAATTATCCTTTATCCCAAATTGTACTTGAACTAATTTCTGTAATCTCTTTGCTCTCAGTCCGATAATCGCACTGCGAATAATGCCGAATGGATTGGTTTGAACAAGGCAAACAAACTTGAGGGCGGTTTAATGAGTTTGCTGCGCACCTATATCATCTATATGGTTATAGTCACCATGCATGCGGTCATCTCGCTGAGGCAGCTCCAAATGCGCATCAAAATCGGCGAGAATAGCGCCACCCAACAGAAGCTCCTCTTCCAGAATATAACGCGTGCCGATGCTGAAAAGGATTTGGTGGGACTCGTCAAATATCTGCTCAACTTTGGCTTTTACAAGTTTGGCTTTGAGATCTCGCTGATTGCACTTGTGTCGACGATAACCTATCGTCAGGATATTGTGGCTGTGGCCTATGCCTTGTGGCTGGTTGTCCTGCTGCTACTCAAGCGTTCGCAGTGTGCCAAAATGTGGGGCATTTTCCAGGCCTTCTTCGCCGTTTCCATACTGCTGCAGTATATTGTGCTAGTCGGCCTGCCACCCAGCTGGTGCATGGGTATGTTTCTCTTTTATATTAAAATACTAGTTAGATGAAGTAATAATCTAATCTCTTGTATTACAGTTTATCCTTGGGATGATGACGCCTTTGGGGAGAGCATTCAACGCTGGACAATGCTGCCGGGCAGCTTGCATTTCAATCATGTGCCCAAGCTAATCTTTGACTTTATTGTGCTGATCATTCTGAATCGACAGAAGAGCATTTTTGTGATTGAGCAGCGTTATGCGACCAACGATGATTATCCCGGTGGCAGCAATCGCAGCGTGATTGCGGACATTGCCCAACTGGGACGGGTGCCCTTTGATAATCCCACGCATGATTTCTGCTCCTATATACGCAACTATTCGGATATATTGAAGAATGGCGTACTCTGTGGCTTCTATTGGTTCACGCTGGCTGTCGTCTTTTTGGCCGGCACGAATATAGCGGATCTGCTGGCGCTGGGCTATCTAATTGGCGCCTTTGTGTTCCTCTGGCAAGGCTCCGATTTTTATTTGCGACCCATTACAACAATCATCAGTCGCTGGAAATGGCTGTTGGCTTTTAATGTCGCCAATATTCTGATCAAGACGAGCTTTCAAATGGCTGGTTGTTTGTTTATGACACCGTTGACCACCAACTGCTGCTGGCTGGTCCATATGCTGGGCATCACCTGTACCAGCAACGTGCTCAATGAGCAGCTGCAACTGAGCGAGGAATCAGATCTGCACGTGGGTCCCGACGAGTGCCCCAAAATCACCCATCAAATCGTGCTGCTCTGGGATGCAATTTGTTTTGCGTTTATCATCTTTCAGTTGCGCATCTTTAAGTCGCATTACTTCTGTCACATCATTACGGACACCAAGGCCAACAACATACTTGCCTCCAGGTAACCCAAATCTATATCTAACTAAACATATTTGAACATTAATTAATGCCTTTTGCAGGGGTGCGGATATTATTGAGACTCTGCGCCAGAAGCAAATTGCCCATCGTCATGACCATGAGAAGCAGGTGCTGCACAAGATCAAGCGGAAAATGGAACGCATACGTGCCACACAGCAGAAGATGCTGCGTCCGTTGGACAAGCAGACCCATTTCGATGGTAAGTTGGCCTTCGACACCGATTGGGATGTTTTTCACATTTGTGGGCGGGCTTGGCGCTTATTTTTGGCCAATTTTTATCGCGTTGCAATTTTCCAAATTGTTTTTGTATTTTGTCAATTGGAAAATGTCGTCTCGTAAATCGCGCGCGTTGTGTTTGTTTGCTTTGTGTCTGTTCCTTACTAATCCTAAATGACAACGAAAAAAAAAAAACAAAGGAGAACGCACGCCCTTGGAGCAAAGTTTGGCTGGGGCAGCACCGTTGGCGCACCAGAGCAGCTTTGCATCGTGTCAAGGCTCCAGCTACCAGACGCCCGATGGCCCCAGCTCCAAGAGCAGCTCCTCCGCCAACTCCTCACCGGCCCGCGCCTCTGTGCTGTCGAGCAGCAGCGCCGATAGCGTTGATAGCGCCGATGCTGCTGTCATCATTGAGCCAGTGATTAATATAATGCTATGCGACGATGCCTTGGATTATGCGGATGTGCAGTCCATGAGCGAGGAGCAAGCGGAGCAACAACCAACTGAGACAGCTCCAAAGCGACTCGATGCTATAACCACAACAGCTGTAAGTCCTGAGCAGACAGTTGAGCGCGTGACGAGTGTTTCTCTATATCAAATAGAAAAAGCTTTGTTTATGTTAATATTTTTATTTGTTTTAAAGTGTTAACGTTTTTTTTTTTATTTTCTGTTAACATTTTTATGTTCACTGTAAATTTTTTGATTGAATTGAATTTTGTTTGTTTTTCACACAAACACATTTTATTGAGTATATAAAAATACATGAGAGAAAAGCACGACACGCGCTCAACTCGAGGGCAGCTGAGCCTGTAAAGATCATCACAACTCAACTTGCCACTTGACTCACGCCTCTTCTGAAGCCGACAACGCCCAGCACCGAGGCGCTGTCGGCCCTGCTCACCGAGGGATTTTTGGAACCGAAACGCATCTCACTGGGCCTGGCGCCATCCGAGCAGAGTGCTCAGGCCCCAATGCGTAGTTTGATGCCACCGATGGTGGCATATGCTAATGCTGTGGCCTCCAGTGCCGGCTCCAGCTCTGTGAATCTGATGCCCAACTTGCGGGGTCAGCATCGCCGACAGTCGTCCACAACAGCCGCAGTCTCCTGGAACGAAACGGTGTCCATCAAGCGATCACCCCTGAAGCAACAACCACATGTGGTATACATATAATGAAATATATAAATCAAAATTCCATAAAAAAAACAATTTTGTATTGTCTCGTTGGCCGTCAAGTCGCCGGAGCGTGAGGAGCTGGTCACAATGCGTCAGAAGTCGCTGCATCGTCGCCACCTGAGCATGGGCAATGCCAGCTACTCGCTGGACGAGGCGCAGGCAACGCGACTACGTCGCACCAGTACGCTGACCGGTGCCAGGGATGAGGCAGCTTTGCAGGCGGCACAGCGTCCACATAGCTGGGGACCTGTCGGTACGGCCTACTATATGGAGTCGCTGATGTGCGCCTTCTATGAGCCCGCAGTGCTGCATGGACCATGTATTGGATGAATCTTATTACTCATTACTCAAATATCTATTTTTATATTTCAATACTGAAACTTTGTACAAAGATTTTGTTTAATGTGCGTGCCCCAAATAAAAACTCAATTGAGGTCGTGTGTAGCATGCCTCAAGCAAAAAGAAAACTGCCACCCACAAACAACAAACTGAAGCAACTTGTGTAAATAACACTTTTCTAGTGGTTTTCCTTTCCATTTGCATTGATTTCTAGAACCAATGCTCAAAGCGTTTAACAGACTTGTGCGCACTTCTACAAGTGTAATATATATATATATATATCTCTGATTTTAATAAATATGTATTTGTTTTTGATACGGTTAAGACTCAACTTTCTTCTTCTCTGTGTGCTGCCCGATTCGATTCCAATTCTGCTGCTCAAACATTTTTTTTTGCTGCAGTGCGCTTCTGATAAACATTTAATTTTACTTTTTGCTAAATGAATTTCCAAATTTTACTAAATGAATTTCCAAATTTTACTAAATGAATTTCCAAAATCCATAAAAAGATACAGATAAAAAACTGAAATCCACTCGAAATTCGGCCAGCCGATGAGTATTTTTTTGTTATATATTTCTTGTATTATAATTTAATTTATTATTTAATTATTTCTTTTTTATTTTAAACATGTATGTGTGTTGGTTTTTTTATAGAACACGGTTATCCATTTCCTGCACCAACAGTACGCAGAAGGAAGGAAACTAAGTTGCATCCACATGGTAAAGTTTGGTTTATTTCGTTTGTTGTGCTTGATTTGATCATATAATCATCTAGTGTATCACAATGATCGCTATAGATCGCCAGCAACATCATGCCGATATTGTATTGCCTTGTATATAATCTATTAGCAGTACTCTATATATAAATACTATATACTATATATACATATATGTAAACGTAAGCTGCATGCCATGTTGCAGTTTTGTGTGCGTTGCTCTCTCTCTCGCTCTCTCGCTCTCTCTGTAAAATATTTATTATATCATTCTTAAACCAATCTTGAACCATATCTATATAATCTCTAAATGTTGTTTCTAGTTGCTCAAATTGTTATATGCACAGTAACTGATAATTCATTGGTTTCTCTTTCAACAAAGCTACACGCGCTGGCGACTATTATATGTTCGAGGAAATGGATGATAAGTTCGAGCTGGATCTAATCCATGATGAGATTGATTTTCTGGAGGAGGAAAATATTACCGAAAGTGAAATGAAAATGCAGCGACGCAAAACGCTTTACGATGTAAGTGAATTCGAATTGGAACTCTTTTTCTTTCGATCTGGGAATGGAACATAATATTTAAATCCTATTGAAAATATGCCTGCTTTATGCATGTGCATATATATATATATTTATATATGCATTTATATATATATGCCCATAATCTGTTGTAAATTACGCCACACTGAAATTGACAACCAACAAACACACAAAACAAAGGTTTGGAAGGATCTGAATGATGCCGAGTATCGTCGTCATTTCTATATGCGCGAACGTTCCTATGCCTCCGAGCCGGGTTCACGCATCGCCCTCAAACTGGATGCGGAAAAGGATATGGGTGAGCGACATGCTGATCGACCGATTTCTCGTGTGGTTTTCGATGACGATCCTTATCGTGATGATGGTGATGATGATGATGATGACGATGATGATACCATTGAGTGCGAAGCTGGCGTACGCACATCGACACTCTCCGAGCCACTCGATTTTGGGAGACGCAGTCAGACGCTGCTCGAGACACATTCGCCCCCACCATATCCACCGGTGCAAGATGCAGTTGTGAGTGTGCAGCAAAAACCAAAAACCAAAAATCAAAAAACAAAAACCAAAAATTCTTTAATTGGCGCACCCGTTCAACGTTTTACAAATATATATTATAATATTCGATCACGAGTTTTTCAAGCGCTGCAAACAACCAACAAACAAGTGCAAGTTGGCGCACACACTTCTCTCTCAATATACAGCTTAGAAACTGTACAAATACTATATCTATTCTATTTTATTTATCTTGTGTATATATACTACATATATATCTTGTACATATGTATATCTTGGCTTCATTTCGTTGTTTGCGTCTCGATGTTGTTGATTATCACATGAAATCTTTAGACTTTTCAACTAATTTCACACTGGTTATATGTCTTTCCCACTACAGAAATCGAAAGATGCGCCCACCGATTTCTTTCCCTCGACCAGCAGGGGCATCTCCAAGGAACGGGATGCGGCCACCTTTAGCAGTCCCAAGCCCGTCAAGGATGTCACCGATTTGCCAACGACGATGCCAGCAGCAACAGCATTATCGACAGCAGCACCACGGGAGGTCACCTCCAAGGAGACCTCGGATAGTAAATCGAAAATGGAGGCGGATAGCGGCGATGTGACGGCCAAGGATTCGGATGAGGATTTCGATACGAATCCCATTATACGATTGCTGGAGGGCTTCTTGGTTACTTTGACCATACGTCTAAATCGATTCTCGCGCAATTATCGCTTTGTCAATCGCATTTTGGCAGGCGAAAAGAAAACTCTAAAGGTAGGTCGTCATTTGGAGGGTCTACTGTAGGCTCTAAAATTAGAAGCCCTTGGAAAAGACTTGAAGGCATTTCTTCTAGTTTTCCTTATACTTTTACTTATACTATTATATTATATTATGCTATCCATTTATGCTAAAGATTATAACAGTCTAACCCCTTTACTTATACTCCAACTTATACTTATGCTTCTACTTATACTTATTATGATACTTATACTTTTAACTACAGTTATACTTAATACCAGTCTTTAACGCCTCACCTATACTTTATCTTATACTTATGCTTATACTTTTACCCATACTTATACTTATACTATTGAAACCACTTATACTAGAACAGTTCGCTTGACTTATACACATTCTTGCATTTAATCTTGTATCTACTTTTAACTACTGTTACTACAGTTTAGACAAGTATAAGAATCATACCTATACATTATCTTATACTTGTACTTGTGATCATACTTATATTGTGCCTATACTGACGCTCCTCACTTATACCTATCTTATTTAATTCCCAGGAATCCAGTTCGGTCAATCGTTTGGGCCTGTCCAGCGCAGCGGCCATGTTCCATTTTCTCAAATCGAATCTCGAGAGGTATTTAGTGGGCGTTACTCCCTACGGAGTGTGCGCCGCTTGCGTTTAACTACCCTACAACTATTTCAAATTCTTTTTTTTTTATTTTGTTTTTTCTCAAATTTGATTTTTGGAGACTGAAAACGTGCGTTTTTAGAGTAGCGAACGTTTCTTTGAATTTTGATATGAACTCATTTTGCGTTCAAGTTTGTGTTGAATTTATGAAAACAAAACCAAAAAAAAAAAACCAAAAAAAAATTGATTTCGTTTTATTTTCTCTTCTTATTTTTATTTGCATATGTTTACCTTTTGTGTTATGTGTGTTTGAAACTGTGTACCTGCCTTCCACGACAATATCGAATACCAAAACAAAACAAATTCAAAATTCGAAACTCAACACCAAAAACTCACCTCACCTGCATCATGTTGCGTTTTCGTGTGCATTAATTTTCCAAAATAGTGATGAAAACGGCGGCCAGCCCGTTTCCTCATCCACACCGCGTCGCTCACAGTTGGCTGCCACCACACCAACAACAACACTTCCAACAACATCAGCTTCAACAACAACAGACAATCTCACAATTGAACACTTCAGCACACCACTTAACACAAATACAACAACCACACCGCTCACACCGCCAGAACCACATGTACAACCACCAGCTGCAAGTACTCCACACGTTGTCGAAGATATCATCGCAATGCCAGTAGATACCGTTGATGCTGCAATCTCTAGGTAACAAGCCCAACATCACCCACACCACATACACCCTCAATTTCCACATCCTTCTCACTCCCCTTCAAAAATAAATGCAGTTGAAGAGATGCTTTTGAATACCCAGTACCAGATTTTGAAAGTTAATCCGTCTACTTAAAAGTCACAAATGTTCAATTTAAGCATTTGCTTTGTTATTTTGTTTATGATTACTGGGCAGATATATCCTTAACTATATATAAAACAACGACTTTTTGTTTAACACAAATCATGTATTTATTTTTCAATAGATCTGAGTACTGGGTATCAGTTAGTCGGTGCCTACTCGACGGTTGTGTAGTTAACTGCTTATAATCAAATTGTTGATTGTTCTAACTACTATATCATTACGATACATTTTCAATTTATATATATATATATATATATATAACCTACAAAAAAAAATGTATTTACATGCCAAAAAGTATTTTCATAAGCAAGACACATCGCTTTGATTTTTTTTAGAAAACTGATTTTTAGTTCTCAAATGATTTTGTGGTTGCAACCGAAAGAAAAAATAATTTTAATTTGATATTCGAGTTACGAAAAATGCCAAAACTTTACTAATTTATATTTTCTTACATTTATCTGCGTGCATTGTTTGCTCATCTGAAATTTTTGTGTTTATAGAAAACAATCAATCAGTTCATCGCCGCCGAACAAAGGGTAAGTAAAAATCTTCAACATAACTATATAAACATCATTATTAAAGCGATAACGATATTAAGTAAAAAAGAAACTTTCAACTAACAGCCATACACATACACACAAACATACACACACACACACACACTCAGTATTCTATGTGTGTGTGTGTCTCTCCCACTTATACGAAAACTTATACTTGAGCCAAAAATTTTGTTTATACTACTTCTACAAAAATGAAATCAACTCTTTAATATAACTGTGCATTTTCATACACGACACACTCCCACACATACACATACACATACATATATACATATATCCATATGCACATACACACATATATTGAATAAAGCCGCAAATCGGATTGCGGCCTGCCTGAGATACGCATTAAAGCGCCATCTATTGAGCGCAGCGGGCAAACGCCTCACACGCCATCTATTGAGCGCAGCGGGCAGACGCCCCACACGCCAATCGCCCATCATCAACAACAACAACAACATAATCAACCGCATCATCAGCAGCAGGCGAGCATCGGTTCGGGCTCGCTCAGCAAGCACTGGTCCTACGAGCACGTAGACAGGTATTGACCACGCCTACCCCGCCTGAATCACTCCCCCTCCCCTAAAATCAAGCAATCACCATGCGTAATAAATAATCACGAAAATCTACCAGTTGCAAGTACTCGTAGTGCAGTTGCTGTTGTTGCTGTTGTTAACTGTGCTCAAATATTACGTTGTTCTCTCGGCCCACGACACGGCAACATAATCATCGTAACTCTCTCTCTCTATCTATCTATCTATCTATCTCTATCTCTATAACTGCGTAAGCATGGGCGGGTTCAGGGGAGTAATTTTATTTTGAGCAACTTGAAAATATTGATTCACTAAATAAAATCACACATGATACTTCATACTCAACTGAATCCGTACTTTAGCGAAACCTAACTAAACCTTAATCAAACTATCTCTCTATCTCTCTCTGTCTCTCTGTCTCTGTCTCTCTGCATTTAACTGTGGCTGTGTTTTAAACTAATTTATTTGCATCTGCTTTAATTTTTAAGTCCATGCCACTCTTTGTGCGTTATTTGCTAGTATGTATGTATGTATTGTTATTGTTCGGCTTCCCTTAAATCCCATCCTTTTGGTCCTGCTCCCTGATTTATGAGTTGTGATCTTAAGTTCCCACTCACTCCGCACCCACCCCAACACGCATGTAGGCAAGCGTTGCATGCAGCGCACAGGTTCCACCAACTAAATCTAATGAGCACCAGGCATGCCTAATCCTGTCCTGAATTTAGATTTACCTACCCATTTTTTGAGAACCTCAATCTAATCTTCTTTCTGTGAATATTTTCAGTGCTGGCGATTTCAACTTGGAGGAGGAGAACTTTGCTCAGCGGGATCATCATATTATTGTTGAGGTGCTCATCTCCTCCTGGTATGCCCTGCTGGCCAACACGGATCTCATTTGCTACATTGTCGTCTTCATCAATCAGGTGAGTTCGCGCTTTAGATACTCATCCAAAATATGCTCATATTTTTGCTCGTTTATTTCAGGTGGTTAATGCCAGCGTCATCTCGTTGCCGCTGCCCATTATGGTGTTCCTTTGGGGCACATTGTCGCTGCCACGTCCAACGAAAACATTTTGGGTCACACTGATTGCCTACACGCAGGCCATTGTCCTGATCAAGTGCATCTTTCAATTTAAATTGATTTGGGCCAACTATCAAAACTTGGCCCACCAGCCACTTAGGCCGGCCAAAATATTTGGTGTCGAGATGAAAACGCATTATGCCGTCTACGATTTGATATTGCTGTTGGTGCTCTT
Source organism: Drosophila nigritarsus (assembly GCA_035044305.1). NCBI lineage: Eukaryota > Metazoa > Arthropoda > Insecta > Diptera > Drosophilidae > Drosophila > Drosophila nigritarsus. The sequence continues at coordinate 3,360,603 of JAWNMF010000133.1, read as the reverse complement.
TCTGCATCGATATCTGCTCAAGTCGCAGGGCCTGTGGAAGTCCGGATACAAGGATACGGATCAACAGTTTGCGAAGCCAACGGCCAGCATGTAAGCATGATAGGATTTAAAATTTGCTAATGTCTAATGAGATCGTTCTCCATATAGCGATGATCGAGAGGATAGCGATAACATGTCGCAGCCGGACTCGCGACAGCTGAACGAGGATGCTGCCCAGAAGCTGAGCCTGCAGGTTAGCCAGGTCTCGCTGCCTGGCTCCCCGGAGTACACCAAGTCAGCCATCAATCAATTGGAGTAAGCAAAGAATTTTAATATTTAAATAAGAAATATTAATATATATATCTTTTACCTTTTTTTGCAGACGCACCAAATACACTTCGTCGCTGCACAAGTTCTTCTTTAGCCTGGTGCACAAATCGCGTCTGGCCACCGATGTCTATGCACTGATGTTCCTCTGTGACTTCATCAACTTCTTTGTGCTGCTCTTTGGTTTCACAGCATTTGGCGTGAGTACTGTAGTAGTATGCTTCAATTGTTGTCGTGTAATCAATTTGAATTCTCTCACAGACTCAACAAACTGAAAGCGATGGCGGCGTCCAGACCTATTTGGCCGAGAATAAGGTGCCCGTGCCGTTCCTCATAATGTTGCTGGTGCAGTTCCTGCTGATTGTCATCGATCGTGCTCTGTATTTGCGCAAAGCGCTCGTCAACAAAATCTTTTTCCATTTCTTTTCGGTGATTGGCATACATATTTGGATGTTCTTTGTGGTGCCAGCGGTGACGGAACGTTCATTTAATTCACTCGCACCACCCATAATATTCTATGTGATCAAGTGCTTCTATATGCTGTTGAGTTCATATCAAATCAAATCCGGCTATCCCAAGCGCATTCTCGGTAACTTCTTCACCAAGGGCTTCTCGATGGTTAATATGATCGCCTTCAAAGTCTACATGCAAATACCCTTCCTGTATGAGCTGCGCACCATACTCGATTGGGTGTGCATCGATAGCACCATGACAATCTTTGATTGGCTCAAAATGGAGGACATCTTCTCGAATATTTATCTCATACGCTGCACACGACAATCAGAAACGGATTTCCCAGCGATGCGCGCCCAGAAGAAGGCTTCACTCTCCAAGTTGATAATGGGCGGAACTATTGTCCTTTTGATTGTGATTTGCATTTGGGGACCGCTTTGTTTGTTTGCCCTGGGCAATGCTGTGGGCACATCGAATGTGCCCCATCAGGTTTCAGTTTCGATACGCATTGGACCCTACGATCCCATCTATACGACAAACAACTATGACAGCATTTTTCCCATCAGCACCGAGATGTATAACCAGATGACAAATACGTTTATCAAGAACAAAACGGCTCTCACATTTATAGCTGGCTACGATGCCACCGATGTGGCTGCCGTCAGGCTGGCGGGGAACTCGCCATCACTGTGGAATATATCACCACCGGACAAGCAACGTTTGACCAACGATTTACGTAACAGTAAGTTCAACAATAGCATTGTTATTTTGAATGTACTCTAATTTAACCTCCCACAGATCACACGTTAATCGCGCGCTTCTCCTATTCGTTGACGCGGGATGCTCCAGCCAAGGGTCTCAAGGAGAATGTGGGCGACGAGCACATTATAAATTTAGACTCATCGTTTGAGGGACGTGCAGCGCTCATCAGCATGCTAACCGAGTCGTATGACCAGCTGGAAGCAAGCAACGACACTGGCAGTAATAATGGCATTAATGGCACCACTAATAGCAATGATAATACTACGACCACTGCAAATAGCACAACCACCACCAGTGCAAATGTGTCCAGTGAGGTGGTTGTGGTGCTGCCCAACATGATACCCAAGTTCATCAAGGTGCTAAATTTGGGTGATGCATTCGTGGTGTCCGCATTGACCGGCAAGGATCAGGAGTATCGACCGCTTGTCATTAAAATGCATCGCGATAATACCACAAATGCCCTGTGGTGGGAGATACGCGACTTTTGCTATGATAACTTTTACAATTCGACGCTTAAGGACTTGCCCTATAGCGACTGCAGTTCGGGCATTGTGATGTACACGTTTAACGACAAGAAATTCCCATCGACTTTCAGCTTCTTAACAGCTGGCGGGTACGTACAAATTAATGATTATTCTTGTTCGATATCTGATTGAACCAATATATATATCATATCTTCAGCATCATTGGTCTGTATACCACATTTGTGTTATTGGCCTCGCGTTTCATGAAATCGTTTATTGGTGGCCAAAATCGCAAAATCATGTTTGAGGATTTGCCCTATGTGGACAGAGTGCTGCAATTGTGCCTGGATATTTACCTGGTGAGCTGCTGCTTAAGCTTTATCATATGTAAAGAGAGGTTAAACATTGGTTTCTTAGGTGCGTGAGGCCCTTGAATTCGCTCTGGAGGAGGATCTATTTGCCAAGCTGCTCTTCCTGTATCGTTCGCCCGAAACATTGATTAAATGGACGCGGCCCAAGGAGGAGTATTTGGATGATGATGGCGACACCGACTCGATACCAAGTCGCATGAGTGTGCGGCGAAACGAGCAGCTCCAGCAACAGCAGCAGCAACATCAATATCAACAGCAACAACAACAATAACACAGGTCTAATCTAAATGTTTGAGTTAATTAGAGTTTCGTCTACGTATTTCTTTTTTAAGTACGTACATGTATGTCTTGCGTTAACGTAGGTTTCATAGTCATATTTTTTTTACAAATTTATACAGCAATTAGTTAGTAAAATGAACAGAAACATAAATCAAATCAGACACACATCACCCGATTAATCACTTACAATTAATTACAGTATGTATGTAGTTCAATTTTGTCAAGTACTGCCGTGTGTAAACAAAAATAGTGTGTAAAAGTTAATGAAATTGTACACCAACTAAATAGTTAGTTAGTGCGTCGAATACAATACCCAAATATGCCTACTATATAGGAATTGTAACTAAAGCTGAAAAGCTGCAGTCTACTGTCGAATTAAGCGAAAAGTGTTGCTGTTTGTTGGTTAATAAACTAATTAAATAGCTTAACGAAACAATACAGATTCTGTATAAGTTAATAACTAAGTCATATATACGTATGTGTGTATAAATTATATTATTACACTAATAATAATAATAATAATAATGAGAACTCATATTCAGGGATTTTTAGCATTTTACAAACAACTTAATTGTAAATCAAATAATTAAACCATGTATGAAGAATTCAACTTATTTGTGTAAGTTAAAACCCATAAAACAAAAACAACAATAAATGTTTTATATTTATATATATAGATATATATATATATATAGTATATTAAATATATAAATGTAATTCGTGTCGTGTGCGCAAGCTTCAAATTACATAACAAATATTTTCTACGTAAATACTTATGTTGCCTTAGACAAAAAACCAAAATCGAAAATTCCAACAAAATTGATATTATGTATTGTATATGTTGAAAAGTTTGTTATAGACTAAACTATTGTACTATATATAAAGCGTTGAATTTATTTCTAGGCATATCATATATAACATATTTCTGTATCTCATATGCAGATATCATTTGCTTAAATGTTGAAACAGCAATTTCATATCAAACTGCTAGAATTGATCAGAAAGGCTTCAAATGCGTTTTGCTTCAAGAGATCATCATTAACTATGTTAAATACATGTATGTGTCTCGAATGAGCAATCTCCAATTAGCATTGAATTGAACAAACACAAACATAAACACACACACCAACTAAAAATTTTACATGCTATTTTATACATATTTAAACGAATTAATAAACGTAATAAACTGAAAATAAACTAAACTAATTTTTGTACCAAGCAACGAAAAAGAAAACCTAAAGTAAATCGAACTATTATAAATAAATGTACCTACTTTTAGTAATTAACATTTTAATTAGCTTACAAAAAATTAAAAAATATTTGATATAAAAACAATATTATAATAATAAATGGGTTTTATTTTGAACATTTTGCAGTGCTTCGAAACAGCTTTTATTTTTGCTTGCAAGTCTCTACATTTATTTGAATTGGAAAATACTTTAATAATGAGTTAGAGTAAGAATTTCTATATTAAATTCATAATAAGAGCTGGTAAGGAAGGAGAAGAAGCAGCTGCCTTCCCAGCAGGCAAAGAGAGCGTGAGATAGAGAGAGAGAATGAAATTATGGTTGCTGCGATGAAAGAGAAGCTACTCTGAGCACTAAGAGACAGTTTTCAGTTGTTGCTGCAGTCGTTGAGTACATTTCCCATATTATTATTATTATTTTCTCTGATATGCATTCTATATAAACATTTTCACAAGCAATCACTTTGGAATGTAGAATATTAACACATTTAAATATGCAAATATTTTATGCAATAGATCTGCATCAAAATTTGCATTTAGGGACTGCCCAAACTTTTCACTAATACATCAATCATAGTCGAAATCTGTCTCGGCCTCTTTTTCTCAATAACTTAATCACATTTATTACACATACTATTACTAAAATACAAATTCATTAAGTAAACAAATTATAAACGGCTCCGGCGGGTTTTAGGTGATGCGCGTTGAGCAGTTGCGATAATGCGTAAATTTATAATCACTGCTGTCGACACTTTTGGCCCGCTCGTTGCAGTGCTGCTGGCGACCGATTTTGACAGCTGGATACACTTCCTCCCACTCGGACTCGCTGCGACTGAGCACGCCCCGTCTGCGTGGTGTGGTAAAGGTGCTCTCCTGCTGCTGTGCATTACTTCGCAGGGCGATAACAGTGCTCGTTGTGGAGCCGGCAGAGGTGGCGGCGGGTGGCAACGGATTGTTCAGCATCTGTGTAACGCTCTTGGACAATCGCATGGATTGGATGCGATTGTAACCACTGCCTGTGGGCTTGTACCGCTCCAGCTTGAGCGTAAGGCGCGCCATCTCATTGCTCATCCACTCGGGTGCTCGCATGCTGCCTGCCTCGACAAACGTTGGAATTGCTGTAAACAGAGCGAGGAACTCAGACGTCGCTTTTATAGCCACCGAGCGAGGTGATGGTGATGTAAGCACGACGGGGCATTGGCATTTAATCGATACGCTTGCATAAAGACGAGGTAAAGGCCTTTTAGACAAGCGTCGCAACCTCGAGCGATTGCAGGGGTTTCCACCCTCCCTAATGCTGCTATTGACCTATTAACTAAGCGTGTAACAGTTTGTGTTGTTGCTTGCAACAAGCTTTTTATATATATAACATTTAATTAAGAACTAAAGGGACAAATAAAAATGTTCACATTATAATAGAATAAGCTCCAAATTCGAGCTACTTTGGATAACAATTGTCTTCTGTTTTATATATATTCAAAAGCTACGAGATATATATATATATACTTCTTTGTCTTAGGACACTTTGCAATTCTCGTCGTGCAAGCGATCGCCATCTAGGACATCATCCTCGGTGGTGGAAAAGATGCCGCCTTGCAGTACTTTATTGACAGCGGCCCGAGCCAAATAGCCCGTTGTCTCCGAATAGGGCAGTGAGTAGAAGACTGTCAAATCCTGTGGCTGCTTATCGCCAGGCTTAGCTGGCTGCTGCTGTATATTGTTATCCTTGCAGTACATAGCAAAAGCTTCGGCAATTATGCCATCCAAATCAAGGGCCTGCTTAAAGTACAGCTCAGGATTGCTATAAAGACAGATGGAGTATATTATTGAGAATATGCAGGATATATGGAAAAAGGATATGCCCTACCGATTCAATATGGTGGCCACAATGCAGAGCAGCTCAACGGTTATTTGACGCCTTTCTGGACGGTTAATGCACATTAGCGTCTCCTCCACAAGCAAATTGAATGTCAATTCGCCGCGACTCATGCTCGTCAGCGTGGGCGTGGCAGGCAGATGGTGTCCCTGCGTCAAGATGCCCTGCGGCGTGCGTTGCAATATCTCCCAGATTTTATTATAAAAGTGCTTGGGCACGCGGCACAAGCAGCCCTCTAGCTTGCGACGCTGCAGCGTTGTGAGTCTATAATTTCAAAATAAGGGATCATTAATTAGATTGATATACATTTGGCACTGTTCCAATTGTACATACTTTTCGTCCAGGGCCCACTCGCTGACAGAGAGCACCTTCTGCAGTAGAATGCGCACCTGGAACGGCGACAGATTGTCCACATCGATGCTCTGTTGTCCAGAGATTTTCAAGTATATGCGCATGGCCTCGAGCACCCAGCCAATGCGTATTTTCAATATGCCACGGAACATGGACGGATTGGTTGCGATGAGACGGCCACAATATAGAACCACCTCCTGCTGCAGCACCGCCTGGATGACATCGTACGGCTGGACGCTGGTATACATGACATTCTGGATCTCAGCCGGGGTCATCGGCTTATCGAACACTGTCTCTTTTTGGCCAATAATGCCGACGGTTAGCTCCTTGCCATTGACCAGCACAGTGGTGATAAACGGACTGATCGAGTCCACAATGTGATGCAGCAGCGAGGAACAATAGCGCACAGCGCGCCAATAGCGAAGCGATCCGGCACGATGATAGAGCTGTGTCAAAGCCGTGCTCACATTCAGGCCATTCACCTCAAAGTGTGAACCCTCGCGATTAAGTAGAATGCCCCACAGCTGGCACAGGCAATAGATGGACTCGGTGCTGCGCAGCGCATGGATAATATCCGGCGTCGGTTTGCTATCAAAGTGCTGCAGGGAAAAGTGAGATACAATAGCTCAATATTTGATAATAATAATAAACCATTCAATTGTTTAACGCACCGCCACGGAGACCTTCTCCTCGACATAGGTCAATGCCTTGGGCACATCAGTTAGCGATTGATAGCCAATGTATTCGTGATTGATCTGAGAGAATGCGTTCTCATTGTCCGTTAGATCGCTTTGATTCATAAAATCCAAGTGTTCGATGCAGGAGCTGCTGATGAGATTCTGTAATCGACCAATGCGCACCTTCATGCCATCGCAGTAGCCCTTCTTCAGCATGGCCAGCAGATCGAGCATCTCCTTGAACTGGGGATCTCGCATATGCTCTTCGCGTATGAGCAGACAAACGGTGGGTCTGCCCGACAGACGCCAGTATTTGCCAACGAATTGCAGCTCCGTCTTGATGTCGTCTATAAGCAGCGCCATATCGCGATACAAATAAAAGTCGGAGACCTCAAAGATCAGTGGATAGCAGAGCACGGTCATGCCACAGATGCGATACACTTTGCTGGTGCCCAGTGAACCAACTGGACGCGAGGGACGACCCGACAGCCCCACCTTGCTATTAACGCCCAAATGCTGATAGACTTTGATGAGCTCCGTCGAGCTCCAGATTTGCACGGGTTCCACCTGGAATGAAGAATTGGAATAATCAGTCACAAGCGGTAAATGGTGCAGCTCGAAGTTGTACCTCATGTGGAGTCTGGGTTTGAATGCCATAGGTGGCCATCATGGCCTGCAGACGCATCGATTCGGCAATCAGCACAATTTGCACCACCAAATCGGTAGCGGTACCCTGTAAGGATGCGCATGGAATTCGGATTAGTAAGAATACATACTATATAATCGATTGCCAGTAAGCAGTTAGATAATGCATATAGCCAATTCTTCACATGAGGGAGTAAAAAATTGTACTAGCCAAATGCCAAAATGCAAACAACAATTAGCAAAACACTAAAAAACATTTTGTGGGAGTAACAGAAAGAGAGAAAGGTATTTGGGGAAAATGTGGAGCAGACAGGAGAACAGGTGTTGGTGTGGAGATGTGTTCGGATTTCATGTTTTACACATGCCATACACAATCAATTGTGGAGTGAATTCTGGTAACAAAATGTACATAAATACAAATTACTTAATATCTACTTTTTGGAAATTAAATGTACACATTTAGTTCAGGCAGCTTTTAGTAGTTGTGTTTTTAGTATTTTTTGAATGTTTAAATAATATTAAATTGAAAATTTTAAAAAATTCTTATTGTTTCCATATTGAACTGCCAATTTATGTCGCCTAAAATAACGCATATGAAATTCTCAACCCAGGAAAACAGAGAATTTAACCACAAATTACCTTCTCGGAATCCAAAATTAGCGGGACGCGTGGTTTCTGTTCATATCGGGGGTTATTTGTTTGTGTTTTTTAGCAGAAAAATAAATATATTTACATTTAAAAAAACGTTTCTTAATTAGTAAGAAAATCATATTATTCATAAGTGTTTTTTTGTAATTGCGCGGACTGTTTTTTATAGTTTTCTTGTAGCGCTTTTTTACGTTTAGAAAATAATAAATGAACGGAATCAACTATTAATTGCTTGCTTGTGTTTATGGTTAGTAACAATCGGTTAAAGAACAGTAAGCCAAACTGGAACTACTATGAAGAAGAAGATAGAGTCGAGCAAGAGCCCAAAGATCTGGGTGATCCATTACTTACAGTGCCCGGCTTAGCCTATATTTATATAGAGCGTGTGTAGGAACAAATTATGCAGTTGGATTTTTTTTTTATAGACAAGAAACAGTACCGAAAAGAGTAAAGAAAAAACTTTTGGTTTAGATACACGAATCAATAAGCAAGAATAGTTTGCTTTTTGCTATATACAAAATAAAAAACGATAAACACAGCCTTAGTTTAAATTATTGAAATTATTATTTTTGTTTTGCAACTGAAAATTAAGTGTCTTGTGCGTGTGTGTGTGTACATCCCAGCAGGAATTGCGAACATTTTTTTGCTATAAAATTCTATACACCCACGTGTAAAATACATGTAATTTACTTTAGCATGCCAATCGCCTGAAAAGGGTAGGCAAATCCTCAGGCTAAACTCTTACTGTGTATATTATATATCTGAATTCATAGTTTTAAGACGTGCGAATTATCTAGCCTAAAAATCTATACAGACATATTCACAATTCTTCCAAGTATTTTTTTTTTTTTTTTTCAGTTTTTAATTCCTGCTGGAATGGATCGTACTATATATATATATATATATAGAAACTTAGTATCGATCAATTTGTGTGTGTGTGTGTGTGTTGCGAAATAATAATAGAATTTGCATTTGAAATTGTCATCTAATGTGCAAAAGATCTATGAAATAAAAATAAGCAATTTTTCTATACAAAAAAGGAATAATTTGAACAATAGATCAAATAAAATCGATATCGATCATATTGAGTGCAATTAATTTGTGTATTTGAATATCGATTACTTACTTTGTGTTTATCATCGAAAGCTTTACCCTGTTCATAAATTGGGATTCCAACCGATATAATGAGGTTTTTTGAATTTATTTTTTTGTGTTTATGTGGATGTTGGGGGTATATATAGTTTGATTTTGGTTGGGGGGTTTTCAAGCGGTAGTAGTGTTGTTGTTATTGTTGTATTTACGTTGGTAGTAGAGAATGGACAAAATATATATTGATAAGTAGTAGTAAATATCGAAAGCCAATTCAAGTCGCCTAACCCATCTATATATGATATATGTATAATTATGTATATAGAAAAGAAAACTAAAGAAACATAACAATTACATCGAAGACCAATTAGACAGCGAAACGCAGAAAAAAAACACACACAGCAGCGGACAAAGCTGAGCCAATCCATCTGGGATCCTTGATTCCCCCGCCCCTGACCGATCGAAATAAATCCACCCCGCTCCGCCAACTACTCACCTGAAAGGCCGAATAGCGACCGGCGCGTCGTGGTCGATTATAACTTGGCAGATAGCGTCGAATGGGATCCAGCTCGTTGATGTGCAACAGTCCAGCGGTCAGTAGCTGAGCAATGATGAAGAACGACTGGCCCCAGAGGAACAACGATTGCGACGGCGCACGCATATAGGAGCCATCGCCGTCGGGTGCATAGTACATGGTGACCACAGGATCACCATTCGCATCCGTGTGCAGACAGCGACGCAAATCATTTTGGAACTCTTCGATCTGTTCGTTGTTATTCTTGAAGACGCCGTCGATGATCATCGTTATGAAGAACAGCGGCCATTCGCATTCCAGACCCTCGAACTCCTTCAGTTCACCGGCCTGATAATAGCGTCGCGTCTTGTCCTCTGTCTTGCTCAAGAAACCATCACGCGTGAAACGCTTGAAGCCCATTTTACTGCGCAGCCGATTGACCACGTTCTGTTTGGTCTGCTCCACCAGGCGATCCTCATGCGAGGCGAACGCTGGAAAAGAGAGCGTCAGCAGCAAGGAAGCATCCACGCCCTAAAAGCGATGACAGTATGTATCTTATAGGATTGATAGATAATATCAAATTTACGCACCTTGGAGCTGGATTCACGAGGCAGCATGGTTTCAAAGATGCTGCGATTGCGATTGTGCGCATCAATGTCCACATAGACAACGCTCCACGAGGCGCCCTTCTCGCCAAACAAATTGCAGCCGTTAATGGCCTCCAGCGCCGACTTGGCCATGCCTAAAACAATGATTAACACCAACAATAGATGATAATTGAATTAAGACAAGACTTGCCTATGGAGGAGGCGTGTATCTCTGGTGTGCCATTGTTGTACTTGGAGCCGCGCTCCCACATGCCAAAGTCGGGTGTGCGATAGGCACGCTCCACATAGTAAACCAGATTCTGAACGAAGGCGACCTCATCGTGGGTATAAATGATTTGCAAGCCCGACGTGATCATCTGCACCAGAAACAGCAGATACAACGAGACCTGTAAATAAACGAAACGTGTGTTTGTGATTACATTAATTTATCAGATGGGAAAAACTGACTTTTCAACTTACGCAATCAATTTGCAGATGATTGTAGAACTCATCCGGATAGATCTTTTCACCCGTGTGCAACTGAAATTTGCTGTGCAATGCATGCGTGTTGGACTGTCGCTGCTTGAACAGCTCAACGCGATCCGCCTGCTTCACCCAGCACTCGAGAATGCCGCGCATGCATTTGACGGTGCTCTGGCCAAGCTCATATGATTTGCCGCGATCATCGTCGATGCGTCTGTAGGCCTGATACAAACTCCATACGGCTGCAGCACAATAGACACTGTCACGCACCGAACCCACCACCTGATCGGTGCTCATCACCGGAAACAGGCCAGTGATGGGGCTCTGGTAGCGCAGCAGCTGGCGTTTAACTGCGACAAGGGGGTGATTGAAATTGAATGTATACACTTTTGAAAATATCTTAATAAACTTCCTACATTTAAATTTATTTTGCATTTAATATGTAATCTATTTAATATTATCTAAATGTGAACCTGGAACCCAAAGAGCTATTAAGAATTATTTCAATTTATATAATTTTGATTCGAACGTTTTTTTTTAAAATTATAATTAAGTTAAATTTTCAACAAACGCCTCAAAATTTATTTTGTGTTGAAAAAAGTACTCGTTGCGTTTTTAAAAATATTTCCAATAAGCATCGAAACAATCGCTGCTAATATACCCACCCGTTAGATAAGGTTGTAGAGTATAGGGTATTCTTCAAGACGAGATTAGAGATTTGACTTTCGTACGCACATGCCTCCCACAGCTTGTTGACAAACGCAAATAAACAAACGCGAAACGAGAAACACGAACACGTTTGTCTTCATCAAGAGCGAAAAAGAGGCAGAGCAAAACACACACAGAGAAACAAATAGAAGACGCTAGCAGCGTTTGTGGTCTGGTCTGCCGATATATTTTTTTTTTTGCGAAAATTGTTTATAAATAGAATGGAAAGACGCTAGGCTACGCTCCGCAGCTTCGTGGCAACAATTGGTTGCTTAATTGGCTGCCCTACACAGACGCCTGCCAAGGTTATATAAAAAATCAAGTGCAATTTGCTCTTGAATTGTTCGTGTAACTCACCGATGCCATAGTAAATGTCCAGCTGCTTGACCGTGTCCTCATAGTTGATCGTTTTCAGGAATTGATCCAGATTGATGTCCTCGAGACTGTTGTGTCGTCCACTTGTCGATATGCCACTTTCGGTGGGTCCTCCCGTCGCAATGCTGCCGCCAGGCGTTGTCACTAAAAGGCCGAGTCTGTGTAGAGGGGGAAATTTGATTGACAACTTAGCACACTTCTTAAAATGGGCTTATTTTATTATGTTACGCACGATTTCAGCACATTACGCATCGTAGTTGTCTTCAATGGAACGCGTTTTGTGGTTCTAATTGATTAGCAATCATTGAAAAATGTATGCGCAAAAGGAAGAATACCCTTCAAGAGTCAAATGCGAAATGCAATGAGACCAGCTGCCATAGAGACATGATTACCGCAGCTTAGAAGATAGCGACATGCGCGCGCACTCTGCTTGAATACGATGTGACGTCATTAGAAACATAGAGTGAGTTTGATTACCATTACCAAATAAAAAACTTAAGATTACTTTTAATGAGAGGCACTTTCATTTAACTTATTTACTTATTTAGAAGCATTAATTGCAGCACACGCTTAAACAAATAATTGAATAAAGAATTAACTGAAGAATATCTAGAGATAGCTTATAATAAATTATTCATTTAGGGGAATCATGAAAACGAACCTCTTTTCTCTTGAAATTTTAAGAGAATTTATCTCATTTTTGATTTGTCAAACTGTTAAAACTAATATAATTTTGTATTTTGCTGCTAATTGCAAGCATTTACCTTCAATATTATTCAAAAGTGCTAATTCTGCGGCAAACTTGTGACTTAGATGGACATGCACGCCATGGTCACCCTGTGTTAGCGATCAGCTGTGTAAAACAGATGCTGGATTCGAAGCAGGTTTTTGGTTTTCTTACCAAGTCTTCGCTTTGATGGACGGCAGACAGACAGGCAGCTATTGTTGCCGCTGTTTGTTGTTGTAGCTGTCGGTGAATTAACTAAATCATAATCATCTATCAACCGACAGCGACACCGAGTGAGATCATCAGCTTGGCCGTGAAATGCAATCGCTGAAAATGTGAGCATCAAGAAAAAAGCAGCGAAACTGCAAAGCGAGACGCGTTTAGAAAGTGTACTTAAATAGTCTTAAGCAAGATGCAACTGCAACTGCAAATAATAATACTCATAATACTACTCCATGCGAGCCTTGCCGAAACGAAGCATTCGCTTGCGTTGCCCAATTTGCCGTCCACTCATCTCATCCGCTACCTGAACACCTTTCCCAAACTTAAAGGTCAACTGCCGGCGAATGCAACGACACGCGCTGAATCGAACCGCGCCTGTTGGGGCCATGAGCGCAACTGCACCGAGGATGCACGCTTTCAGTCGCCCCACTGTCCCGGCGATCATACCGGCTGGGTGCAGAGCAAGGAGGCCCAGGTGCAGACATTCTACTACCAGGCGGACTTTGGTTACATTCAGCAGCAGCTGGCGGAACTGACGCCCCTCTGCCTGCCCAAATACCTCACAGACTCCTCGTTGGAATGCACACGCTATTTGCGCTTCTGTCGCGGACGCAATTTACTTGTGGATCTCAGAGACTTGCCGCAGCGCGAGGAGCGCATTCGCTATCACATGGACGTACTGCGTCCTGGCCAGCTATTGGGCCATTGCGAACTGAATCGCACGCGTCTCACGGCCGAAATGGAGCACATTGGCTCGGCGCTGCAATCCTGGGGACCAGAGCTGCGTAATTTCGATGTGTTGCCGCGGCCGATGCTGGAGAGCGACGCATGTGATCTGGTTGTGAATGCGCCCACATTCATCATGAAGATCGATGCCACCTACAATATGTATCATCATTTCTGTGACTTTTTCAACCTGTACGCCTCGCTCTTTGTCAATCAATCTCATCCGGCTGCATTCAATACGGACGTGCAGATTATCATCTGGGAAACGTATCCTTACGACTCACCCTTTCGGGATACCTTCAAGGCCTTCTCCCAGCGACCCGTTTGGACTCTCAGCGATGTTCAGGGCAAGCGGATCTGCTTTCGAAATGTTGTGCTTCCGCTGCTGCCACGTATGATCTTTGGATTGTTCTACAATACGCCAATTGTAAGTCTGCTCGAGAATCTGGACAAGAGAATCGAGACAAAGAAAAAGACAAAGACAAAGTAACTTGGGGGCAAGCACCATGCATGACTACTTTCTTAAATGTGTCTATTTATTTTGCACCCTCTAATTCGTCCAACTTTTTATGCACAAATGCAAAACTTTTCGCCCTTCTTAAAATTTAATTAATATTAATTAATTAATATTTAATATTATTTGAAATCTTAGTTAAGCCTTTATTCTAATGCATATGGAAATTTTATCTGCAGATTCAGGGATGCTCGAACAGTGGATTATTTCGCGCCTTCTCCGAGTTCATTTTGCATCGATTGCAGATACCCTTCCAGCCGCCGTTGATGGAGCGCAAGCTGCGCATAACATATTTGTCGCGTCGCACAAAATACAGACAGGTGTTGAATGAGAACGAGCTGCTCGCCCAGCTGGAAGCCAACGAGGATTACCTCGTACAGCGTGTCTCCTACGAACGGTAGCTATTATAATAGAAAATATATATAATTTTTACATCGTACCTTCACACACAGTTTGTCGTTTGTGGAGCAATTGGCCATCACACGGAATAGTGATATGCTGATTGGCATGCATGGCGCCGGGTTGACGCACTTGCTCTTTTTGCCTAATTGGGCGTGCATCTTTGAGCTGTACAATTGTGAGGATCCCAATTGCTACAAGGATTTGGCGCGTTTGCGTGGCGTACACTATGCCACCTGGGAGCGACCGGAACTGGTGTATGCGCAGGACGAGGGACATCATCCCGAGGGTGGAGCCCATGCCAAATTCACAAATTATCGCTTTGATGTGCCGGAGTTTGAACGCTTGGTGGCTAAAGAGGCGGCGGCGGTTCGCGCCCACAGCGAATTCCCAAAGGCAGCGACTACAACAACGCAACCACATGATGAATTTTAGTTTAGAGTTTTAGCGCTTTGTGATTTATTTAACCAACGCATTTATTATTGTGTCCAATGCATTTATTTTGTTCAAAAATAAAACGATATCGGCGAAATCGATAACAGTGTTGGCGCGCGCAGCGCCCTCTACGGGTGGTTTTGAAATTATTCAAAAATGAACACAATCGATAACACTTGAAGGTGGCAACGCTTGCAATAAATCGATGTTGCAATTTTAATGCGGAAATTTATTTTTAACATGCGTGCTTTATTTTGTTCGCTTCATTGGAAATTTAAGTAAATTGGGATAAATGCAAATTGCATAACTATGGAGAGCAGAGTTTACTTCTACGATGTCTACGTTTCGGCGGATAAATGTTGCCTGCCTGCGCCGCTGCACGTATTTCAAGGCTACATTCAGAATTCTGTTTGCAGTCCAAATGCGATTATTACAAAATCGGAAACAGATAAGAAATCCTGGGAGACATTAACATCCAGTATTCGTGTTCTGCCCGTGATATGGCCAACACTGTTGGGTTTCGCCTTGTCGCAGCTGCTGTGCGGTCATTTACCACTGCGCTCCACACGAAGATTTCTGCTGGAATTCTTGATAATTGCCGCACCCACCGTTTGCAGCACTACAGTGACCACTGACTATAATGAACTGTATTGTGTGGTAGTTGGTGCCTTAATTGCCATACTGATCTGGCGTGCGGGCATTTGGACGATAGCAAATAAGGATTACTGCTTGGAGTTGGGCAGCAGACCCGTGGTTTTTACGCTGATGCGTGCAAATGCATATTTCTGCACTGCTTCTGCCATTTTGGCCATCGATTTCAATGCATTTCCCTCGGCATATTTCAAGAGTCAGGCGTTTGGTGCCTCCGTCATGGATTTGGGCATTGGCATGTTCGTTGTGACCATGGGCCTCGTCTCGCATCGTGCCCGGCATTATGCTGATGTGAAAAGACTGCCCAAAGTGGTTGCTCCGCTGTTGGTGCTCGGCTTGGCGCGCACAGTGATCATCACGTTGATCGACTATCATCAGGATGAACGCGAATATGGCAAACATTTGAATGCCTTCTTCACTTTGGGACTCACCAAGCTCTTTGGCAGCCTTTGCAGCCTGTTGGCGCGTGACGATCGACAACTGTTGCCACTGTCATTGCGTAAGTTTTATTTTTGTGGATTTAAGTGGGATAATCTATTGATTTTAGCATCTAGCATCAGGACACAATCATAAAAAACAATAGCAATTGCAAAAATATCTATCATATATATGTATTTAATCTCTTTTCTCCACAGTAATTCTGACGCTGCACGAGCTGCTGTTGCAACTGGGTCTCTCGGAGTTTGTCATGTCGTCGGATGTGGATCGCATTGGCTTGTGGCGGGCGAATCGTGAAGGTCTCAGCTCGCTGCCCGGCTGTGTGTCGCTCTATCTGCTCACCATTTACTGTGCCAAGTGGTACACATCTAGGACGAAGCTGAGCCATGCCCAGTTCTGGAACAGGTTACGCCGCATGCTGCTCTCTGCCAGCATGGGTTGGCTGCTGGTTATTTGCTGCAACTGTCTGTTTGGCATTGCACGTGTCACCTTCAATGCTGGCTACGTGTTTTGGCTGTTTAGCGTAACAGCGACGACGATGATGCTCTACGCATTCCTCTTTGAATATCTTCTACTTGCGCCGAAAGCAGAAGTCAGAGGACCAAATCCTTTGCCTGCCATTGTGGAGACAATTAATATGAATGGATTGACGCATTTTATGATCAGCAATTTTCTCACTGGCTTTGTGAATTTAGCACTGAAACCGAGGGATCGCAGCTTAGCAGAATCCGTGGCTATTTTAATGCTCTATTTGCTGTCCACCACCGGTGCAGTCTATGTCCTTTTTCGATTGCGTATTAGGATTGCCTAACTGACTGACTTAGCTGTGATAATTGTATTTTTTAAGATAAACTCTTATTTGTATTTTAAAGGGTAAGTAGTTCTTTTAATTAGCAAGTATTTGTGTTCCTAAATGTGTAATATATTTGTAAATACTATTAATGATGTCTTAGCATGTAGATATTTTGTAAGATTGCTCAAAAATACTTAAAATACTTAATGGTTTTGAAACCACGAATAATATCGATAGATTTGTACACAAATTATAATATATACCAATAAAAAAATGAATGAAATTTTAAAATTACGTTCTTATTTTATGCAGATCCATAAAAAAAATTCGTCCTTGCGATTCTAACGGAAATCTGTAAGGATTTGGCCAAA
Source organism: Drosophila nigritarsus (assembly GCA_035044305.1). NCBI lineage: Eukaryota > Metazoa > Arthropoda > Insecta > Diptera > Drosophilidae > Drosophila > Drosophila nigritarsus. The sequence continues at coordinate 3,343,493 of JAWNMF010000133.1, read as the reverse complement.
CGTGCACCCTTTCTCTAAGTGCAGTTTGCACAATACGTGATATTGTTCGCCCTAAAAGTATGCCTTACAAATTTAGATCTCAAACTGAGTTTCAAGAATAATTTAATTTCTCAGCCTAAAAGTATACTTTTTGTCTCGCTAATTTTTTTTGCGCAAAATTTACGTCATTCGAAAAGTTAATAATATAAATGAACACACACATCAAAATAATTTAAATACTTAAGGTAGTTAATTAAAAAAACTTATGTTTTGTATTTCAGCCCAACACTTGAATTTGTATAAAAATAATTTTTTAGTATAATCTACAAGAGTAAAAACTACCATTAAAGTGCAGCTAGATAAACAATAAATTTCGAATAGCTCTGGCCAAAAGTCAAATCAATAATCTAAAACGACGAGACAGTTTCGAAAGGCATTACATAACCTTTTGGCGTGACCAGAAAGAGTATTATTACCTCCTTGGCACCTGCCATATTGTGTGGCGCATTGCTCACATCCGAGTTTTTGTATACCTCGTAGATGTGGAAGCCGTCCTTGGAATGCACCAGACGTGTCCACAGCAATTTGTGTCCGCTGTTCGGCAGTTTTGCCGCTAGCCTGGACTTGAGACGACTGTAAGCAAGGGTGGCCGTGGACAGCGAACGCTGCATGCGATCCGTGAACGTGGGATGTTCACCGGCCAATTGACGATCATCGATCACCGGATGGGCAAAGTCCACGCGGGCCATGCGAGGACGTGATGGCCTGGGCGTGGTAGATTTCAACTTGGCTGTGGCTGCTGTCTGGGTGCAGGTACAGTTCGGCTTGCAAGTGGCCTTTGAGCTGGCGCTGGAATATTTACTATTGCTGGTGTTGCTCACCGGGTTGCTAAGGGAGGCGCAACTTGGCTTGAGACACGGCTGAGCACAGGCAGAAGCTTGCGGAGTACTTGGCAATCCTTTCAGTTGGTGATAGACTTTGGTTGCACCCAAACAGTAGAGAATGCGATCCAGGGCCGTCATTATGACCTCATCCGGATACGGACCCAGGACATCATCGAGTAGTGAGCCCGTTGCTCGACAACAGGTGTTAACTGCTGGGCAGGTATTCTCAGGCAGGCACAGAGCTGACACCTGACCCGAAGCGCCGCTCATTGGAAGGAGGATTGTTTTTTAGTAACCTATTCAAGTTAAGAAAGTAAATGAATCAAATCAATGCCTCATTGTTGAAAAGATGTTGCCTGGAAACTGAGAATATGACATTCCATTTGTGGGCTACTCGGATTATATATAATTCGCTAAATAATAATAATTTATGGCTGTTTTCTTTTTCTATAAGTAGTAAATAAATTATAGCAATAAAAGCATTTGAATTTTATTTTATGCATTCAATTCACATAAATTTGCAACTTTAAGAACTGGGCAATTCAATGTTCTGCAACTTCTAATTTCCTACTGTATATGTATATATATACATGCACAAATCGGGCAGCGATAATGTCCACTTAAGCACACCAATGGCGACTCCCCGCAGTCAGATGTCAAAGGTGCGATATCCGGCTTAAGGCGCTGGAGCCTTGAGTCTTGAGTCCTGAACGCGAAGGCGTCACAAAAGATAAGATTTCTATTAAGGAAATGACAGAAATTGCGCGCATTGTGTCCAGAGAGGAAGAGCACAGACACACACACACACACACACAGATAGACAGTCAAAGGTCCTTGGGAGCATGGGCTAGGATATTTAATTTAATGGCACACAAACAAAGCCACCGTCAGGGATAGGCAATGCCAGGATGAACGCTCTGAATGAGTGAATGGGGCGCAAATGACCAGCGTAAAGTAGTGCGGGAGAGGGTATCAGAGCAGGTAAAACGACTTTTTTATGAAGTTGAAGCAAATGAAAAACTATTTCAAAAGTTATTGATATATTTGTCACTGGTCGAAATGAAATATCTTAAATATATTATGGATTCAGCTGAAGAGCATTATTGCTATCCTTTGAAGTATATAAAGGGGAATTATATATTTGTCTATGTTCTATGTTCATTTATAAAGTATAATTAATATAATAAATTCCTAATCATTTTTTAGTAGCGTACATTCAATTCCAAGAGTATTCAGGAGTCGTCATGTTGAACAACGCAATTTTTGATGATTCTTTTTCCATTTTTGCTTCCTGATTGTTCGTGCAATGTAATTACAGCAACAGTTTCCTCTGATTTAGTCAACCTGATGCGCTTTTAATGTGATATCCTTGCACAGGACGTTTCACCATTTTGATAGCTGAATCTTATCTGATTTGGCCGCACAAATGCAATTTCCTGCAATCGCAACCCTTTCAGACGTTGACAATTTACTCCAATATTGAGTTAATAGTTGGAAGTCAACGTAATCATACATCCATCAAAAAGGGGGCGGCACACTTTGCACACGGGATGGCCGGGAAAGGGAAGTGGGTGAGCTTTTGGTTCCCACCTGTTCACACACATTTTTGGGGTTGGTTGCCGTTTTTTATTTTTGTCGTTGTCGTTTGATGACAGATTATTTTCATTAGCAAACAGACGCCGTTGTCCATTTGGCAATCACGTGCCTTGGAAAGACCAAAAAAAAAGGAATTTACGTAAAAATTATGAACATTAATTATTACATATTTTCATGTTTGTTAAACATGACAAGAAACTGGCAATAACAACAACAACAACAACGACTGATTGATGTGGCCAAAATGGAATCAGTCGCCGAATTCGTTTTGCTTGCCAATTTGACTGCCACTACAAATCGGATTTCATTCAGATTGCTTTTGCAAAAAAATAAAAGGAAAATGTATGTATTTGTATGCGAATGTATGTGTGTGTGTGTGTGTGTGTGCATTGTATGCATATGTGTGGGAGTCTCAATCACGGTGAAGAGGCTTAGTGAGCAGCACCCAGGGGAAATCGCTTAAGCCGTTCATAATGAGTATTATGACTGTCTGTCTGCACGTCTCTTTGTCCTTGGAGCCTTTGGCTTGGCCTGGCCAGCAACCAAATGTGCAAAACAACAAACATCCTGCCACAAAAATGGTTCACAATTTGAAAGCGGATTGAATATACATATGTGTATATACATATATATAAATAAATTTGTAATAAAAATGACCAAACAAAGAAAGAAATTGGCAATTAGCGAATGAGTGGAAAGAAACATCGCCATGGAAACAGAAGCATCAAAAAATTGTCTTATATTAAAAACAATTAAAAAATACAAGAATTACAATTAAGAATAAAAAAAGCTAACAGCTCCTTTAAAGTTTCTAAATAATAATAACAGAAACTTTAAAATACTTCAAATTTGACTAGGCATAATTAGTCTTTTTTGTGGATAATTTAAAAATAGCGAATTACATAAATTTGAGATATGGAAGTAATCTAGAAGACAAATAGATCTAATTGGCCTCGGGTTTCAAGTCCCGAGTTGCATAACCTCACACCTTCCAGCATCGATTATAACATTCAGCTCGTTTGCTGGCAACAGCTTAGAGCAATCTGCAACAAACTCATTCCAGAATATAAACAAAATGCTTATCGAACGGAATTTTTATCGCAGCTTAAGTGTCATGGCAGCAGGAAGCACCACAGGACAACAGAGCTGCATAAAAGAGTCTGCAATTTGTTGTAGTCGATGTAGTGGGTACAATACAATCAATACCAAAACCATATTTGGCGAATGCTTTCTCAATGCTTTTAGCAAGCAATCGCGCAATTTGTCATGCAATCAATGCGAAGCCAAAAAAGTGTTGAGCAAACAATACAAAAAAAAAAATAAAAAAATAAATAAAATAAAGAATAAAAGTTTATACATATAAAAGTCCATAGACCAAAGTGCATTGGCCAAGGAGTGTGCGGGGCATGGAACAGCTTTGCTCCAGTTGCCATGCGAACGCAACTCAATTGTGTCGCTGTTAAATCGTGTGGAAGCTGATATGATTATGCGTGCCCATGGTGACTGCCATCCAAGGATACATCCTATAAGCGAATGGTTATGCAACATGCGGCAAGTGCAGTGCAATTAGGGCGAGTATTAAATGCTGCTAGGGATAAATGTGTTATTAAGTGATCGCCCCAAACAGTGGTGCTAATAAAATTATTTATCGAAAATTCGAACCAGCAACCAACAACGCGCAAAATTATAAACTATTCGAAAAGATTGAAGCAAAATGCTTAAAAAATGCAAGAAAACTAAATTTCAGTATGTTTTTCTGAAGTAGGTTTATGTTTAATGTGATTTTCCATTCTGTTTTCAAAAGTGCTTCAAAACATAGCAAATTGTGAATATAAATAGAGAATTCTGATGTCATCTCGTGACCACTGTTTAAGTATTATTATCATTACTCCAGTTTAAAGCCACGCAACAATCAACAACCAACAATCGCATTATGTGATTTGGAAAACCTAAGCGATCTACTTAGGGCCTTGAGAGTTGGGGAACTCTTAACCCAAAGGCACGAACATTAAGAAGATTAATTCGCAAAAGCTGTTGTTGTTTTTTCTGTTGTTGTTCTTGTTGTTGTTGTTTTTACTGTATTTTTTCTCTCTTTCTGCTCTTACTCAGTCCAAAATCTCAGATAAAGTTATGCATCATTGTGTCAAAGAATTGACAAATCTTTGCCAATGCTATGAAAGAGTGAGAGAGAGAGAGAGAGAGAGAGAGAGAGAGAGAGAGAGACAGAGGGAGAGAATGAAAAAAAATTGTAACAATTTCATATGTCTTGAGTTGAAATGCGAAACCGGAGCAACATGCCGCCCCCTTCTGTTACTCAGTACATTCCCCCGCAGCTCTATCGATTTGGCAAACTCGCAGCACTCGAAAGCAATCATTAAATCAGAAAGTTTGTGTGTGTGTGCAAATGTACGTGTGTGTGTGTGTGTGTATGTGTGTGAGTGTGTGTGTTTCAGCTTCCCATTTTACAAGAAAACAAATGTAAGAAGTTTGATAAACTCAAAAAAAATACAATGCAAAATTTGTGCAACTAGAATATACAGACTATGCAATACTCTGTTCCTTGCATGAAATCTACACTTAACAGTTAAGAATTGGTATTCTAACTTACAAACGGAAGAATAGTTATTTAAAGTAGTCTAACAACTGGTCCACAAAATTAAATTATTTATATTAATTTATTTATAAATTTTCTTTGAAGCATTCGACTTTTAATACTAAAGCAATTTAAATTCCCATTTTAAAAAATAGAGTATTAAATCGACGAAAAATACGCGATTCGCAATAAAAAGTTGTGTGACAGGACATTGCCCTACCACATACAAAAACACACGCAAACACACACACACACACAGCCACATACACACACAAACTCTCACATACAGCCTGTCAGCTAACCCTCCCTTTGAGCCTGGTCCCCGCCCGCTGGCGCATTTAATAAAGCCCAAATGGAATGACTCGCTTCGTTTTTTTTTGGTCCTTTCTGTTTTTTTTTTTTTGCCACAGCAAAGTCAGCAGCGTAACCGCAACACGTTAACGGTTTCGGTTTCGGTTTCACTCTGTGATTTACAATAACAACAACAGACAAAACACCGCTCCTTCTAAAGAGAACAGGGAGACATAGAGTTGAGCTGAACTGGGCATCCTGTGTGCGCTCATGTGTGAAAAGGTACTTTGGGACCGTTGCAGGAGCGATGACGACGCCTCAATGTCTATCTCATTTCCCAGGACACATTCAGTCTGCTGTTGCATTTGATGGAGTCTTGGCAAATGCAACAGAGAGTGGATGAGACCATGCTGGAAGAGGAGTGCTGAATAACTGGGAAATACCCTAGTTGTATGTATGTGCTTCCAAATGGATTTGAATTATTCGAAATGATTGAGGATTCGCTTCATAATACACAGTTTATATTATTAATGTTTTAAATTTATAGTAGCTATAACTATACAATGAGTTTAATGAGTTTTTTTTTAATTCATAGTAGTTATATCTATTCTAAATATCTAAATAAAGACAAGCCAATCCTCCATTGATAAAGCGTGGACAAGAGCTAAACAAACTTATTTAAATACACCTTAAAAATGAAATAGAAAAATTAAATGAAATAAGCTGAACTTTATTAAGAATTTCAAACAAGTTCCACCCCAGCTGGAAGTAAAGTAAATAAGTAGTTATAATGTTGGCCAGGCCAACAGGTACAGTCGAACTGGAGTCATATCTAAACTCCTGACTGCACATTTCCATTTCATTAAATTCATTTAGTCAAGTTCTCCACGTGCCGGCGATAAGAAGGGGATGCGTTGTCGCAGCAACGCCCCTCTCCCCTCTGCCCGACTCCGCCCCTGACATACTTCAAGTGTTATCAGGCGGACAGCATCATGCATATATTAAGCGTAGATTGGCATCGGCATTCACGCCGGGCTAATAGAAATGTCTGGCAGTTAATTTAGCGTCATGAAGTCGTCCAATAATGTGAAACAAAAAAAATGAAGTATAATAAATAAATATGTAAGAAAATCGTTGCCATAGAGCTAAAGACTTTGAAGTGGATAGTATTTGAAGAGGTTTCCCAAGTTTAGCCGCTTTTAATTAGTTTATAAAAGTTTGTTAGTAATTAAAAATAAATAATTAAATAAAGAAAAAAACTTTGTTTAATTGATTATTGAAATAATTATTGTTTTTTGTAGAAAAACACCATAAATGAATGCTCGAATCACATTCACTTTATCCATATTCTGTTTCAATAAAGTTCTATTTTGTAATTTAAGTTTAATACTTTTCATTGTAGTTTTTCGTTTATTTTGAGAATTTAAAGTTTTAGAATCCAATAGAATTGTATAACGACTGTAGAAAAGTGTAAAAAAAAGCGAAAATTATTTGAATTTGTTGAGCAGAATTTTTTTTGAGATTGGCTTTGATATAATAGACGCGGCTGACATGGAGCTACGTGCTAAATTCTCGTAAATTTCAATGCGTGCCTCTAAATCGTTTACTGTACCCCAAAGTTCCTTGACTCTCTTCCTTTTCACCTCGATAGCTTCCACCGTCTTATCGAAATCGATGAGCAGTGCCGGCTTATTGAGCAGTCCGCACTTCTCTAGCAGCTCCGACTTCTGCTCCTTGAGGCGGGCGCGTTTCAGCTTCAGTTTGAGCAGCTCGTCTCGCAATTTCTGCTGTTTCTGCCTCTTCTTTCCCATCTCAATCCGCCTATCGGTCAAATACTCCGAGAGCATGCTGATCTTCTCCCTCACAAAGGCCAACTGATGCACTTGCCGGGTACAACGATCATGCATACGATATAGATCGTGGTTACGCTCTAGTTGAGTAGTTGAATAATAAGTGAGTATAGGTCAATAGTAGTCAAGGTAGTTCAACTCTATATATAAGCACCTTCCACTTTTGTGTCCAGCGCTGTAACCTCGTGTTGCACATCCAAAAACTGATCCATGGTTAATATATCCGTAATTTGATTAAATTGGAGCTTGCGCTAAATATCAATGAAATTATAATTTTTGAAAATTGTGTACAAATTGGCGAAAATGTGTGATTTTCAACACTTCATTTTAGTGTTATTAATATTCGGCACTAAATGGTAGTGAGCTTTTGAGTATAGGGTATCTGGCCAGTCGGAATGAACTCACTCACCTCGATCAGTCTGCCCAGGGTGTGTTGCCTGGTAATGAGCCAGAGGCGACTATCGCTGACCTCGTTGCGTAAATTTCCCATGCGTCGCAGCTCGAGGTCCACGATGCGTGGCAGGAACTGCATATCCTTGCGGATGAGCTTAGTACGGAAGCACTTCTCGAGCGACTCGAGTGTGCTGATCGCTATGTTGCTCTCATGGACCAAGTCCATGTGAACGCTGGCCAAGAGCAAATTGTTGGTTCTCTTCGTCTCGACCGCCGTGGCCTTTAGATGATCAAGACGATGCAGTGCCTCCCTATGTCGCCGGAATTCCACTTCTTCCACATGCGGTGGCAACGCATCAAAGACACGCCTCAGCCCCAAACGACGATAATAATCGTACATTTTATTTGACACATCTGTGTTGTACTGTTTAACCCAGGTGTATTCCTTAAGGAGTGGATGCAGATCTTTGATCATCTTGTGTTTATCCATTTTTGCACTGAACACGACGAGAGGATCAACATACTCCACTGCGTCAACAGCATCATCGATCAGTTTGCTTACAAATTCCATTGCAACTTGATGAGTCTGTCGGTCCGCTCTTTGTCTTTCCATTGCTGTAGTGGATACTGTTCTCGGGAGGATCTTAGATGAATGCCTGTCGAATATCAGATTGAAGGCCATTTCGACTTCATTATCTACAGTTGTCTGGGGCAGTGGCTCCACTTTATCTTCCATATCGAAGGGCCAATCAAATGATATTGTTGAAGAGCTCGATGATTCATCTTCCGACTCTTCTTCTGGCATTTGCACCTCTTGCACATCGATACGGCTCACCGATGAGCCTCTGTCCCGGTGTCCGGCATCCACAAAGTTACCCTCATCTTTGACGATCGCATCATTTTCCACCATTTCTGGCTCCACCAATGGGCGAATTGATTTAATCGATATTTCACTCGTGACGGATGAGATATCTGAGAGACTGGGAAAATAGAAATTTTGCAAGAAATCACCCTTAAATGACGGACATGACCGTCCGTAAAATTCGTCCTCTGAAGACACAGCCTCCGACATAAGCTCATCCTGCTCATCCTGCTCTTCGCCGGATAAAGACAAGGATTGTTCAATTTTCGTGGTCTTCACTGAATCAGTGGACGATTGTTGGGTGCTCGTCATCGAATCACTCTCAAGTTGGGTTTCAAGTTCTGGTTCTGGTTCTGGTTCTGGTTCTGGTTCCGGCTCTGGCTCCGGTTCTGGCTGTGGCTGCGACTCATGTTTTCTCATTGTCGCATCCTTGCGGCGCCTTTCCTCGCGTCTCTGCAACTTTTTCTTCTGCTCCAATTTCTCGAATGCCTCAGCACTCAGCTCTTCGCCCTCTTCAACAACATTCTCCTCATCCTTGGTTTGTTCAGCATCCTCCCCGATAGCTTCGGCGTCTTTGCCTTCTGGGTGCGCAGATGAAAACATTTGCTCATTGGAGACGTTAAGTTCAGTTTTAAAAAGAGGTTCCTCTATGGCGTTATCTTCGGTATATTCCACTTCAACCACATTGTGAAGAAGTTTTTCAACGGTTTCGTCAACCGTTTCCGCCATCTTGTATTCTTAATATTTTTATTTAAATTTGTTTAAAATTGATTTATTTCATTTAAATATTGATTGTTTCTAATATATTCGCAATTAGGGAGTCGTACGTTTTTGCTGTTTGTATTTCCTGTAAAGATGTTTTCTTTTGTTTTGTTCCTAGTCCACTTTCTAGTCTTGACAAGTAGTTCTTGCTTGTTGTATGTGAATATTTGTGTATGTCTCTTTTAAGAAGAGCTAGCTGAGCCAAAAGGTTTCTAGATTCAATATATTCTCATATAAAAAGAATATATATATAGAATATGTCTCTGAATGCGAATAGATTGTTTTTCTTTTTACTTATATATCACAGAGTTTATTGCCATTTATCATATTGGAACTTTGATTTAATTCTAACATCAATTAAGAACTTCTCAGTTGACAATTTTTAAATTTCCCAAGAATTAAATTATTTTTCTTCTCAACTAACAAGTGTATTGACTACAATTTTAGCTGACATGCAATAAGTTTGTAAAGCTCGGTGATAAATTATTTTTTGCACTTATTGTGTAATTTGTATTAATTTTAACCGCAGTCTTTGATCTTTGGTAAGCATTAGTTGACAGTTTGGTAAGTGAAATTCTCTCATTTCTCACAATAAATGTTGACAGACACATTGTTCGTTGTCACTTTTAGTTGTTGAACGTGACGCATGCCACTAAACTATGCAACAGCATTTTTGTCGTACAGCTGAAGTTAAATGATGTCAGCTTTAGAAATTTGCCAAAATGTGCACTGCTTAAGTGCTCATCATGAGCGGCGACAACCCTAGTGCTAGCTATCCCCGCCTCCCCCGCTGCTTCCCTCCCACTCCACACCCCACTTCACTTCATGCTAAATCGAGCCAAATGCATTTCTTTGTAATATATTTGTTGCTAATAAAAGATAACTGACATAAAAGTATTTTCAAAAATCTAGTTTATTATTTTAAGGATTTAAAAATTATCTAAAACATATTGTCTTTATAAATCTATTCCGTTATGAATAGGAATATATAGGAATAAACTTTGGAACCACTGTGTCAACTAAAAGGATTTTTAAGCAAGGTCTTGAAAACTGGTTGGGGAGTGGTGCTGGTGGGTGCGGGGAGGCGATGTTTCAGTGTTTCATTGTGCGCAGCCACGTTGTGTGGCAGGTTGCCCAAGCAACCCCTTTCGGCAGCGACAACGACGTCGACACTCCATTAATTGAAGCCCCTGGATTACGGTAAATTGCATTGTCTCTCCATCTGAGCAGCCGCTGCGGGGGGTGTGTGGGAGAGAGGGTGAGAGGGGGGGGGGAGCTGACGTGGCAGCGCATCAAATTGTGTACAAATCTTTATAATCCCTGATAATTTCGTTAATGGCTTTAATCACTTACTCGCAGCTTTCAGCAAAGGATTAGAAACGTAGAGAAATATTTCAGTTTGGCATTTAAAATTCAGTTTTGGTATTTAATGCTGAGCAAAGCAAAAGCACAGCATATTTTTAGGGCAGCCATTGCCAAATTGAATACGTAGCTCCTCCTATGACGAAGTATGCTTGTAAGGTCACACACACACTCACAAAACTCACACATATAGGCATATATGAACATAAATATACTTACATATACATATACATATACCTATGTACTAGTCGTATACCCAATTAGGCAGCTACAATTGTTGCCTCTCGCAACTCACCACACCGCCACTGTGAAACTCAACACGAAAGTTGCGCTGTGTGTGGGCGAGGGTGAGGTGAAGTTTAAAGCTCTGCCAGTTGGCGGCAGCTATAAAAGCGCTGAGAGCGCGACTGGCGCCTCACACAAACCACAAAATCCAACGGGGGAGTAGACGATGATGGCACGCTGGAACGGGCTGACGACGTTCTGGCAGCAGCTTTGCCGACGGAACTGCTGGCGAAGAGTTTTGGCGAGCAGGCAGCTGCCACTCGCTTGGAGCGTTGAGTTCGCCAGCTATCGCAAATATCGGAGAATTCTCTAAAGCTTGGCATGGGATTGGCGACATCATATCAAGGAGTCTTTATATATCTATAAATATATATATATATATAACTTCTGCTGTGCTTGCTAATTGTCTATTAAACAAAATTTGAACCTAAAGAATATCATAGCAACATCATATCAATTCATATCGATCTAATAACTATGATAAACTGATTAACCATATATCCAATTAATCAACTAACGTGATTTTAATAGAATAAATGTATAATTATTAAATGTATTAAAATGGAATAAAAATTACTTCAATTAAAACTATTGCAAGTGTTGTCCATTAAAACAGTTGAATTGTTTTTACTGCAAATTATTATTTGTAAAGTGAAAAAGATCTTTGATGAATTTGGATTTTAGCTAATTATTTTTGTGGGGTCTCATAATCATTGATGCTTGTATGAACTATATAGATTGTATATGTTGAGTTACTTTTTTTTAAATTGATAATATTAATAACAATATTTTTTTACTGGTAATGATTCTGAATTGCACTGAAAACGTAGCCAAAAAAAAAAGCAAAATTTCCTTTTAAAAATGCGAACTTTGTAAAACCATTTTTTTGTTATACCAAAAACACTAATCAGGCTATTTACTGTTTAATACGACAAAATAAATAAATAGAGTCATGTACTATTAATTTGGCAAATGTGTTCATAAAATGCTGTTTATATGGTTTAGGTCTTAAATAGCAGCTTAAAAAAATCGATCTTTTATCAGGTGCTACTCAAGCTGGCGAGCAAGTAATAAAACCAGCAAACAGTAAACAATCAGAGCTTATTGAACTACCTACAAGTTGGCAAATAAACTTGCCTACATCCCCTTGACACACACCCACTTCCCCCTCCAAATACCCTTAAGCAGCTAGATAAAGTGGAGCGCTTAAAAGCAATCAAAAAACTTTAGCTGTACGCGTGCAGGCAACAAAAATTTGCATATGTCAACAAAAACTGAAACAGAAACAGGAGCAGAAATCGTTCTGGAAAACAATTTCTTTATTGCCGCAGCGGTGGCAGTGGCAAGAGGAGGAGGAAGGACTGGAGCTGAGGTCAGAAGAGATACATTTGCCTGATGAAGTCGCCAGTTTGAATTGAAATGCGTAAATAAAAGCATGAAAATTGAAATGTTAATTACATGGCTCAGATGAGCGGATGCACGAGCAGGCAGATATACAAACAGTAAACATATATACCTATATATATATATGTATGGTAAACAGTTTAAAATACAGTCGAGCAAGCTGTTTAGACATTGGCTAAGCAAACAAGGCTCACAGCGATCTGATTTGTTTGCCCAGCTCTCTTAATCAGACCAAGTTCTGGGCACTTTTTATTGAACCTGAGAGACCTGAGCCAGGGGCGTTACGCCGATGGGGGTGAGAGGGGGTTAAAATGCTGCGGCGTTAAAGCAAACAAAACGTGGTCTTTATTAACAATCGGAGCAGCTTTAGGGTGTGGTATATAAGTCACAACCCCTCTCCGTTACTAACTGAAATTGTGCTCTTGATGTTGATGTTGATGAGGTGTGAATGTGAAAATGCCACCACGTTGCAGCCACAGCATTTTGTTTTATGCCACACACACACACACACAATGCTGCAGACACCACTCGAGGTTAATTGAATTTCTTTGGCGTCCTTGGCTGCCGTTTGCTGTCCTTCCTAGTTGTTGTTGTTCCTATTTGGGCACTAAATTGAAAACGTGTTTTTGTTTTGCTGCTTCTCGCTTTTAAGCCGGTTGAACATGGTCATAATGGTTATACCCAAAATGCAGTCATCATTTACCGCGTAATTAATTGAATCTGCCTCTAATTGAAATGTTTTCAGCAAACGTAATTTGATTTATGAAAAAACAAGTGGAATTTCTGGGTACTAAAGCAGACCTTATATGTCATATAGAATCGAAGAACAGATAACATATTTATTATTATTTATCAGAATCTAAGCAAGACAAGAGAAGATAACAAATATGTACTGTATAAATCGAAACGTGAAAAACTATCCCATTTTTAAGTGTTTATGGGCAATATCTAGTCATCAACTCTGCTCAATTGCCAAACTTGATATCACATACCCAAAATAGATTCCTTTTTATCACTATTGCACATACATATACTTTACAGCTACTTAAATAAATATTAAAACACAATCCACCCACAATTGCCTGGCCAATTTTGGCGGCTTAGCATTCAAGAAATTTGAATACGCAAACATTTTTTAGTGTCACGTTTTTCTCGCGTTGCGCATTTTCGATTATTTTTCTTTTTGGTAATTTAATACCAAATTTTTTTCGTCCAAAGGCAGCAAAGAAAATTCAATTAAATGTAATCGCATCTATTTGCTATTTAGGCATGACTGATTGGAAGAAGAAAAAGAAAAAAGTAAAATTGAATAAATAGCTAAATAAACACGCACTTTGAAAATAAATGCTAATTTCTTTTTCTCTTGTTTCAATTGACACTTCAGCGAATAATAATACAAAATACAAAACTCGCAAGTGCGATTTTGTTCCTTACCAAGTATTTCTTGCATATCCCTTCGAAGTGGCAGCACGTGCCATGAAAATCCTTTTAATGTGTCTCACAACTTCGAAATTCGATAAAAAACCTAAAATATTTTTGCTGAATTTTCAGTGTGACTGAGTGGATTATGGGTGGTTTTTAATAAATTTATGAACACGATATGTTGGGGGTGGGGATATTTCTGCCAACAACTACTTAAATGTAAGTTGAAGTTGTAGGCTATCAAGATAGAATAATATTTTATATTTGAGAAATATTACTAGAAATTGTTGGATGTTTTATTCTTTTTTGGTTTATCTATCTAGAAATCTACTTGAATATAGAATTTTAAATATAATTAGAATATCATTTTGATGAAACGATTTATGTATATCTTCTGCTGCAGACAGTATATACAAATAATAATTTGCAATACTAATTGATGCACCTTTGTGGCAAGGACTTCTTTTTAAGTATCCGTAAATTCAACTGAAATATTAAAATTTATTTTATATATTGTATTTTTCTATTACTAATTTATTTATTTATCTTTTATTTTGATAAGCTGAACAAATTATAAATAAAAACGACACAACTTTGTGGCAAGTACTTCTGACACTTTCTGCTACTGCCCGCAAAATTAAAGAAAGATAGAGAGAGAGAGAGAGGAGTAGAGAGTGGTAGCGAAGTGGCAGGTAGTGAGTGCTCATGAATTATGCGGCGCTAACAAGCCGCAAGTTGTCATAAAAATCGCAATCTGAACGGCAATTACCTGTTGATGGGCACACGCTAGTTTAACCCTCAATTACTGAGTAATGCCCAAACTCTGGTCTCAGGGGTGAAATCGAGACGACCACAGGCATTTGTGTGTATATGCCTGAGTGTGAGTGTGTAAGGTGTGTGTGTGGGGGGGGGGGGGGGGTGCCCCCAGAGGACGCATAAAAATTTGATTAAGTGAGGCTTCTGCTACTTCTTCTACTTCTTCTTCTTTGCAGCAAATTAAAAAACACTTGCACGTTGTATCAATTTGCAAATTTTATAAATCTTCATTTGCACCTGAGACGTGAGGAAAGGTCCTGTCGCGCATCCTGCGGCAGCCACAGGTGGTCGTTTGGCCTTCGTTCTATGGCTTAAGGACTAAGCCGCACGGCGAGACGTGACTGCTGCACTGTGACAAGGATTTGCCGCCGTTTATTTCTATTTATATATTTATATTTGCGATTTGCTTTAGTTGTGTGTGGATTTCATTTCTTTTATTTATATTTGCATTGCGCTCTTTTCAATTAACTAAAATGTCCTCAAATTGCGTCCAGTTCACGCCATTTGGCTGATTGTTTTTACACACGACTTTTGGTTGACCAAATGGATATGAACCCATTTTGGGGTTCATTGTCCATTTTTAATTTCTGTAATGCCTTTTTTGCTGGTCTTTGCTGCTGCTAGTGCTCTTTGCCTGAGTGCACTCGAGACCTGAGCCAGAGGACACTTTGTAGTAGCTTTTAAGAAAATTATACAATTGCATTATGACGCCGCATTGACCAGCCAAGTGCTTCACAATATAAATTGATGAGCATTGTCCTCGCCTGGCTCCAGCAGCAGCATCAATTTGTCCTTGCCATTGCAAAGTTTAAATTTCATCCATATATCAAACGCATCAAACGGGTGGCCTCGGCAAATGCCGCCCACTGTGCTGGCCTCCCACCAAAAAGCGCAGTCAGCACTGAGACTGGGTTTGAGGCTCGGCGAGTTGTGTATTACAAATCGCTCGACGGGGCGGCCAAAAGAGGAGGTGGGACACAGGACGCAGGACGATTGTCAGTCGCTTTTTTGGACGGTGGGTGGCATAATTTATGGCACTCGTTTCAGTTCGAGTTGTGCGCTTCGCTGCGGTTATTAAAATGCTCAATGCTCTTACCCAAACCCAAGCTATGCTCTCTAAACTCCAACTCCGATTGAGACTTCAGTTCCCCATTTGCTGTTAGACAACACACAAAAAGTGTAGCATACTTGCCGGCGCCGTGTAATGGCAACTCAAGTAGCGACAACAGCACTCACGCACAGTGGTTCAAAAGCTTGACGTTTCAAATTTGAGCAAATACTGCATATATTTTTACTACTTAGGATGCAGAAAATATCGACTACATTTGATTAAATTAAATTATTTATACATTATTTACAAATTTTCAAATTTATGAAGCCTTCGCCAATTGTCAGTCTATTTTTGAATCTATATAAGTCAAATATATATATTTTTTCAGTCCATAAATAGAATTTTGAACCCACTGTGCGTGTTGTTGTCGTCTCAGCTTTCGCTCTTGCATGATAATCAATAAAATGTTTTGGTATTTACTTTCATTGTTTGCTGCTGCAACGCCCATTGAGCCACGCCCACGCTCACTTTCCGGCTCAAGCTCGAGAGCTATTTGCATATTGGAGAGTCGCATTTTAGAGTGGCAAAGGCATATTGCAGGCTTTATGTCCTGTCGTCGTCCCATCGTCGTTTTCGCATCGTGCTCAAGTCCTTTGCACCGGGCGTGCCTGGCGAATTGTTTTACTGTCGACGTTCATTTGGGTTGATGGCTGCCATTGCCTGCCTGCCACCGAGGACAACATGAAAGTTGCTTAATCTACTTAAATGTCTTTGAATTTGGAATCTTTAGTCGCTGTCTCCCTCGGAATGAAATTCGCTTGCCTAAGCACATTTTGTGCCAAAGAGGGCGAGACGCGATCGCCTGGCGTTATTAACATGGATTTATGGCATATCCTTGCGATGACTTAAAGCCGCTATTAGCGTCCAAAGTTGTAAACAAGTTGTCGCTAACTGAGTCATCCCGCCATCCAATGACAATCGAGCTCAGCTGCACAAGGCAACGAAGCAGAAAAACGCAAATTTCTATTTGCTGCAAAGGTAGCATCAGCATCAGCATCAGCATCAGCATCAGATAATTTCAATTAAAAATGCCTTTCAATAGTCGTTGTCGTTGCTGGCAACCCTGACAGAAGCCATCTCATTGATGTCCTTGTTGCCGTATCAGCAGTTTAAAATCAGTTGCAAGAGGGGCGGGGCAGGGGGGTTGAGGCTGTCGCTTAATTGAGTTTCGCTTTGACGGCAAACCGCATAAAAGGCGACTTTTAAGTCTTCACATGCTCAGCAATTAAAGTCAATGTCCTCGCCACGTTTCAAAGCTGAGAAATTTAATATTCCCCTTAATGAGCACAAGCTGAACACAAAAGCTGAAAAAACCCACAACTTTTGTGGTTTCTGCAAACAGCAGCTGACCATAGCTGCTGCGGCTCCTAGATGAAAGATATATAAAATAATTGTGAATGCTTTAAAAACTTACAATTTCTAAGATGAACTAGTTGGATTTTGGCAAGGTGAAGATTAAAATTGATTTACATTCACTGCTCAATCTTGCAATGATGAAGAAGATCGAGCAAAAGAAGACTCTTATCGAGAAGATAGGTTAAGTCACGTAAGAATTTGACTCATTAATGTCAATTCTTATGGGTATGCTTAAATATGTTTTGGTATGAACAAAATATATATCCAATTCATGTTCACTTCATTTGCTCGCCCAGTTGAGGTGGGTTTGCAACCCCATATTGCACAGATTTACAATTTGCTATGGGCAGTTTAGGGGTATAAATAAATGTACATATATCATAAAGTTATCAACTTGATGTTGACGAGCTTGTCGTTGCTGTTGTTGTTGTTGTTGTTGATGACGCTGCAAACAAATTTTCGCAGTTAACAAAGGACTCGTCGCTTCTGTCGTCGTCGTCCTTCGCATTCGCCACGCTCTTTTTGAGATAGAATCAGAGGGAGTCAGGGAGTCAGGACATCACTGAGCCGCCAGTCATTTTGTCTGCTTGTCTGTCCGCTTCGTCCGCCGCCTGTCTGTCATCGCCTCATTCAGGCTCGTGATGCTTGATGGCAGTATAATTGATGCACTCGAGCGTAAGTGATTAGATTCATTATGAGGCCGAACAGGCGACGCCAATGGCAACACACCACAAGCAGTGGCAGCCACATTGGACTGGGCGATCAGGTGTCCGACGGACTCAGTGAAGCAATTGAAAATGTTTCAAATCGGCCAAATAAAGTAACTTTTAAATTAAACTCACTCGCTGCTAGGCGGTCAAATGATGTGTGACAGCATTTTTATTGCCCAAGCCAAGAAAGCGAAACAGAAGTGGGCGTAGGGATATAGGTAGATGTGGCGAGGGGTAGGGGTAAAAGGCAACGCACGCCAACATTAATCAAGACATTCTACACAACTGCGATATACACAGAGTATTTATGCATTTTGAGGGTAAAAGTAAAAAAACAGCAACATAAAAAACTGAGAGAAGAAAACTCATAAAGAGCCGACACACGCCGGGGCGCAAAAGCATCGCTTCCGGTGTGTCGCCCCGTTGTACGGGGATGGAGTATTAGGGGTAAAGGACGGGGGGTTGGGACAGCATAAAACGTGTGTGCATTCTAGCTTAAAATAAAGTTGCAGCTCTGCCACAGGCAGCTATGCCTTGGCAACGTTGGCTTTTGTTGTTGGCACTTTGGCTTTTGTGTCGTTATTCATTGTGTTCACGTTTGGCAAAATATGAATGTGTTTGTGAATGAATGAATGTCCTTAATGGATGCGAGTGCCAGCGACGATGGGGCTGCCACTATCCAGCAAATGGGCATATGCTAATTAAACAAGCATAAAATGTTGTGAAAGTGCGTGGAGTGAAATCCATGAAGGCGTATAAAAAACTGAGCTCTTTTTTATTCTTTGTATACATCTTTTTTTAAGGAGTTGGAATGAGAGCAAAAAAGCAATCGTAAATAGTTGTTAATATTTTTATAATAATATATAACTCATAATACAAAACAGAGATCATCTCAATAAATAAATTTCGCATGTCAAATCTGAGCAGAAATCTTACAGCCTGCGCTGGTATCGATTACATCCAGTTGAATTGATGGCTTAAGACACACACACATTTATCCGAGAGTCTCAAAACTAATAACAGGCGAAAACAACTTGAATCCTACTCTAGAACCCCCACACAGTTGCCTCCCTCCACATATACGTGCCACGGTCTCATATCTGTGGCGCTTCCAGCTATTTGCACACAAACAAAAATAAATATTAAATCTCTTGGCTGACGAAAGCGAAATCGAAATCGTTTTGTGCCACACAGAGAGACAGATACCCACCCTTTTATACACACTCATATATATATACACACACACACACACACACACAAGCATACAGAAAGCCACACACCCCAAAACCAGACAGGTTTCGGTGGCACGCGCTTATCGAGCCCAGAGCAGAGCAGCGTTTAGTTTTGTGATTGAGTGGGTGGACGTGTGGATTGACAGGATGAGTCTGCTAAATCAACAAGCAGTCGTCTCCATGTCCATCTCAAATCCTGCTGACCAGCCTAAAACTTTATTTGCAGCATATTTTTTTTGGATTTTCTTTTTTTGGCACTCGAAAAACTTTAAAGCCGCTTTTGGTTTAGTAATTAAAAACGAAAGCCTTTTTTGCTGTAATCAGTAATCCATAAGCAGAGGCCACCCTCCTAGTGAATCAAGCAGAGGAAAGCCATACATCATTTCAGGACGCGCGACGGGGAATCCCAACAAAGATGACAACGCTAAAAGGCGGAAAAAGTTATTTTGTAATTAGTGCACAACCAGCAAAAGTTACAACAGCAACAGCAACGGCTACAACAACAATGAAATTGAAGACGACTTTTGGGCGCCAACGCTGCACTAATTACCGCTGACATGCGCTTCATTCCTGTTCCCGTTACTGTTGCCGTTGCCGTTCCCGTTCCCGTTTTCGTATTCCTGCCACCAAACCCAATCCTACGCCTGTCGCGCCTGTCAACTCAAGTTTGACACTTTTTTCGCACAATTTATGAGCTCAGGGGTAGCGATCACGCCTACTTATTAGTGGTACAGTGGTTGCCACTTAAGTTGCAACTTAATCTCTGCAGCATGCCGTCTTGCTGTGGATGTGTACTCAGCTCCGTGATTTATTTATTTATTTAAAGTAAAGAAAATATGTGGATTAAGTTAAGTTTACCACATACATTATATAAATAAATAAAAAAAATTAAATTAAAAGAAAGTTTTTGGGCATTCGGCGGCAGATTAAAATGTTTCTGATTTAATTTCGGATTTATTAAATTATATTCTGTTGACCTATTCTATAAAATTAATTTCTCTTTGTTTAGGTTCAAAATTATTTGTTGTAATTTTATTTATTTATTTTTATTTTATTTATATTACAAATATTATTATTATTGTATAACCCGATTTTTATTAGCCCTGATGCCCACTGTGCTGGCCTGCTGGAGTGACACTTGAGCCGCAGCTGGGTCTGCCACTTAGTTTAGAGTTTTATGAGCGCAATTCGATTATTCTTCATTTATGTCAATCAATGTGATTTTTGTTGGCTGCTTGTTGGCTTTTAGGCGCGGGATGCGCATCCTTAATCGCCCTGTTTTAGTAGTAGTAAAGCGGAACACACAGGATGCCCAAAAATTTGGAAATTTAATATGATAGCTGATGATAAAGTTGTTTCGCTTGTTGTTGTTGCCATTGTTATTGTTGTTGTTGTTATTGTTGTTGTTGACGCCACGTTGTCTCTGAAGTTGTCGGTTGTCTGGCCGACTGTCTGGCCGGCTGGCTTCTACTGCTTCCTGGTCATGTATCCTTTTTGCACACGTTATGGAAAAAATGTGAAAATCCTTTTGCGTCTCTGACTGCCGTTTTGTTGATTTTCATTTCATTTCCCCAGTTGTTGTAGCTTGTTGTTGCTGGTTGTTGCTGTTGTTGTTGCTGTTGTTGTTTATTCCGCTTTGCTGTTTACATCCGCAACTTTATTATAGCTTTTGGCTGAGTTGCAACTGTTTGACTGTTTGCTCTATGCTTATAAGGGTTTTGCCAATGCGTCGTATTAGCAACATAGCCAAGGGGAGGAGGATGGGGGGAGTGCTGCTTTGTTACTTGGAAGTGAGATGAGAACTCTTAGAGCCATGAGTTTTTATGGATTATGAATTGTTTGCTTGGGCTTGGGAAATGAGGCAGTTGCTCAAGGTTTGTTTAGATTATTGGCTACTTTTAGTGGAATTCTGAGATACTATGGAAGAAATTTAATACAGAAACACTTAAATATATGCAGAAATATCTCCACTATTTGTAAACTCCAAAGTGACCAAGAATCTTGTGTAAAATATCAAGAATTACTATATACCAACTGAGTTTGGGTTGAAATTTAAAGTTTTCTTCTGTGAGCTCTTAATTGAGCAGCTTTAATAATCATTGTCTTTTAGAAAATAAATTTAAAAAAATTTATGTTGCACAAAGAAAGATTATTCGAAAAAGAGCTTACTTTTTTAATCAGATTTATAATTTCAATTGTCTTACAAATTTTACCAGTGTAATTCTTTGATTTCTCTGAATTTAGTAAAGACAATTTAAGTGCAGATAAATATTTACCGACTATATGCAAATTCCAAACTAGGGGATTTATTTTACGATAATTTCATGTGTTTTTATATTAATATAACAAAAACGTTTGCAAAAATTAGGGCAAATCTCATAAAACGAAAAAAATCGGATAATTTGCTATGGCAAATTATCCTGTTACGCTGAACTTTATTTGATTGACTTGTCTCAAAGATCCAATGTAATTTGCAGTAATTCGGGAAAGTCTGTCATTAGTTATGCGAAAATGAAGTAAATGTCCACGTAGAATAACAATATATTAAATTGCAGGCATCTCGTTGATTTAAACAGAAAACTGAGCTTACCATTCAGCTGGTCAATCAATAATGAACAATGAGTGATTTCTGGCCAATGGGCAATAAATTGTGCAACATAAATCGTGAGCATTAAAAAAAAAACTGAACTCAACGTGGGCGAGATAGAAAAGCGATTGAAAGCAAACAAAAGCAAAATATTCAAAATGGCTGACACTTTTGCGTAATACATATGTATAATGGCCATATAGACACGCTGGTATTTCGCGTCTATATGCCAAACTGGCAAAACAACGGAGCTGTGGCCTGGGCAACATGTTAATAGCATTTCATGCACCACTGAGATTCACATTGTTCGCATGCCTGGCAACAGTAGTATATGGTAGATATATAGGTATGCGGAGGTGGTGATTGCTGATTGGTGCATGCCAGCCAGGTGGTTTACCCCCACTCTCGCAGTGCCACAGAATTTGCTACTGTTGCCAAAACAACCCTCGACCAACGGAATTCCTGCACATCGTTCAAGGCTGAGCCTGCGCACAACTCACCTCACAAGCTTTTCACCACACTAAGGCCATCCCGCTTGCACACGTCTGTGTGTGGACGCATTTGTTAATGTTGTTGCTGCTGTTGCTGTTGTTGCTGTTGGTGAGCATAATCTGGACCAGGGCATCTTGCTGGCTGGCCAGACAAGAAGGGCAAATGCTGCAAAGGCGTTAGTTTCACTTCGTGCGTTGTCCTGCTGAGGCCAAAGCAAGCGCCGCAACGTTAGTGCCAGTGAGTGTGACCAGTATACAGTGACTATAACTATATATACATATATATATATATCTACTATATATATCGATTTATAATTTAGATAAATTATACTACAGAAATTGCTCTCGAAAATCACTTAAAAATCGTCTTGAAACTGTGAAAATTCTGTGCTTAAAATACCATTGCGTTGAAAACCACGCGTTTCATTCCTCCAATTCCAGTTGTCGAAAATTTCCAGTGTATATACCAAGAGTAGCACAGCCCTACACCCCCACATTCCCACCCCCACCCCACAACATATATATAGACACAAGTGTATATAGCTTCCAGCTGCAGGCTGAGATAGCTGCTTATTTACCACTGGTATTTTCTGTCGCATTCTGGCAACGCCAACTGACTTTCTGGCATTGTCTGATCCTCGCCGTGGTCCACGGCTGACTTGACTGCCGCACAGTCTTCAGACAGAGTTGAACGCGGATCATTCCCACGTCGTCCTCGTCGTCGTCGTCGTTGTCGTTGGTCCGTTCGGGACTCCCGCCGGGGTCGTCGTCGTCGTCGTCAACTCTGTCTGAATGTTGTCGCGTCGGCTCCATAAAAGGCCGAACTTTTAGTTTTACAATTAGTCTCAATAATTATTTCTTAAATTTTTTTTGTCGGGCGTGTGTTGCTTAGAAATCGTGAGCACTTCTATAACTCCATTCAAATATTTCTACATAACCTTAAAAAACCCCCATTTCTTAACTTACATAACCTTTAAAATATATGTGCATAAAAATTGGCATCGCTTGTTCTTTTTCCAGCGTTACGTGTAATGTGTCAATCTTCTATCTGCATATATCTATAATCTGTGTACCTTATTTGTGATATTATAACCAAAAAAAAAAAAAAGAAAAGAAATTATTTTAAAATATTTCAATTTTGTTGCATAATATTTAATTAACATATAAATAATAATTTATAAAATAAAAATACAACTATAAAACGAGCGAAACAATCACGTTAGCTGTTTTTTAACGTTACGTTGGATTACGTTAAGCGATTACATAATCGAGAACAGCGCCAGAATGGATTACGCAATACTTGTGGGCAACGTAAGTGCGAAAAAAAAACACAATCAAAGGTCAAATGAAGAATTCTCTCTATTGTCAGTAAATATTGATTTTTTCTATATTTAGTTGGAAAGAGAAACTTTGCAATAACTGAATATAGTACAGGCACTTTTCAAATTATGTTGTTGAAGAATAGCCAAATTCAAATATATGTTGTGTTTTGCTTGACTTTTAAAGAAAATTAGAAATAATGATAAAAAGTAAGTAAATAAATAAATAAATAAAATAAAAACTATTTCATTTAACTTTAATTCAAGCTAAGCCCAGTCGAAAATATACATCTAAGCTGCAAAACTTGACCTCAAGGCAACAAAAGAAAATTCTGAAAGTATAAAACTAGTATTCAAAGTAAAATAATATCTTTTATAATAAATAGTTTTTTAGTTTAAAAAAAAATCACAATGTAATCTTTATGACTAGCTAAAAAATGAAAATTAATAATATCTCAGAATACTTTCAACATTGAAATATATTTTCCTCATTTTCGAAACTAAAGTTTCATGAAGGTTCTTCGAGAAGAGCTCTTTTCAATCTTCACAATCCCGATTCAGGCGAATAAACATATATATATATATATTTCGCAACCCAACATATACATATATATATATATCTCAAACCAAAGTACTCAACCTAACAAATAATATACAATTGTGGCCCATACCAACCCCGGCGCCAAACCAATCTCAGTTCGCCGTTCGTCCCAGGCTATTAACTGCCAGGCAAATTTATGAACGTAAGCCGCTTAACAAATGTCCTGGCAACATTTGCAACAACGAAAACTGACGACAAATGTGGCAAATGATGATATTTTGTAGGATTTTCTTATCAGCACCCAAACACAGACACTCGTTCGCCAAACAGAAATACATTAATAATATTGCATCT
Source organism: Drosophila nigritarsus (assembly GCA_035044305.1). Lineage (NCBI taxonomy): Eukaryota > Metazoa > Arthropoda > Insecta > Diptera > Drosophilidae > Drosophila > Drosophila nigritarsus. Next base: position 3,319,293 of record JAWNMF010000133.1, on the reverse strand, counting down.
CTTTTTGGCAGGCACTGTGAAAATGCAACACCTTTTTGGCAACCACAACGAACAACTACAACAAATATTAAATGGCGTCCAACTGAAACTTCTCCCCACTGAATCAGCTCCAGAACCAGAACGAACCAACCAAAATTGAGTTATCAAATTTGTTGTTGGCTGCTGCAAATTAGCCGCCTGTGGATTCGACACGCCCAACAGAAAAAAAAGCGTACAGCGGTAAGCCGCCGTGAAGTTGGCTACAAAATATTTATGCGCACAAGCGATAACAACAACAACAACAACAACAACAACAACAACAAGTGAACAAAAACAATAAAGTCTAACAACAACCAGCAGCAGCAGCAGCATCAACATGAAGGGCTTGACGGCGTTTAAGGAGAAGGCGACGGGCGTTTTCGGCGGGTGAGTAGAACGAATCCGTGTATGATAATCACACTGTGCAACACAATTTTCTATACAAGCTTGAATAAATCCTAAAATTATATGGGAAAATTATACATTATAAAATATACTTATATCTAAATAGGGGATACAATAAATATAAATAAATCCACGTTTTCAGCTTAATATCTTTCATTAGATTACTTAACAGAATTTAAGATAAATAAGTTTTTTCTTCTGCTCTTCTCAATGATATTCTGTAATCATAATTTTGTAGCACAGTGTTCAAATGCTGAGTGTGCAATATGCCGAGACTGAAATATGAATGCAATCAAAAGATTTTCTACAAAAAATCAAAATTTAATTTAACGCAACGCTGATCAGCTGAAAGTCAGTCCACTGCGCACAGTGGTTGTTTGAACTTGACCATGCAAAGACTTAGGGGGCATGGGGAAATATGCTGAAGTACTTAGCTGTAAATATATATATGTATAGAGAGAGCTTTGGAGGCGTCGCGAAAGTTGGGGCACGTGTCGCCGTCTCGCGTTGTGGCGCGTCGAGAAGTTTATAAAAATTATTGGCATGCTTAACAAGTCATTAAAGTCGCCCAGTTGCAGTCAGTCAGCCTGTCTGGCTGTCCAACAGTTGTGGCATGCCGAGACGTACACAGAATGCGTCGCACCGTTGGCTCAGGAATTCCGTGCACGTTGCCAGCATGCGGCACGTGCTGCTTGAAGCGTAAGCTCGGCAACAGATCCTTCACACAACAATAAAAGAGTCATGAGCATATTGGGCGAAAAACAGGACAAGTGCGTGAATTTCTGGTATGCAATTTTATGGGCACGTCACACACACAAAGAGAGAGAGAGAGAGAGAGAGCGGGACAGAGAGCACTCACACACTTGTACAACTGATTTCTCAAGGACCTTGAGCGCAAATTAGAAATTGGAACAATAGGTAAAAACGATTTCGTTGCCATTAAGGAATGTCTCTGTGTGTGTAATGAAGAAGAAGAAGAAGAGTGTTGCATACCAACGAGCGTGTTTGAAATTGAAAAGGCTGCACGCAAATGAAATTGATTTTTACGAGCCCATTCAGCGGTTGCCAGGACAACAGGATCTGCAGCTGATGGCTGAGCTGTCTGCTCGAGTGGCACTCGAAACGCGCCTCGCGAAATGATATTGAAATGCGTGAAAACTTCTTCTTCTTCTTCGAACAGTACTTCTCGCCATTGTTGGTGAAAATGAAATTAGAATTGTCAGCTGCGAAATACGAAGCATTCGCAGGAGTCGTCGTCGTGTCGCTGACAAGCCACCAACTTGCCAAGTTAAACAGTTGCCCCCATTTTCTTGCTTTACCCACAATTGGCCGACTAATGGGCGCGCTTTTGTGGCCAAGTTAAAGCCATGCCAATTGCCAACTGGCAACTTGAACTCGTCTTCGAAGACAGCGGCGCCAGTTAGCTATAATCTATGCGGCGCCAAAAAGTCTGCAACATTTTTACTGACAATCAAATGCGCCAAACAAGTGGCTGAAAAACTTGCGCAATAGTTTACTAAAGGCGCCGAAAAAAAAAACGAACGCTAAAAAAAAGTAAAGTTCAGAGCACGAAGAGTATATACCCTAGTAATATTTCAAGGAAATTTATAAATATTATTTATATATTTATTTAAATGAAAATAATTGCATTTGACTCTTAAATCTCATATAAATCATTGTTTAAAACTTCTTAATTTTGGCCTGGTATATTAGAGCTTAACAACTTAAAAGAAGTCCTAAAAGTTCTAAGCTGGGTTTAAGATGACTGTAAAATCTCTTTAGGAAAGAAAAATTCTTTACCTTACGAGTCTTTTGCATCTTCATAGGGCATTCAGTATTTCTCTAAATCTTGTATTATTATATATGTATTTTCCCCTTTATTGTCTACAAATTACAAGTGAAATTATAAGGAATAATTTGTTGTAAGAACTAGATATTCGGTCCATTAAATCGCATCCTTATTATGGCAATCGCTGGCCATTTCAATGCCATTGACAAGCATTGTGACAAAACTCGGATGCTCAAATAGCAAAGTAATATGTGTATGCGTATGTGTGTGTGTGTGTGTGTATCCATAAATAGCGCATAAAATTGGCGTCAGACGAGCCGGTATTAAAGTCGGTCAAGGCGCAAGGAGAAAGAAGCAGGAGAAGTCTACAAGGAAGACAAGGAAGCTGCGTGACCAGACGAGGGTAGCTTTGGCGGCAGACATTTGAGTTATGTGACAAACGGCGACGAAACTCTGAAGTTGCCCTTTTTTTTTGCAGTGGTTGTTGTTGTCCACAGTAGGAGTGTGGCTTGTTTGCTGCTGGCTGCTTATTAGTTTGTATTGCGGAGCGTTTGTCTGGATATTTATGAAGAGAAATGCCAAAGTCGAGGCAGAAAAAAAGGCAAAGTTCTTAAGATGAGGTTATCAATGTTGATGTGTCACTTAGCCAGGGTTAATGTTGGATTGCCTTAGTCCCCTAAGCCATATCGCCTTACATTAAGTCACACACAAACACACTCACACTGTGTCATCAATCAGCTGCTGTGTCAGCTGCTTGGAGACGTTAAACGCTGACCTTAAGCCACAATCAGATTTAGTAATGGAGAGAAATCAAATTGAAAGACATTTTAAAATCACTACCTGGCTGCCCAAATCGACTTTAAATGTCGCCCTTGTCGCTCAGCTATCAGCACTTAATAAAATTGAATTCAATTTCAATTGGATGACTCTGTTTTCAAGCCACCATCCCCAAAAATCCAGCAAATGCCTCTGGGAAAACAAGCCGCAACAAGCTGAAAATATTTGTGTTTTAACGCCCCTTCTGACCAAATGCCAAACTTACCTGTTGCTGACTGTCATCTAATTGGCTTGAGTTATGTCCTTTCTCTGGTTCCTTTGCAGCATCAAGCCGAATATGGAGAAATTTGAAATATCGCAGAGCTACCATGGCGGACACGGTGGCTACGAGGAGATGGAGGGCGGCGAGCGGGAGGGACGCGGTCCCGGCGGTGGACATGCCTACGACGACGACCGACCCGACTCCCCAGCCTCCCCAGCCTCCTTCGAGGAGATCGAACGCCCGCCGCTCCGCAAGATTGACAAGTACTGCAAGGCGCAGTGTCCTTGCATGCCGGCCCGTTACACCATCGCCACAATGGCCTGCGTGGGATTCATGATAGCGTTTGGCATGCGTTGCAACATGTCAGCGGCCAAGCTCAAGGGCGAGCGCAATGGGGTAAGCTCACCAAATTATAAAAGAGTTGCACTGAAGTGCAAAAAGTGTTTTAGCATCTTGAATCCTGAAGAACTTAAAACAACTTTAGCAAAGATACAAATAATAATCAATTGATTAAAAACATATTTATATTATAATCTTCTACTTAAACAAAGTGAATATGTCTTATTCCAATTGCTTTAAATATTTTTAAAGTTACAAGAAAAATGTCCCATTTTAAAAGTTGCTTGCCGCATAACAAAACATAAAATATAAAAATAAGTTCAAATACCATTTAAAGGGTCTTCAACAAGAAATGAGAATTGGAAAGGGGAATCCAATTTGCTTCATTTGATGGCAAAGCTGTTGTCAATTTAAATGTGGGTGTGAGTGTGTTTGGTGTGTGTTTGTGTGTTTGTGTGCGTGTTCACATCACTCAAAAGTCACACACACACAAACACACACAAATAAACAGAACTTTCGCTTGTTAATAAAGCCCCGCGGCATAAATTTTAATGATTCCAAATTTTGCTCCGCCCCACTCTCATTCTCTTTTATTCTCTCTCTCTCTCTCACTCTCTCTCTCTCTGTTTAGCATGTCTTTATGAACTGGACGGTGGCTGTGGAAAGCCATGTGGACTCATCCTTCTTCTGGGGCTATCTGATTACACAAATACCAGGCGGTTTTATTGCATCCAAGTTTCCGGCGAACAAAATCTTTGGGCTCTCGATTGTGAGCTCCGCCACGATGCATCTCCTTGTGCCGTTTGCCATGACGAAGATGCATGGCCATGTGGTGATTTGTGTGCGCGTGCTGCAAGGACTTTTTGAGGCAAGTATCCAAATTCCAAATTCCAAATCCAATTCGATTTCGGCAGATCAAAGCTAAGGATTACGCAAGGGGTAGTGGTAGATGTAGGGGTGGCGGGGTGGTGACTGTAGAAGGGTGCGTGTAGTGAATGGATTTTGCTTTATGATAAAGCAAATATGTGAAATGAAAACATGCCCTAAGCTGGTTGGAGTAAGCGAATGTAAAGTAACTAAATAGTGACAAGCAGACAAGATAAGCAGATACCCTGTACCTCCCCATCAATTACCGTAGCATAAGATATATTTCTTACTTATTTAAATATAGAAAATAAATATAAGTTTTCATTTGAGAACGAGTTAAATAACTTCTAAACAATGAGCTGAAATAAAATATAACATCGATATTTTAGAGCTTTGAGTAGCGGAAGCAAAAATAATCAGACTCTTAGATAGATAAACAAGCGGACAGATGAAGCTTAAGAGACACAGTTTGTCGCCCTGCTAAAGAATAAATTTTAGTCTAATATGTAAGAAAGTTTACTTGATGTTGTTACATACATGTGCACAATTCTATAACACCCTTCACACATTTAACTGCAGGGTAAAATCATAACAAAAGCATTTATTTTAATGCGATTTCTTTGTATGTCTGTTTTTTTTATTTGACAATCTTTTCTGAGCATCCATTTCTCCAACCATATCCATTTCTACAGGGCGTTACATATCCGGCTTGCCATGGCATTTGGCGCTTCTGGGCGCCACCCATGGAGCGTTCCCGTTTAGCGACGTTGGCCTTCTCCGGCTCGTATGCGGGCATTGTTGTGGGTCTACCCTTATCCGGCCTGCTGGCCGGTGCCGTGGGATATCAGGCGCCATTCTATGCGTATGGCATCTTTGGCATTATCTGGTATATGTTCTGGATCTGGCTGTGCTTCGAGAATCCACGTAAGCATCCCGCAATTAGCATACCGGAGTTGAAGTACATTGAGAAGTCGCTGGGGGAGTCGGCAAATCCGACGATGCCATCGTTCAAGACGACTCCGTGGGCCCAGATTGCGCGCTCGATGCCCGTATATGCGATCATCGTGGCAAACTTCTGTCGCTCCTGGAATTTCTATCTGCTGGTGCTCTTTCAGTCGTCCTTCCTCAAGCACAAGTTCGACTTGAAGGTGGAGGAGGCGGGCTTTGTGGGCTCGTTGCCCCATTTGATTATGACCACGATTGTCCCCTTTGGCGGCATGCTGGCGGATCATCTACGGAAGAATGGCATCATGTCCACAACCAATGTGCGAAAACTGTTCAACTGCGGCGGCTTCGGTATGGAGGGATTGTTCTTTCTGTTCTTGGCGCATTCCGAATCGCCGGTAAGTAGTAGATTTCGATATAAGTTCATTTGTCTGCGATAGTGGTTATAGTTGATGTGATTTTCAATAATATTAATGATACCTACTAGAACTTATATAACTGTAATTTTAAGAAAATTTAAGACATTATTATTATTATTTAAGATTAGCTCTCCATAAACCATAAGATACTTTTTACTATAACCTTAAGAAATTGGCATTTTTCGACCGCGAGTGAAACTTTGACAAGTGTTTGGGTTTCTAGATGACATCAGCCTAGAAGGAAATTTAGCAATGTTCGTCCTTGCAATTTGAACCCGCCATATCCTTCGAAACTTTGCAAGATATATTTTTGCATAGAACTTTTCCGAGCCTTTTCAGCCAAACTAAGAGTATGCTTTTTAGCCCACCGATAAGGAATAAATCTTATTCATCTGTCAAAGATATAGATACCATCTCAATAAATTATTAAATCAGCTACAAGCACTTGACATTAAATATTTATTAATTAGTTTATTTGGAAATTGATTTGTATAATATTGTCAAGTTATTTGCTGCTTATAGGTTGGCGCCATGTTTGCCCTGACTTGCGGTGTGGCCTTCAGCGGATTTGCCATCTCTGGATATAATGTGAATCATTTGGATATCGCGCCACGTTATGCGAGTATATTGATGGGTCTCTCCAATGGCATTGGCACCCTTGCTGGCATCATTGTGCCCTACGCGCTGGACGGGCTCATCCAGGCGAATGTAAGTGACGATGAAATACATTTTGGTAAGCTTGAAATCCAAAAGTTGACTTTTGCCTTCAGCCCAAAGGTTGCTGGACCACGGTATTCACGTTGGCCGCCTGTGTTCATCTGATTGGTTGCACTTTCTATGGCATTTTTGCCTCCGGCGAGCTGCAACCCTGGGCCGAACCGCCGCCCGAGGAACAGAAGGTGTGGGCACCGCCAGCGGGCGCCATTACCAACGATGATCCCAGCCAGGCGGGCTTGATGGGCACATACATGAAGGAGACCGCATTCGTAAGTCACGCAATGTTTTTTTTTCATACACTGTGCAAAAAACTGTTCAGATTTTATGTTTATCATAATTTATAATTGGGAAATTGTATGTGATTTTAAAGTGAAAAATTATGATTCGTATTTATTGGTTTTAAATAAAATATGCACTTAAAAAAACTAACTAACTGATTGAAGTAACTTTTGAATTGGATTGATTTGTTTACAGAACTTAAAGATCTTATAGCTATAATAGAAATAGAATATTGCCAAAAAATATGTAAATATTAAAAGATATGTTATTATTTCTCCCTGTGCATTGTTTTACAGGGCGCACCGGAGTACACTGAACAAAGTCAAATGCAACAATCGAATGCCATTAGCTACGGCGCCACTGGTCACGTGGCAAACAATCCATTTGCAATGGCACAGAGTGCACCCATTGTCGAGGAACCCGCTCAGCTCTCGTATGGTGGGAATGCGAATGTGGCAACTCCCGGCTATGGCTACGACTACACGCAAGGACAATTGCCACCGGAGGCGGGCACAACAACAACGACAACAACAAATCCCTACGAGCAGCAGTCCTATCAACAGCAGTAAAACCAAACGACTTAAACGCTGATTAACTGATATAAACGTAGCTTTTAGTTGTAGTCACAAAAAATGGGAGAAAACAAAAACAAAACAAAAACAAAATCGAAATTGTTTTGACGTTTATTGTTTGTTACTGATGGGGTTGAAATTGTGTATAAGGATATATGGATACACACACAATATGAGAGACATATATATTCTGTTGCCGAGTCTAACGAATTTCTATTATAACAGCAACAATATCACTCACAACATCAGATGAAGACACCAACACTAACACTAACACAATGAAACTATGTACCTAACAGAGCAACTACATATATAGATACACAATGCATTAATGAAAATATCGTTAAACTTGGCGGTGAACCAACCAACGAACAAAACAAAAACAAACAAACAACACAAATTACATAACAAATCTATAGCCTTTCGCGAAACTTCTATTTACAAGCTCCAGAAATGCATAACAAAAATGTAGCAAAAAATACATATTATAATATCTGATAATATTTGACATTTGTGTATATCATAAACAGACATAATCCAGGCACGCAGCACGTCTCAAACCGTTATGAAATTATATTATTATTATTATTATTAATTATCAATAATAACTAAAATATACCTATATAGATACTATATAGATGCGTATTATATAAATATACATATTTAGCGAAAAATTGTTGTTAACTATGCAAGTGAACAGAAAACTGCAAGTTTTATTACCATTGATGATATTCTTCTGTGTATGATAAACACCCGGCTCTAAATGTCATTTATGTCTAAGCATAAGCACATTTTAATTAAAACAGAAACTAATAAAATAAACTGTAATTAATAAGCAATTGTTGATGTTCGGCACGAATGATAAACATTAAACATTCCACATATAAATATAGCTTATACATTATATATAAATATTTATCGTACATAAATCTATAATTATGCAGTTTAGTTAGTTATGTTCAGAAATATATGTTTGGTACTCTTATATCTTCAGCACGACGTGATCAGAGCATGATATAGGTACTAGCATATATACATATATATTATTGACTAGACTTGTAAGTAGTGCTATCGTTAGACGCCAATAACCTCAGGATTGGTCTTCATATTATTATCGATATAATCTTAATGTTTTACATTCATAAACTAACTGAAAACTTATTGGGGAGTTCTTCTGGGCTTAAGCCAAAGCTAAATACAATAAATTAAGTTAGTGTAAAAGTTTAATATATTAAAGTTAACTGCAGTTCTTTTTTATTTAGAGCATAAATAATTTTGCATTTTTATTTCAACAGATTTTCATTTTTATTTATATATTACACTTTTCTCCTACCATTTTTGTCATTGCACTTTTTTCACAAAGCACATTTTAATTATTGTTATTATTTTTAATATATTCTAATGTTCTCTCCTGTCAAAATCTATTTTCTTTCTAGAGTTTCTTAGCTAAAGTTAAGACTCAGTAAAACTCTCCAATAAAATAGCGCAAATATTGATCATATTTCACACGTTTTAGATTCATATTTATATATACGTATTGAAATCAGATTTTTACTGTACATAAAACTGCACAAAAAATAGTAAACCTTAGATCCAATTTGATTTTACATAATTTCTATTAAATTCATTTTAATTCTTTTCATTTTAAGCACTCTTATTATTATTTAATGCACTTCTAAATAGTTATTTTAATTCATTTCAATTTTAGCGCACTTTTATAGTCTAATTTGAATATTAAGGATTATTTCAAGATTTATATAGACGCACTTACTTTGTCCGACAACTGTAGAACTTATATATATATATATATATATGTATATATATATATATATGTGCACTAAAACGTATTCAATGTATTATATAACAAAATAAAAACATACTTATTAGATCGTATTATACAGAAATGTATCAAATTATTCACAATTAAATCACTATGTATTAAAAAAATGTGAAAATTTTCTAACTAAAAGAGTCAATTCTTATACCGTAATTTGTACAGAGAAGCGAATATTATATAACTACTATATACTATACACATAACTATAATTACTAATTAACAAATTAGATTTTAAATGTTATTACATTATATATACACTGTATGTATGTTGGTTGGTCAGTTAAGCTTCAATTCAGCTAACTACTCGTATATATGTATACTAAAAAACAAATACCAACTTGTGTTGCTCAATATCCATTAACAGCGACAACAACGAACTGCTTGTGAAAGCGACAATACCTAGATAACTAAGCTTTGTTAATATATATAAAAATGCAAAATATTATATTACTTAAACATTTTGAATTTTCATAATTGTTTGGTTTGTTTTTTAAAATTTAGGCGAACAATTTTGATGCTTTTACTCAAATTGCAGCAAACTAAATATATTGGCCATTGGGGCGTATGTGTAATATTATAATTATTCAATTTGAAGTCTGTATATACAAGGCATTAAGTATATATATATATATATATATAAATGCTCCAAACTATGTAGTAATTAATATGGAATATATAATGTGCACATATGCGTAGGTGTGTTCCATAAAGTTCTTTCCAGGAGAGCTCTCAATAAACTTATGAGTTTAAATGAACTTAATTATAGATATAGATTTTTTAGTTATTTTTTAAATTTTATTTTGAGAGATCCCAAAAGCTCTCAAGGCTGTGTGGACAATAATAACGAATATGTTAACGAAAAGCCACAGTGTTTTTTGTTTTAAAGTAAATCTAAAGTAAACCTTAGCCAAAAACTCACATACTCACATACATACATATAACAAAAATTGAAATACTTACGAAATAGTTGAACATTTGACCAGACAGTCTGTAAATATTAATACATACCTAGCTAAATGCCATCATTAAATGCTTTTGTGAGTAATTTAAGTGTACATAAAGATATAAAAATAATAAAATAAACATTAACTGGCACATATACGAATATCATTTAGAGCACATTGAATGAGCATGAAACATGAACCGGTTATAACTAGGGTACTACTACAACTTGAACCTGTCAGTAACTACAATTATAATACTTGTACTAGCTGAGAAGCTCTATTGATAAACTCATCTGTTGTCGGATATACATATATAGACACACAAAAGGAACTCTTAACTTATACATGGAAATGAAACAGGAGCTAAGTAAAAGTAAATAAATCAAAAGCTGCGGCTAGCCGAACTTTAAATATCCTTTCGAAAAAAACAAAAAACTATAATCGAAATAATAAGAAATTACGATTTTGTAAGGGATTATTCAATTTATTTGTGCTGTGTATATATATTTTGTAATCGTTCTTTGTGTTTTTCTTGAGTGTTTCGTTCAACAACTAGTAAATGTATAAAATTTCAAAAATGAAAATAAATCTATTTAAATGTATATGTAATAACAGATGAAAGCAAGCTCCCTTTTCTGGCAACACCCGCCCATGTTGTATAATTTTATGATCTAGTATTAATGGTATTCAAAATATAACAAAAAAATATATCTATTAATGTATACTGATATCAATAAATTGAAACAGAAATTCTTTAAATCAGTATTGCTAACATAAATAAACTAGCAATAATAATTGAATGATATAAAATGTATAATTTGTGTTACAAAATTAATTGGATTTCATTTAAAAACGAAAACTGATTTTTCAAACTCATAAGACCCATTCATGCAGACTATACGAACTACAACAATATACGAGTACATATAAAGGCTTAACAAATTATACCTAAACAAAAAATGTTTTTGGAATTCAATAAAATAAAATGTTAACAAATTATGCCAACAAAAATGCTTGTTTTTTATTTCACATATATATTTTAAGCTACAATGATTTTTTATGGTTTGAATTCCGGCAGCGTCGGCTTACAACTTAATGATTAGATTTAGATTTGTACAAGGCGCGGACAATTGGAGCTGGGAGCTCAGCTCAACTACTCAAAGGACTCCCAGCGACGATGGCGGCAAATAAAAACTAACAAACACAAGTCAAATAAATACAAATACACAATTAGGAAACAACAACTAAAATCACATGAGTGCTACAACTTAATTATATCTATATATATATATATATATATCCTCTTCTCAACGCCGTACGCCCTGGTACTCCCCATTGGATCGCCCCTTGCCGGGAAAGCCCCGGGCAAAGGGCGCCTTTGCATTCGTCGTCACATAATAGTTGCCACGCGCCCTTTTTGGATTTGATTAGAATAATTAAATAATTGAATATTAATTAATGGAATATTTGGATTATTACTTACTTGTTCGAACAATGCTCACCCATGAGCACATAATCCGCATCCTTGGGCTCGCACCAGCCTATCAGATAGGTGAACAGGTTGGGACAGGGACCCGCATAGAAACCCTTAGTTGACGTTATGGATTCGATAAAGTACGGCGTCACCTTGGTGTGATCGCATGCCAAGGTTTCTACAGCAATTAATCAAGATTATAATTATATTAATAATTCATAATAAACATAACTTAGCTTACGAAACAACGTTGCGGATCCCACACAGGCTGGCTGCCTGGTGCCGCCGTTCACATAGAAGTCGGCATGTCCGCTGGAATGCCACTGTCCAAGGATGCCGGCACCCGTGTGCACAACATCGACAAAATGGGCATCGCTGGTGTCCAGATCTCTCGAGTTATTCGCGCCCGCATAGAAGAATATGGTGGGATCGAGTGCAGTGATGCGCCCAATTTTGCCCTCCTCCGGCTTCAGATAGTTGGCCACCAGACCGGCTATATGCGCACCCACACTATAGCCAATGAAGTGCAAATCATCGGGCTGGACACCGCGCGGATGCCGCGCCAGATACTTGACCAGCTGCGAGATGCAGAGGCTGCCGAAGCGGGGTGACCAATCCATTTGGCTGAGGCATGGCTCCTTAACCGCATTGCTGTAGTCCACAATGATGATGTTGTACTCGCCCAGTGTGAAGTAAGCCTCCCTCAAATCCGGACTGGGACTGAACATGCGACCACCGCCAAAGCCATGTATGACGATCTTGGTGGCATGCCGCGGATTAAAGTGTGAGCGGTAAAGTGAGTTCGCGTCGAGCACGTTTAGAAATTCGGGCTCCTCCTGTGTGCGACGGGTGTACAAATAGAACTGTATCTTTGGATGCGGACAGCGATAGGGTTTCTCCAGGCAAGAATCCGTTACATACACCTGCGACTGATTTTGACCAGCAGCAACAGCAGCGGCCACAACAGCTGCATTTTGGCCAGCTGCAATTGAGCGCAGATAATTGTAAGAAATTCAACTTTTATACATCAAATAAATCCAGCTATGAAATTGAAATTGAAAGGCTTGCACTAAATTTTATAATTTTTTTTTTTGTAAATATTTTCAATTATTAAGAAATGCATATTTAAAAAATAGAAAATTAAACTTTTCCATCATTTGGTGCGATTTATCTTCTGAGTGTATTTACTTCCCGGAGTCGAAGACATCAATTTAATACAAGGCTAAAATAATCAGCATATTTAAAAATTCAAATTTTAGTTTGCTTGAGAATTCATTTGTTGTCTTAAATAATTTTATCTATTTGTGTAATCACTTGTCGCCAACTTTTGACACCAGACACGCCTCCGCCTGAGCCCCTTAACCTCTGGCTCTGAGGCTGGTCCAAACGAGTTTGTATAACTGAATTACATAAGCCTGTTGCTGGCGACATTGAATGTTGCCGACTTGCGGCAAATGTCATGCGACTGCATTTGCTAAATTTGTCAGCAGTTGTTGTTGTTGGTTGCTGCAACATATCTTCAATTGTGGCAAAAGTAAAAGTCAGCCAAAAGCGCCCAAAACGGAAGTTTGCCTCGCACAACTGACACTCGTTTTGTTAATGTTGCTTTTGTTGTGTCTCCGTTGTTGTTGTTGTTGGCGTCGTTAGTGTTGTGTTGCTATTTATAACATGCCAACGAGCAATGTGACATAACTAAGCGTTATATGCATGATTCATGGCAACAGATATAAGGAACACCCAAATGCAATGAGCTCATCTGAGCTTGTCTTCAACTGGATGTAAACACACATTTGTATGCGCATTTCCGCTCATTTGTATTTGTGTAGAACCAGTTCGAAAGTGTTGCATGATTTTCAGTGAGAGTTGGATTTTTTATTTTAATTTAAATTTTTATGAAGAAGAAGAAGAAGAAGAAGAAAGAAATATAGGCGTTTGGAAAACGAGAAGTAGTATTTTAAAATTTGAAGTCTATAGCTCTGATAGTCTCTGAGATCGCCTCGCCTTTTGTGGTGGGATATGGTATACTGCCAGTTACTTATTTTCATTTGGAGCGAATAATATTAATATTAGATTATGACGAGCTCAGATAAATCAAAATCAAATTGTTTATTTTCTTTTTATAATATAGATTATCCCAAGTTGACAACTTTGCTTACGACCAACAATATCTTTGAGACTTTCAATTATTTTGAATTATAAATGAATATTTCAAGTTCAGTAAACACAAATAAAACTAGGAAGACAGCAACTGTCTGACAACCCATAGTTTGAGGCACACACTGCGTACAAATGTTGCATTGTGCTGTGCATATTTATGGACTAATTAAAAACGCTGAGAGCGCTGAGAATCGGCCTTCGGGATTGTTAATTTAGTGGCCAATTGGCCCACTTGTTGCCAGCTTAGATGCTTAACCAGCTGCTCGATGTGGCAACAGTTGCAACCGGTCTGCAAATTGTTGCAGTTGCATTTGTGGCTTGACTTAATACAGATCAGACATTAGTGATCGGTGATCGGTTTCACATAGATGACTTTGAGTAACCCGCACCTTTTAAGGGCATCCGGCACTGAACACCGCTCACCTCATGGCACAGTGAACACTCGCTTAGTTGGATAAGTCTGAGCCAGTTAACATATATATCTCTAACTACATAAGAGATGTTGCCGTAATGTTTTTATGTCATCTTGGGAATGCAATTACTACCAATTGTTTTACACAAGTCCGTGCATAATCTCAGTTGCTGGTATGTTGACCAGCTGAATGGGTGGAGTGGGAGGAGAGGGAATAGCGGAATGGCAGAAGGGAGAAGAGAGCCTTCCGCACTCACCCGCATACAATTAGCGATGGGCCGAGTCGTGTTTCTGCCTCAATTGCTTTTTGCTGTCTTCGCTTGAGTTTCAGTTAACTTTTCACAATTGCTTCGCTTTGCTTGGCTGGTGGCTTATGTAAGTTGGCCGGAAGGGTGACTTGGACGTGTACTTGGACTCCGTTACGAATACCAATTAAGTGCCTCTTTTTGGTTATTTTGGTGAAAATTTGTGTCGAAATAACAGACGCTCAGCAACACGCCGGAAAAGTCAACTGAAAATATATCGAATCAAAACGCTAACCAAATCGTTCCACAAAACCCAAAACGGAAGCGCCGCCAAATGCGGAAGGCACAAGCGAACGAGGCACAGCCACAACAACAACAACAACAACCACTGCAACAAAAGTAACTGCAACAAAAAAAAACAATAAACTGAAACAATAAATAGCACTTGAGACGTGCTCATCATTTTATTATATCGTGTTTGATTTGCAGGCAAGTGAAAGATGTTTTTTAGGTTTTCTTACTTGCAATTTTTTTGTATTGTTGTTTTCTCTTTCTCTCCTATATCTCTCCCTCTCACTATCTGTCTATTTCATACGCATTAAGCCATTAGTTTATGGGTTTTATAGGTTTTTATGTTGCGGGTTTTCTACGAATTGTTTGCCATGAATCATTCGTGTTTTTTTTTATTTGTTTTTTTATTGAGTTGAGATTGTGGTTTGATTTGAGTATCGAATTGAGCGTGGCTTAAACAGAAATTACTTAACATCAAAAGTGTTATGAGATCGTTGAACTTTGCTTACAACTGCCAGCTGATTGTAAAAGTAAACACACTTGATGTAATTAATCAAGTTAAACATTAATAAAAACGCAGAAGTTCGAAATTTGAACTGCCAAAGCTTGGTCAAAACTCAACTCAACTTTAATCTCTTTTTTGGCCTCTAAATCAATAGAACATTTTAATTTGGAAACACTATTTTTGGCCGAAATTGCAGCTCACATTTAGACAAAAATCTGTACGGAGTTAAAACAATTATTTTCAACTTTGCGAGCGTAATAAGAACTCGCTAAATTGCAGAATATTTTTTGAGTGGCGCTTTTATTAAATTTTGACTTATAATTCGACTTACAATTCGACAATAAAGGCCAAAATGTGGCACATAGTAATTAAGGCCAGTTAAATATTTAATTTACAGCGCAGTCAACTCAAAAATTCTTAAGGCCAGTGCGTTAACAAATGTATTATTACGCAACTACAATAAAAATTTGGAGGTTTCTAAAGTACGTTTTAAGTTATCGCTGTCAGCAGTTGATTTAAGTTGCGTAAACTAAGAAAACATTCTCATTGCAAAGGTTTTGGGACAAAGTGAATATTGAGAAGATGCATTTGCTAAAAAATAAGTTAACAAATAGGCCAACTGAGTTGATCTTGAGCTCAGAGTACATTCACATTTAGACTTTTCTATACAATGTCTAATTAATTCATTTATCTCGCAAAGTGCAGGCTCTGATGCCAACTTCAACCTCTGCTTCACTATAATTAAAGCCCCACTCAGCGCTTGACTTTGGCCATCAGATTCATTCGCTTGTCATGACACAAACTTTAGCAATGCATATTCGCCCCATAAGCCAGAACTACACTAATAATACAATGAATTTGATGGCAGCCCCCATCAAAATGGCACGCTTTATAAAATATTGCGAAATGACTGCGAAAACAGCAGCGAAGAGTGTCAAGGTGCATTCAGATGCCACGCACAATGTGGCATACAATTAAGGTTCAAAATATATAATATGTATACTCATAACTATGATATATGAACTATGGGGCATTGGGAGTCCAACTGAACGGTAGCTTGAATTTTTTAAATAGCAGCAGTCAGGCAATTAATTAACTGGGCCAAAACAACCACAACAACAGCAATGAGATCCACCTGACACCTTACAAGGCAACTTGCCAATGATGAGGCACATTTTGTGTGTGTTTTGTTTTCCATTTTATTAGCTATTTCTTCTCTTTTCTTTGCCTGCCTTTGGATGAGCCAAAAATATGCGTAACACATTTGAAAAATACAATAATAGACAATAACAAAAATCGATGACAGCGTTTATAACAAAAGCAATGCGTGTGTAAAAGAGACATTAGCTTTTGTACAACTGACCCATTGCACAGTGGCCCAAACTATGTATGTGTATAAATAATGCACATCTAAAATCTGTTATCTTAGCTTATTTAGCGTGAATTTAAGATATGCATTTTATAAATTGTTAAGTTACACTTGTTGAGCTGTAAAGCACTCCTTTGTTTTCGATGTTGGTCAGTGTGCCAAGTTTTGGTCAGTTTCTACCTGAGCTTCATTGTTGTTGTTCGTATATAAGTAACTATAAATAGTTATAAATAGTAGTTTGTGGCTGTTGCTGTCAGAGTACGTGTTGTGGAGAGCATCAACCTTAAAGTTTGTTCAATGGCCACACCATAAAAATATCAATTTCAAAATGTTGTTGCTTTTGAATATTTGAAGCAAGGTCGCCAATGGAAATTTTGATGGCTTGGCGCAGTCAACAATATTGTGCAAATGTTTATGCAGTTGACGCCAATTTTGAGTGCACACAAAAGTGGCCACGCCTTGGGGTAATGAAATAGAAAATACACCAGCATCAAGCCACGATGACAACACTAAAATCAGAAGAAAGCCAAAAATCCCATTGAGGCTTGACCAAAAATTAAAATAAAAAATCGAATTTACTCGTTAAGTTGCTAGGCAGACAGGGCGAAAGTAAAAGTTAAACTTAACACAGATTTCTTTTCAGCACAGTCTAACCAAAAGGTATGAAAAACAAAACGACACTCAAACAAACCTGCAAAATCCACATGGAAAACGTTAAAGCTGAGCAGCAGCCAAAATGTTGATCCGATTCCCAGAAATTCCCGCTTTTTGTGCGCACAATTTAACAACATTTTTTTTCCAACAATTATTTATCACACCGTTAAATTTTCGATTTCAGGTCAATTGCTGTTATATAAGAGCATCAAATTTGATAGCCTTTTCGCTTTGTTTGATTTTTGAATATTTGCTCGTTGTGGGTCAAGGTTTGTATATTTACAGAAAACAAAAAAAATGCAATGCGGCGCTGTTATTTGTTTTAATTTTGAGTTTCATATGCAGCGGCGGCAACTGTTGCTGCTGCTGTTGTTGTTGCTGGTCATTGGACTCGCTGGAAACACTCTCGTTTTCAAACTCAATGCACAACGAGTTGCCGACGCTGTCGCGGCATAATGCCGGATGCCACGAGTATGTTAAAATTATCGGGCACGCGCGAAACGTCCAACAAAATTACGGACCAACAACAACAAACAACTCTTTGTGCAACACTTGATCGTGACGCGGAGGCGAAGAAGATGGAGGTGGTCGAACGCGGCACACGTGTTGCTTGGGGGCGAAACCAAACAAAAACTTATAAAAAATTCCGATATTTAGCTGGAGACGTGCGCTGTGTCTGCGCCTTGGCGAGCAACTGAAGCGCGAGTTCGTGTCTTAAGTCTTTCGTTTTTCGCTTTTGGTTTCGTTTTCGGTCAATCGAAAAGTTTGAAGAGCAGCGAGCCAAAAAAGCTCGCTCCGTCAAGTGAAAGCTCTGAAAATATTGAAAACTTACCGAGACTTTGTAAATGTGAAGCTGGCACTGCTGCGAAGTATAACATATTTATTAATTAAATTAGTGTTTACAATTTTTTGCGATTTTAGAGAATTTTGTACAGATTAAAAATGTTTAAAATTCTTTAAAAAAAATATTCTAAATCCTTACAACTTATGATTTGCGCTAAAGAAAAAACTTAACAGCTTAAAATGTAAATCGATTACAGCCAAACTTAAGTAGGAGCAGGAACTTAGAAGCAGATGCAATTTCAAAGGTCAGCCACCTCAATCTCCATATCGATTAACGGTCCTTTGGCATAGGGATCTTTGTCATTTGTGCTGAGAAAATAGGAACCAGAAGCACTGCAGAGAAAAATAAAGTAGAAAGCGCATATCCACTAAATTAAACTGCAACTTACTTTGCCGCAACAAAATAACCCATTTGTGCATTGGGTATATTGGAGTAGAAGCCACAGCGTTGCGTGAAATACTGCATCCAGCCACCGCAATGCTGAGCCCAGAAGCCCCGTTCGCTGTTGATGGACTCCGCATAGTAGACAGCAGCTCGAAAATGATTGCAATTGTAGAAGCGCCACTGATTGACGTAGCTGCAACCAGGCTGTTTAAGCTTATCGAGATTGGGATAGAAGTCCACATGACCCATCGGTGGCAGCATGGAGAAAAAGAAAGGATCTGTGTGTATCACGTCCACAAAGTCTGCATCACCGGCATCGAGCTTATCCTGCTGCCAACTGGTCATGAAACCAGGACCAGCTGGATCTAATCCCGTAATTCGTGCGAGTGGTTCACTAACATAGTTGGCCGCCATTCCGGCCACCTGTGCGCCCAAACTGAAGCCAATCAAATGAATCTGCTCTCGTGTATAGATGCCAGCAGCTATCAGGTTATCAATGAACTGTGCCAAACACTTGGACACAACTGGTGTATTTTTCACTGACCAGGGATAATAGCAGGGCCATCGCACCAAACTTCCATAATCCACAGAGATCACATGCACCGGTTGCGTCTCCAGCAGCTCATCCCTCACCTCCAAATTGGGCGTCTCACTCCGATTGCCATTGAAGCCATGAATGAGTATCTTAAGCGGAAAACGAGGCTCGAAAAATTCCGCCAAGGGATTGAGTGGATTCAGCTGAACGGGCTCATCTCTGCTGGACCTACGATCATGTGAATCACAACTTTAACTGACATATCTACAATTAGAATCTTAACTTATTTTAAATCTTTCAAAATCACTCTCACTTTTTTTTTTAACACAATTCTTTGATTTAAATTCAAAGTAGAATTGCGTAACTTTTACTCACTTGGTGTAGAGCCAGAAACTAATGCGTGAATTGGGACACTTGTGTTCGGCAAATACGCACAGCTCTGGTAGAAATTGGGGCTCACTGTTCGCAACGAGCACTACGAGTAGTAGTAGTAGTGGGAGGATTACGTTAAGCCGATATTTGCACATTGCGAGAGTTGGGAGTGCTTTGCACGCTGTGTCTAATGCTAATTCTATTAAATTAAGTTTTCCCGACATTGACGACTGTATGAGAAATGAGTCCCCTATGGAGTAGGGACTGATAAGGAGTCAAGGTTGTGGTTCTAGCTCAAGGTCAGGCCCACTACACACTATACTCGCCAGTGCGGGTTAAACGTTCGTTTCGCAAGTTGATAAGAGAACTGAGCTCGACAACTAACGCACAACTATATTTCATCATCCATGAAGACGCATAATAATTAATATTAATTATCGAATTAATTTGCACAAAAATAACTGGTCTTCGTATAGAAAATATTCACAGACTTGGCTTGAGCTCTACGATAATTCTGCATTTTATGTGGAAATAGGTTTTGAATTGAAGGAATTTATTTTTTGCCTATTCTTCCTCTTTGCCAAGGGCAAAAGGCGGCTCACTGCCCGTTCTTAGATAGTAGATGCCCCTTGCCTCCTGCGACACATGGTGGCACATCAGAGCTGTGGGTGCATCTCTAGGGCACAGTTGAAGCTCAAACGATTCCCAACTGATGCACTGACGAGCCCAGAAACCGACCTTGGGATAAATGGACTCAGCATAATAAAGCGGAGCACGGTCACGGCTGCACTGCTCCATTGGGATAGAAATCCGCATGTCCCAGGGGTCGTTGCATACCTAGCTTTAGCGGATCTGTGTGAATCACATCGACAAAGTCGCCATTGCTTGGATCTAAACGTCTTTCATCGTTGGCATATACAAATAGGGGCTTGGCAGGATCCAGTCCTGTGATCCGTTTCAGTTTACGCTTTACATAGTTATATATCTGGCCGGCGACCATAGCCCCTAAGCTGTAGCCAATCACATGGATACCGTCGTCTTGGACAATGCCTCCCTCTACGAGATTATCAATCAACTGAGCGAGACATTTACTGATGAGTGACAGATTGCGCCCGGCCTGCTTGTAAGGAAAATTCACGAGTGGATTATAATCAACGACATATGACATAGACATCCTCATTGTCCAACAAGGCGGGTCGGCCACTTTGATTGGGTTCATTATCACGATATCCAAGATAGCCATGAAGTAAAATCTTCACAGGACGGCGGCTGAAAATCCGAGTTCCTTAGATCGATTGGATTCAACAGTAGAGGCTCGTCGCGTGTGGCACTAAATGGGAGAAGGAATGCAACTGTAATGCGATAACAAATGAAATCCTTAGCTTACCCACTTGGAGTACAGTAGGCAAGTAGGCAACACTTTTATAATCCTACCTAGCAGATGGGGAAACCCCAGTGTATTGAGGTCATATATTAATTTTGGTGGTTAATATATATACCTACCATCGGTCTTTGGAATTTCTGAAAAATAATGAATGATTAGCTTATGGCAGGCAATTACGTTTTTTCTTTGACAATGCTCGAGTTGAACTGTGAGCCATTGTATATATCCAACCATATTCCAACAAATTGTTGCTTGTCAACTAAATAGATTTATTTAATAAACCAACTGATTGCAGGTTGGCTTACAATTAAAATAACTCAACAAGAATTTTAACGAAACAATTATTTTTAATACTTTGTTGCTGAAGTATTAGGTGTTAATCGGTTTTCGCTGTCGACTCTATTAAATCGAAATATAGATTGCAGTGTAGAACCCAAATCAATTTTCGACAATTTGAAAAGCCCATTGTTAAATCAGCGTGTATTTAAATCCCATTAAATAAATTTTTTAAATTATCGAAATTTAAAAGTGAACCGGTGGTGCAAGAGTATTTAATATTCTCTTTTTTTATTATTTTTTTTTTTTTAATTTATTTATTTATTTATCTAATGTCAACTAAAGTCAGTCGACACAAAGAATACACAAAGTAAAAAGTTAAATTAAGTTAAACTTAAAATTATATTTAAAATTAGAAATTTAAAAAGAAGAAATATTTATAATATTTGTGGTGATTGCTTTTGAAAGCAGTTTGATCCCGATTTAATTATTTGAAATTCAAATAAACATAACACTTTTTTTTAGTAGATTAGTTGGCGATTAACTAATTAGCTATTCACATAAGAATTGACTTTTATCACAAGCTGGCCCTAAAGAGGGGCTCATCGAGGGCCTCCTGCTCTTGCCAGATCAATTGTCTCTCTAGCTCATCGGTATCCAGATCATTGTCCTCCAGCTCTGGTAGAAATTCACTCAGTTCCGGCTCAAAATCAGTTTCGATTTCATTGAGTTTCTGATTCAAGCGGAACTTGGCCAAATATTTGCTATTATCCATGTCCTCCAGCCTGCCCATAGCATAAGGCGGTTCACTCTTCGCCTTGAGAAAGAACGAGCCACTTATATCCTCTGATACGTGATAACCCATCAGAGCTTGTGGCGCTTGAGTGGAGCAGAGTCCAAAGAGGTAGATCAACCAACTGGAGCACTGGCGGCCCCAGAAACCCACCGAGGAATTGATTGACTCGGCATAGAAGATCGGCGCTCGCTCATGATTACAGCTGCCCGGATCATTCGGATTCTCATCCAGGCAGCCAGGTTGCAATGGTCCAAAATTGGGATAGAAATCCACATGTCCCATGGGACGCATCATGCCTCTTCCCAACGTATCCGTGTGAATCACATCCACAAACTCAGCATCCCCAGCATCCAAACGTCTCGAATTGCTGCCCAATATGAACAGAGGTTTGGCAGGATCTAATCCCGTTATGCGTTTCAGTTTCCTCTTCAAATAGTTGGCTGTTTGCCCAGCAACTTGACCCCCCAAACTGAAGCCAATCACATGTAGCAACTCATGCTGAACAATGCCTCGATCCACCAGATTATTAATCAGCTGAGCGAGACATCTGCTGACCAAAGGAAGATTACTAACTGCCTGGATGTAGCAAGGATAACGCACAAGTGGAGCATAGTCTATGGATATCACATACACATCCTCGTTATCCAATAAAGGAGGACGTATGTGATTATTTGGAGCAAAGTCACGATGTCCAGTATATCCATGAAGCAAAATCTTTACAGGACGCGGCGGTGAAAAGTCCCAAGGATTAAGATCAAGTGGATGCAATTGCACAGGTGAATCACGAGTGGAGCTATTTACAAATGGAATTACATCAATAAGACAAGAATTAATGAAGTCCCTGTATTACCCACTTGGAGTACAGCCAGAATGTGACATTCGAGTTGGGACACTCAACGCTTCTGTCCACAAAGCAAGCAGGATCCACGAGTCCCAGCAGTGGATTGGCAAAGCTGCCACAAGCAGCACCTAAATTAGAAATTTAAATTTAAATTAGAAATATATTTATTTAATAATAATAACGGAGTACCTACCCAGCAGCAAGAACAGCGTTGTCTTCATGTTGCCGAACTTCTAGTTGAACTGTGTGTCGAGAAGCGAAAGTTGTCGCTATTTAAACTGCCAAAACTGTCGCCATATCAAAGGCGTAAGATCTATATTTTGCGTTGTACAAATGTAAACTAATATGTAAGCACCCACACAACACACACCTGCACCAGCAATGGCAATTCGCACATATTGTGTGTGGTTGCTAATTAGGTTAAAAAAGAATTAAATTCGTTGTTGGTTAATTGGATATTTACATTTTTGAATTGTTATCTGTGGTAACTGCTAGCGCCATCTATGGTTCGTTGAGCCGACACTGTAATTGCCATAGCTTTCAGCTTTTGTCTGCTGGCATAGTGAGTTGCCACAAATGGGCGAGGTCAAACCATAACTTCCGATAGACGTGGTGCTTATCAAATTAATATTAAATCTTTATAATTAACACTGATCTTAATAATTAATAAAATAACTACTTTTAAATTACTTCTTATTGAGAATGGCTTTTTAACGAGTTTATCATTGTGATGCAGGGACACGATAGTTTCCCAGTTGCACATCACTCGCCGATAAGTACCATCTCTAATAATACATTTTCAGTAAACAACAACAGTTGTGTTTCACCTACAAAATTTGACCGGGCCACTGATTAAAATTATGATAAGTAAAGACATATTTTTCCATTGGAAAAGCTTAGCAAAAAACGTCATTGCTTCCTAAAAATAAGTAAAGGTATTTACAACTGATATAAAATTTGCTAACTATTAAAAACAAAATTAAACAAATGTAAACAAAGCCACGACTTATTTTCCCATTCGATTAAATTAATCAAGCCAACACCAAATCCTGCAAGCCTATCTAAATAAAGTTATCGATATCGAATTGAGCTGCATGTGGAGAGGGATATTTGAATGCTGATAAGGTTTTAAAATCAAAAGTTGATCTGCAGAAGAAAAATTTATTAAAATGCAATATTTTTAGATTTACTGGAAGGACCGACTGAATACGATGGCCAAGAAACTAGCATGGACGCACATGCGCCAAGTCTTTCAATACGCCGTAAATGCGGTGCATCCCGAAAATATATTCGCCGACTATAATAGACACGATTTGCGACCCCGAGAACAGGATCAGCGTGTCTATATCAAGTTGGACGGACGGGATCATGATATAACTGACAAGACCTGTCATATTGTGGGCTTTGGCAAGGCCGTTCTGGCCATGGCTAACAAAGTGCAACACGATCTCGGTCAACATGCCGCTGGTGGTGTGCTCAGTGTGCCCCTCAACAGCATGAAGCAGTACAAACAACAGCCCATCTGTCCAAATATGATTATATACGAGGGTGCAGCCAATAATCTGCCCGATGAGAAGGCTCTACAAGCGGCGCAGGAAATCAAGAAGCTGGCCGAGTGTATGACCGATAAGGATGTGCTTCTTGTGTTCATCTCTGGCGGTGGCTCGGCGCTGTTGCCGCTGCCTAAGACACCGCTGATGCTGCAGGACAAGCGGAGCATTGTGGATAAGTTGATGAAGCGTGGAGCGAGCATACAGGAACTGAACACGGTGCGTATTGCCTGCTCGGACATTAAAGGTGGTCGCTTGGCACAGGCAGCCAAAAAGGCGAATGCGATAATCACCTTTGTGCTGAGCGACATTGTTGGTGATCCACTTGAGCTGATTGCCAGCGGACCCACAGTGCAGCCAAGTGGAGGCGGAGAATCAGCAGCCGAGATACTAAAGAGACACCAGGTGTGGCCTGAACTATCGGAGCAATTTCAGCAGCTATTTGAGGAGCAGCAGCAGCAACAACAAACTATACATAATGGCCAAGTTTTTGTTGTGGGCAGCAATGTTTTAGCCACCACAGCAGCTGTGCAGGAAGCAACCAAACTGGGCTACATATCCTGCGTGCTCAGCTGCGGCATTCAAGGTGATATCAATAGCGTTGTTGCGGATTATCAACGATTGCTGCATGGCATACAGGAGTTCAAGCAGTGCACAATCAATCAACAGCAACTACGCGAAAGATTTGCCTACAGCGAGCAGAGTTTTCAGAATTTTCTGAAAGCACTCGAACAGCATGTGGCAACCAAGGCGCCACTGTTTCTCATCTGTGGCGGCGAACCGGTCATCAAGGTGAGTCAAAGTGCAACTTTACTGATTATAGTTGACTTAAACCGATTTGTTCTTATGCAATTTTTAATTTTACATTTTTTCACAGGTCACTGGACAGGGTTTGGGTGGACGCAGTCAGCATTTGTCGCTGCTGATGTCACAGATGCTGCATCGCGATGAGACGCTGAATGGATGCAGTTTTCTAAGCGCAGGCACCGATGGCATTGATGGACCCACGGATGCTGCAGGTGCCATTGGTGATAGCTATGTGATTGAATCCTATCTAAGCAGTCATACGCTCGACGAACTGGCTGAAATCCTGCGCAATTGTGATAGCTACAACTTTTACAAGCGACTGTTGGATGGGGAACATCATCTGATTGTAGGACACACTGGCACCAATGTAATGGATCTACACTTCCTGGTTGTGCCGTAATGGTTGGGGTTGGGTTTTCGGCGTTTGATCTTGAAACTCGACGTGGCATAGTTTCAATTTGTTTAATAAGTGTTGCAGACAGTTTTTACGATTTTCCTGCTTAATGTTCTTATGAATTTTTACGACCCGTTTCATTAACGTTTTTAATATGCATTTAAATACGCTAATTCTCTATTCTCTGCTCTTTATGCTCAAGTGACAAGCATAAAATCGCAATTAGCTTTTTCCTCTCAATAAAAATTAAAAAAAAAAAACATTCAAATTCAAATACAAAGAATGTGTGTCTTATGAAATCAGCAATCAGCAATAATATATATATATATATATATTTGGCTACCAGATGAATTGTGTTGATTTTATGCCTGTTCTCATAAATGTGTGATAAATCAAATGATATATCTATCTGCTATATGTACAAATATACTCATATATGATTAGTATAAAGCATAAATATTTTAGTTGTTTTTTGTTGTTTTTGTTGTTTCTCTTTTGTATTGTTTTTGTATTGTATCTTGCGCCTCTTAAGAATGCGATGCTAATAAATCATCTTAATTGTTTAAGACCCCAAAGGCAAACAGTAGCAGTAACAACAACAATAGTGACAACAACAACAATAGCCAGCGATAATTGCAATTAAAAATGTAAATTTATTTCCATAGCTTTTATTTATAGCGACTATTATATACTATAGACAACAGTAACAACAACAACAACAACAACTAAAAACTAATACGCCCGACGCGCGCCCTATTGCAATTTACAATTTAACAACTGACACTTTGTTGAAATTTTCTATAATTGCGTTTTTTTTCGCTTTCCTTAAAATACCCTTACAGCGGGTATTTGGATTTGGGTATGACAGATAACAGAAAACAGTTTTAGCTGATTTTTTTTCAGTGTATAATTAATTTACGAGTCGCTTAAACTTGTCGACACAAACCTATGTAGCTCAACCCTTACGTATTTGTTATATAAATATATATGAATATTTTGAAGAGCATTTAATCTTCGATTATACGAAGACATAAAACATTCATGCTTTTTTTATAGCTTTTTATTGGTTCAAGCACAATTTTGTTGCTATTGTTATCGATATAGTTGTTGCTGTTATTGTCGCTGCTGCTAATGCTCTTTAGAATAATTATTTTTGCCGCGCATTTGGCACAATTATTAAATAATCACATTCTCGCCTGCAGTATCTCACTCTCTGTGCTATTTTTGCTTGATTAACTTTGTTATTAACCATGTAAATGAATAAACAAAAAATAAACAACAACAACAACAACAAGTGCAAACTGCAGCTGCGGTTGCCGCTTAGCGATGACTAAGTTTACAGTTCCTTTGAATAATAGTCTGTCTTGATAAATCCGACTATCTAATTACAATCCATTAAAGTCGTATTACATTCAGCGGAAAGTGTGTTTTCAGACACATCAAACGCTGTTCTGATAACTGAAGCGCATAATAATAAAAGCGTTTGTCAACTAGTTCTTGGAACTGAGATACAAACTGATTGAAACATTCTCAATTGTTGGTTTTTTATAGATATAGAGCTTGAATTTAAGAATTACGAATTTTTAAGTAAGAAATCAAATAAAAAATTGATCGAGATAATTAAATGATTTGGTATTAATTGTACTGTGTACATCAGAAATTTGTATTAACAGATTTTCGGCTGACTTTTACATGCAACGCAGCTGAGCAGTGTTTGTGCCTGCAAGTAAACTCAATTTAAGATTGCAGTATTCTAATTAAAGAAACTGAATTGAATTAAGCTCTCTCTTTCTCTCTCTCTCTCTCTTGCTCACAGAGAGAGATCTCCGCCCACAGTTGCTTAGGGCAACTCCCACGCACAGATCCCTGCGCAGCGATTAGAAACATTTCCGTTTCCGTTTCGTGCCTGCAGTTGTACGTACTTCTGGTGCGACTGGTCAGCATCTATATTTAACAATAGCATAAATATGTTAAACACTGTCTACCCCCTCAAAAAAATGACTTGAAAGAGCAGCAGCAGCAGCAGCAGAAGAAGCAGCAGCAGAAGAAACAGCAGCTGTGGAATGTCGCGTCAATTTGTCTGCCTTGTCGGCCCCGCTGGCGTAGCAACAATCTCAGAGCGGGTTGAACATCTGCTCCTGAGCAGCATCATCATCTTGAAGTTGTTGTTGTTGCTGTCGCTGTTGCTGCTGTTGTTGCTGTTGCTGCGGCCATGGAGTGCAAGTGTCGCGTTGATTTATTAATTAAGCATTGGAGAGCTGCTGCGCGTGGCAACTGCGTGGCTAATGAAGTACTCTGACTTGGACTCGCTCTCTCGCACTCGCACTCGCACTCCTCTCTGCTGGCAATTTTAATTAACGATCCGTTCCGATCAGATCTTCAATACGCAGTACAAACATATACACACAGCGCATATCAAATAGACTTTTGTGGCAGCTGAGATGTTGACTTATGACATCACACCCATTTCAACATTCAGCTGCTGGCTGCTGACCAGACAAGCTGACGACTCTTATCACACACACGCACATACGCACACAGAGAACACACACATTGCGTATACGCCGCATGGCCAAACACACAAATTGGAAATATGTGCTCGACTCTTCCATTGGCGACATCAATTTGCTGCTGTGCTTAATTTGTCTAGACAATGGCAAAGTTCATCGCATATGGAATCATATTCGCATCGCATCGCATCGCATCCCATCGCATTGTATCGTTTCTATGAGCACATTGTCTAACATTAACAATCGCAATCGCAATCGGACTGTGGCAAGTTCAATTAATGCCTTTGTCTTTTTGTCACATGCTCTTTGTGTGTATCCGTTTCTGCCAGTAAAACAATTTGCATACACTTATTTGGCCATGATTCATCATTCAATGGAATGTCTTAATTTGAAGCATCTGTCTGCAGCGAGGTATTTTTAGTTCGGGGGTTGGACAACCCTTGTGGCCAAACCCCCTAACGAATTCAGTGCACTGAACTGTTGAAAAATGTCTCAAAATGTTAATGTGACAAAGAAATATTTGTAAATTTTGTCGACTAATCATAAATTCTTCAGTTTTTGTTTGCTGAAAATATTTTCCATAAAAAATGAGGCCATTTTATGTTTGTGTTTTAATATTAATATATTTTTCAGTTCAATTTCTATTTTTAAATTCAACATCAAATATTTATTGAACTGAATAAGTGCTCATAATATTTTTGGCAGTTTTTTTTTTTGCTTTTAAATATAGAGACATACTATCAGCTACTTAAGGCCTTTCCCTATCTCGAGCTTAAGCTTTTTTTCTTGCGGTATAAGTTCAAAAGTTGAGCTTCGGGAAGCCCAGAAACAAAATCAAAACACAATGACTCTTAAACCATATGCATTTACCTACAATCTTACGGCAATTACCAATTATTGGGTATTACTCAGTGCCAGTGGCAGTGTTAATGTGTAGCTTGCCATTTATCAAATTCATCATCTTCATCCCCAGCCAAGCAGTTGTCCCCTTCATGGCCAACGCTGGCCAGAAGCCAGCTTAATGTCAATCTGTTGCATTTAGTTGAGCTGCAATTGCTGCCTGCTGCCTGCTGGCTGTTGGCTGCTGTTTTGCTGCCTCTTGACTGGCTATTAATGCATTACAAATAGGTGCGCCAGACAACAACAACAGGCATGTCAGAGGCATGCTCGACTTACGGATACCCTGCAGGCAGCACAGCTCAAAAACTAAACATACACAAGATCTGTTGTGCGAGTAACTAAGCATAGTCTTCTTTAGAATTCACTCAACACGGGTTTTATCATATTGGTATGGAGTCGTTGGCCTTTGTAGCTAATACTCTAATTCTTAAATATATTATTGTATCATACATTTAACATCAAATGAAAAATAGATTTTAAGCTTTATTTCATTGTTCAAATTGTAATTAACAGTTTTATTATGCTTAATATAAAAGTAGTCTATGCTTAAATACTCTACATTTTATTTTATTATATTATTTCAAATAATCTGAACGAGAATTTTGCCGATTATTTAAAACATATATAATCAATTTCTTAAGAGGATTGCATATCAAATTTTGAGTTCCTAGATATATTAAGATATATTCAGCTGTTGTGTACTAAAACAGCGGAGGTTTACATCTGGTTTCACACATAAAAAATATAAATTAATATTAATGGATAAGTTTTTAAATGGCAAAGTAAAAAAGGTTCTGCTTATAGTAAGCCTAGAGGAATCCGGCTCATATTTTTGCCGGAATGACGCATCATCTTTATCAGTTAAGCCCTCTCTAGACATTTTCCATAAGTACAGGGTATGTCAACAAAAAAAGCAAGCACAACTAGTAACATGGCCATAGACGCGTCGGTGCCGTTGACCAATGTGAAGCAGAGGCAGAGGCAGCGGCAGGGTGAAGAGGCAAAGGCAGTGGCAGAGTCTGTGGCAGAGGCTTAAAGCGAGGTGGAGGCTAAGGCGCTTCGAGTCTAAGCAGACGACCTCAAGTGTTGGCAACAATCGCGTTGCCTGCTGCACGCTTGGCCGCAATACCCGTACTTAAGTGCAGCAGCAGCGGCAACAGGCTGCAACTGCAACTGCAACAGCAGCAGCCGATGCAGAAGCAGAAGCAGAAGCAGTTCAAGTTTGCGTCGAGGAATTCCTTGCCGCTGAAATAATTAAGCATTGCAACATTGTTTATTCTTGTTGTTGTTTGCTGTTGTTGGGGTGTTGCAGGCTCGTTTAACAAGGCAGTCATCTTAACAAGTGCCTCGCCGAGCTGTTCTACAACTATTTTTTTCGTGCTGCCTTGCATTTTGTTGTTGTTGTTGTTGTTGCCGTTTTGTTTTTATTCTGCTCACAATCTTTTTACATTTTTTTTCTCTTTTGCTCAGGAATTTCCATTTTATTTACATTAAAGTTGTGACGAACGATGCTGCTTTCGATTTGGCCCATTTGCATATGTGTGTTCGTGTATCGAGTGTGTGTCTGTGTGTGTGTCTGTGTGTGTGTGTGTTTAGCGTTAGCGACAATGTTGATAGCAGCAATGTTGCCAGGCACAAAATTATACTTTTTTTTTTTGGTTGGTTGGTTAATACATAGAAAAAAAATTATATATGTGATTTGCGGCTGATTATGAAAACGCACAAGCTATAAGCCTGGCATAAAAATTTATAATGCCAGCATAATAATTTAATTAAAGCAAAAAGTTGTTTTTCCGCTTTGTTTGTTTGTCTCCAGCCCGATGACGCTGACGAAGTGGAAGGCAAAGCAGCTCATAAAAAATAATACAACAAATACATATATACATATATGCCCATATATACTTTTTATTGAAAAAAGCAAAAAAAATTTAAAACGTTTTTGCCTTGGTTTCAGTTATGAGCTTTGCTTTCAATATCTATTCATATATATATATACATATATATATATATATACATTTATTTGAGCACTGAAAATTGCATAATTATAGTGTCAATCTATGGGAGCGAAAAAATAAAGAAAAACAAAAAAAACAAACACTTCCTCACCCCCCCGGAAGCGTTTCGGTCCGGA
The DNA here is from genome assembly GCA_035044305.1 of Drosophila nigritarsus. Taxonomy (NCBI): domain Eukaryota; kingdom Metazoa; phylum Arthropoda; class Insecta; order Diptera; family Drosophilidae; genus Drosophila; species Drosophila nigritarsus. Next base: position 3,288,292 of record JAWNMF010000133.1, on the reverse strand, counting down.
AATGCAAGTTCCTCAATGTGTGAAAGTGTTGCACACTCCTGCTGCAGCTCTTGTTGCAGCTGCAATCGTGATTTGTTGCTGCTGCGACTGTCGACAACTTATAGCAACAAAAACTTTTCCATAACCTAAAACAAAATGTATAAAAAAATTATCGGCTATTTTTATAATGCGCAATCTTCGATGCCTACGCCGCCAGCTGTGTGCCATGCACCCAAGTCCCCCCCCCCACCCCTTCGCCCCACCATCCTACCTGGTCCACCTACCGCCCATATAAGCCGCATCTTCAGTGACCACCCTTCCACATCTCCCGTGTGCCCTCCACCGTTACACACCACTCACAATGTGTTGTCTGCGTTTATTGATTTATTAGAAAATTCCAATGAACAAGTTTTAATACACGACAACAACGTCGACGACGACGACGACGACGACGACGACGGCGACGACGGCGACGACGAATACAACGTTCGTTGCTGTTGTTGCTGCTGCTGCTGCTGTGGCAAAAACAATGTAGGAAAGAGCATGCCAAGACAAGCAGCAGCAGCAGCACCAGCAGCAGCAGCAACAACAACAAGACGCAGAACTGAGTCGGCGACTGGCAAAAGTAACAAGTGCAATATTTTAATTACGCTACCAGCGGCAGCAACAACAACAACAACTGGCAACATGCTACATTAATTTGGTTACCAGAGTTGCCAGATGGTCGATCCATAACCAATTCGCTGCCTGTTAACGGTGCGTATGCGCAATATGAGCTAGAATTCATTAGAAGAAATGTCGCTTAAGGTGAATGAAGAGATGTTAGCTGATAAGCTGAAAACGCTTTAATAATTTTCATTGACTTTTCAAAACTCAGCGAATTGTGGCCATATTAATTAGTTAAAATATTATAAATATTTAAATTATTTTTGACGTTTTTTACTTTTCTAAAAATGTACTTTTAATATGTTACACTGTTTATTACCAAACCCATATCAAATGCAAATTTAAATGTAAATAATTTAAAAATTTAAAAACGTTCCAACTTTATAAGGAAATTTATGATTTTAATTTTAATTAATTAACATAGGTAAATTAAATTTAAATAAATATCCAAAAATTTAAATGGAAATTTGAATGTGTAATGTAATAAAACAGAAAAATTTGGGCTTAATTAATTTATACTTATTTTCAATTTCGCTGTGTTGACTGACGGTAAATAAAAAAATCGAAGCTACATTTAATGCTGTCAACTGTTCTGCATATTCCATACTCAATCTGGCAACGCTATTTGTGTCCAATTCACATGGCGTATAATGAATACGCTCAAGTCTGAAACATTTTGCAATCAATTTAGATTTACATTTGCAGCAGTGGCAGCGGCAGGCAGTTTAATGTGAATGCAGAGTGCAACCAGTTGAGATGCCGATTTCGGTAACCAAATCAACCGCAGTAGCAGCAGCAGCAGCCGCAGCAGCAGCAGCAACAACAACAACAACAACAACAACAGAGATCTGTGCAGCCGGAGAGCAGCAAAGAAAGTCGCAAGTAGCTGCGAGATGTGAGCTGAGCTGAGCTGAGCTGAGCTGAGCTGAGATGAGAGAGTTGAATATTTGTAATTGTCTGGCTGGGACAGTCGGACTTGTTTGTTTGTTTATTGTTGTTGTTGTTGTTGTTGTTGCTGCTGTTGCTTTTTGGGCTTGATTAATAATTAATCGCACTCACACACACACAGACACACACATGTGTATGTATGCACACACATGCAAATCGCTGCTTGCTTTTAATTACTCAACTTAAATGGCGCTTGAGCTTGAGCGACTTAAGCAACTTGATAAGTGTGTGCGTGTGTGTGCGAGTGTGTGTGTGAGTGTGTGTTTCGATCGACTCTCACTACTGCGTGCTCAAAACTAAGTAACTAACTAGCTCGCTGCTGCTGCTGCTGCTGTTGCTGCTGTTGTTGCTGTTGCTGTTGCTGCTGCTCTGTCTGTTTCTATGTGTTTGTGTGTCTGTGTGTCGTCGACTGTGGCTCGACTGTTGCCGCCTGTTTGCCTTGCCCGGCCGCTTTGGACGCTCATTCAGTTTTTTGCGCTCAGCGCTCGTTGTACGGAACCGAAAGATTCGTCGCTTGTCCAAAATAAAAAAATAAATATATATATAAAAAAAAGATTTACAAGCCAAGGCATTACAACAATAACAACAACAACAACAACAGCATTAAAAACAACAAGCGTAGCTTGTCATAACTTGATCTAACTCGTTAAAGGCAGGGCTCCAGCACATAAATCTGCATATCTAGCCAGCGTCTATCTATATATATCTATATGTAAATATATGTATGTATATATGTATTTGTACATATGCTTAAACCGCACTTATTTCTTTTCGGCTTTAATAATTGGCGGCTTGCGGCTGTAAAACAAAAGTTGAAGCTGTGCAGCAGCAGCAACAATAACAACAACAACAACAACAGCAAGCCGCAGTCAGAGCTATCAGAGATAGCAGCTGAGCTCAAGAAAAGTAAACAGCTTCAAGACTCTTTGCGAATACATCCCTGCCCCGCCCCTCCCCGCCTCGTTTCGTCTCGTCTCGTCTTGCTTTCAACTCTCTTGGGGCGTCTCCACTTTACTTTAGGCGTTTCGATAGTTCCGCGATTGTTGACGTCGCCAAAAACCCGATACCGATACCAACCGATACCAATACATTTACCATATAATAGCTATGTGTTAGTGTGTGTGTGGCTATAAGCCAATTGCCGAAAAGCCAACAGCATTGGCCAACATGTGAAGTGCAAGTGATTTATTTTATTTACATAAATATATATATATATATATATATATATATAAATAAATATATATGTGAAAAATGTATGGTATATAAATAAAAAATCATTATATATATATGTATAAAGATATAGAGGAGTTGAGCAGTCACGTATTGATATATGCATGTGTGTGTATATAAATATAATGTATGCAACATTTGTGAATTGCCAAAATTGGTTGTTGTTGCATTTGCAGCCAAAGGATTTGTGGATTTTAAAACGTTCTTAAGACGTGCAGCAGGTGCACAAGGTAAGCGAAACAAATCACATATGTATATATGTATATAAATATACATATATATCAAAACATATATCTGATAGTATATTAAATAATACTCATGCGACATGGTGTCTGCCCAAAGATTTTAGCTAAGTTAACTTAAGTAAAAGTTCAAATTTATAACTACTTTTTAAATATTTCAATATTTGAGATTTGAAATTTGATCTGGGGAAACCTTTTATGTGATTTATGATGCCTGTGATTTATGACTTGATTGATTAACTTACTCACATTTTGAATAATGTAATTAAACAAGATAGAGTTACCAACATGATTTATGTTTGGGAGTTTTTACAAATTTCCTGGCTATACCTGACAGCCGAATACTATTTTACACATATATTAATGTGGAATTTCTTATAGATGAACTTTAACCACAGACATCGAAGTTCCAAATTCTAAGTTCAAAATGCTCAAGTGGAAAGTTTTTTTTTAAAATAATTAAATACGTATTTAGAACACAATTACAATTTGAGTTAATTTGGAATCTTTCTTATATATACACCTTGGTTTTTTTTCTCGATGATTATTAGATTTTTGTAGTATATAGAAAACAATTAAGATTCAGGCATTTGGAATAATTTCGATTAAAGGCATTTATTTCAGAAAGCTTTTAAACAGAATATGCTAATCAGAAGAGAAGATCAGTAGCTATAGAATCAAAGTCATAAAACGGCTGCATATTTATAAAGTCAAATGACGAACTAAATCAAACGGCATTCCGCAATTAACAATTAGCAATTGACAATTAGCAATTGACACTGGCATTGGCATTGGTAACCGTTTTTTGCTTAGCTTCGCTTGACTTGTGTTGGGTTGGGGTTTGGTTGTAAATAATGATTGGCCCTTTGCCGATATGCTGATCATATATATTGTAGTCGTAGACTTGATAATTTATGACGCCATTTGGCTAATTGAATAATTGCATGTGACTGGTTGGCTTTGGGCGTGCTATGGTTATTTATAATCGTTATAGTTATAGTTATAGTTATCGATTTGCCATCGCCTCGAGGCCGATCAGCATATTGCATAAGCCATATGCCATTAGCCATAAGCCATATGCCATAAGCCATAAGCAATAAGCCATATGCCATATGCCATAAGCCATAAGCCATAAGCCATGCTCCACATTTGCCAAGTCACTCGGTGTGAAGCGATTTGCCCTATCGTATTACCCGATATTCACTTTGCACGCCTTTGACAATTATGAACAGCATCCATTAACTGTTTTATTTGCTATGTATGGCATTTTTGCACGGAGAAACTGGAATTATTGTGTGTGATTGTTTGACCGTAACAAAGTCTCTGATTGTTTGCCAAAAAATGAAACACAGATCGCTGCTAAGCACAGCTGCTGCGCAGCTGGTTGCTCTTCACTGAGCACGGCTCGTCGATTTAGAAACTCGTTGGCTTAGGTGTGAAATTGATAGCCACAAATGAAGCGGGGCCCCCAAACCTGATAACAAACTAAGCAGCAACAACAAGTGGCAAGCAACGGCAGAGGCATCAGCAGTCGCAGCACTAGCAGTAGCAGCAGCAGCAACAACCACGAAGGTCTTCCACTTTCTGAAATTCGACAGAAACAAAACAAAAAATTCAAGTAAGAGTGCTTGGAACAAGAGTGCTCAACTTAGAGAATGCCCTGTGTGTCAGATAGGTGTAGTTATCTCAGATCTATGAGAGATATTTTTGATCTGTGTCTGCTATGCAATTTGGTGGCTCAGAGAATGAGGTTAGCAAATCTATAAATATCTACATTTTTATTGAGGTTACTTGGCTATTTTTAAACTATTATAATTTGCATTTAAAAAACAAAAATTTTTATTAATATTTTTCTAGTTTTGGTTAGGCAGCAACTGATAATATATATTGATGGTATGTCTGTATCAAAATATACATTTTTATGAAGCTCAAAAATGTTTCGATAATAGATATTGTTGGTAGGTCTAAAAAATAAGAAGTCGCTTGAGTCTTGGTCTTTCAAATCTTAAAAATCTACATTCCAAGTTTCAGCCAGTAGTCTTATTCTTAAATCAAATCTGCATTCCAAGTTTAAATAGTCTGCTTCTGAAATCAAGATCGGCGCTTGCTAACAGCTAGACACATACATACATATGTATAAAAACATATAGAGCGATGTCTGGTCCTTAGACAACTTTGCGATCCCATTTTTCACACACTTAAATAATTATAGGGTATAAGCGGGTTCGGTGGTTTCTTGCTCTGAATTGTGCATCGAATTGTGTTGATGTGGTTCTGCGGCCAGGCAAATCACAAGGCGATGCTGTTGCCGCTGCAGTTAATAGTTGTTGCTGCCGCTTCTGATAACAACAAGCCAGCAATGCGGCAATAATTTGCTGCTGCAGCTGTAAGTGGCTACTGGTCATCAGCAGCAGTAGCAGCAGCAGCAGCGGCGACAGCAGCAACAGGCTTAGGCCAGGCCAGCATTTTATCAAAAGTGGTGGCATTAGCTGCCGCAACAAAACAAACTGGTCACACTGGGCGCTCACACACAAACACACGCGAACACACTCACACACAGCCACACACACACACAGTGAGAGACACAGGCACTCACAGCGGCGAGCGGCTCCCAATAGTTTCACTTATTTTACACACATTTTCTTAACGATAAATAAATTCCACAAGCAGATGCGGCTCCTGCACTGTGGCAGCAACCAGCTTCGTCTTGGCCTGGTCAACAGCAATCGACAACAACAACTTTGCTATCACGTTTCCATGCAAAAATTTCAGTGCTACACATAGAAAAATATTTTAAAAATAAATGCATTCCAATTTAATATGGATTTTGCAATTCTACTTATCACAAATATATTTCTTGCATATCAAAAAAGTAATAAAAATATGTTTATAAAATATTGTTTTAAGAATATCCATGCGAAATTTTGATTTAATAAGTGATTTATTTCTTTATATATATTTTTGCCGAGTGCACTCGGCATGTACTTGAATTATACAAAAAGGCATCTAGGAAAAGGGGCAGCGGGGGTGCTTTTTATTTCGGTTGCAGTTTGCCGCTCAGGTGTTTAAGCAGATTTTGCTCAATTTAAAGATTTGCGGTCAGTATTGCGGACTTTGTACTCGACAACTGCCAATTGAAATATTTCCGACTGCCGCCTTTGGGCGACAGCTAAAAATGTCGATTAAATTGCTTAACTGTTTTTCAAAAACACAAATGCTAACGATATTTGCGAAATGAACTATTATTAAGGCAACGTTTCAAAGTTATCAACTGTCACCATAAATTGGGTCAGTGCTGATAGGACTGCTGAGGAAAGTATGTTGGGAAACTTTGTTTTTAAGAATTATATAGTATAAGAACAACTGATTCACTTGAAGAGTCATCATGTTGAATGTATAAAGCATATCACAAACATATATAATTAAATCGCTTTGCTAATAAAAGCAACAAAAAAATGTTCAAAACCACAGACACATAGTGATCACTGAGGGATTGTTGTTAAGCAAAACTGTGTGGAAATCTTTGTTTAATAAGGCGCAGTGCAAAATTGTGGATTGTCATTCTTTCATGGAGTTGACAGTGTTATAGATATTTTCTTAAACTCAACAGAAATTCAAGATTAGTTCTGAATATAAAATTTAAATTAAATTGGTTAATTTTGATTTTCTTTAGGAAATATTGGCATGTAAAGGGTCTTTGAAACATTGTTAAAAATTCCTTGCCTAAAAGTTTTAACTGATCTATACAATTAAAAAAGTGAAATCGAACTGTATAATTAGGTTTTCTAAAATTCAGAGCGATTTCTTCTGAGTGTAACTAATCTGATAAAGGGTTGTAAATATCTATTGATTAGAAAAAAAATTCCAACGCAAACGGATATATCAAATTAAAGGTTATGTCAGCAATATATAATGTCAATTAATCAGAATAATAGTTTTAAGGTCACAGAGTGATACTTATGTATATACAGTTACTTTTAAATGTGGCTGCTCTAACGGTGCCATTCTTCTTCTTCTTCCTCCACTTAGCTAATACAATCTCAGATTTCAAACCTCAACCTCAGAGCTGATGCGATGTAGTTGAGCATGCGAATGGCCTTCGACAAATCTCCACTCGCGCCATCGTTTTCCTGTCGCCTGGTTATCAGTTAAAGCCATATATATGTATATATATATATATATATATACTATATATATATATGTACATATGCTATGTATAAGTAGTACAAACTACTCTGAACTAAATTCAGCAGCAAGAAGAAATGTGACTGCGACAAGTCTAAAGTCTTGGTTGAGACTGAGAGAGAGAGATGGAGGAGGGTGTGTGGGTGTGTGTGGGGGGAGGGGTTGTGTTGTCTAGCATTGGGAACTTTGAGGGTCCATTGTGGAGGGTGCTGTATTCTGATTAAAAGTCGCCTTCTTTTGACGGGAGAAAGAGAGGCACAGATATCGCTTGCTCGCTCGTTTTTATCGTTTTTCTAAGCGAATTTCAAGTTCGTTATACGAAATCGCTGAAAACAGCTGATTTTGGATACGCTATTGTTGTTGCAACTGGCGAACAAACAACAAACACAAAAACAAAAACAAAACAAGAACACAACAACAACAATAAAGACTTGTGCGCAGCTGTTGGCAATGCGTCGACTTTTATAGTTGACTGTGTATAACTGTAAATGTAAATTGTGTCTCCATTTGAAGCTTATCGAAATGAACGCGCGCAAAAATAACGCATAAATAAATAATTAATATGCACACACACACAAACACACACACAAATAGTATGTGTGTGGCAAGTGATTTGAACTTTGAAGGCAAGACAAGTCGAGTTTGAGTTATGAATTTATCTAAAATCACAGCATGCGGTCGCTATCGTTATTGTTGTTGCTGTTGCTGTTGTTGCTGTTGTTGTTGTTGTTCCCATTGCTGTGGCCATTTGACAAGTGGTTTGGCCCAAGTGTCAGACATGATAAATCATATAAATAACTTATATGATCAAATATATATATAACTGCATATTATATTTACAAATGAAGAAATGGCGCAAGAAAAGCAAACGCCCAGTGACCCAAAACCGCATCAAGTTCAATCTAATATTAAGCATACGCAGTGTTGCACTGCAAACATTTTTATTTTAATTTTTTCAAATATATAACTAGAACTTGTGTGACGAGATTTTTTGGCATCTGGCTTTCTAGACACTCGGCAACTGATATTATCTTTTATATAAACACATTATATTATTTGCTAGCAATCAATTTGTCACCTTGAGCCAGAGTTCATTCATCCGCAGTTTATTTTTTTGAATATTTAGCACATCATTTGAGCTATTAAGTGCAGTTTCAAAAATGTGTTTGAGCTTTGCATTAACTGTTCATTGTTATATATATACATTTCTTATTTAATTTTCAAATTATTCCCAAAGCTTTATTGATATTTGTAGATCTTATATGCAAGTCAATCTGATTAGAAAGCAAGACTGAATAAATATTATATAACATTATTTTCTACTCAAAACTGGCGCCAGAGAATAACAAATTAGCACAAGCCCGAAAGAACCAATCAAAATCATAAATAATAAATTAAATAATAAACTTTTTTTTACAATCGCCCAATCCTCACAGTCAGTTATCCCGCTTTCGGTACGAAAAGTAACTTAAAAAACACACATATCTATACATATGCATATTTAAATATATGTATGTAATTTTAACTCATGGCTAGAAGCGTATTTGTTTTCAATGCAACCACAGAAACTGAAAACTGTAAACTAAAAACTGCATTTTCAAGGAAGCAGCAGCGACAACAGCAATGCAAATAAAACATTAACAGATATGGGCATGAATATGTATAATTAAGCGAGAAAATTTACATGTTTACATATATGACAACAACAATAATAACGACATAAGTATGTTAAGTATAGTGCTTAAGTATATATATTTACGTGTACATAAGTAAGATCAAGTATAAAACGGCACTTGAATTTCATTGTTGTAATTATCATAATTACAAGTTACTCAGCGCGAGCTCCCATTCTCTGTCTCCCTCTCCCTCACTCTCTCTCTCTCTCTCTGTCTTTAAGAGTGTGTACGTGTGTGCGTATGTGTGTGTGTGTGTGCGTGACAAGTCAACATCCTTTGGTGCATTCACTCATGGCAGAGAGTGTCCAGTGCTCTAAAACGTTCCATTTTCGATGATGCAAATAGCTTATCAAGTCAACTAACTGTGCTCTAGTTTAGAGTGTTCGAGCTGTAGATACCCTGTATCTAATTTAATATTACTTTTCAGTTAAGAAGAGTATCTACCGAAATGAAAAGATACGAAAACAAATAAGTTAAATATTGTGCTCTTAGCTCTTATGACCTATTAGATATACTCAATAATCGGTAATGTAAAATCGATATTTTTCATATGAGTTACTTATCGATAAAAGCATTAATATATACTGCTCCAATTTCCCTATTTGAGCTATCCAAATCTTTAGTCACTGAGATCATATATATAATATAAATGCCTAAATTGATTCATCTTCAATGATGATACTGTCTTGCAATACATATCCCAATTTTAGGGTACTCTTCTTATCCAGGGTATAACAAGAAAGTGCAACGCTCAGCCTGTGTGTAACTCTGCATATGCCTGTGTGTGTGTGTGTGTGTGTGTGTGAGAGTGACTAAGTTAGTGACACACGTTGAAGCCAACACACACAGAGCAGCCAGCTGGCTATCACATCAGTTCAGTTTCAGTTCAGACTTCAGTTCACTTCCAATGCAGCAGCAGCAGCAGCCTCACAGTCTCCCGCCGCCGAAGAAGAAGAAACTGCAACTCTCAGCGCCCTGATAAGATGCCGATGCCAGCGTCGCAGTCGTCGACGGCATCGTCTGCGTTGTTGTTGTTGTCGTTGTAAAAGGTCTTCTTTGTTGCCCAACGAGAAGAGAGAAAAAAAAGCAGCACGAGGTTTGCCGAGGCGGCGCCGATTGCTACAGCAATTTACAATAACAAAAAACAACAACAGCAACAAGCACAACAACTATGACTACTATGCATATAACAACAACAAGAACAACAACAACAACAACAACGAACGTCATCGACAACGGCGACGACTACTCCACAACAACAGCAGCAGCAGCAGCAACAACGGCAGCAGCAGCAACGGCAGCAGCAGCAACGGCAGCAGCAGCACCAACGGCGGCAGCAGCAGCAGCGACGTTGATTGCCCCGGAATGCCGTCAAACAGGTTAAAAATGTAGGTAGAAATTCAATTAAAAATTGGTTATTTATTTATTTAGCTTGCAACGAGTAGCGTTGCCCCTCTCCCCCACATCCCCCACCAACATGGACATACCCCAGCCTATCTATAACAACCCCTTCACAGGTCTTTAATCTAACTAATTTAATTAAATTTCATTTATGTGTCGCCTGTCAAACGTAAATGAATAAAAATCAAAACTCGAAACTGACGACTGTCAATCAAATTGCCCCAGTGCGAATTTGAAAGTGAAAACTTCCCCCTTAGCATACAGCTCAGCATGTGTCCAACAACTCGTTGCTAAACTATGAAAATGAATCTGAATCTGAATCTGAATATGAATCTGAATATGCATATGCATATGAATATGAATATGAATAAATGAATAGTCAGTCGAGTTGACTCGGCATAACTAGTTAAGGTGCATTTAGCCGTCCACATTTCGTTTGGCAAAGAAATTGCAATAAAAACTAATGTGGCAGCCAATTTGCATGGAAATCAATCAATGCAAGCATATAGTGTAAGTGTAAGCTAACAACTTAATACCCTGTAATAGACATACACATATAAAGGTGTTAAATAAGCTGTACAAAACTAGCGTATTAGAAGATTACAATATATTAAAGAGCTCTAGCTGTGAACCATTCTCTGTCATAGACTTAAAATTAATATTGTAAATATTTATAATTTGCAATTTTTAACTGCACTTTAAATAGTGTATAATTGCAAGAACAAGGAAATTGAATAATCGTTAGTATAGCTTAATAACTATAAGATCTCTACAGAGATATAGTAGAGCAACGTGAGTAATCTATTTTCAACTGCCCTAATGGATGGCTCATATTCAAAGACTAATCGAGTATCTCCTTGAGGTCAATATTGATTCTATATTGATGAATACATCCCTAGTTATTTTGTTTATTTTATTTACTAAGACACCCTGTAAACGCTGTATGCAAATGATCAGTTAGACCAGTTAAATTCGATTACATTTGCATTTGATTCATGCGCCTTGTTTTAATGGTGAACCGCAAAAAGTTAATTTTAGCATTGCTATAAATAAATACCTAACAAATGATCAAGCAAACTTGCCTTATACGATACGTTATGATGCGATACGTAAGCTCAGATATAGTTACCACCCAACGGATTCAACTGGCTGCCCCTCAACTAGTTTACATTTCACTCTACCTCTCACTCTCTCACTGTATCACTCTCTCTCTCTCTCTCTCTCTGTTTGCCTGATATTTTATTTGATGGATCGTTGCAATTTGTGGCCCTGACATGCGTGATAAAGCTACTAATGCGATCGATATGAAGATCAGGTCGAAAAAAGCTGCTGCTGCTTCTGCTTCGGCTGCTGTTCAGCTATTCAGCTGGAAGCTGTCAGCCAACTTCTGGGTATCTGGGGACTGAACCTCATTCCCCAAACTAAAATATATTAACAAAATTGAAATAAAATTCCATTGAAACAACGTGTTTTTGCTTATTTGCACAAGTGAGCTAATATTATGGGCCAGGTGAAAGATAATTTCGCTTTCCAGGAAGCGGTCTGTAGTCTGCTGCCCGATCAGCCGTTCCGTTTTATACAAAGTATTATGGCCTTGAAAGAAAGAGATCTGTGGCTATGAAATGATTGGCATACTCTAAAAAAAAGTTTGATTTTCTTAAGTTATGCAAATTTACGAGTGTTTGTTCACCGTGGGGATTTTTCCACAAGTAAAATTCATGTTAAATATATATATATATTTCGATGAGCAATGATGACAAGCACTTTTATCCGATTTTCGTTGGCCAGCACTTTTCACCAACCTGGAAAATGGTGAAATCAACGTGGTGCCAAAATGCTGAACTGCTGACATCGTGATCATTATTTGGTCTGCTAAAAACATTCCAATAAATGTGTCGAATGATCACTTGAACAATGCATTAGGCATAAAACTGTCCGATTTATTGCATATCTCTGACAATATTTTTTTAGATTTGATGATGAAATTCAACGAGAAGTTGCGAAATATTATTATCTGCATCTAAATTCCATTTGCGAATATTAAGTTGCTGTTTATGTTAATACTATATTCGAAAAATAATTGGTTATACAAATTGCTAGCCAGTTGAATAAGTCTGGTTCCCAAAATCAAATATAATTAGTATCTAAACTCAAATTTATGATATAATTCTCAGTTCTAAAAGTGTTTAGCAATAATAATAAACAAGAAACAAATTAAATGTCTGCAAAACATGCGAAATTTGTACAACACTTATTATAGCCATTTCATGAAGCACATCATCGAAATGCCCCTAAACTTAACACATGCTGAAGGTTCTTGAGGTAAATGAACTTGTTGCCTGGTAAATAAATAGGCCTCAATCGAATAATGTTACCTTGAAATATTCATGCAACTCTCATGTGTAAATAATGAAACCATAATAGTCCATTTAGAGGCACATAGAGCCACATACACACACACAAAAGTGCGCCTCGACTTTTAATAGCCCAGCAAACACAGAAGCCAAATAAAAATTCATCATATAAACAAGCTGAGAAAAACGCAAACTTTTCAAATCTAAAAACAAAAAAAAAAAAGAAAATTAAAAAATACATTTGCATAAATTACGAAATGTAACAAAACAAATAAGTGCCAAGTGTCTTGCTCAATATGAAAAGTTATTGTAAACAATTTGCGCAGTGTATGGCAAAATGGAAAAATCATTTATGGACTGGATTTCTTCTCTCTCAGTAGCTGGCTATTAAGAACATATGGATGGCCGAATATAAATTATAATAATTGAAATATGGACTTGGAAAAGTTAATTACGCTATGCGAAACGCGCTTGTTGATCCTAATCGAAAAACATCAATTCAGGGGCACAGCGCGAAATGTGGCGTTCTCGGTGGCTGTGGGGCACCATATAAATTCGCACCTCCAACCCAGATACGCATCGATCTACAGCTACGAATAATAAATATATATATGTATATATATATTTATATATATATATATATATATATATGTAAATATGTTATAGTTGCCGCTTTCCCGGCCGGTAAGGCGCGCATATGTATGCAATATGTTTTGCTTAGCGCTTTTTGGTCAAGGTTAAGCACACATTGAGAATGAGAACGAGCAAATGAGTGAGACAGAGTGAGAGAGAGAGAGAGAGAGAGAGAGAGAGAGAGGGAGGGAGGATGAGAGAGATAGCCTATGTTGTAGATCATTCAATTTCCATGAACGCATTTTCAGCGCGGCAACAAATCATGAATATAAAAAAAAAGTTCACTTCTCGTTGCTTAAATATTTCGACAGCCACAGCGATTTCGCAGTCACGTTTACAGGTGGCTGCCTGACAGCCCGGCAGCGTTGCAACGACCTCGCTAGCAAACTTGCAACATCATCGTTATCCGTCACACACACACACACACACACACAAACACAATCACACATATACATATGTGTCCAGCTGGGCGTCGGCGTCGGCACAGTGGTCAAGGTTAAGCAAACGAGATACAGATACAGATACAGCGTATCTATAGATGTGCATCTGTATCTGTATATGTGTATCTGTTTGTGCATTTGTATCTACTACTGCTGCTGCTGGTGCTGCTGCTGCACCGCAGGACGTCATCAACGGGCAAACGATCGACAGGCGTGCGCAATTTTAACGATTTCGACAAAATTATTTTGCTTTCTGCGTGGCTCATTAATTCGTTTCGATTAAAAATTGTTGTTCTTTTTTTTTTGTTGCTCTTTTTTTTGCATCATCTGCAGCCGCGGCTTGTTGTGCATAAAAATCACAGCAAGAGATCAGCGCCAATATTCCCATGTATTCAACCATACTTATATATATATATATATGTATATTATATATATATGGTACTTTTTTGGTTGCTTGGCATTTTTGTCTAGCGGTAAAAAAAAAACAAGTTGCTGTTGATTCGAGTACCACTGAAATTTTTATGGCTCTTCTTTCGGGGGCCAGTTGGCGATTCGTTTCGTTTCGTTTCGTTTGGATTCGATTTGTTTTGTTTTGTTTATGTTTCAGGTACTATGTGCAATTCTTTGGCAGTTAATTTGTTTATTATAATGCTGCCACAGACTTCCCTGTATGCCACTTGTTTGGCTGCTGTTACTGTTTCTACTTAAGTTTTTTTTTTTTTTTATCTTTTGTTGTTTGCCGTTTTGGTTGTAAACACACATTTGTGTGTACATATAATGTTCTTAATTCCTTTTTTTTTTTTGTTTTGCCACTTAATATGGCAGCTAAATTGCATTTGTTTTAAATACCCTACTGCAAGATACTAAATCATAAGTGTGAATCATACACTTGATTACCGGAAAGTCTATCAAATTTTTGATGAGGTCGATGTGCTGTTTGAGATTGTCCATAAACAAGATCATCCAAACATTACACAGATGTTTGTTTTTTTTTTTTATAGATATGTGTAAGCAGCCAAAAATATACTTCGTTCCAGACTGTAGAGTATTTAATAATCGGCACATCATATATTTATGCTAATGCATGTTCGTTTTTATAGGTATTTTTTTGTGTTTGTTTGGCAATTTTTTTTTTGTGTGGGTGTGATATTTAAACAATATTTGGCAATGCAAATAGCACACGCCCCTAAGCAAATTAAGTAAAGGCTCACGTAGTCAATGCAAAAATTTAGCGATTATATTTGTTGTTTGTATGTTTGTATTTGAAGTGAGGAAATTAATTTCACACTATATCCAACGAGTATGCAATAATGTGTCTGTGAATTTTGGTTGTGGGTGGATTCTGGAATGTTTGGAGGGAAACGTTGCCAATATATTGATATAATCAATAATGCCTATTCTTAGAATGCAAACTAAACAAATCCAATGCCTACGTGTCAGCCCAAATTATGAACTCTTCAGATTTTTCATTAGAAGTTGTAGCCTGAATTAATAGTTTGTTTTCATCCATTAATATTCACAGGAAATGGATTTAATTGGAAGATTATTCAAATGATGCTTACTAGAGAACTAATCGAAGTGTTGAATGAGAAATATTTAAATAAGTGCAGAGAAGATCCTTATCTTGATTGAAATTGAATATGAAAACAAGAAGGGCAATAAATATTTGTGATATTCAATCAAGTATTTAAATCATATTCAAAGCTCTTCCGTCTGTCATCTTGTACTGAATCCTGACTGAAGTCTGACTGGCTGGCTGACACAACCAGACTTGTTTTCATTAGGAAAAGAAAGTCAGAGCCACTTACTTAGATACACACTTAATGACGAGCGAATGGCATAACAAATATCACGCATACGCCGCGTTTGACACAACTGTGAAACTGCTGCTGCTTTCATGACAAACACGCAACCCCAAATGCATTTAAAAGCTCATTACCAATGCTAATTGCTGGCAATGTGAGGGTAAGGGGGATGCGCAGCCTCCAAAACTTGAGCTGACATTTCAACGCAATGCAGTTCACATAAACGTTGGTTTTTCGTCTTTTTTTCTTATTTTTTTTTTGCCTGCTAATCGCGTTGCAGCTCGATTCAATGTTTGTTATTTTCCAAGTGCCCACACGCTAGCCGGTCCGGCTCTGCCAGCATCTTACATCTTACATAAATTATTAACAGCTAAAAGCAAATAAATAAACAAACATTGAGTAGCTGCAGCAGCAATAGCAGCAACAGCAGCCGGCGCATTGCGGCCAGGTTGGGGAGAAGTGCGGGCTTCATCTTTACTTTGCCCCATCGTTGATCATCGCCAACGCTAAAGCTGTCATCATTCATAACCGTTGGACTGCTTTGGAGCAAAGTTCGGGCTGGCCCTGGCATTGGCCAGAACTTGCGGCCCCAAAACAATTAATTAAGCCTGCCTCCCCACACCACTCCACACCACACCACCCCACGCCATCCATATATCCATGCATTACCAACTACTTAACAGCAAATCACTAAACATGTTCAAATATTTTGCCTACAACTTCAGTAGCTGTTGCTGTTGCTGCTGTTGCTGCTTTTGCTTCTGCTGCTGCTGCTGCTGCTGCTGCTGCTGCTGCTACTGCTACTGCTACTGCTGCTGTTGCTGCTGTTGTTGTTGTTTGTCAGCGACATTTGCTAAGCGGCAAAACTAAAAAGACATACAACACCAAAAGCCTTGACAAAAGAAATGAACTGTTTTAAAGTGCTCCCATAGCAGCATCCACAACAACAACAACAACAACAACAACAGCACTTGCCAGAGTCAGCGGAAAACTACAAAACCCAAATTGAAAAATCATCAACCTCGTCAGCCTTCTAGCTGCTGACTGCTGCCTTCTGTCTTCTGGCTTCTGGCTGGTCAATATTTGGCTAAGAAATTTTTCACATTACCAGCAAGGCGAGAGGAGCTGAGCGTCTTGTTGAATATACCCTCTCTCTCAACGCAGTGCGTGTTGAGGCTATATCAGCTGCTTAATTAAAAATGTAACGCTGAGTCTGAAGTTGAGGGACAAACAAATTGTTGAAATAATGATATTAAAGCAAAAGCAAAGGCATTGGTTACCCAATTTATTATGATTAAATAGTTAGGGGTAGCTATAAACAAATAAGGAAATATATAGCTGGATTTGATTTTTCTAGAATGACGTCAAACGAAATAGCGGTAAATATATTCTTGTGAGATAATATTTATTAAATTACTTAAATTAATGTTGCTTAAATAAAACAAGCTGAATAATTAATTAGGAGCATGTTGTTTCCCTACAGGTTGGATTGTAACAAAAATAACATTTCATATTTTAAAGATTTGTAGACACATTTTTATGTCATAGCTTTTTAACAGGCTCGTTGTGTTAAATGAAATAGTTGGACATATGTTATATGATTATGATCATAAGCCCCATTTTAAAAGGAAATTCAGCTTAGCATATTATATTGAGACCTACCTGCAGTGAAGGGTATTTACCTACCGGTGCAGCCTTAAGAATTTGTGTCTCTTGTTAGGCTGTGCCGTGGAGTGTCTCGCATGTTGAGTGAAATGTTAGCAACATATATACTACAAACACACACACACGCACACACACACACACACACACACGCACACACACACACACACACACACACTTACATATATAGAGGAAGATGCGTTGTAGCCTAGCATTGTTTGCATAGCAGTGAGCTCGACTCCGTTTGCCCCGATCTTGGACAGCCTCTGGTCAACGTTTTGTTTGATGTCGGCCTCGTTAAGAGCCAACGAAGCCAACGAGTTGTGGCCATGTTCCATGCTGTTGTTGTTGTAGTTGTTGCCTGCGTTGTTTGCTCATGAACAGTTGAACGTTGCCGTTGTTATCGTTGTTGTTATTATTATTATTGTTGTTGTTGTTGTTGTTGATGTAGTTGCTTTAGCCGCTTACTTTGCATTAAGTTATTTTCATTTTCAATAGGCCGTGGCTAGCCCGAGGGATACGACAAGGGCGTCTCCTGATTCTGCTGCTGCTGCTGCTGCTGCTGCTGGTCTATACTCGTAACTCCTGGGTGGAGTGTTTTTCTTTTGACTTCGGACTCGAGTGCTCTCCAAACTGTTGAACTTCACTTGTTTTCTCCAGCTATTAAGCCACTTGAGCTGAGCTGTCTCTACTCCATCATTTATCGTTGTGGATACAGCTCAACACTGGCATATATTTATTATTATCATTTTTTCTTCTGATTTTTTCGGCACGACCATCTCGATTTTTCCGGGAATTATGCAAATTTTGAACATTGTAATGCTCGATGAGCGTGTGATTTATGCCTATAAATCTGCTCTATCTGCTACTTCTGATTGCATAATTAATGATCGGCTCAAGTGCCGGAGAGACTCTCTCACTGTAACAACCTTTGCTTTGGTGGGAAAAATCTCTCAAGCATTCCACAGTAAGCCTCACTCGCTCTGTGTATGTGCGTGTGCGTGTGCGTGTCCGTGTGCGTGTGTGTGTGTTTGTCTATCGAAAAGTGGTTCGCAATCGATTTGTTTATTTATCGTTTGAGAAATGTACGTGTTCTCGACGTGCAGCAAAGTTGCAAAAATTGATACTTAAATTAGCAAATTTTTACTTACTATTCGTACGCCAGGTAGTATTTCTTCTCCTGCCACATATTAGACAGCAACCACCCCTCTCCCTCGCTACCAACCCCCTTCGCTTAAGTAGCAAACACATAAATTACCTATTAAATGAGCTTGTGCGAATAAAAACATTTCTAACTAAATATTGAAACGCAAAAAGCCAAATGAAGTAAAAGAATATAAATGCGTTTTTCCCAATAGCCAACACACACAAACACAAACACAAACACGCACACAGGTGAGAAGGAGGGGTACGGGGACGGCAATTGTTACACTGGGTGAAAAAAATAAATGCACATTGAAATAAAGGCGCATTTTATGATTGATATATATTAAATTAAAATTGAATCAACCAATTGTGGAGAGAGACTTAAATGGATATATACATTTGTATGTATATATATAGATAGAAATAAGTATATAGAGATGGATAAAGAGAGCCAAACAGTGGGAGAGGCAGAGAGAGGAAGAGATGATAAAAGAGTCGAAGCAGAGATCATTTTTGACACATAAATTGAGCAAGCTTTTAAATAGCCATAATTTTATCAAAAATAAACCGATTATCAATCTCAAAATTATTTTGATAATTTCTCGATCTGTACATAAGCTCTATATTGAAAAAGTGATGATAATAGTATTTACAAATTTTCTAAAATTATATAAAAGCTGCTGTGCACATAATGTGGCCACAAATTGAGGTAAAAACTTTCGCCGGTCAGTCTTGCAGGCTGCCTCAAATCTTGAATAAAAACTTGAAGAGGCAATTGCTTAGGTGCTTAGACTGACGAGGGGCTAACACGAACTCAAGGGGTGGGGGTGGAGCGGGGGGTGTGTGGGATACATTGGCAATTGCGATGCCGTTTTTGGCGCGTTTGCACTTTGCGATTAATTCGCTCGTGTAAATAAACAATAAATATTATGTGCGAATAGGGAGTTGGTGGACTGGAGGGGGCAACTGGCAACTGGAGGGAAGCGGCATGTTGCCTGCTGAATACTGCCCGTTGAGGCGCGCAATTAAATGTATCAGTTTATGCTGGGCAACAAATTAGAGAAGCCCCCTCCTCATCCCGCCCCTCTACGCTTGCATTTGGCATTTGTGTATTATCACCATCGACCTTAGGCCCCTGGCCTATACCGCCCCGCCCCCTGAGTGAGAGAGATGCACCCCGCCACTCCTTGCACTGAGATCACTGCCAAATCAATGTTGCTGTAATGGCCAACTGAGCATAGCAACTAACTGGCTGATTGGCTGACTGGCTGCCATGTCTGACAATGCGTCTGTTTGCTGTCTGGCCAGATCTGCTCTGCTCCACTGTTCGGTGTACTGTGGTTTCGATGTGGTGCGCTGGCTGCGCCTGGACCGTCGAGCGTGTTCAGGCGTAACGCACAAATTGTATTAATAATAATTTTGCCTCGTTTTGTATCGCTTTTCATGCGTCGTAAATTTCATTGATTTTAGCCGATTTATTAAATGAATGCACTTGATTTGATTTCAACGCTTGGCTTATAAACCACCAATAGCACCACCACCATCAACAGCTGCCACAATTGATAGGGCGTTCATCCATATAGCTTTTTACTATGTTTGCAAGATTACAGTTCAGCAATCTTCAACTTTAGCATTTGAAATTATTAAATGTCAAGACTATAGATAAGTATTTGATATATAATTATTTAATGGCAGGTTTAATAGAAACATTGTACTTAATTCATTTGTGACGAATTTTATATTTTAATAATTATTTATTGTTTAGTGACATCCATTTATAGTTTTAAAAATATCTTTCGCTGGCATAATTCTCTAAACGGAATATCAAAATAAAAAGCACTTGAACTAGCCAGCGAAAAATATGTTTAAATTTTCCAATCACTTTAATAATTAAGGAAAGACAAATTATTGCGAATGAATACTCATTGTTAATTAATGACTAATGCTTTAAAAAATGAACTTTTGATTTCGACAATTAATCAATAAAATATATGATTTTCCTTACATACATATGTATGTATGTGTATTTCTATTACTTTTACTAGCTGTAATTTGGCTCAAACTAAAAATGGCTTTAAAAAGTTCGAAGAGCAAACTAAAAGTAAAAATTAAACTATTCTTATAAATTAGTGTAATATATATGAGCACAAGGTCATATAGCTCCTGATCGTGATCTTAAATCACTCAAATCCGAGTCAGATCTTTTCCGTGAAGTCTGGCACAACATAAACGAAACCGGCTTAAATTATATACCAATTATTTTAAAAACAAAAAAAAAGAAACAAGGAAATATATTAGGCAAGAATACAGAATTGTAAACGTTGGTTCTTGAGTTAGCCCCACTCACAAATATAAATAATCGAATTGAGAATAAACATAAGCAGGGAAAACCGCTGTTGCCATTATTCAGATAAAATACATTATATAATTTAGCAAATGCGAAAGGTTGATGAATAAACGTAAAATTCGCTAAAAATTCATAAATTTGCAAAAGCTGTATTCGCCTTTCGTCAGAATCAATGCGAATAATTGAATTTGAATGTAGTTGAAGGCCAGTTGCCTATTGCTTATATAACAGGGAAAAAGGCCAGATAGACAGTACCTGGAAATCCAAGTTCAATATTGGACAAACTACAAACGCTTTTCGCTGGAAAATGCCAAAATGCCAAAAAATGCCGAAACGCAATACGCGTGGCAGCAACTTGTTGTGAATATTTAATTGTTGATGTTGGTGCCTCGGCCTGCTTGTACTAGATACATTGTATATGAGAATGTATCCATCAGATATAACGACTACACTGTATGTGCTTGAGTGCTTGTGTGCTTGTGTGCTTGTTGGGGCCTGTTTGCTATTTGGGGGTTGTGGTCTATTTGGGACCTGTTGCCGCCTTTTGATGTTGATTAATGGCAAATGCTGTTGATTGATTTTTATTGCAAATATTGATAAAAAAAAAAATATAACAAAAAAGATTTCTATTAATTAACGTGAAAAACACGCGTTTTGTGTTAATTGGAAAATGGTTATTGAAACTAAACAGACCAACCGAGCCAAGTATGCGTACAAGCTACATACGCAAACAAACATAGCCAACAACAACAACAACAACAACAACAAACAAACAGACCGTGAGATACAAAGATACAAGTTGCATTTTTGTGGAGCGTACAAATTAACGCAGTCGAAAAATTAAAAGTTTCAAGAATCACAGCGGAATACAAGTAGTATCTGTAGTATCTTTGTATCTATGGCTGTATCTTTCTATCTTTTTATGTAGCTGTATCTCTAGCTGTACCTGTACCTGTAGCTGTAGCTGTATCTGTATGTGGAATTTGATTTATGCTCAGCTTTGATATTTACCGCCTAATAAACAAAAAATTAACGCAAACGTAGAAACAACAACAAACAACAACTGTTGTACATACATGTATATAAGTATCTGTATCTGTATCTGCATTTGTTGCTGCTACTTTCGGTATCTGTATCTATTTGTGGGTATAAGTTGCCGCCTGCAATTTTGCGCCTTTGATTTTATAGCACTCTCTGACGGACATGCGTGCGTCTGTCAGTGTGGCAATTAAACAACATCACCAAAGTGCCACACAGCAACCCCCACATCCCGCTCTCTCTCTCTCTCAGATCAGCACAGGCCACTAGTCAAGATCCATAGATCAATAGATCTGTGACGACTTAGCGCCGGGCCAAGCGTTGCGTTGAAATGCCTTGCGTTAATATTTGGTATTTGTTTGGGCTTCCAGGCCCAAAACTCATTTCGAGAGGTTTGCCAGTGGCAGTGGCAGTTGCAGTGGCAACAGCAGCCCACCGACGTTGTTTGCTGCCACACACACACACACACAAACAGTGGTTGCTGAGCGTGTAGCAAGAGTCGCGTGCTAATTACAAAATTATTGAGAACTTTAAATATAACGCCAACTATTTAAAATCAATTAATTGCTTCGAGGCAATTAACGCGAATCCAAATCGATTAGTTAGATATTATTGGTAACATTATTCAAATGTGTATAATGCGATTTAATTGAATGATTTTTATAGATTTAATATTTAAAGTTTACTAAGTTATTTAAATAAAGTAAACTCATTATGTTGAAAAATTGATATATTCTTTTAACTAACCATATATGTATATATATATCATATCATAATCTAGATAGCTAATAGCCCTGGCAGCCATTCTCTTCGCAGCTAATTTCTAAGCTTTAAACTTTAAGTTAGTCTCTGTAATTAAGAAATAATTTAAACTGATTAAGCAATTAAAAGTCAATTAAATATTGATTAAATGCCGACACGAAAATAAAGTCGTCTTAAGGTAATATTACGCATTGATTTCAGTGCTTAAGCATACAATTGTAAGACATTAAATAATAATAGTTGGGTTAACACTTGTATAATTAACTGAGACCCACTTTGTTCATAGATAACAACTAATATGTGGGTTTCATAAATTACATAAATTTCATTAATAATTAATTAATTAATTAGTCAATTGAAGTGGTGAAAAGCAGCACATCAGTCAGCGCTGACTATCGGCACTCAGTGATGTTCCCATTGTGGCAGTGTGTGTGTGAATGTGTGTGTGTTTGTGGTAATGTGTGTGTGTGTGTGTGTGTCATGGCCAATAAAAAGAAACATAGAGAAAGGGGGAGGCAGAGATCGAGAGAAAGAGAGAGACAGAATATGTTCTTCTACGACGCCTGCAAGTCTCAGCGGAATCTGAATTTTGAGAAGTCAAACATGCAACACTCATAAATCAACAGCTGAGTGGCAGTTGATGTGGCAGTGGCAGTGGCAGTGGTAGTGGCATTGCCAGCCAGTTGTTGGCCACACTCAATTGGCATGGCTAATGCATTGGCAACTCATAAATTTATTAATTTTTAATTAAACTTACAATGATTTGTAATTCCAGTGCAGCAACAACGGCAGCAGCGCCTCAGCCATTTATGGCAACTGGTGAATGAAGCTGCTGCAGTTGCAGTTGCTGTTGCTGCTGCTGCTGCTGCTGCTGCTGCTGCTGCCGCCCGGAAACAACTCATTATCCTAATTAAAACGTGCGCCATGCGCGCCCCGTTGCCATATATGTCCAATGCACGCGATCTGGCAATGAGGCGAAGCTGCGACTGCGCATGCGAAATTAGACGCATCAATGCACGGTGGCGCCACTGCTCCAAAAACTACAGCAAAAAACATTATAAAAAATCTCAAAATACTGAATGCATACAACATTTTTAAATTATATATAAAATTATCTGCATTTTTCAAATTTGCTAAATACAAAATATATTCTCATCAAAATACGGCAATTCTTACATGACTAACAAATATTACAAACATTAAATTTCTTGGCAAACGGGATTTTTATTGTTCCTAATAATGTTTTAATAATTATTTTCTTAAATATGATTTCTGAATATATCAAATATAATAATGAGTTAGCATTATGAGCCTAAGTGTGTCGATGTTACTCTTTTACCCGCCGAACCCGGCTTTTGTGCCAAATTCTAAAAATAAATAAGAATAAATCAAATTAAAGATGGGAAAATATATATGCTTTTTGACTTTAAATACCAAATAAATAAAAAAATGCATTTCGTTGGGCATTTCATGGCAACATTTAGGCTATGATTGTCGCAGTTGGCGCCACTGTGCGACGCTGACAGCGACAAACGCCTCTCGCCTGCCATTCATACGCACTGTGGCCACTTCGAGTTGGAGCCAAGAGTTAAGAGCCATGAGCCATTCACCAGTCAGTGAACAGTCCACAGGAGACAGCAGGCAGCATGCAGCAAGCAGCACGAAGAGATTCTTCTGCTTGTGCTGCTGCTGCTGTTGCTGCTGCTGCTGCAACGGTTGAGGCGCGTCGTTCATTGTCATGCGTTGCATTACAAGATGCCAGCGGCAGCAGCAGTGGCAGCAGATGGCAACATGACCACATTGCTGAAACACAACAAGAGGAGGAGGAGTTGGTTGCAACAATTGCCTAGAAGAGCGCAGCGTCGTTGTCGCATTGCATTGCGGCAAACATTGCGGCTGCTCAAGCATGTTGCATACTGATCAATCAGCGGCATCTTTAGCTGCCTCGACTCGCTGCTCAATAGTCTGCGTTGGACATGAATGACTTTAACCATTTTTGGTCTACAGTTAAATGCTGCAACATCTGCAACTGCAAACTGCAACGCAATTGATTGCATTCATAATGAGTGCATCAATTCACAATCGATGAATGAATGAAGCCAGTTTTCCAAGAGTTCATAAATTGTGCTCTTAAGATTATAAATTATTTTCAATGGCAAACATTCTCAGTTTATAAATAAACAACAATAAAATCTTGCACAAAAAGTCAACCGAAAATAGAGTGCAAATAAAGCGGAGAACATATCTCGTGCCTCTCCAAATCTTGCTGCAAATGTATCTCAATCTTTTGGGTGCAACAACAACTGCAACTGCAACCAAAACAAACAAACAAACGGCGGAGTGCAGTTGCTCTAATTGAATGTAAGTTTTGCGATTTGCACTTAATTTCAATTTTGTTTACAATTTACGATTGCAGTGCAGAATTTAATGCGTTTTCCAGCTAACCCAATGAGCTCTCGCTCTCTCTCTCTCTCTCTGTCTCTTTCTCTCTCTCTCTCTTTATCTCTATATCTCTATTAAGCTGATTCTTTTTTTTTTAATTTTTCCCATCTTTTGTGGAATTTATGGCGGCAAGTTGACAAGCTGCTCAACCAATTTTATCATCTTGGCAACAGGCAATTGGCAACAATGTTTCGCAGGTTTTGGCCAAAATGCAAATCGATCTGTTCTCCAATTTATTGCGTATGCTTTGCGGATTTGTTTGCGAAACGATCGATCGTTGCACGCATAATATTCCCATATCTATATGCCACTAAAGTTTCGGGAGCTATAGCATATGTACATGCAACATGGATTTGTGGCGCATTCATATAACTTACTTTATTGACTGCAAAACCAAAACCAAATGCTCTGGACAGATAATTACATTTACTTCCGGACCAATTGGGGTCGGGAATGTGATCAACATTTGGTATTTCAGATTTGTTCATAGTTAGCTTATCAACTGAGGTCGGGAATACAATCAACATTTAAAGAAAAATTAAATCTCAACTCTGGTTTGTTTTCTGATGAGCATTTGAGGGGTGCAAACTAACATTTGCAACAATGCACAATTGCTCTCAATGAATATTAAGTTAAAGCGCATTTTAATGATTTTACAGCCGTCTGCAATCGATTAAGACGCATATATAAATCGGCTTATTGTAGTGGTGGGGGGGGAGAGGGTCAGCAGCAGCAGGGCAATTAAACTAATAAACTGAAAAATGTAGAAACGAGATTGCTGAAAGGCAATTCGACAATAAATATTGGGCAACATTTATGTAAGTGGCGATTATTGCGCCATTTGAATTAGTTTGAAAAGTACGAGTGTATAAACATATACTAGATATAGTATATATATACTATATGTATATATATATATATATATGTATTTTATTTACAACAACTGTAACCACATTGAAAAGTGTGTTTACGCTTGTGCGAAGACAAAGTAAATTAATGTGCTGTGTGTTGGAAAAGTTTGTATAAACAACATTGCAACATTTGCCTCAAATGGGCACATTAGAAATGATGATGTTAATGATGATGATGATGATGGTGGCAGCTCCTAAGCGCCCCTTTTTTTTCTTGTTCAGTTGTTGTTATGCCAAATATTTATGAAATCATAAAATTTGATGTTTCCTCCGGTGGCACTTGACAATTGAATGTGTATAGCCAGAAATCGCTTTGCCCAAATTACCATGCCACAAGTGTCGAGCTGCCGTGTTAATGATGATTTTGATGTGCAGTTAACGGATTGAAAACACCTCCCAACTGCACCATTCTCTCACTCTCACTCACACTCAAACTCACACTCACTCTCACTCCTCTGCTCTGCTCTGCTCTCTTCTCCTCTGTCTCCCTCCAAGCGACTCCCATTCTGAGCGCCCATTCATTTGGGCGATTACATAAAGTGCTGTCTGCCGTCGCGTCGTTCCATTTCGATTTGTTTGTTTTATGCACGATTTGTTGTGTTGCCGTACAATTGCCGTAAATATAAATACGGGGCGAGTATACGTGCGAGTACTCGTGGTGCTGCCCTCAGATCAAAGGCCTATCAATTAGCACCCGTTTCGATTATGTTGCATGCTTCTTTAGCATGCACCACCGCACGAAATTGAGAGAAAAAAAAAATATAACCATTTGCCGCCAATTCACACCCAATTAGTAATAAATTTGAATGCTGCATGCTGCAATTGCTGAATCTATATCTGAATCGCTATCACTATCTCTATATTCCAATCTGCATTTACACTTGGAGAAAAACTTGACCTTGGAATTACAATTACAGTATGTAAGCTAAACTTCATTACTTTTTACTATATCTTTAAATTAGTTTAGGATTGTCAATTTTATATTTCAATAAACAAAATTAGGCTGAATGTTACACAAATATAATTCACATATCTAATCTGCGTACGAATGTTTTTCGGATTTGAATAATTTGGTTGGGTTTTTAAGATTAAGAATTCGATTTGAAAGCTTTTTCAAATGAATGAATATTTTATGTTTAAGAGCAGCATTTAAGATTTCAAAATAAGTGTTATAAGAAAAATAAATTGGGTTTCTAAAACCAAACTTAGTTCAAAGGATGTTTTTCGATTAAATATAAGATTTGAGTATAAAACTGTCAGTTTCTTAAAAAACTCAAAAAATGGTTTAAAACTTTCTCAAATGAGCACTTATTATATATATCGAGAAAATAAATTAAAAATTTTGCTGTAATTTAAAAATAGATATAAGAAATGTGGCTTGTGGAATTTTGTACATATATTTCGCTGAGTGTATGCGTTTGTAACTCCAGTCGATTAGGACTAACAGTTATGGCGGCCATTAAGTTTTATCGATGGCGCTAAACGGCCAGCGATTTGATTTGTGACCACTTGAGTCTTTGGGGGCCGCATCTAAAATCCACCTTTGATATTTTCACACATAACAACTCGAACCGAACTGTGCAACTTGGGAGAGAGAACTTTGCTGCCGAAATAAAACTTAATTGCAATTGACTTTTAATGCTCATGCGAGGCTGCCCGCTGTGTTAATTTGAATTCAAACTGTTTCCATGAATTGTTAAGTGGCCACATGGCCAACGAGAGTAGCAAAGACATCAACTTGGACTTGCACCGGGCACTGAGACCTAAGACTAAGAGCAGGGTAGCCACCCGCAGTTAGGAACCGCTGCAAAGTCCAATAGAACAATTACCAAGTGGCGCTAATAAAACGCATACAATTTTTACAATTTATCGATATGTATGTGGAGGAGGGGCTCATATTGATATTGATATTGTTATAGGACATATAGCGTTTGGGTATTGGGTTACTCAATGGCTAAAACCCATAAATCAGGCAGTGCAGCGGGCAAAGCGGCTCTAATGGCTATCTGGGCATAAGCAAACAAAACGGTTTCAACAGAACAATGACAACAACTACAACAATAAAAAACAACTACAACAACTACAACAACTGCAGACAGCATCAAATTACAAGCAGATCCGACCAGGCTAACAAAACGTTTTCTGTTTTCTGTTTTCTATGTTTGTTTTTTTTTTTTTTGGTTGGTTTTTTTTCAGCCAGGATCAGCTTTCACAAAACGCAACTTAGACTTTGAGTCCCCAGTTGCAGTTGCTGCCTGAGTCAGTCTGTCAGTCAGTCAGTCAGTCAGTCATTGAGCAACACAATAATAACGTTTTAATTGAACAACAGCCAAACAACAATCGATCCAGTCCAACAACATTTGCTCTTCAGCCTGGCAATCCTCAATCCTCAATCTCATTCTCATTCTCAAACTCGAACATCATTTTCTTCCCCATCTTTGCAGCCCGCAGATTGACAATTGCCCTCCTCATTCTGCTCCTGCTCCTGCCCCTGCTCCTGCCCTTCTTCAACTGTCTCTTGACAGTTTTGCGGCTGCTTTGTGACGGCTTCTTCCCTGTTCTTCCCTGTTTTTGTGTTTTTTCTGTTTTCTTCTCTCTCTCTCTCTCACACACTGTCTGTGAAGTGACTCTGACTGTCACCTTTCCATCAAAGTGGCAGTGAAAGGCGCATTGAATGATATCCACGTGCCGCCAGGCATCGTTGCATTGTTTGCCAACTTTTTGTTTTGTTCCTGCGGTAATTGATTAGCTGACTGAATATTACAGCCACCGAAACGGCGAACAGTCCACAGAGTTAAACAATGCAAAAATGATTCAATTGCTGCAACTTCACCTTTAACAAGGTTCCATTGAAAGACGAGTCTAACAGTTGCAACTATTATTTTATGGAACAGCTGTGAAATACGATTCGTGAATTTGAAATATTAAAGATCGATTTCAAAAGTTATCGGCCTGTCTGTCTAGTCCCTCAGTTTTAAAGCTAAAATCATGAAACTTGGCATATATACATACGTCTTTGTATATCGGAATCGGCAAAATCATATAGATCCTATCGGAACTCAGCAGATCTTATCGTGCAGCGGTACATCTAAACTTTCCATTGCCATAACTTCGTCAAAAACCAACCGATATCCAAAATCAATATCTCTTTAGTCTTAGTTTCTATTAACATTTAAATTTGGTTACACGATTTCCACTCAAAGCTCATTAACAAACGCTTCAATACGTGTTCTAAACTTGTCACAGCCATAGCTTTGCCAAAACTTTTACTCATTGGCATCTAGATTAATCCTGGATTTAACGTTGGAATCTCGATTTCCACTCGAATTTCAAGTTAGATTTCTCGCCCAATCCATTTGAAGATGGTTTAAGTCTTTCCATTGCCATAACTTTGGAAAAACTAATATAAATTAAATGATGTTAAAATTTAAATAGATATTAAACTAGAATTTAGCTTGATTCGGCTTCGAAAAAAGTATTAATAAATAAATATTAAAAGGGTTTCCTCATATTTGTACAAGCTCAATAACAAAAAAGTTTAATGTTAATAATAAAAAAGATAGTTGAGTATTAAATAAAGTATGCCACTTCAAATCAGTATTTATATTTATATATTTATATATATATATTTTTTTTATTTAAAAACTATCACTTCCTTTCAATTGCCGCTCGACTTCCTTTTGGTTTTTCAATGTTCTCACTCCCTTTTGACTAATTCCAATATCCTTGTCGCCTGTCTCATCGCTCTCATTCCCATTCCCATTCCCGTTCCCGTCTGGACAATTACCGCCCGCCCCCGTTGCGTTTGCCAACGCATAGAGGGCACAACAAAAAGGATCACGATCCGAATCATTATCCTGCTGTGCGCCCGCATGTCCTGGAATAGAATGGTGCTCAAGGCAGCAAAGTCCTCTCATCTGGCTGTGGTCAGCAAATGAAAACTGTGTCAAGTCGTTTTTGCAGTGCTACATTTTTCCTTTTTTCCAACTCCTCCTCTTCGTTATTTTATTTATTTATTTTTTTTTTGCCAGAGCACTTGTCCTGGGGTCCTTGCCAAGGATTTTATAAATGACACACGCGTTCGGGCCAACAGTTGATAAATGAAGGGCTGCCAAGCTGCGAAGCCGCCTGCTACTGATAATGGATTCTTTCAGTTGCCGCTCGTAATTCTTCTTCTTCTTCTTATTCTTCTTCTTGCTGTTGTTTTTGTTGCTGTTGTTGTTGTTATTGTTGTTATTGTGAGTGAAAGTAGCGCCGGCGCTTCGATCCGTGTGGGCCTAAAAACAGGACTGTGCCAAATTTTTGATGGTAAGTGCCGATAGGGCCAAGGGTACGAAAAATGCTTAATGAGAATTTGACTGGGCCTCAATTTCTGGTGGTCCAATACCACGTAAAGGCGTTAAGATAAGCTAAAAAAATTAAAAATAAAATAAGAGAGAAGAAGAAGAAGTAGAAAAAATGCGAAAGGTAATTAAATGCCATTAAAGTTGAGAGGCCAGCAAAATGTGAGACAGCCGAATGCAGACAGTAGAAGATGCAGCAGGCTAAAAGAATCTCTGTTTATCTCTGCTAAATGTAGTAATAGTGGAGAAACAGACACACACACCCACACACACACACACACACACATGGACGTAGTTCGGATTATGGCCAGTGAGGGATGCAAAAGCTTACAAGTTTAGAATTTTAAAGATGGTTTTCCTTTTTATATCCTTGTTAAGGTAATTATGATTGTGACTTGAATTTAACCCATTAATATGTATATATATGTATATATGTTCTTGATCAGCATCAGTTAGCGCATCGATATGGCCATTTTTAACTGTTTTGAGGCTATCTTTCATGAAACTTGGCATATATTCGTGGTTTTTTCTGCTGGCAGCACATATTTTGGGGACAAATGGATCGGATCGGATTGTATAATATAACTTCTATGAGATAAGTTCTTAAACAACTATTTTCTTTAATAGGAATATGATTATTACTATGTTACTCACAATAATCACCCATAGAAACAATCAGCCAAAAGTTAAGTTATTTTTTGAAGTACTTTATCTGAGTCAAACTCCTTAATTATTTATACTAATCCGCTCTTCACATTTTAACAAATAATTACCGATATTGGACTAGTACATTATATTGCTTTCATAGGAACAATCGGTTGATTATTAACATTTATAGTATAATTTAGATGAAGGCAATTTCTACAAGGCTATCTATAATCTTCAGTTCATTCCGGTTTAACTTTTGGTTGATATTTTCACAATATATTATTATTGGATCAACCTTCAAGCAAACCTTACAAATCATTAGAAGCATTTTATTCCAGATGAATAAAAAATGAGCTTTGAGTTCTTTTTATGAGTGGTGTAGTTTGCCCATTAACTACGCCCCTGCACACTCACACACACACAAACACACACACACACCCAGAAACATAACAAGTTGAAAAAGAATAAAAGAGGAGGAGCAGACAAACCAAACACAGACTCCAACACACACACACACACTCACACACACAATCACACACACACAAACACTCACACACACTTACACACACAGACAAACAGAGAGTCACTCCATCTACATATACATATATAAAGTTTTTAATGCCCAGGGCGTCTCTACGTGTTGTGGCTGCGGCGATTAACATACAAAAGGATCTCTCGCGCGTCTTTTTTGGAGCCGCCTTCTGCTTCTTGTGCGCCAATCGGCATGAATCAGTACAACAACAACAACAACAACTGCAACAACAACTGGGCAGCACTTTAGCAGCCACAGCGACGACATTCTTAAATTCACAGCGTCGGCTTTTTTTATGTGTTGCTTTCTTTCATTTTACTTTTGATTGTTGTCTTGCTTTCTTCCGGTTTGGGTTTTTGGTTTTTGTCTTGAAATCTGATGCTCGACATATAGTTTTTGAGTTAACAAAAGATGGCAAAACTGACGGCGTCAAGTGTGCGCCGCAAAAGGACACACAACATGCAACCGGCGGCTACTTAAGCAGCCTCGAGGCGCCACTAAAAAAAATGGAAACTGCAACTGCAACGGCAGCAAAGCCAGAATGTCTGGCAACGCTTAAGTTGCCAGACGTCGCGACCATTGGTGTCGCCACAATGGACACTCAGCTTAGTCTGTTCTGACTGTTCATATGAAACAAAGAAGGAAATGTTACTTTACGCACAGCAGGCAACTGAAGATTTACAATACACAAGTGTATAAAGAGAAGATGCACTTAAACAAATATATTCTTAACTTCTGCAATCAATTTAAAATATTATATTTAACATAAAACACAACTGTTGTTTAAAGATCCACAACTTTACGCTCTTGCGCTGTGTTAACTTGTGTCAGAGCAACTGAGAGCTGTTTGGCTAGGATTACAAATTATTTGAGAAAGTTAACAATCAATATTTGAAGTCAAATTGGAGTCTTTGAAAATTCGGAATTATTTATTTACTTAACACTTGCTTCTTACTTACCTGGCACTATTAAATGTGCTCTGGCAGGTCACCAATAAAAAAGTCAATTTAAATTCAATTAAAATTCTTATTTTGTATATATAAAAGCTTTTTCCTTCTCATTTTTCCCAGTAATGAGTTAGACCCTAATCCACCTCCACTGTATCATCTTATAGATGTTCACCTGGAGTTCATAAATAAAGTTATGTTAGTAGCAATTTTAATTGTTGATCTCACTCTCTCTCTTTTTGTTGGACAATATCTTCTAAATAGTTGAATAGTCCTGAAAAAAATAGAGTAAAACAATTAAATTTAATTCTTATTGTTGCTTACACATAATTAAGTAATATTCGATTTCCCTAGTGGGCAATAAATCTCAAGGTTCAGAAAAGTTGCCACGTTTGCAGTGCAACTGCACAAAACAAGATCAGCAGAGAAAAGAAGAGCAGAGAGCAGAAGAAGTGAAAATAAAGCCAACACACAAAAAATGTGACTTAACGTATAGTTCAAGGCAAAGGTAAAAACAAAGGCAAGACCAAAAGCAGAGGCAGAGGCAGAGGCAGAGGCAGGGATAGAGACACAAGTTGAGGCGGCTCCACCTACCCAGGGCCAAGTGGCCAGCGTCGTTTTGGCTGGCTTGCAGCACCTGCTGGCAACTGCAACAACAACAACAACAACGACAAGAGGAGGTCTGGAGGTTTCTCTTTGTTGCAACCTTTTTGTGGCAGTCACTTTGGCTGTTGTGCCTGCAACGCTGGCTGGAAGCGCGGGTGTGTCAAGTCATCTCCACAAACAGCGGGGCAGTTGAAATGCATTTAACTGTTTGCATTTGTATTGGTTAAGTGTGCTCTGTGCGTGCAACAGAGATAGCAACTGTCATTCTTATGGCCGCCTTGTATTCTTTTCGCCCCCTTCTTCTTCTTATTCTTCTTCTCCTTCTGCCTTACCTCTTGCCAACCAATAAAATTATACTAATTCTTGACTTTTTGATTTCATTTTGTTGTTGTTGTTTGTGCAATGCTAAGGATTTCGTTACCTAAACACACTCAACAGTATTTCTTTCTGTATGTATCTATGAGTGTGTGTGTGCGTGTGCGCGCTAGTGTGTGTGTGTGTGTATGTTAACAGACACTCTAAAAAATAAACATTACCTCTCGCTCGCTCCTGTGGCATTTGTCGTCGGTTCTCAGCGATCACGATCTGACTGGGCCCTGGCTGGCTGGCTGACTGGATGGCTGACTATCTGGCTGGCTGGCTGGCTGGCTGGCTGGTTGTTTAGCTGTTGGCCCCAGGAATGCGTGCGCCGCTCAAAAGGCGAGACAGTTTGGTTTTATACTTGGCTCATTGCGCGCGTGCAACTCCAACGTGAAAAAAGCGATTCAACGATTCCGTTTGCTCGTTTTTTTTTCTCATTTTGTCTTTTCGTTTCTCGATGCGCTCAACTGTGCGAGAATTGATCGACTGATTGCAGTTGGCCAGCGTATTAGGAATTGGGTCGAGGGACTTAGTTTCTTGATTAGCCCCAAATTCAAGCTGAGTAAGTAATTGAATAATTTAAAAACAAGAAAACTATAAAAGTTATTTCAACAAATTGTGAAAACTCAATAAAAGGCGTTTGAAAAAATTATGAAACAGACATACAAATATTTACGGGAACTTATTTCGAATATTTACTACATTATTGTTGATTTCGAATAAAAAAATATTTATTTATTATTTAATTCGGTTATTAAATTTAGAAAAAAATCTATTACCAAAAAAATAAGCAATTTATTTGAACATATATTTTCATATGTGCACATTTCCCCACAAAAGCCAAAAAAAATATTCTCTTTCCGAAATTTTAATTTTTTAACTAAAAAGATTTTGGTTTGATTTTAGTTTAAAATTTAAAAAATATGTAAAACTTACTACACTTCTTTATTTATTTGGATAACGTAAAGAAAAAGCTTAAAATATTTATTTATTTATCTGGTTTAATATTTCTTCGCATTTAATATGCGAAGTTATGCATAACTTCAAAACTCGAAGTACTTATTTAAATTATTTTAAAATAGCTTTACACAAAATGTGGGCTTAAATGCATTAAAATATTTATAAGATAAATGTATTTTCATAAGCATTTAGTTTCTTATTTTTTTATAAACGGAGTCAAAAAGCCTCCCCCACAATTTTGTCTAGCTGCCACAATAAATTCTAAAAAAAAACGGCTCAGCCACCCTCAAGAAAAGCTCAATGGAAGCATATCAAAATCTACGCTCAATAAACTGACTCAATTAGTGTACACACTCACTCCAAAATTAAACTCAATTCTTCGTGTTGTTGTTATTGTTGTTGTTGGTGGTGCTGCTGCTTTGTCGTTTGAGTGGCTCAGTAGAAGCAAAAAGTGACGACGCGCTGGCTGCCAGTGGCCGAGGGAACTTCAGACGAGATGGATGCGTGATCATATCACACACAATGATGATCATCATCAACAACAACAGTTAAACTTTCAGACAGACATAGAGCGCGAGAGACAGAGAGAGAGAGAGAGAGAGAGAGTGGGAGAGAGAGCGCGAGAGCGCAAGACGAGAGAGCGAGTGTTGCTCAGCTCATCGGTTTCACTCAGACGCGAAGCCAACGACGACAACGACGACGAGAGCCGAATGCATTCGTTCGTTTCGTTTGGTGATCGTTCGTGTGTGTGCGTGCATGTGTGTGTGTGTGTTTTTGGCTTACCTGTAACTCAATCAGGTAGAGGTAGACATGAAGGCGTTAGTCGTTCCACAGCGCTGATCGAGTTGAAAACTATTTGCTGGCGCCCGTTTGCCGACGACAAACGACAAGCAACTACAACAAACAGCAACAACAACAACAACAACCAAAAGTGAGCCCTGCGTTTTGGCGTAAATGAAAACTTAATTGAAGCACATCTTTAAATTGCAAACTTGACGGGTGTGTTACAAAAAAAAAATTGTTGGTTGTGCGTTTGTGTGCGAGTGTGCGAGTGTGTATGTGTGTGTTTGTGGCTGGAATGTCAACTAACAAATTGAAGGAAAAAAAATAGTTAAACATCAATATAAATGTAAAGCAAAATCAAAACAAAAGATACAGCTGCAAGCTACAGATACAGATACACAAAGAGCATATAAATATATATATATATATAAACCTATGTAAAGTGCGCGCGGTATTTGCATAGCAACAACAACAACAAAACAGCAACAACAACTAAAACAACAACAACAAAAAGAAATCGTCGAAAATTAAACGTTTCGTGCGGCGACTCACTTTGCATTTTATATTTTGGCATTTGTTTTGTTGTCACTTTGGAAAATATGTGGATTACTGTGCCGTCAGCAGAAACTCCAACAACAACAACAACAACGGCAACAGCAGCGGCAACAACAACTACAACAACAACAACAACGACACGAGCACGCTGCAAAAGCGAGCGCGTGAACAAATCGCAAATTGAATATCAAAAACAAGAACAACTAAGTGCAAATGCTTAAAGTATCTGACAGATACGTAACTGGTGTGTCATGTGTCCTGACAACAACAACAACAACAATTGCAACACACAATCAGTGCCAGCGGCTCAAACTGCGCCTCGAGTGCGGCAATAAAATTTTTAACAAGAATTTCATCTATTTCATATACAATTATCGCAAGCGAAAAACGCCGCAGCGCAGCGCAGCTGAGATTTGATTTATCAATCACGATTTATCAGATACACACTACATATTGACAAAAAGAGCGTGATTTTTTGTGAACGTGCAACACAAGCTGCAACACACGGTAGCCGCTTAAGACCACTTAAAACAGCTGTAAATTGTGCAAATATATCTAACGCTCAAGCGCAGTGAACAAAAAAAACACCAAAGCAACAACAACAACAACAACAACAACAACAACAAAAGAGATAACAGAACTGAGCAACTGAAAAAAAAGAAAGTAGAGTAAACGTCATAAATTCATAAAGTGTCAGCTGAAGTTACTTTTCTCTCTTCTTGAGGGTAATCGATCAAAATACGCGGCTTACAAATTAATAACTAAAGAAATAAACAAGAAGCAGCAGCAGAAGAAACAAGCGATATATAGATATATATATATATACACAAGTCGAGATCCCGAGATACCGACCAACATAGGAAACTTTATAAGACTGAGGTGAGTTCTTGTCACTGACTGAGTGTGCAGTTGTGAGTGTGTGTGTGTGTTGTGTGTGTGTTGTGTGTGTGTTTGTTTGAACTTCAACTCGACCCCCGCCAAAAAACAAGAAAAAAAAAGTATCTCAGTTGTCGCTAAGCTTATGTAAATTATTATGTACATTTCTTCTGGCCTGTGAGAACCGTACACACTTATATATATGCATATATATGCATGTATATATATTTATTATGATTATTATTTATATCAACTCCGACACTGATCCAATGCCAATATGCATAATCACAATTTGATATGATATTTGGAAAATTGAGCGAAACATTTGCTTTACTTAATTTGTTGGTTTTTTGTGCGGTGTCTGTGTCGGGTCAAATGTCTTTTGTGGTATGCACCAGGTAATCGAATTAATTTGAAATTGAATAGCGATAAAGTTCATAATGTGCAGATCATGTATACTCTCTCTATACATATATATTTATATAGATGCACTTAAATGGATATATTTCATAAAAACAGCAAAAAAGTATACAGAATTAAATTTAAAAGTAAATTGCAACTTGCAACTTGCAAGCTAGCAACAAATATAATATTTTAATGAAAACATTTTTTTTTTAAGGGAAAGCTCGTCTTTAGAAAATTAATAACATAAACTTATTCATTAAAATATTATTATATATCTATTAATTTTATTTAACGTCGTAATCGACTTTTGAGCTTATAAATGCAAAACTTTTGCGTATCAAGAAAAATTCTTATATGCATATTATAATTACTTAATGTTGAGAACTTCCATCAATAATTGTTGCTATCAAGAACAATTCTTATAGAACTATTGCTATAAGGAGAATTACCCTCTCATATAGTTAAAATCTTGTACATGTATTTGTTTATATATGTATATCTGAATGTGTATGAATCAACCAAGCAGTGTTTGCTGCACAACAAATAGTGCAATTAAATCCATAATCCAATAAGTACAATACTAACAGATACTGTACTCCTTTTCCGATTCCACTTTGAATTTGTTGCCACAAAACGGGGCGTGTTGTTCCCATCGTTAGAGCAACGCAATAACTTAACTAAACCAAATCAAAATATTTTCACGCGTTCGAGAACGAGTGTATCTCATAATATATCATAATCGTAATAGATGTCCGGGGGAGATTCCCCGAAATGGGCATTGTTGGCTCACAATAAAGTACCGTTTTGGGCCGGTGTTTGTTGCAACCTGAAGTGTTCGTCGGCATCGGCACAAAGCCACAAAAGATGTCAATGTCCTGCAACATAAATTACAAAAACAAAAAACAAAATCTTTATATAATATGAATTGTATTCGTATTAGTAGTATTGTAACTATGTATCTATGTATCTATGTATCTATGTATCTATGTATCTATGTATCTATGTATCTATGTATCTATGTATCTATATGTATCTATGCATTTTTGTATCTTTGTATCTGTGAGTGCGTGCTGTGTGCATTCGTTGTGCTCGTTTCTCACACAGGTGTGTGTGTTGTGTGTTGTGTATTGTGCTGACTGTGTGTGACACACATTAGTATTTCACTATATAGTATCTAGTATCTATTGCCCAATCGAAATCAAAAAGAAATGTGTCACTTTGCGCCACAAACTTTTTTTGGCATTCAAAAAAAAACGGAAAACCTCGCTGAAATTTGAACTTCAGTCAGAGTTAGCGGTTTTTCAGAGTTATGCGTCGAACTCTTTAGAACTGAATGGAAATTGGAAATTGGAAATTGGAAATTCCACACAAAAATACGACTGGCATTCAATTTTTCACTTGGTTGCCAGGGGAAACCCCCGTTAAGACAACTCAGGTAGTGCTGCTGGGGCATATGTATACATTCAAAAAGAATACGCAACAAATTATGAAAATTATGAAAACTCATAAGGAAATTGATCGATCGATAACAAGAAGAAGAAAACAACCCAAAGCATAATTATGAAAATTTCATTCACCCTTTCGAAAAATGCTTTCAAAATTGGTTTTCTTATCACAAGCGAAAGATCTTTTTCTCTCTCTCTCTCTCTCGTTGTCTCTCTCGTGAAACCCCCGTCGTTGGCACCCCCCAGCGTGTGCCATCTTTTTTTTTAATTTTTTTGTTTCGATTATAACGAAAATACCGAATTTCCTTTGGCGCCTTGCGCCTTGTCATATAACAAATTTTTACTACTAGATAAGATTTTAATCTTTATGTGAAAAACAACATGTAATTTGTTGTGCCAGCGACGGTGTGTATGCGTTTGTGTGTGTGTGTGTGTGTGTGTGTGTGTGAGGCACGTAGCTGCCTGCACCTAATACAAGTGTGTTGTTCTTGTTGTTGGGCTCATCTTGAGATAGCATCTCACAAATTTATTGCCTATAACCAACCACAATATATATATATATATATATATATATATATATATAAGTCTAAGTAGAATACTTTTAATAATTTTCATAAATTTTCTTCAGTTCTCAAGATAAACAATTTTTTTTTATACTCTATTCTTTGGTTAAGTTTTTTGTTTTAGAAAAATGCCGCCTGTGTATAAATCAAAGTGCGAAGCGGCGATAAGTTTCGAACATGAAATATTGAACAACAATAAAACAAGTTAAGAGCGCGATGGGTGTGCAGAGTGCGCGACTAGAAGATACCCTATGAATAACTTCTTGTTATAAATGAAATATATAAGAGATGGACAAAAAAAAAAGTCACATTCTTTGCGTTGGCTCAGCACAACTTTCGGATACCCTATTTGTATTGAAAATATGGTAATATGAAAATATGAGAAATGATGACGAGCCTGGTTGGCTTCTCTAATTTCTACTCTAACACACATATTATTGAACCCACTGGCTGTGTGTATTTTGTATTTTGTTGTTGATTGTATTGAATTTCTAAACGTAGACACAAATCGCTGCTGCATACCACAGATCGTGTGTCACTCAGTCAGCGGCCCAAAAGGTGCAATGTCCGCGATTGCAACACCAAACAGCCAAAAAACAAATTTTAAAGAAAAAATATTGAGTTAAGCTCAAATGAGTTGAGCCAAGCTAAGCCAAGCTAAGCTAAGCCAAGCTAGCTGCTGCTATTGGGGTGGTGTTAGGGCGGCGGAAGGGAGTGTTAAGGTTTTTGGGCCAGCAGCCACACACACAGCTCAATATATGTTGCGCTCAGGACGCACCTTTCGCCGGGGCCATAAAACTTGGGTCTAAATGGGCCGGCGCTTAAGGAAGCTGCTGCTGCTGCTCCGACTGCGACTGCTGCTGCTGCTACCTGGCTGCGCTCGCTCTCCTCTCTCTATCTCAGTCTCCCACTCAACACTTGAGAACTCACTCTCGCATGTTCTCCCACACTAGCGCGCTCTACCGTACTCCCGCACTCTCTCGCTCTCTCAGTCTGTCGAGC
This sequence comes from Drosophila nigritarsus, assembly GCA_035044305.1. Taxonomy (NCBI): domain Eukaryota; kingdom Metazoa; phylum Arthropoda; class Insecta; order Diptera; family Drosophilidae; genus Drosophila; species Drosophila nigritarsus. The sequence continues at coordinate 3,248,400 of JAWNMF010000133.1, read as the reverse complement.
AGCAACGCACGCAAACGCATTTGTGCTCTGTAGTCATCTCGCTCTGGCACATGCGCATGCCCAGCCGTTGTGCTCAGCACTTGAGTGCGCGCTCTTTGAGTGGAATTTGATTTTTTTTTTTTTATGTTGGATTTGACAGTGTGTTCTGTTTGGCTGACAGCGTCCGGCACAACTAGCGACGCCGGCTGCGTCGTGTCAGCAGCGACGCCGACGTCGACGCGAACGTCGACGTCCGTGTTTTAACCCTATCGACAAATGCTAAACAATTTCCTATGTTTTTGTATCGTTTCAGAGTTGCAAGCGACCATGCGCGCATGGCTTCTACTCCTCGCAGTGCTGGCGACTTTTCAAACGATCGTTCAAGTTGCTAGCACCGAGGATATATCAACGAGATTTATCGCAGCGATAGCACCAACAACAACAACAACAACTAAAAGAGCAGCAACAACAACAGAAACAGCGACTACAGCATTAGCAAAAGCATTTAAGCCATTTAACGAGTTACATCTCAACAACAGCAACAACAACAACAACAACAACAACAGCAGTGATAGTGATATTAAAAGCAAACATAGCAAAAGTGCCCCGTTCAAACAGTTTAACGAAGTGCATAAAACAAGAACAGACCAATTAGAAAATTCCAAAAATTCCAAAAATAAGCATAATAATAAACATCATAAGCATAATAAATTAACTAATAATAAAAGCAAACACAATAACAATAAAATGGCTATCAAGGAGCTGAAACAGCATAAAACAGAATCTCAAGCACAGACGGCCATTGCGAATGTGTTTGCATTGGAGGCGCCACACGCTGCTTCCGTTTCCGCATCCGCCTCCATTTACAGCTTCAACACGGATACGGATAGAGATACGGATACGGATTCGTATGCGAATAAGGATAGTGTGCTGGGGGAATTCGAAGTGCCGGGCATTGCGGATGCCATCATCATTGAGGATGAGCCGGCAACGTATAGCAGCAAGGAGATCATCAAGGACAAAGTGAAACCAGATCCATCAACTCTAGTCGAAATCGAGAACAGTCTCCTCTCGCTGTTCAACATGAAGAGGCCGCCGAAAATCGATAGATCCAAAATCATCATACCGGAGGCAATGAAGAAGCTCTATGCCCAAATTATGGGACACGAGCTCGATTCCGTCAATATACCCAAGCCGGGACTATTAACTAAATCAGCGAACACAGTCAGAAGTTTTACACATAAAGGTGAGTCACGATTTAGCTATGTTAAACATATATATATACACTATACACTATATAATCGGGGACAAATAAGTTAGTTAACGTTAAACAAAATCTTCAATACAATATGATGTTTAAGTTGATCTTAGAAGTAATTACCAATTACTCTGATTTTATTTACTCTTAATACTTCAAATCATGCAGAAACTCTAAAGATTGTCAATTGGCAAATCTACAGATATAAGCCGAATGTCTTCCCAAATAATCCACAGGCTTATTTGCAGCAAACATATTGTTAACAAACAAATTCCGAAGATTTTTCAAATGAAAAATCCAAAAATCTTTAGATACTTAACTCACGCTTGCCTAAAGCAAAGTTAAGATTTGAATTGAAAGTTAAATGATTATAAATACTTGATCAAAATAATTGTAGCTATATTAATTCTTTTTCAAATGTTTGATGTATAATTTGTTTGTATCAAGTATTCTTCTGACAATCTTAACTAAAGTTGCTAAGCAATTGAAAAAAGTGTCAAATTAAAAGTAAAACTTTTCGAATTGCCTTTCAAAATGATCAAAAATATGGCTTAATTATGTTTTTCAAATTTGCAATACTTTAATGAACATATTCAGTATCAAAGTTTGTAAAGAACATCAATATTAATATTTTGAGCTCAGCTGTTTTCCTATTTTGAACTCCTCGTATTAAAGTATACAATTTTTCAGAATTCATCTTTTACTTATTGCAGCATCTTCTGAGACTGAGTTGAGTTGTAGATTTCATAATTAATTATTAAAGTGTATTCAGTAGGTTTACCTATCTGTCGTTTGAGAATCCCATGCCTCAGCTAGATTGCATGACCTATTTTTGCACCTGCTCGCCGTGTGGCTGTTGCAACAGCATCTTTCTCTCCAACGCTTTATCTCACTCGCTGCCACGCTGCCACGCTGCTCACTCTGTAGTGCTGCTGTGCAACGCTTGCGAATGAAGAGCTAGCCAGGATTTTCCCTGAAATTGTAGTTCATCTAAAGCGATTTGCATACCTGCTGACCATATAACCGAAAAGATCATTCGATTTCCATATTTTATTTTTGGTCATCATTCACGCAAGCGTTGTGAAATCACGCGGAAATTCCGCAGCTTCAAATGAAAGGACGCAGGCTAAAGGGACGGCACGTTGCACGTTGCACGTTGCACGCAGTGTCCTTTTACCTGAGACGCCGCACTCTTAACCCAAATGTGACCTTGAAATTTTTCAACCGAATTACACCCGGAACGTTTAGCGCATGCGCCAAATGGCTTTTATATATGTTTTATGTGTGTTTGTAAAAATAACAATTATTATTAAAGCGTATTTTCGCATTATTTTCCACAGGATTAGAGAGGATGAACAATAAAGCAGTTAGGCCAGGCTCACACACATGCGCACACAGATACATACATGAGTTGAACAGGTAGCACTCTTGGCCAAGTGTCCAAAGCCAAGTGTCTAAGCCGAGTAGTTCGAGTTCGTCTCGGTTTCAGTTTCTGTTTCGGTTTCTCGTCCTGTTCGACTCCAGAGAATTTACGACTCTTATTTTTGCTGTCTTGTTTTGAGGTACTTGAGTTTCTTGGTTCTGGCTGCATTTGGTTTGCTGATTCAAATTAAGATTTCGCCGTGCCACCTTTGCACCTTGCGGCAGCAGCAGCAACAGCAGCGGAACGAACCCTGTGTGGGTGGGTCAGGTCCTTTGCAACAGGCGCCAGTCGTAAAAGGCGGCTCGACAAAAGTGACACGACCAGCAGACACAACTGGAACGTGTGATCGCCTCTCTCTCTCTCTCTCTCTCTCTCTCTTTCTCTCTTTACATCTCTCTCTGTCTTTATTTTTATATGGCCCTCGAATAGCCTTCGTATTTTATCTCGCATCGCGTCATGATTTAAAATCATATAAATCACATAAAAAGCGAAAAATGTTGCTCGAAAATTATAAATTTCGAAAATGAGAATATTCCAGAAACTAAAATCAGATTCAAAATATATAACTATCTGAGAAATACTGTGCAGAAATATATCTTTAGGTTAAAAGAATATAGCAAAATATCAAGTCGCATTTTTTTGTATAGCATTATTTGCATCTAGTTTATCGAATTTGATTCAATTTTAAATAATTTCATTTACGGAATAATTCTCTCGTGTTTAATTATATATAATAATTTTTCAAAAATCAGACTATTAACTATAACTAGCATCGAACTACTCGGACGATAAATAACTTTTAGATATAGGCATATTACAGGCACAAAAATCTCGAATTTTGAATCAGGTTAAATCATTTATAAACTAGATTTGCAGCTTTTTATTCACTTATTTTGAAATCAAATTTAGTTTGGAAATATTAAACAACCTATTCAAAAACTATAAACCACGATCCTATAAAAAAAAGAAACTTGGAAATATGATTAATAATCCCAAATTAGAAACACATTTTTAGTCAAATTGTTGCCATTTAATGTTAACCATAAATAAATCTTATTTATATCTTTATTAAAGTTAATATTGTTTTCGACTAAAATCGATATATTTTTTTGTTGTTGCTTTCGATTGCAGATAGTAAAATCGACGATCGGTTTCCGCATCATCATCGGTTTCGTCTGCACTTCGATGTGAAGAGCATTCCCGCCGATGAGAAGCTGAAGGCCGCCGAGCTGCAGTTGACGCGGGACGCATTGAGCGTTAGTCCGTCCGTGAATCGGAGTCGCTATCAGGTGCTCGTCTACGACATAACGAGAGTGGGTGTGCGGGGCAAGCGGGAGCCGAGCTATCTGCTGTTGGACACGAAGACAGTGCGTCTGAATAGCACCGAGACGCTCAGCCTGGATGTGCAGCCCGCCGTGGATCGGTGGCTGGCGACACCGCACAAAAACTACGGCCTGCTCATCGAGGTGCGAACGATGAGATCGCTGAAGCCGGCACCACATCATCATGTACGCTTGCGCCGCAGTGCGGACGAAGCGCACGACGACTGGCAGCACAAGCAGCCGCTGCTCTTCACCTACACGGATGATGGCCGGCACAAGTCACGCTCCATCCGGGATGTGGGCAATCGGGAGGGGGCGGCGGGTAATGGTAATGGCAATGGCGGTGGGGGTGGGACTGGCGGTGCTGGTGGTGGTGGTGGAGGTGGTCGGAATCGGCGACATCAGCGCAGACCACGACGAAAGAATCATGAGGAGATATGTCGACGGCATTCGTTATATGTGGACTTTCAGGATGTGGGCTGGAGTGATTGGATTGTGGCGCCACCGGGCTATGATGCATTCTATTGTCATGGGAAGTGCCCGTTTCCGTTGGCCGATCATCTCAATTCCACAAACCATGCGGTTGTGCAAACCTTAGTCAATAATCTCAATCCAGGGAAGGTACCAAAGGCGTGCTGTGTCCCAACACAGCTGGAGGGCATCTCGATGCTCTATCTCAATGACCAAAGGACGGTTGTGCTCAAGAACTATCCCGATATGACGGTAGTTGGCTGTGGCTGTCGATAAAGACAGCGCTAGATCAGAGAAAGAGAGAGAGAGCGTTAGAGAGAGAGAGAGAGAGAGAGAGAGCAAGAGCGAGAGCATCAAATGCTGTTTGGTTCCAAGCCGTCAATGCTTTAAACACAACGCAAACAAAATGGACTGAATATTTGAATTTTAAGTGTAAATCGTAGACTTTAATTGTATGTAGAGCGAAATGCACCGCACCATCCCCTAAAAACAAACACACCCCCACCAACCCCCACTCCACACCACTCAGCAGCAGCAGCAGCAGCCGCAGCAGCAGCGCCGCCTCTGTCACTTTCCACAGCCAGGCTTTGGAAATGTTGCACAGAGCCCGTGTGACGAAGAGACGCCGTTATCGAAATAAACGCACAAATAAAACAAAAAAACAAAAAACTGTATATAGCCGAAAGTAATCCTCAAATCCACAAACAACTTACAACACGCACACCCCCCGCCCCGCCCCGCCCACCTAAGTGACGTCGTCTCCTGCCGCCCTAGTAGCAGTCAAACAATCTAAATGCCATAGACCGCACTTTGAGATACTTTTGTATCTTGCAGCTCGCACTGCTTAAAACAAAAAAAAATATTGAACAAATTGTATAAAAAAGCTAATGCTAAGCTATATATATCGATATATATAACTAGAGGAAAGCGCACACAGCTTTTCCAACACTTGTAAAAAGAAAACGAAAAACAAAAAAATGGAAATGAACTTGAAATTATGTAGCTCCTAACTACAAATACATATATGCATATATATTACACATAAAAAATATATATATATATATACTGCGTATGTAACTCTCTTGTATATGTACTAAATCTAAATACTTACCCTACACATATACACACATGCATACTACACACATACATATCGACGCAACGGTATTCAACTTCGTTCCCCCGAAAAAAACTAAACTGTAAACTGTAAATTGAAAACGATTCTTAACTAAAATGTAGAGCTAAGCAACAAAACTAAAAACTAAACTAAAATAATTATTAAAAATACAAACAAAAAAAAAATGAAATGAAAATGAAAATGGAAAAATCAAATGTAAAACTATCGTTTATTGTTATGCGTTTTAAGCTAAACTCGAATATAATCATTGCGTATGTTAGATATAAAATTAATCTAGCATTTAGTCTTGAACGTTAAGAGCATGTTGACAAATAATAATTAGTGCAAGAAAACAAAACTATAAACTATATATATACAAAAACAAAAAACAAAAAACAACAAGAAAAAAATGAAAAAAAAAACAATTATAAACTCGAAAATATCGAATTGTAAAACGTGCCTGAAGTTGCAGAGCGCGTCAATGTATTTTGTAATTTTCTTATACATTTTATTATTTTATTTATTTAAAAAAACAAAAAACAAAACATTTTTTGATGAATGTTGAGCAAATGCTGAAGATGATGATGATGATGATGATGATGATAGTGATCATGATGAAGAAAGTTGAAAAAATATAAAAGAAAAAATTTTATTAAAAAAAAAATACACAAAAACAATTTAATTGCCAAGTCTTTTTATTCAACCAAACGAGAAACAAGCGCACACAAATGAATAAAACATGAGTGCTGATAAAGTATTCACATATTCGAAACGAACACACTGTGTATAGCATAAGATTGAACAAAATTCCCCCCTCGCTATGTACCTTCGATAGCTCAGTTGGTAGAGCGGTGGACTGTAGCGGTCGCATACGAAACATAGACATCCATAGGTCGCTGGTTCAAATCCGGCTCGAAGGATTCACTTTTTTCGTCTTTATTTTTATATTTAAATGCTTGTATATTAAATGAAATGTTACTGGAAAGCTTTATGGTGCTTTTTGGAATTTATAAATACATGTGAAATAGCATAAACATATATTAAGCAAGGAAACCGAAGTAGCAAGACAAGTATAAGAAATACATGTGCAAGTCTGTTATGCTGGTGATTTGTACATGTTCAGATTATTAATTAAACAGATTGAGCATTATAAACAAATACATATATACATATATATATACATATGTATACATATAGATATATAGTTTGTTATGTAAGAAGAGGCATACGAGTAAATGCTTTTAAATTTACTTTTGCTAATCATTACGAATAACTGGCACTGGGTGCTCTTTAACAAATTTTAGCAACTACAATAATTATTAAAAAATTATGAAAAAAGATATTACCACGATCCTTCGAGCCGGATTTGAACCAGCGACCTATGGATGTCTACAATTTCGTTTCACACTCTACAGTCCACCGCTCTACCAACTGAGCTATCGAAGGTCTATATACGGGCTTGCCCCAAACGTGCACAAAAGCTGCCTGCTATAAAACGTATTGGGCATTGACATAAAAGCAACAACAACTCAGATCGCATTGAAAACAAAGCCGAATGCGTTTGCCAATGCTTATCACACAGCATAAAAAACTGACCAGCAGGTGTTGCCATAATGTGGAGCGGAGAGAGGGGCATATTACGTGTTAAGCGCTGCTGGCGCTAAGCTGATAACAAGCGCTAGTGAACTTAATTTTTTTTTCCCAGAAATAAGGTATAACAAAAAAAAAATGAAATTATAAATAAATACTCATGTGCGTATAAAGAAGCCGTTTGTATTTTTCTCTACGATACGAATTCCCATGAAAAAAAAAAAACACACAAAGCGTGTCAGTTCAGCAATATTTATATGCATACATATATACCGTATAAACAAAGCTGGTAACAAATCGCGTATCTCACTGCGGGGTAAAACTGTAAAGTCTGGCATAAACAATGCCTCAACAGGCAAATTGTTGACGAGCCAATTAGAATGGCATAAGGCAGCCAAGTAAAAGCGAAAACAAAACAAAAAATGAAAATAATACATGATTGTAATCTACAATGAGTTTTTAATCAATGAACTTGCCAGCAGCTCAACTAATTAGTAACGGCACATAAATTAGCTTCGAATTAAATATGCCATAAATTGAATACTTACAGACTTTTAGCACTTAACACCGTTACAAACGATGTGTAAATAATCAAAATGAAGTAAAAAAATAAATGGTTGAAGGCTAATTTTCGTCATAGAAAATAAATGAGGATCTATAAAAATATATATATATATATATATATATTGAGAGCAGCTTCTTAAAGTCTAAGCTCAAGCATATTGCATAACAAAAGTTTTTACATTAAAAAGCGCACAAATACATATATAAATAATTAATAGATTTACGACTATTTCTTTAAGAAAAAAAGTTTTCATCAACCGATAGTTATGGCAGTTAGATAGATCTAGCTGATCAAGAATAGATGTGCTATATGAGATCGGAGACGAATCCCTTAATGGGTTACAAACTTCACGACGAAATTATAATACCATACCATAAGGGTAAGCAGTCACTGAACGATCTAAATATGATGCAACTTTGACACATATATACATTAAAAACATATATAATAATATAAGCATGTTAATAATTATACAATTTGTATGTTTGTATGGTACTGATAAGACGGAGGATTGCCCCAGACTCGCAATTGAGGTTTTTGTTACAGAAGAAAATGACTTGATGTTATTTATAGAAACACACACACACACACAAAGACAAATTACAAAAACGTTGCAATGCAACTTCAAGTTCGACTGTGCAACAGAACAACTACAGAGAGAGAGAGAGAGAGAGAGAGAGAGAGCGAGAGAGAGAGAGAGAGAGAGAGAGAGAAGAGGGAGTGAGATATGGAGATGGACTCAAGAGAGACTCAGTAGTCCAAGTGAGAGATGTGAGTCACGCGGGGATTTTATTTTATTTTATTTTTCCTTATCAACGGTCTGTAAATTAATTTATCCACTACAAAGTCAATTTTCGGCTCAATTAAATGACTCATCAGGCAGCCAGAAGATGCAGCAAAGTAGCTGCTGGTGCCACACAGGATGAAAAGAGACAGAGCCACAGGCAGCCAGAACACAGCCTGCAAAACAATAATCTGTTGCAAAAACCAAAAACGAAAAAGAAAATGTAAAAATTATGAAGAGAAACTAAGAAAAATATTGTCAAAAAATGTATAGAACATTTTCTTGGAACCTTGGCAATTTTGTAGATGTTGTCCGGGCGATAAGACGCCCATATAAGTGGAGAGGTAAACTGAAGATTCATTCAATCATAGCTGGAAATTGATACCAACATCAAGAGAGCAGCACCGAAAAGTCAGAAAAGATCGTTTGGCTTTGATAAGGCGGATGGAAAAACTATTTGAGTCATTCTTAAAAATTATGAACATTTGTTGTAAGATACCTGAGCAAATTACAGCCTCACCGCGGGGCACTCACCCTCTGCCCTTGCCTCTGTCTCTCTCATCCCCTGTCTCTCCCTCTATAACTCTCTCTATCCCGTTCTCTATGAGAAGGGGGCAATCATTTTCTTATCTAACAAGACAGCTTGGGCAATCGATCCAGCAACACACAGCAGTTTCCAGAGGGCTCTTTTACCTTACTCAATGGATCACACAAATTGCCGCAACGGCGCTTACCTCTCCTCTACCCCCTCTCCACACCACAACTCTCCTCTGAGTTCAGAGAGCTCTATCTCTGCCCCGTCCTCGACCTCAAACTCTTCGTGTGTTTTTGTCAGTAATTATCCGTAAGCTGTCAGTTTTTTCGCTCCACTTGCTGCTCTTCGACCCTTGGCTTCTTTAACCTTTCAGCCATATGGACTACAGTGAGCCCTTGTCTACTAGAACTTTTGGAATTTTACAGAATTTAGAGTAGTCCTTTTAGATCAAATCCTTTGACACGTTAAAACAACATTATTAAATAATTTTTGAAATTATGATTATTTAAAAAAATAGTTTTTTACTTTTGCGAAATAAATTTATATTAATATTATTACTAATTTTACTAATAATATATATATAGATAATAATAAATATGTGTAAAAATAAAATTATACTTTATTCAGTCATTTCCAATGATTAACAATCCCAAGTGGAAATCAGCGCTAAAGACCAGCAGTGCTTTGCTTAGAGTGCTCACTGTACATATACAATATATGGATTAACTGATATTGCCGCACGCTGCTCTCGTTGGGTTTTATTTTTATGGCTTGCTGCCTTCTTTTTTCATGTCATTTTTCTGATTTTTTTTTTGGCATCCTAATTGGTTTGTTAAGTATCTCTCGCTCTGGCGAGTGTCTTAACGTGTGTGTGTGTGTGTGTGTGTGTGTTTGTATCTCTCGCTTATCAGCAACACTTTGCGAGGCGCCGCCGCTGCGGTAGTTTGTTCTAGGACGGGCCAAGAAGCCAAGTGCTCAGCCGCCACCTGCCTCTCTGATAAGGCCAATATGCCCAAAGATTTCCCTTGCGGCTCGCTTTGCGCGCTTGCAGCATGATTCACTCACTTGTTGTTGTTGTTGGCCACAGGCGAAGGAAGGCGCAAGCGTCTCCTGTAGTTTAGGATGACTCACACTGGCATTTTGGTGTATAACAGTTCCTACTAGGTGGCCAACGTTGTTTTTTTGTCGCATTGCTTTTTTATTATTTTTCTAAGCGCCGAAAAAACAAACGCCGAAAAATGCAAAGTCAAAACAAAAGCAAAGGCAAAAGCAAAAGCAAAACAAAAGCAAAGCTAACAACAACAACGAAAACGGCAGAGTGAAAAAAGTTAATTGCTGTCGCTGCAGAAAGCGCGCATTTAAAGCTACTTCGCGCACATCCCCCTCTATTTCTCTCTCTGTCACACTCACTGCAGCTTTCGCTCGTGAGTACCGTTTTGTTTTATTCACTACTTTCGCTCACTGATAACTCAGCAAATTCGGTTCGTTTGCTTATGTACGCGTTTTGGCACACTAATCGTATAGACCTTCGATAGCTCAGTTGGTAGAGCGGTGGACTGTAGTGAGAAATTGCAATGTGTAGATATCCATAGGTCGCTGGTTCAAATCCGGCTCGAAGGATTCTAAGTTTTTTTGTTTTTCTTATTTTTTCTTGTAATTTAGTTCATTGAAAATATATTAAAAGCATTTATTGTGGCTGGCCATTTAGTTAAATAATTTTAAAATGCAAAGAAAGAGTACAATTTGTGTTTTCGCTCTAAAAATAAGTTGTGTATATAAATAAAGTTTTTTTTTATTTATATTTATATGATAGTGCTGAAATGTTATGGGAAGCAATGGTTAATTTATAAATCTTGTATTTAGTATTACATTTATTGTTTAATATACAACAAAGTTAGAGTTATTTAAGTCACAAAAATGTTGTAGATTCATTTTAAGATTAATTTGAAATGGGAGTAAGCGATAAATTCCGAAAGGCATAAATATATGAAACACAATTTATAAAGAGTGAAGCTAGACATTATTAAAAGACCAATAAATGATTTACTATGAACATAAACTATGCAGCTAGAAGGTCTATATATATATATATAGCTTTAAATCGCACAAAAAATGAGTCAAAAAGGAAAAGTTACTCATAAATTATATGCTGCCTATGGAATTCAATTTAACATGGACAACTCAAAGAGACGCCACAATTGCTGGCTGCTCAGTTTGCATGGTCTGCTTACAAGGGTCGGCATTTTTACACAAGAGGCAATAACAACAACTGTGCAACAAAAGGCAACAAAAAGTCTGTCAAAAGTTGCAGACGTCCTGCCGCTGAGACTGATGCTGTGGCTGCTGACTGGTTGGCTGCTTCTGCTTTCTGCTTCTGCTTTCGGCTTCTGCTCCCAAAACAGATGCTATCAATACATCATTTGCCTTTGTGCTGCTGTCACAAATTCATTCACCTGTTCTCGGGCCACGACTTCATCATCATCATCATCATCAACATCATCAACATCGTCATCATGCCAGCAGCAGACAATTATATTGCGTTGATCTCCAATTAGGCTGTCGAAACTCCATTTACACTGCAACGGGCGTCTCATAAAACATATATATGAGAGCATAAAAAAAAAAAAATTTATAATAATAATAACAAAAAAAAGTCGAAAAAAAACTCTTGCTGTGCCGCCAGAAGTTGCATAGTCATCATCGCATCTCTAGAGGCAACAACAGCATCATCATCACCATCATCATCATGTTCATCAACATCGGCAAGTTAAGTAAATACAAATATGAATGAATTGCTGCTCGGATGTGGATATATGAATGTGAAGATCCAGATCTTGGCAAATCATCGCCATTGTATCTTCTGAGTGGAGTTTGGGGCAGGGGGCTATAAGTTGAAGTTGGAGCTGGAATTGGAGTGTCCGGAGGCACAGCTTGAGTGCCACGTAGCCTGCCAACAGTTGCAGTTTTTTTGTTGTTGAATTTTTTTGGGTGCTTGCTTGGCTTTCAACAAACTGTTTTTCACATTTATATATATATATATATATAAATGAAAAGAGAGTCAGTTGGTAAAGTGGTTAGTATTATTGCAAGTCGAAGCCCTATATAATCATGTCTCGAGTTGCGCATTAATTAGTTTAACACTGGATCGTTAGATCGGTATTATCATTATCGCAGCCACAGGAATGCCTCTGTGCGACATATTTCTCGTATTTGTGTCTCTCAGTTGTCACTTTTATCATTATGCAGAACTTAATACCTCCAACTCGAACTCCAATTACTTTACACTCGGAATTCTTGGAATTTCAATCAGCATCGAGTAAGTCGAAAGCAATAATACTCTAGATACTACTAGATATAGCATAAATGATCAACTTATTGATTTAAATGGATTCAATGAATAAATATATGTATGTGTTTCCAGACTTATAAATCGTTAACTTGCTGGTTCCTAAATATATGTCAAATGTCGGATCTTTTCGCTTCGCTTTCAGTTTTGCATTCCAATCGCCAACTTTAAGATTTCAATTCCAGTTCTATATCTATTCATTTTTTCAATTGTGAAAAATATATTCTCAGTTTCAGGGTATTGACCAGATATGGTATTTTTAACAAGCACACACACACACACACACACACACACATATACGCATATACACAGATGTGCGAATGCAAATATGGGGCGCCACAGATAGCAGTGCTTAGTAGCAAGTCGAAAGACGCGACGCTTTGTCTGCTTCAGCTGCCTCAGCCTCAGCCTCAGCCTCAGCTTAAGCTGCAAGGTTTGCTTTCGCCAGCAGCAAGAAAAACAAATCTTATTAAAGCGTAACTAAATGCCATACGGATTAATGTCTAACATGCAACGAGCAGCAGCAGCTAAGAGCACCTGCCACTTAATCGAGTAACGAGCAGCTAGAAGGAGTAGAAAGAGTATTGAGACCCCACAAGCCCACAGTCTGTGGCATTAACATATAAGCCGACTCCATCTAATGAGGCAAGTTTGTTGGCTAAGTCTTTTGCACAGCAAACGGAAGCGAATGCCGGCAAAATAGCTGCCTCAAGCGAGCTGCAATTGCAAATGTAAATTGAATTGAATAAAATCAAAACGAAAACAAAACAATTAATCAGCTTTATAACAAATGCAAAAGGCAGAAAAGTCAACTTTAGATCGTTTGCAATTAAGATTTGTCTACGCTGCAATTAATAATCGTTATTGATAATCCCATTTAAGGCTGATTGAAGGGTTGTGCCTTTGGCAGAGGGTGCACGCATTTAAAGTAGCCGCAATTAAATGAGGGCATTGTAATGTGCATAGCCGACTGTGAAATACTCTAATAACGGTCTAATGCCAGCTGTTAACAGGTGGCAAAGAAACCGCTTGTTACAGTTGTGGGTGGGGCAATGGGAGTGAATGTGTGCGAAAAATATTGCTACCCATCTAAGGAGGAGGTTTCTCAAAATCTACCTTATATTACCTCTCGCGGGATGTTCTTACTAGTAATATATAAGCCGATATTTGAAGGAAGTTCCCAGCAATCTGGCTTCCAAATTTGATGAAATGGAAATGTGATTTGAACTTAACTCCCCAGGAAGTGTAGAACCTCAAATTGTAATGTTTATGCCAAGCTAAAGTCTCCAATTACAACACAGTCGAAAAATGATGAGAAAAATATCCAATATCCAATATCCAAATATCCAACATGAATAAAAACAATACGAATTATTTTCAAGAGTCAATCATTTTTTACATTTCTTTTAAATTTAAATTATTTTAGTTTTCGCAAATGAATAGGAAAACACAATGTCTCCAAGGCAAAATCTTATTTAACCTTTTCTAATGTGCTGTTGCATTAATAGTCATCATTATGACACTCGCTCAATTAACTTACAACATTGTAGATTTTCTGGTTCACAGATAAGGCTCTTAAAGTATTATTTGTAGGAGTATTTTTTTTTTCCATTTTACAAAGAAACAAAAATAGTTTTTTTTTTTTAGCTAAATGCGTAATTATGAATGCAACTTTGATTGGCTCAGCCGGTGTGCAATTAATGCAAACTAAAGGCTGAATTGAAAATCGCAATATTGTTGCAAGTGACTGGGCTTCGAGTTGATGTGTCGTAGATGTTGGGTCTAGATGGGGTGTTAGTTTGATTTATCATTTGCTAATTGAAAAATTATACTGCCTGCTGCACTTGTCAGGCAGTTAGTTAAAGTGTTGTCATGACCAAGTACTACGGTGAGTAATAACCGATGGGGGCGGTTGAGGGTAAAGGGTTGTGAACGGGGGGGGGGGGGGGAGATTGGGCCTGGAGTGGCTGACAGTGCCAATTTATTGAATGATCGGGCGCAAGTGCTGGCAACTTGTAAATGATACAACTCTGGAATTTTTTCCTAGGAATTTTGATTGAGTTGAATAAACAATTGAAGATCAATGATTTTTTGCGTTGTTGTTGTTTTTTTTTTTTTGTATTTAATATGTAAACGAATTGTGTAAGTGGCGAGGGTGCTATAAATAAAATAGCGCAATGAATGCGAAAATCGAATGCGAATTGTGAATTGCGAATTTTTGTTGCTGCTTCGGCAAGACTTTGAGCGCCTTTCGCAAATAAAGCAATGCAAACAAACGAAAGACTTAGGCAACGAACTGACCAACAACAGCAACAGCAACAGCAACAACAACAATAACTGCTGCAACAACAACAACAACTGCTGTTCATTGTTTGGCCAACGAAAATTTATAAGCTACCAGGCAAATCAATGCACATAAATAAACAAAATGTGACGTTGAGCGAAAGACAAGCACTTGAAGTATTTTAATTGTCTAAATGCCAGCACTGATGATCGCCTCCGATCGAACCCATCTACCGATCGTCCAATCTACCGTTCTACCCATCTCCGGTAACCCGCCGCCTACCCTCCTTGGACAAGAGCAGCAACAGCAAAGAACAGCAATAACAATTGCACTGCATCTGTTTGCACTCTACAGCAAAATTTCGTCAACTAATTTCATGTTAACAGCAAATAAATTTAAAGTTTCAAATTGAAGAGAATATTAGAATAAATATCTAACGTTATTTGCTTCGAATTTTTTTGAATTACGAAGTATAATAATATCTTTTCAGCTGCCAATTTTTCAAAATTCTTGTAATCAATTTAAAAATAATTTATGGCTAAAGTCTTAAATAATTAGCTTATGCTTGTAGCAATTTTAAAATACAAATTATATATATAAACTAAATATTTAAAAAAATTATATAGATTTAAAAAAAAAACTTACCACATACCAAATAAAATACTATATTTTATTTCAACGTATCAAAGCTGATGTTGCATAGTGTTGACAGTGAAGTGCTGCAAAAGCTGGCGAGAATTTTCGGGGGAGAACTGAAAGTTGTTGTGTGGAGCTGGAGCTGGAGCTGCAGTTGGAGCTGATGTTGGAGTCCGCTTGCGCCTACGACAATTTATGTGTTGGCTGCAAATTTCTCACAGAAAACAAAGGAAATTCCAGGCGACTCGTGGAATGTTAAGGCGAGTAGCGTGGCAAAGCTATCGAAAGCAAGACGAAATCGGAATCGTAGTTGGAGCTGGACTTGGACTTGGATTTGGAGTTGGAGTTGAAGTCCTGCCGACTTGCAGTCGATTGGGCCATTTGCCGTTTGCCGTTGCTGACATTTT
Source organism: Drosophila nigritarsus (assembly GCA_035044305.1). Classification (NCBI taxonomy): domain Eukaryota; kingdom Metazoa; phylum Arthropoda; class Insecta; order Diptera; family Drosophilidae; genus Drosophila; species Drosophila nigritarsus. The sequence goes on along the minus strand of JAWNMF010000133.1, from coordinate 3,232,686 downwards.
GCATTTCGTGCAACGCATTCCTTGGGGCGCTGCTGGGCGCATGCGTACCACACACCAAGGAGGAGGCGACGACGGAGCAGACATCGACTGGTTGTTTGCCCAAGCATTGACACTGATGAGCCTCCGCCAGAAAGTTGACTCTGTGTGTTTGTGTGTTTTGCCCACAGGCTCTCTCTTTCTCAGTGTGTGTGTGTGCCTGCAACTGGCAGTCAAGGTGGTCACCCCAAATGCAACACGCAACAGCAAACAGCAACAACAACAACAACAACAACTGCGGCGTGATTGTTATGGCTGCGTTGCCAAGTTTGCCTTGTTCCCCAGTTGCATTGTAAATTCGTAAAACAATAAAGAAATAAATTACTTTCGGTCCAACTTCAACTCCCCAACTCGCAACTCGCAACTCGCATCTCCGACTCCAAGTCCAAGTCCAAGCTCAAGAACGCTTGTACTTGATCTCGTGTGAGACTACACTCAAAACAATTGCTTATATTGCCTTAGAATTTTGAAAATGGAGCTTTCTTACGTTTCAGAAGGTGATTTCTCTCGATCCTGCCTATCTTTCCTTTTCTGAGAATATATATATATGTATATGTATATATAGATCTTAGGAAGCTGATAAATATAATAATAATAAATTTAAGATTACAAAAAAGCGCAGTTACAAAATTTCAAGAATTCTTTTGTTTCAGTAACTATTTGATAAAATCTCCAAATTATATTTCTTTACATTATAGCATATTTCCAAGAATTAAGTAAGAAGAAATTATTTGGATATTCCCGCAATTTTGCATATATATATTTTGAATAACGTAATTGAGTTACTTTCAAAACCACTTCTAAAGAAGAACTAAAAATCGCTTATGGCTAAGTCGACATAGATTTTCGGATTAGATTTTCGAAATACTAGGACATATGTTTTTCTAAGTGCAACAGCCAAAGGACAGTAAGTACGGCCGGACGGACTGGAGGGGGGAAGAAGACACACGGACAGACAATAGCACAAAGAACACGACAAAGCGTTGAAATCGTCGTGCCTTTTGTCTGCCCCGGCACAACCAAAATGGCCGTCACATGGCTCCTCAATTGAGCCGGGCCAGCCAACGCGGCAACTGCAACCGCAACAACAGCAACAACAACAACAATAACAATAACACAACGACAACAACAAGAAGAACAAGAACGAGAAGGCCCCCAAAAAGCCAAACGTGTACCTCCTACAATTCTGTGGCCCAACATAATGTCTGACATGAACTTTGCGCGCTGCCTGAAAATTGCAATTTTAATGCAATTCGTGAACAGCAACCTGGCCAAAGCAAACCAAAAGCAAAGCCAAAGCAAACCAAAGCCAGCCAATCGTTCAAGTCCAAGTACAATTGGACCACCCCGACAGCAAAGCTGCAACTGCCACATTGAGACTGCGACTGCGACAGCGACTCCGATTGCCATAGGGGCAATCTGGGGCTGGCCAAAGAGTTACATGACCACACAAATAATACATATATGCACATATATATGTAGATGAGAAAAAAAACAACAAAAAAAAACAACAAAAAAAACACCCGCGCAGCTGGCAGAAGATACAGTGTGTAATATAACTAGCATAGTGGGTGACTCGGTAAGTATTGAGCTGTGAATTTGACTAACGCAATAGCTTATAATAAATGACGATAGAATATGTATATATATATATATATATATATATATATATTACTAGTCACAGCAACCGATATTATAGTTACATTAGTAAGTTAAGTTTTGAGAATATTTCGATATTCTAAGTGAATATTACTAACTAGTTACATTTTCATCATTTTCTAGAGAATACAAAAAGATACCTAAGCAATCTTCAATTTTTACAAAACAATTTCAAATAGTTTCAATTTTATTCTTCAATATGTTAACCCACTTCTTCAAAGTTATCGTTATTTCTATGATTATGAAACATTTTTTTATTAAAGTTGTATTCATTTTATTTGTTTTAAGAATTTTCCGCTCTAATCACATTATGCTCAGTAACAATGTGTAATTACGTACAGTTGCAGTTAAATTTGAACATTTCAATTTAAAGAAATCTCTATAATTATTGATAAATCACAGCAATTTAATAGTAACAAAACTGAACAGATGAGTACAGGTATACAAAAGCATATATACGGACTTATAATTGCCCACACAGCGCTCAGTTATCGCTGATCATCATAATTTTTATAGACAAACACACACACACACACACACACAAATATGAGTGTGTGTGTGTAAAGACAATAGCTCTTCGATCGTACCTCGTGTACATCTTTATATGCCTGCTTTTGCTCGAGGCGAGGCTGAAAAACATTTGGCGTTGCCAACATGTCTGCCATGACAAAAGCCAAAGCCAAAGCCAAAAGCAAAAAAACAAAAAAAGGCCAAAAGCAAAGCCAGGCCAGGCACACAGACTCGATGCTCGATTCTCGAGTCTTCGGCGTCTTCGAGACTTCAGTCTGGCTATCGACTTGAGCTGTGGCGAGACTGACAATGAGACTCTCATGAAATGCCAAAATGTCTAGCTGCGAATGCTACACGGACAGCAGCCAAAAAAATACAAAATAACGAAAAAAAACATATGCACAAAAAAAAAAAACAACGATTTCAATAATGAACTGTAGTTTTTTCATATGTGTATGTGTGTGTGTGTGTGTGTGTGTGTGCCTTGCCGCGGGGTTTTAATCTAGATAAACAGACAAGCCACAAAAAAAAGTGCTTCAACATGAGCCCAAGCGGGGCTTGGAAACTCGTTGCTGTTTTTGTTGTTTTTTGTGCCAAGGCATCGTGTGTTGTTCATTTGGGCTGACACGCCCCTAACCCCTAGCGCCTCAGCGCACGCCCGCCCCTACCTCCCCCCCTCCACCTGGTTGTGTGAGCGACCACCAGGCGACAGCTCAATACATTTTGCGCCTTTAATGGAATTCAATTCAATTCTTATCGTGCTGCAAATTATTGTTATTAATTATTTGAAAATGAGCGAGAGCGAGCACATTGGGGACTACAAAGCGGCTGGGGCACAGAGGGGGGAGTTGTGTGTACGGGGGTTGTACGGGGTAAAGTACGGAGGCAAAGCGGCAAACAACAACAATTGCTCAAGGGTTGGGAGCGACACGCTGTCTGCGACTGACTGACTAACTGACTAAATGACTGACTGACTGACTGACGATCGTTTTGAGTTGCCTGATTGAAGCATAAATAATTTCATTATTATTGTTATTATTTATTAGTTGTTGTTGTTGTTGTTGTTGTTGTTAGTGCGGGGCGCACCTTTGGCAAATTAGAAATCGCCGCATTCGCGTTGATTGCGGATTAGCCCACAAGTTGACTGACTGAATGACTGAATGACTGACTGACTGACAGCGAGTGAACAGATTGTACAAACTGAACTCACCATTGAACTTCAAATCAGCACTCATATTTCATCAGCTTTTTACACTTAAGAATTAAACATGATTTCATTGTTTTTGCTTATTATTGATAACTATGCATTAAAGTTCTTAAGACTGAATTAATTGAAATTTGGTAACAATTGCCGCTGACAGACAGCTGGAAATTTTATTGATTCAACTTTTGTTGCAAGAGTGCGTTATGTGTAAGTGTTTAAGTTACGTTTCTAATTATCCGAGTTTTATTATTAATTATTAAATAATTAATGAGCATTTGTCTAAAATTGTGTCAGTAATAAAAGTCAAATTTAAGATGATTGCTTACTTGGAAAAATCATTCAAAATCGAAGTACAATATCGTAAACTTCATTTAATAAATAAATATATCGATATCCATATTGGGTATGAATTTATTACAAATATAGAAAAAATAATTAGAAAGATTGGCTAAGGTACTCCGAAGATTATATAAAATCAATTGATAAGTCCTGTTATAGCTTATAAATTAACTCTCTAAATGCGAAGAGTACAAAAAATCGCATATTTATGGTGTTTGCTAAGGATTCTGTTATTAAATTTTAAGCATTGAATAGTTACACACAAAAATCGCAGTTACTTGGAAAATACTTCGTAATTATTCTCAAATTACCTTGATTTTATAATAATTGTATTAGTTACTAAAATACATTAAATCATTTAATATTAATTAAAAATCAAATAAGCGCAGTTACATCAGTTCTGCTTTGTTTCGAGAAATTCCCAAAAGTTACGAAAACCAAATACTTGAGAATAAACGGTGAAGTGGCGATCTTTAACGAAATGTGCCACAAAATCGATCACATTATCGACACTGTTCATGCTGTTTGAGCTCGTTACGAGCACCAGAAGAGGGAGCTGACAGGCATTACAAATCATTATAATTCATATGAGCATCATTTTCATATTTCGTATGGCACATTTTGTGGCAGCTTTCTGTCTGTCTGTCTGAGAGAGGGACAAGGTGAAATACAAACATTTTTATTTGTTTTTTGCTGGGCACCCAATGAAAACTGCGCACAATATATGCATATGATGAATGATCATTATGATCAAGTGTGCCTGCTGTGCTGTGCTGTGCTGTGCTGTGCTGTGATGTGTGTGCGATCACTTTATCTTCATCTGCTCAACTCGACTGCCTCTGTTGGCTTTTCCAATTTGTTTTAAGCCATTTACTAACAACCGACAACTGACAACGCACATCTGCGATCTGCGAGAACTGAGATCTGAGATCGCCACACGCTTCGATACTTTTTGGCACGCCGCGGCGCAAATGTCAAAAAGCTGACAGCGTCGCAGCAATGAATAGATCACATTGTTATTGCCGAGCTACACATAACAAGTAAAAAAGAAACAAATAGAGAAAAAAATATATAGTTGTATGTGAGATTATATTTGAACAAGTACACATATTGTCTTAAGGGGCAGCGCACACAAGCTAAACTAGCTGCGACATTGAACTACTTTATTGATTTAGGCTCTGCATTTAATGAAATATTAAAATCAATATGAAATAATGTCATTATGTTATAAACATATGTGCAAACATTTTAATTGAAAATTATATGAAAATCATAAAAGCAGATTTAAAATTTTTAAAAATAAATGTAAAAAAAGTTAACTTCTGCTCTGGCAAAAGTTAATTTAAGTTTGTTTAAAAATATGTTATGGTAATTTCGAGTTTTTCTAATTTATTTGCCAATGCAATTGCTTAACTAACTTGCTTGTTCCAAATTGAGGAATTTTGTGCAATTTAGATTGCACTTATATTTGCGCAAATTGAAGCAATTACTGTCCCTCAAGTTTGTGGCCTAAGTCTTTCGATTTGAGTAAACTTATTTGGCTTTCAACGGCAACCAAATAAATTGATTTGTATATGCGAGATGAATGTTGATTTCCGCATGTGTGTGGTCCACATCCTGACCACAAATTGCTAATCAGCCCGTCAACCACACACACACACACACACACAAACCAACACACACACAGCAAATTTATGCGGCTTATTAGCGCGTCTCAAATATTTTCGCAGCAAACAAATTAGCTCCACTTAGGCGGCAGGCCTTTCATGGAGCCCAATTGGCAAAAATTATTTCATCAAATATGAAGACTGACAAGAAAAAACAATAAAAGCCGAAACGTTTCTTTTTTTTCTGCTGCTGCTGCTGCTGCTGCTAGCCAACACCCAAAGTGTCTATGCGCACACCTTGACTATGAGAAGTCAGAAAAAAACAAAAACAAAAATCAAAAACCAAAAATGAACCCAAACCGAAATGAGACATAAACCAAAATAAAAATAAAAAAATCATATAAAAAATCGTTAATAAATTTCTCATACACACACAGCAAGCGTTATAGGAGAAGGAGGAGCAGCAGCAGCAGCTGCTACAGATTGGCGGCCAGTTGGGATCGTCACAGCTGCAGTTATGCGAAGGGAGCCAACCTTTTATGTGGCCTGGGCTTGTGAACGATCGAACGAAGAAACGAACGAACGAACGCTCCGAGAGATAATCTAAAGTAAAACTCGTGGAGCATAAATAAAAAAGAAATTACTTAATTTCTTAATAATGTTGCCATTGTTGTTGTTGTTGTTGTTGTTGTTGTTGATGTTGTTGTTGTTGTTTGCTGTGTTTCTGTTTCTGTTTGCCAATGGCTTGTTTCGACAACTTTTTTATAATCCTTTTAGGCCCCGCGGCTGCTGATGTTGCCAACGCTGCTGCTGCACTGTGAGAAATGCTGCAGTGCTTCATCAATCGTTGTTGTTGCTGTTGTTGTTGTTGTTGTTGTAGCTGTAGTCGGCCTGTGCGGGCCTTTGCATTCTGTTGAAATGAAATCTTTATTTCCTTTCGTGACTATAATTAATAATTTTCGGTTTGCTTGTTTTTTGTGTATTCGTTTGTGTTCCCTTCTGTCCCGCATACATATGTGTGTGTGCGTTTATGTGTGCGTGTGTGTGTGAGTGTGTGTGAGTGTGTGTAGCTAGTAGAGTTGATCTCAAGGAGCAGCAGACGCAGCAGCAGCAGCAGCAGCAGCAGCAGGAGCAGCCAACTGGCCACTGATCACACCACACACGCAGCAAGCTAATAATGACCATAATAATAATCATGATGATGTTGATGATGTGGCCAAGCTAAATGTGCTGCCTTCAGCCTTATCACCAAAATGTACAAAAACTAAAGAAAAAATTAAGAACGACGTAAACGACGAAGTTGTACTCTGTAATCATCGAAAATAATTGTTATGTGTTATTATTTTAATTAAAATAAAATCATTTTGAAGAAAGTTCTCTTGATTAAAACACCAGAATTTAATTATTTATTTATTTTATCTTTAAATTAAAGTCAATCAGATAATTTAAATCATTTTTAAAATATTTTTTATTATAACTAAATATTATTATTATTATTTTAACAAATATTATTGTTATTGAGTTAAGTTGCTATTTTGTTGCTATTTTTGTGCTGCAGCTTTAAGTATTTAAAATGTACGTTTGTTATCGGCTCATTTAAATAATATACCCACATTATCTCTGAGGCAGATATATACAATTATTATTTCAAGTTTCAAGTATTCTTAAGATAGAAAACAAATATGCTTTTCTACCTTCCCCAAGAGTAGTGTATAAAAGAAAAAAACAGCAAAGCAGCAACAACAAAATGTTTTATGTCCGAAAATTGTTGGTTGTTCTTTGTTGTTTTTTGTGTTGCTGTTGTTGTTGTTGGCATTGTTATTGCCTTGTGCCTCATTTTGGCCGCCTTTTTGCATGGTGGCCAACATGTCTCCCGTGGTTTGTTTTCGGCCCTTTCAGACTTTTTGGGTGGTTACTGGCACTTATACTCCTTCAAATCGCTCTCTTCCTCTCTCTCACTCTCTCTCCATCTCTCACTCTCTCTCTCTCTATCACTCTCTTGCTCGCCGTTTCTCTCTCTGTCTTGTTGTATGTGTGTGTTTGGCTGTGGCATAAAGCAAATGTCCGCGTAGTAAATCATTTCCTAATTAGCGGGCAGTCGAAGCTTTTTGAAATGCTTGCCACGGTCGCCACAAGCTGAAATGGACCTCGAAATTGAGACTCTGCGGCTCTGTGGCTCTGTGGCATGGGGCATATGGTATGTGGCATGATTTTGTGGCACGCCATGGCAAATGGGTGGGCAGATACCGCTAATTTGAATATAATTGCAGGCCTATTTGCATGTAAGAAAAACCCTTTAAAACAAAATATGCATTCCTCATGTAGCAAATGCCTCAAGATGCAAGTGGTTTAAGTGGCAGCTGCAGCTATTAAGTCATAAGCACTACATTTCCCTATTTTTAACAATTCATTTATCCGTTATTAACGACCTTATGGATTCGAGAAGATAAGACACGATTAATGGCCAAGAACTATCGAACTATATTTATCAAGTAATGCGTGCTGCAGAAAAATTCAATAGTTAATGGCACTATTTGTTGTTAATAGCAAGAACTATCTTTAATTGATTGAAACTGGACAAGGTCAGCAAGAAATGAGCAATTTTCAATTCGAAATCACGACGGTATGCCAAGATGCAGTCGGATTCCCAGTCCGTGATGAGGCTGAGCCCACGCTGCGTATGCGCATTTCCAGAGATTGGCAGCTTAATTAACGAAAGTCTGCGATCCGACTGCCAACTTGAATGTTAAAAAATTAAGTGCAAATGGGCAATTAAGTGAGTAATTTATGAAACAGAAATTTCCGCAGTTAACTGCTTATGGGCAAGGATCATTCGACCGGTTAAACAAATTGAGTGCGGGGATACTTTTATATATATATATATATATATATCTATATATGTATTTATATATGCGAGTAATCTCTGATATTTGCTTTGAGTGCGTGAGTATTTTTGTATTCTCTTGCATTGTATTAACTCATAAATTCGAGGTTCGTTAAGAATGTCGAAATAATAAATGCCGCTGCCACATTAAGCCCCCACCGAAAAGCAACAACAGCCACAACAACAATAACAACTACTGCGAGCCATCAACAAAACAATGAACAATCGATTAAACACAAAAAGCAACAGCAGCCAACAGCAGAACAAAGACAAAAATGCCGACAAAATGCCGAAGACCTCAACGCATCCCATTGGACAACAGTTGCAGCTAACAACAACAACAACCACAACAACAGCAGCAGCAGGAGCAACAACAGCAAAAAAAAGAAGTTCCACACCAAGCGAAAATGAAAATTTATTAAAAATCAACTCACAGTGATATGCAAGAAACCAGTATGCATGCGAAAAAGCCAATCAGCACAACTAACAAATGCCCAGTAATTAACTATATTAAATATAGATAAATATATCTAAGTATATGGAATTCAAATGTTTATTCTACTGTGAAATCCAATTATACATACGATTTAAATGATTTGATTTGGCAATAAGCCAAATTAGGGCTCTGATATTCCCACTGAAAATAAATAAAATGATCTGAGTATCACTTATGCTTGAGATCGTAGGATATATAAAAGTAAAACAAAAAAGAAATAACTAAATAAATTAAGACCAGGTCCAAGGGAAGCAGTATGATATAGAAGTCCGATGATTATGCTCTTTTGTTCAAATGTAAGGAGCTTTATAATTAAGTTTTTGTTCTTGTTAAAGCAAAATTGATTGTACTGGAAATCATTTTTCATTCGGCTGATTGTTCCAATCGCAGCTATATGATGGTGTAGTGTGATTTCTTAGTTATAAATAAAAACTTATTTATACTAAAGCTCATATTTTAGACATAGTAATCCGATCCGATCTGCCTGCCAAGAATATGTATGCTTTATATTTATTATATTTATAAATTTATAAAAATCATATCTGAACTGGTCTAGATTAATACAAATATTTTATATAATGCATTCAGATGTTGAATGTTATATATTTCAGCTTAAGCCAATAAAAACGTTGCACGATTTAATACATAATTGATCACTCGCCTTGCACTTAAACCCTAAACACTCTTCGAAGTCATACATTATACGTGGTATCAAAAGTCAACAGAAGACACAAAAGGGCATTGCAATTTGTAGCGGAGCGTCCATTAACATAAATTAAGGGAAATGCTTGGGCGACAATGTCGCTCTGGCAGTATTTACCAACTCCAAAGAGAGAGAGAGAGAGAGAGAGAGAGAGAGAGAGGGATCAAAATGGATGCAGTGCAGCAAGTGGCAAACTGAGGATCAACGCGGGGCAATTTCATGTGGAATTTATTAAGAGATGGGCTAACAAAACAATTTATGCCTTTTTAATGGCTTATTAGCCATTATTAGTCGCGCTTATCGCGCCCGTCTTCAAAACACACACACCAGCACACTCCACACACACACGCACACACATTTGCTTCGGCAGGGTCTCCGTCTCCGTCTCTGTCACAGTGTCAATTTCAGTTTGCCTTTGCTGCAAGCTGCGTCCTCGAACTTGGCCAGCGCTCAAATTTCAGCAACGAGTGCGACTTGTTGTTGTTGTTGTTGCCGTTGACAAAAATGAAAAATTATCGTAATAAATTAAATTTGCTATCGCAAAGCATTAATTCTGGTCACAATACCAACAACAACAGCAACAACAGGCCAATGAAAGGAATTTCTGTTCTGAGTGTTTGTTAATTTTTGCTCATTTTGTTCTTTTTTTGCATTTTGTTTATTTATTTCTTTATTGTGTGCTTCCCATTTTAGAAAACAGTTGAAAGTGAAGCTTAGCGGGGCTTAGTGACAGTTGCTGTTGTTGTTGTTGCTATTGTTATTGCTGTTGTTTGCTGTTGTTTGCTGTGCTAGTGGCAGCTGTTAATGATGATGACATACAAACGACTTAGGCAACGAACTTGATGGTTGGCGCGCTTCAAATGTTGAATAAAATGCAGAGCATGAAATCTCCGTTTGCAAATCATTTTTCTGTAATAAGTTATTACCTAAAGCCAGATTGGTATTTTAACACATATTTGTTGAATAATATGTAAGGCATGCAGTCCCTGTTTGTAAATAATATAAATAGTTACTTTAACTTCGTCTTTCTTAAGCTGGAAGTATACATTCAAAATTTACAGCTTAATTTTCAATATGGATTACAAATATTTTTACATAAGTCATAAATTTTAAATTTTTATTTTTATTAATTAGACAATTTTGGAAACTAGCAGCGCATATATATTTGAAAATAGGCAAACAGAGTCCGATGGGCCTATCCGTCTGTCTGTCTGTCTGTCGGATGGGTCGGACTGATGGATGTTGGCGATGTGGTGCCAGTTTGGCTGTTTTGGTTGCGGACAAACCTGTATGGAATTTTTGACAAATGTTTAACATGCGACAGCTGTTTACCTAATAAATCCATTAGCTGTACAAACAGCAACAGCAACAGCAACAACAGCAACAGCAACAACAACAACAACAATAAGTTGTACTATTGACAAAACAATGCGGTTCTGGGTGTGACAGTAATCACTAATTGTGGCTTTTAATATATCATTAGCCAAATTGAGAAAGAGCCGAAAAGAAAACAACAAAAAATAAAATCCAAAAAAAAGCAGCTAAGTAAAATGTTGACCGAGAGAGTTTAAATATAGCGCATTGATTCATCATCAAAGTTGTTTACTAGTTAATGCTTACTATTTGAACTATGCCAAGCGACAGACAGACGGGGCAGACAGTGCAGCGCCGGCTTCGTTGCCAACACACAACAGTTTTGATATTTATATATTTGTTTTGTGCCAAAAGACTACAAGCTTGTCAAGCCCGAGAAAAAAAGCCTACTCTGGCACATTTCTTTGATAAGCTTAACTGGCGTGTGTGTGCGTGTGTTTGTGTGTGTGTGTATTGGTTTAGCCTGTATCTTATCTGGCCAATCAATCTTTGTTGTTTGTTTAAACACGTTTCATAAAAATTAATTTTTTTATTTATTAAGCAAAAGCATTTTATGGCATGCTGTGAACAGCGCTTCGAACTGGAAAAGAGCCCAAAAACCTAAAACCCAAGTCTCAAGTCTCAAGTCCCAAGTCTCAGAGAGAAACACCTGCTGCGATGGTTAAGCAAATGTTTTCTCTCTCTCTCTCTCCCACTTTTTGAATGCTGCTCAGCGCATTGTCATTATTGTTTTGTTGTTGTTGTTGCGTTATTATCATATGATATCATCACCCGAAATTCCTCGCTCGCAAATAAATCCAGCAACTAAATGAATTTCAAATTCTTCTTGTCCCGCTGCTTTGTTTGCAGAGCGTCAGCGTCAGCAGCAGCAGCGGCATCATAAAATATTAATTAATTAGCCAAGACTCGGTTAGAAAGCGTGCTTCGATATATACACACACTTGCACTCACACACACACACACATACACACACTTGCACACACACTCGCAGTCAGTTTGACAGGGAGCTTGATAATCGCTTTGATAGTAAAATTAGATAAGCTTGACCATCAATTTCTATTGTATTTGCTTAACAAATCCAATCAAGTTCAAGTTTATGGCATCACTCAAGCTATCTAGCTCTATCCTTGGCTCTCCCTCTCTCTCGCACACACACACACACACACACATGCATATCTGCTCTTGATGTTGAAGAAGTTGTTAAAGTTCAGTTATTGTACGAGCAAACGATGAGAAAAGCATCCAAAAAAGAATTCAGACTGATTTGTGCGATAAGCAATTTTATTTTTATGCCATGATTTAATGACAAAAATGTTAAACTTGTTTCCAAATACACACACACACACACACACGCGCGCACACTAAACATTTAGCCCATTAAGTTATAATTAAGCATTGAGTCTGGGTCAAAACGCAAGACATCTGGGAAACTGTGAAAAAGTCGATATGCCTGAATGGAAGAATTGTCAAGCAGGATATAAAATAAATTGAGGAACTAATTGGAGAAATATTTATTTATTTATGAAGATTGTTAAACTTGTACACAATTTTGAGATAGCTTTGCTGTAGATGCTGATCAAGAATATATATACTTAATGGGATCGGTCTTCTTCAATATAATTGTATATTGTTTGGTGACCTCTTTTTATCATTTGAATATTGATTTCAGGTTAATTTTTATATAGACTCCGATATATTTTGAAGTCGGCACGCGCTTTCAGCACTGACGCAAAAATGTGTAACTGAATAATTTATTTATATGACATATTTCATTATAGTAATGCTCCATAAATTTGACAATAACTGTTTTATTATGCTCTTTTCATTTACTCCAATTATAATTACTGTTTTAACCGAAATAAAATTTATTAATAATTGCCGATTAAATGAAAATGACGATTTGTGTATCAATTGAAGTATATATATATATATATAAATATATATTCAAGATTTGTAGATTTGCAGTCGATTGCATTTGTAAATTGAACAAAACGAGCTTGCACTACATGGCGTATGAGCAATAAGGAAATGCGCACAAAGACGTTGACGACGCCCACGCGATGCAATTTGAAGCGCATTACAGAAATGCATAAGATTTTATGAGGCAGCGTGAACACTAAATCAATGTGCAACAATTAATGTTAATGTGTAATGTTAAATAAAATACTGAATATACGGCCATTGCTTAGACACACTCAGACTCGCACTCGCACTCGCATTCGCACTCGCATTCGCACTCGCACTCATAGTCGTATTCATATTCGTAGTCGTACTTGGACCTGTTCCTATTAAGATTTGCGTGCCGCGTTTTATAGCGTGCACGTTTTAGTAATATGTCAAAATCAAAATACGCGCGCGCCTCGCTGCATTTGCAATTAGTCAACGTCAACGTCAACGTCGAAGTCGACGTTAACGTTAACGTTAACATTAACAGCACCAGCAGCAACAACAACAACCACAAATAGTTTGCAATGCAGTCGCCAATTAATTGGCTAACAAATTACAAAACAATTAGAAGGCATTCCTTAAATGGCATCCAGCCCCCCACACACAAAACGAGACAAACTACGAAAGATGCGCCCAGGCATTTCAACTATGCAATTGAGTTGCATTTGAAAATAATCAACCCAAAAAGTCTTCAACATGAATACCCTAACTTCATGCACATACGAAAAAATGGAAATATATATACTTTTAAATTTGTTTTATTTATTACATTTATTTTTAATTAAACATTTTTCTTTAAATTTTCTGTCGATTTTTCATTCTCTTTATTATCTAGAATTTAGTTAAAGCTCACAATATATTATTATATCTTAAATATAATACAATTACTAATCGTTTTATCAGAGCTTTCACTATATTAGCCAAATATATATATATATATACGCCTAACATGATCAAATTTTCGATTCAAGCTGTTTCACATAGTTAATATGCCCGCTTTTAGGCTGCCCGCAAAACTCATATCGAAATATTTGCGGTATTTGCTAACAAGATTTCGATATTGTAAACAATTTTGATTTGACAGACGAGATTTCAATTGCCACAAAATATGCAAAAGGCGCCGGCAATTTAAACAGTTAACTCACAAACGCAACAACAAGTGTTGCTCATTTTGATGGGTTGGCGCTACCAAAATTGGCCTCCCCAAATGGCTAAAAACAACAACAAAAATTCAAACACCAACGAATAATTCAAACTGGTTAGCTTGGAGCTCAGAGCTCGGCTCACCTTGGTGGTCTGCTTGGCAATTGTTGGCTCACGATTCTTTCAACTAACATAGATCCGAGCTAAGAGCTCGGTCTTTGAGATTTGTGCGCCGACTGCTCTTGCCTGGGAATATTTCAAATACTTTTCTAATAGCTCTCCGCTTGCATGAATGAATTGGTTTTTTTTCTCAAGCTAATGAAAATGCATTTCATGTCATGAGTAATTATGGCAGCAATGGGCAATTGAATAGAGTCAGAAATGAAGTTGAGGGGTAGGTATTTATTTATATGTATATTCTGAAATACATGCTTATTATGAAAAATTAATTTTCTTATTTATTAAGCATGAAGTATTCAAAGTTTGGGTTAATTGGTTTCTAAGCTCACTCATAAGCCATCTAAGTTCCTATACCTCAAACATATCATCATTCTCAATAATATTCCGAGTAATTCACCAAGTGCACAAAATTGGTGTCTTTGGCAAATTCCCACTAAACAAATTCACTGGAATGAAATACAATTAAATATGTGTATTGTAATCCAATATCAAATCAAAACCAGACCAATTTGTTTGGTCTGACAAAAAATGAGCTTCCTCAGCAAAATCAAAGTCAAAGTGTCAAGACATTATTTATAGTTATTCAAGTGTCGAAAGCATCGGAAGTGCCCTCGAACTCAAGCATAATCCTTTGATGCAGCGCCGATATTCCCGATATTTACGCACATAAACAAAATTCACTCGAAATACGAGAAGAAATTGCAGACAAATTGTCGCCACAAAAAAAAGAAGCAAAATTTCCAAAGCGAAAAACAACACACAGAGAAGTGATGTTGCTGTTGTGTTTGTTGTTTGTTGTTTCAGTGTGTGTGGCAAAAATATTGATTACAATTGCACTCAATTGTTTATACAATTGATGTTTTTGGGAACGGGTTCGCTTTAAAGGCGTCTATCATAAATTTTCAAATGTCAAAACAACAAAAGCTCACGAATAAATTTAGCACATGGCAACGTTTATATATAAACAAAAAGGGTGTGCCACAGCCAGTTGTGGGTGTATAGGGGGAGTAGGAGGTGGAGGAGGAGATCGTATCTGCTTAATATTTCTTTTGATTAATAATAAATAAAGCTTACTTTTGTTGTTGTTGCTGCTGTTGTTATTGTGTTCTGGCTGCTGCCGCTCGGTCTGCTTATATTTGATTTTATGACGCCTTGTTGTTGTTGATTCTGCTGCTGTTAAATAAACAAAAGGCGTGTGTCGACGCTGGCAGCGACGTCCGCATCGTCGTCGCAGCTAATAACGCCATCCCAAGGCTTTGACTTTGAAAAGCATTTAAGCGGCTTAAGCGTTTGCCAAACTGTCAGCAATCGCGATCTGGGTAGCAGCCCCGATTCTAGCATTAGCTTCAGCCTTAGCTCTGACTCTGACTCTGACTCTGACTCTGATTTTGGCTTTGACTCTAGCAATTACTTTAACTTCGCGTCTGAGTCTGGGCCTGGGTCTGGGTCTGGGTCTAGGTCTGGGTCTAGGGTGCCACTGGGGCGTTCATCGCTGCTGTCATCGCACAACAATTTCGTCAGCTTTTTTTTTTAGTACACCTCATAAAAATAGTTGGGGGGGAGGTTATTATGAATCAGTCGATGGGTATGTAACAGGCAGTAATTTCTGGCAGTATTATAACTTTTAGAACATCCAGCACCATCATCAAAAATATCTACTATTAGTTTGAATACAGCTGAATGTATTCAAAAGAATCGATTTTTTAAATTATTGCCTCGCTTTTCCTTTTGACATTTATAAATACTTATTAGAAACTCAACTTTAATCAAATGACTGCTCATCAACATACCCAAAATACGGCTTGCTGCAGGGTATCTGCCAGCCGTACACTTTCAGGGTTCACAATTTCTGCAGTTGCTTTGTATTTGTTGTTTTTATTATTATTAACTTTTTGGCTGCTGCAGGGTGTGACAAATGATCAGCACTCGCAACCAAAACAACAACAACAACACCAAAACCAACAACAAAAACAACAACAATAAAAATCAACGACGACGCGCAAAAAAGTATGTGGAGCCAAATTGTCTGGTTGGTTGTTTGCTTAAGTTGATTTGTTGTTAGTGCTGCTTTTGTTGTTGTTGTACGCACATTACTTAAAACTGCACATATGTGTGTGTGAGTGTGTGTGTGTGTGTATTTTAGTTGTTATCATGCACAACAATTTGTATGCATAGAAAGCTAACAAAAAAACCTTAAAACTTAATGCGCTGTGCTTTATAAGTCGTAACATTTAAATATTAACATTTTCTTTAGAATTTTGCACTTCTCTGAGCACATCTATATAGGCGAATACTATAGAATATGCTGTACTGTTTGTAGACGCAATCCATATAAGGCGCAATCGAACTATCATTGTATACTGACAGCAATTCTATAAGGCAAAGTACAGTTATAGTTCCTGGAATCTAAATAATTGCAGAACATGCCTAGAATTTAATGAGGCTAACAAAATATAACTGAGAGCCTTGTTTGAATAACGCGGATTGCATTGTTAAAACAAACGGCATTCCATCTAGTAATTTATTTTTATCGACATGAAAGTAAAAGAAAAGCTGCTCAATATAAACTACATTTATTTGATTTTCTTCATTTTATTTCAGTTAATAAGTTAACCATTGATATGCAGACGTGATTATATATACCATATATAATATATTAAATAGTAGTTTTGTGGCACGCAGAGATTCAAGTAAAAATTGTTAGTAGTTAGATTGGAGTAGTGAAAGGGAAGCTCTAACAGATTCAGTTCACTTTAGTTTTGTAGTGTTGTCTATTAGACAATTAGACCTGAACGTAGAATTCTACAAAACTGCCAAAACAAGGTTTTCAAGGTTGCTCCTTGACCATGGAAGCTAGCTCCTTTGTGTCTGAATGTTAACTAAAATATTGCTTACTGAGTGTATTAATTTTTTTGCTTGAGATATTTTGAGTATAAACTGTGAGAGCAAAAGAGAAGTCACTTTAACAACTTCATCCCTTTTGGGCTGCGACAACACCAAAAATAACATTGGAAGACGTCATAACTATTTAATCAAGAGGCTATAAAGAATCACCGGTTAGGGTATTTTCGACATGCACAACAAGAAGTTGAACAATTCGAGTTTGCAAATGTGTGTTTATTTTTACGATCTTGCCATAAATATTGCTAGAGTATGCGAAGTGTGTGTGTGTGTGTGTGTGTGTGCGTATTTTACTGAGCATAGCCAAAGAGCCGTTTAAAGCAAGTCAAAGTCAAGTTTTACGAGATGCGCAAACATAAATTACGAACTGCTTATGGCTTATGGGTTTTCGATTTTTAGCGATGCTCGCTATATGCCCCTTTTGTCTATAGACTAATTTATCGAATTTTTATTTATAAATGCGCAATTTAATGTCGAGCTTAGCGAACAGAACGAGCCGAGCTGCCAAAATGGGTCACTAAGCGTGACAGTTATGGAGCAATATTGCGGTCAAAGAGTCTGTTGCCAATTTGATTGAGATAACAAAAGACCTAGGCGACAAACTTGGCACTCGCCATCTAATGCGAGGCTGTGTGGGCGTATGAGTGGGTGTATTGCCTTGTGGGCGTGGGCGTGGGCGTGGGCGTTGGCAACTGTTCACAATTACGCATGCTAATCGTATTGTCAACGTAATTAAAATGTAATCGCCGTCGGGCCAACTAATGAGCGACTTGTCATAAACCATATTCAGTGCATTGGCGACTTAGGGTATGGCGATGAACGGGGCGGGGAGGGGAGGGTATTTACGTAGAGGCGAAACGGGCGCAGTTACAGTAAATAATATCTTAATGGTAAATTAAAGCCACAAACGCGTTTAGCTACGGTTTATAAATGTATATACATTTAAATATTTTTTTTTACCTATGTCAACAAAAAAAAAAACTTAAAAACTATTTTAGTATTTTGCTTCTTTTCTTTATTTTGCCAAGTGTTTTTTTATTTATAGTTTTATTTATGGCACAGTATGCTTGTGCGAAAGTGTGAATATATTTGTGTGAGTCGGTGTGTGAATTGCGAATAGCGCGTGGGCAATAAGTGAATGCTTGTGTGGCCACTTCAAGTGGCAGTTGAATGGTAGCCGTTTAAAGTTGAAAGGCTCTCGTCACGACTCCAAAGGCCAAACAAATCACAACGGATCACAATGAATGCGCTAATCGACCGATCAAAACTGTGAAATATACCAGCTGATATAGTGAAATAATAAGTTGGTGCGATCATTTATCACTGCTTAGTGTGCCTGCTGTCAATATTGATCAAAAATATATAGTGATATTTGAACTTAAGCTTACTTACATAAAAGTTGAACTTAGTTACAGTTCATAGCTATGTGGATTCTGAACTGATCTTCACTCTTGATTTCCATTTAAAGGTCATTGATCTAGCTAAATTCATAATTTCTGAAAATTAACATATTTAGATATTCTGTCAAATTTCAGAATAAATAATAAACAACTTTGAAAATATTTCGCTTTAAATATTTAGTAGAGAAATTGTTGTGCTGTCCAGTGGACCATATTCAGTTAATAACCTCAGAAATAAATCTCAGAAAGAAATCAGAGCATCATTATCTTATATAGGCTACCCGGATTCAGGCAGAGTGGTTCTTAGTAATAAATCCCAACATTGGCCACCTTTCTTGCATCATCTTGCACATATTCCGCTGGATTCTTAAAAATAAATGTTATTCGTTGATTAATCTATACTCAATTAAGCCTGATATCTCCACATATTTGCTTCATTGGAAAATGTACTTGTAGTAATTAAATAAATTTCCCCCACCAAACGAAGCCTCCTCTCCCCCCTTCCCCCATCTCTTTACATATTTCCCCCAAATTTATTTGCATATAAATAACAAGATTTGGCTTCTGCAATACGAGACAGTTTGAAGTTGTAGTTGTTGTTGTTGTTGATGTTGGCTCAATTCATTAGCGCGTGTGCATTTCGGGGTAATAAGCGACAATTTTTCATTATTACGAATGAAAAGTGTTGGCATTAAGTGAAAATCAAGCCGAATATAACCGAATATAACTCATACGCAGCGTTGCACCTGTTCAGCGAGCGTGTCGGCACAAACTTAATCACTAAGCAGGAAATATGAGCGCACATCGGCTAAAGCAAATACAACTAATGAACAAGAAATATTAATTTGCCAAAATAGCAAAAACGCAAAAAAAAAAAACCAAAGGCAAAGCCAAAATGAAACGCCATGCAACTTTCAAGTGAGGTGCCCCAGCGGACACTTTGCCACGAAAAACTTGAACATGCATTTTAATTGCAGCCCAGCAACTCTCAGTGCCGAATGTAATGCAAACAAAACTCCAGCCACAATTTGTACAAGCACACCACACAAACACACACACACACACACACACACACACACAATCACACACAGAGCACAACAACACAAGAAAGCAAAAGTTGTGTGTAAATTAAATTGGAAGAGAAGCGTTTAATACACTAACTAAAAGGAGCGAGATGAAGGCAAAGTTGATGTAAATGCTTTGCTATTGAACTAAGTTAAGACCAGAATAATATGAAAGAGATACGAAATTTACGTAGACATGACAAGGAAGTAATAACCATTTGTATATTTGCGAAATCTTAAACTTCATATATAATATATATATATACTGATTACTGCAGTTAAAATAATAAATCAAGTAAAAAAATAATAATTTAGGTTGATTTTGATACTTAACATAAACCTTTCATTGAAGCTGATGTTTAGTTGACTACTCAGATGAGATAAAACTTGAATTATGAAAGACTTAAATTAAGTTCAGTTACTATTGCCATCTCTATAAGATTAAGCCTCCTTTAAACCAAATCTGGCCTAAAGGCATATTGCATGTACCCCAATTTGTGGAAAGGGTAACAATAATTGCACAAGCAATTGTCTGCAACATGTCTGGTTGCAAGTCGTCATCGACTGCTGTTTGTTGTTGTTTTTGTTGCATTTGCTGTTGCTATTGCTGTTGTTGTTGCAGTTGCAGTTGCAATCGTCTCGCACGAAGCTTCAAGTTGAAAGCTCTGATGCTAACGATGTTGTTGGCTCGTTGAAGTCTGCGCCGGCTGCGGCCGCTGCTGTTGTTGCAGTTGCAGTTGCTGCTGCAACCAGCCAAATGTTAAGCAATCAAATCAAAAAATACAAAAACAAAAAAAAATTAACGAAATCTAAGAAAAAAAAACATTGTCACGTCAAATTCATGTCATTTAATTAATTTTGTTTACTTGCCACAACGTTAATTTGTTTTTGCTGCTGTTGCCGGCGACTTGTTGTCTTTGAAAAAATTTTCCACCGCTTCAGCTTTATCATATTATGCATATGTATATATATATATATAATATGCAGTTGGTTATTTATCGTATCGGCAAATTCACATAGAATGCCAAAAAAAAAACGAAAAAACCAAAAAAAATGCAAAATATTTTCCCACATGGCTGCACTTTAAGCCAAGGCGCTCAATTCGCCTGAAATCAAACAAAGTTGTTCTTGTCTTTATTTATTTTTTTTTTGCCTTTATTTTTTGCATCGCTTTTTTATAGTTTGCCGACAGACTCTTGACGGCCTGTCAAATAAATGTCGCTTTATTCAAATTTCGCTTCGCACTAATTGTCTACGGTTTTTGTGTATTTTTTCATTTTATTTTTACTTTTTTTTTGTGATTTAAGACAAAGGCAGCAAAAAGTTGATGCGGCTGCTGCTGCTGCTGCTGCTTGGTTGCTAACAAGCCTCCAAGTGCAGATTAGCCGTGTTGGACCACGGCTTGAACAGACTTTGTGTCGCAGACTTTTCAGACTGAGTCTGAGAGGCTGAGGCTGAGGCTGATGATGCCTCCTCAATCAACTTTCGATCAAAACGCGCCGCGTCCGCAAAACGCTTTTGTCTTTTGCTGTTTGGAAATGAAAAGATGCTTTAGTTGAACCTTTTGGCGGCATTTTGCATGGCTCATTTGATTCTTGTTTAAGATGCGTTACGATAGATCACAAGAAATAAAACAAGAAACCCTTGCGAGAAATTACGGCACAGTGGTGCAACATGATTGATGGATGCAGCTGTAAAATCAGCCCAAATTTGGCATTAACTTTTTAGTTAAGTTTATACTTACATGTATATAAATAAAGCTTATATATAAAGCTGATGGAAATAATAAGTAAATGCATTTAAAATAGATTTACAAAAGAAATAAATAATATAGTTCCACGATTTAAGATTCGTCTCATAACACATCTTATTTGATCAGCTAGGCTCTCAAGAATAATATGGAATGATGATAAAATTAGCTTAAAACTTTGGTTCGCTTGATTTGGTTAAAAATGTTGTCGCTATCAATGCCAAGCTATAGTCTGTTTATATCCGCAAAAGATATGTTTTAAGGGTTCTTCAGTTAAGATCTGTAACAGAGCTTCATCAACTTTCGCCAGCTACTATTATATACTTATTGAAAGTAATATTTTCTTTATTTCTTGATGATCATCAGTGTGCAGCGGCATCTATGCGCTGGTTTATTCAAGTTGAAAAACGGAAATTATCAAACGAAAGAGATACGAGTGCGAGCAACATACGACACCGGATGTCTGTCTGTCTGTGTGCCTCTCTGTCTGTCAGTCTGTCTGGCTGTCGGGCTGTCGGGCAATAAGGAGCAACAAACAGGCGAAAGGATAACCGACTACAAAATGTCTGCTTAAGCTGCGGATGAGTTAATTAAATCTGTCAATACTCCAATACACACACACACACACAGACACATACATACACACTCGCACACATCACATTTAAGGGACAGGACAAAGCCATCAAATGACTGTGTCCATGTCGTCGTCCATTCAAGCGCCCATCATCAACAGCAGAAGCAGCAGCAGCAGCAGCAGCAGCAGCGGCAATAAAAAATGTACCGCAGCATGTGCGGGCTCCATAAGCGGGGAGTGAAGTGATGAGCAGGGGGGGGGGGGGGGAGGAAAGAGGGGGAGAAGCAAGAAAGCTGCTTGCCTGGAATGTAACTCGATTCCTATTAACTCATCAAGTTAGGCGCTGGGGCGTCGTTTTTGACTATAGACCGAGCCAACGGATTGAAAACCGAGGCAAAAATTAAATCAGTTTCGGTTAAGCAAAGGCAACAAAAACAACAAAAAATAAATAAAAAAAAAGCCAAAACAGCCAACAGCTCAAGACAATTTGTAGCCCTGTGCGGTCCTTTTGCCTCTGTTCCTGTGTGTATGTGTGTGTGTTTGTGTGTGTGTGTTTGTGTCTCTGTAAGAGTGTGTGGCCTTATAGAAGCAAATATGTTCACACACTTTACTAATAGCTTCATAAATAATAACCAAAGCGGTCAAAATGTTGGCCAAAATGCACTGTGAGAAAAAAATGCTGAAACAAGCTAAATATAAAATAAATTTAAATATGGTGTGTATGCATTTAAAGATAAAGTTTAATATAAGGCTAAGAACAATAAATATTTTTTTAATATTTTTTTACGAAATCAAATCAAATAATATGAAGCAGCAAAATATGCAGCAAAAATATTATGAAGGAAAAATAACCACCTAAAGTGCTCAATTCCTCATTTATGATTTAATGATGCAATACTCAACACAAAAATAGAAATATTATAACAAACATGGACTTCAAGAGAGAAGCTATTTAATAATAATAATAATTTAATGCAAATAAAAAGCGAATGCTCGAAATCTAAAGGTCAAAATCGAAACACTAAGCGAATTCCATTTCCAACCAGCTGCTAAAAAGTTTCAACTGTAAATATTAGCAACGAAGCAACAGGCAGCAAGTCCGTCCTGCAACCTGCCCCGTGCCCCGTGCCCCATGCCACTCCATCACCAAACGAACCCAGCTCTGCTCTGCTTTGCCCCACACAGAGAGCCGTAGATGAAGATGTGTGTGGTGATTCTTGTTGTTGTCGTTATGTGTGTGCGAGTGTGTGCGTATGCGTGTGTGTGTGTGTGTGTGCGTGTGCGTTATTGTGTGTCTCAAGTTTTCAACAACAAGCTATAAGCCAATAAAGAAGAAACAAGACCAACACCAACTAAAGGCAGCAGGCAGCAGGCCCAGCAACAAAGGATGGGGCAAAGACAGACAAAAAGAAAGCGCAGCCAAAAAAAACAACAAAAAAATACCTTAATTACGGTTAATGGAGCGTTCGAAAAAACCGCTCCAACCTCCTCTCTCTATCTTACTGTGTATGTGTGCGTGTGTGTGTGTGTGTGTGTATGCGAAAGCCGCAAAATTACTTAATCACATTTCAGGGACCACGAAAAATTTGCGGGCCATGTTCGTAATTTTGTATATAAATGAGCGGCCACCTAATGAGCCTGATTAACCATAGAGACCAACACACACAGAGAGAGAGAGAAAGAGAGAGAGGAAGAGAGAGAGAGATGGAACACCGACTCGGGCGGTCGACAATTTAG
Source organism: Drosophila nigritarsus (assembly GCA_035044305.1). Lineage (NCBI taxonomy): Eukaryota > Metazoa > Arthropoda > Insecta > Diptera > Drosophilidae > Drosophila > Drosophila nigritarsus. Next base: position 3,209,178 of record JAWNMF010000133.1, on the reverse strand, counting down.
CGGTGTTTCATTTAACTGCTTTCATGCCACAGATCGCGTCGAATGGGACGCGTCCTTTTGACCTCGAGACGCCGAGTCCCAAAGTCTGATTTTGCCTGTTTTTTTTTGTTTTTTGTATTTTTTTGTCTCTCCTTTTTTTATGATGCGAGACGGAGATGCTTTTAATTTGCGTACGATGTGTCAATGATCGTGGATCGTGGACCGTGCAACGTGCAGCTTGGACTATGGACCGTGGACCGTGCACCATGTCGTCGCGTGTGGCTTTCATTATTATTGTTGTTGCTGTTGCTGTTGCTGTTGGTAATAAAAATCAGCTTTGCCTTAAATGCCATAAACAAAACGCCTGAACATTTTCGCTGACAGATGTCTTCATTGAAAATTATGCAGGCCGAGCGTCGACAATCTGAACTTAAAAGTTTTGGTCCGGTATCTGGCATGGACCTGGCTGGATTGGGATTCAGACTCTGGTTCAGACTCAAGCTCAGACTCAGACTCAGACTCAGGCTCAGGCTCAAGCGTCAGGTGGCATGAACCGTGAGAAAGTTTGCAGCTCGCTCAGCTTGATATGATGTTGCCTTTTTTTATAAGCTGTACTTGTTACTGTATCTTCAGCGTCTGCTTCTTCTTCTTCTTCGCTATGATCTTTGATTTTGCACAAAAATATTTATTGTTGAAGCCAATTTGCTGAAACTATTAAGCAATGCATAGTTGGGTTTTGCAACAATTTGTAGTAGTCGGAGTCGGAGGATTAATCTTGCTAAAAAGAGCGAAAATGTCAAGCAATGGATTAATTTTATTAATTTTACCTGTTGGAGATTAACTTGGATTTGGCATTTAACGGAATTGGCAACAACAAGGTAGAAACAACTTCATTATTCCCTTTTCCCAATGTGTTCATGCTATAAAACCAAATCCGATTTCTATTTGAAGTTGAGTTTCTTATGTATTTTCACATTTTAAGCCAAATCGTTATTATTTACTTATTTGCTAATGATATAAATCAGTGTGTTTGGCTACTTAGACAACTAGTTAGCCACCCAATCGAAATGTTGATCAAAATTCAAAGAATCCTTTGTGCTACGAGCATTGTTGCCGCTGTTGCAGCAATCAAATTCCCAGTATTGCATCGCCAGACCAACTGACCAAACCAGACAAGAACAACAATCACAAACGGCCTATTATGTGGCAAATCGAGACTGTTTGCTTATTTTCTTTTCTGTGTTGTTTTTTGTTTTTTTTTTGGCTGCTCTCTCGCTTGGTGGTCAGCAAATGAAGTCATAAAATTTTCAGCGTGCCAAAGCCAAAGTCAAAGCCAAAAAAAAAACAAAACAAAAAACCAGACGCCCAAAAAGAGGCAGCGAGCAAGTTTTGTACGGTAGGCCCAAAGCTGCCATTGATGATGGAGATGATGATGGGCCTCAACTGGCTGCTGTTGCCCCTGCCACAGAACAGGCAACTGAGTCCAATTCTTAGTCTCAACACACACACACACACACACAAACATCACGTTGCTATGTCGGCGGCTCCTTGAGATACAATGATACAATATTATTATGCTGCGCCAGGCGCTCAGTTTCAGATTGAAATCAAAGTTCGCTGTGTGTGTGCGAGTGCTGTGTGTGAGTGTGTGTGTGTATGTGTGTGTTGTGTGTTTCTGTTTGTGGTAGGAGAACAATTCAGCATTGTTTTGGCCATTGGCGGGGCCACCCAAAAAGTTATGATTAAGTTATGCTGTTGTTGTTGGCTGGCTATCTTCGCAAATAGCCAAAACATGACTAAGCAAAACCAAGGGAAAAAACCAAAACCAAAACCAAAACCAAAAAATAATGGGGATGAGTAAAAAACTAACAGCATTTCAGTTTTGACTTTGCTTTAAGCTCAGACATTATTTGCATTAACTTAAGCGCGATTTGATATATGCTTTGTTTAATTCGTAATTGCCGAAAGGTCAAAAAAGATCGAAAAGTTATTGATTTTAAAATGAATTTCGAATCAGAATCGTATATCCCATTCTGAATGTACGATTAGTCAGGAGATCAAACCAAAACCATAATAATAAATAATGAATAGAACTTTTCTATTGACTTTTTCAAATCGGATCACTTTTGGTAGAGTAATGGCTGTTGTAAGTTTTTAAAAGTGTAATGCAAATTGGGACAGATATTTCTTGAATATTATATCTCTATCTCCAGCTCTCTCACAATAAATTTCTCCCCCTCTCTCTATATTTCTCTCCATCTATATCTATCTCTCTCTCTCTCTGCCGTTTTTTCTTTGCCTGTTAGTTTCCGTCTTTATCTTTATCCTATCTGTCTCTATTTATATTTCTACTCAATATCTCTCCCTCTCTCTATCTCTCTCTCTCTGTCTCTAGTCTCTTCCTCTTTCATATATTATCTGTTTACTCTCTCGTTCTACTCTCGCTTTTTTATTTCGCGCTCCGCCAACTCGAGAGTCGCAAATCACACGTTACGTTGTTATCTGTAATTTATGCACTTGTACTTTGAATCACTTAGTTGATCTCGTTTCTCTGTTCATGCTCTGACTTCTTCTTGTTGTGCCTGTTGTCACACACATATACAGACACACACACACACACACACACACACACATAGAGACGACAATAAGGCGAAGCGATGATTTCGATCTTATCAACAATGCGCAACGATCAACGGCAAGCAAAACAACAACAAGAACAAAACTCGGGACACACACGCAGCAGCAAAGGGTAACAACAGGATAAGGGATAAAGTGTTGTAGATAGGAGGTAGGATGAGGGGATGATGGGAGAGGGGAAGGGGAACTTTAACAAGTCACAGTGCTGGATGCGTGCGTACAACAGCTTCATAAATGTAAATTAGAGCTCGTTTAGCATTGACTATGGGCTCGTAAATAAATGCCAAATGACATCATTATCAACGTGCTTTGTTAAAACGGAGTAGCTGCAACAGCGAGTTGCAGCGACTTACCACTGCCACAAAACACACTCCTCCTTGCCACAACACACAGTTGCCGGCCACAGGTTGTGGTGCTCCCGTTTTCGAATGTGTCTTTTGCTCGTTATCGTTTTTATGCTGCTGCTGCTTGCTGCCTGCCTTTGATGTTGTCGATGGCAGCGCTGATAGCAGCTACACTCAGCGAAAATTCAGTTTTATTTAGAGAATATGTTAAGTATAATTATCACTATACTTATATACTACAATTCTGAATCAAAATACAACCAGAACTTCTTTGTAAGACTTGTCAAAATGAATGAAAATGAAAATAATGAAAATAAATAAATATATTTGTTATGAGTAGGATAAACGAGAAGATATATTCAATTAAAAATTCAACATTTAAAGTAACTAGCTCTTATAGTCTATCGGAAATCGATTCGTATCCATATTATCGATAAAATTAAAGAAACTTGATCTTATGGTTATTGGAAAACTTTATTTGCAAACCTAGACAATTCAGCACTTATATTCTCTGACATCTGACAGACATGGTCAAGTCAACTCGTCTGCTGCTACTGCTGATCAAGAATATATATATTCTATATGGAGTCGTATATGCATCCTGCTACTTATTACATACTTTCCACAACAATTTTATAACAATTTTTACTCTATTTTTCAAGTTCATCTAATAAAGATCAAAAAGCGTTTTAACAGTTTGTTTTAATTTTCTGTAGTGTAAAGTAGTGACAAAAAGGCTGAGGCAGCCAGGCCGTGGCAGTGGCAGAGATCTACTGCTGCTGCTGCTGCTGCTGTTGTTGTTGGACCCTTTGGCGTCTGTTATCCTTATCAGCGAGTTGCGATCGCCTGCGGCTGGTGATAATGACTTGTAAGTACAAAATGCCTTGTCAGCGACTGCCGAGAGGATGTTTTGGATTTAGTTGTTGTTGTTGTTGTCGTTGTTGTTGTTGTTGTTGTTGTTGTTGCTGCTGCTGCTGTCGTTCTTGTTGCAACTATGCTGTTGCTGTTCTTGTTGTTGTTGAGTGATTTTGAATGGCGCATCGCGCATCACTTCAATTAATTTCGCTGGCTTAATTTGCGTTTTGTTTGCCTTTTGCGCCAGTGTTGGCAATGTTGCAAATGTTGCAAATGTTGAAAATGTTGCCTGTGTTTGCCTTACAAGCAAATCGTGCGACACGGCGTCCGTTTGTCTAAGCCAGGAGGCTTCATTATTTTCCATTTTCAATTTTGCTGCAGCTTCGACAGCAACAACAACAAAATCATGAACAGGAGTTCTCTAGTCGAGCATGCACGTACAGAAAATACCCTGTAGCCAGTATATACACATAATACACATCTTTTAAAGATTGCTGAAGTGGGAAAAATACAATTTCTCCCTTCACCGATCATGCCTTGAAGTTAACTGAGTGATGACCACGCCTAAAAGGGGTTTGCGGCTTCCCTTAACATTCTCTTAGCTAATCAATGCTGTATTTATTTTTTCTCTCTTTCTCTCTCCCTTTCATGGCTTCTATATATTTTTTATAATATTTGCTTGATTTTACATTACATATTATAGTACATTTATACTGAATGGAATGGCTTTAACTTAAATTATTTGAAATGATTATTAAATTGTGGCTTTTATTGACTGATTTTGAATGCTATAGCTAAAATAACTGAACTATGAATATATATATATATATATATGTATATATATTTCGATCAATTTAAAATAGTTTTTCATATTTTAATTACAAAATTAAACTCAAAATTCTTCGCAATTCGCTGTAACATACATTAACATGGCTTCATAATGCCCGTTTTACACATATTTACTGGGTACAGGGTATCAAAATGCATTTTCAATTCGAAACGACAACATTGTGGTTGTGGTCTCTGATCATGAGGACGACAACAACAACAACAACAACCACTGCAACAACAACGACAAGCAAACACTGCAGACTGTCAGACGCGCTTGCTTGCTGCTTCTTCTTGCTGCTGTTGTTGTTGCAGTTGTTTTTGTTGTTGTTGCCGTTTCACAACCGCAGCTCACTTAAAATTCTTGTGCCTTGTATCGGGTAGCTGGAAACTCGGATCTGGCATCTGGCATCTGGGATCTGTGATCGGGGACTTGGCAACTGGCACTGGGACTGCAACTGGCAACTGGCAACTGGGACTGCAACTGGGACTGGGATCTAGTACTGCACTTACAACGACTACGGCTGCAAAACTTTTGTCAAGTATTGTAAAATTGTTTTGGCAGGCAGGCAGTAGAAGAAGAAGAAGCACCAACAGCAACAGCAGCCAGCAGCCAGCAGCCAGCAACTTTTGCCAGGCGGCGCTTGCACATAAAAACAAAAGACGCTGATGAGTCTTAGGATGCGACAACGAATAAGAACACTATACAACCAAATGGCACTAGACAACACACATAAGGACATTGTAAATAATACAAATAATTCTCAACAGTTGGTATTTAATAATAAATGAATAAGCGAAATCTCAAAATCTGTATTTAATTATTTATTTAATTTTCCAAGTGTCATTTTTGTTATCCTTGTCATCTATTTTCAGTTGCCTTTTTTATTCGTCCTTAAAGAAATTATTGGAGGAAATTAGGATTATATTTACTGCGCTTTTATCTGGCTTAAGATTTAGTTGTTATTTAGTTTGAATTTTGTATTTCATTTCAACAACATTTCAAAGCAATTACTGCAATCAAATTGAAATACTTTTTTCCCATATTTGAATTACCAAATTAAAGTCTACAATCTCTTCATAATATCGTTGCCTAAATTTTTCATATTTGCCTTGTTATGCAGTGTAATCGAAGTTCCAAGTTAATGGCTTTGACTTGGCCCCATGCTCAACAACATGGTCAAGAGTCAAGAGAGTTTTTTTTATTCATTTTTTTTTGTATGTTTTGTGCGTGTTTTTTCCTGGAAAAACGTCGCCCACATAATTTTCAATTTTGAGTTAGTGGCTGACCGGATGTTGCCGATTGTCGATTGTTGCGCTGTGCCTTCTAATTGTACCCATCCCCCCACCCCCCATTTGGGAAGTAGGAGACGCAGGTGGTTGTTGTTAAGGGGTGTGGGGTAGAGGGGTAGAGGGGGTCGGGGTCAAAGTGCACTCAAGTGCGGCGCTAGAAGCAGCTGTTGCAGCAACAACAAATAATTTTCAGGCAATTAGTGAAAATGTTTCAATTTACAAAAACAGCCAAATGATAAGCGGGAAATTAGTAAATAAAGACATCAAAAATTTCCCAAAGAGAAGCCGGCGCTAATGGCGCTACGCAGAGACAGAGAGAGAGAGAGAGAGCGGGAGAGAGGGGAGAGAGCTGAATGCATACAACAGGTGATTAATTATAAACACTGACAAAACATAAAAATACAATTTTTACCACGTACACAAATAAAGAAAGCAACGTTGAAGCAGAAGGAGGAAATTAGGGAGAGGGGAGATGGGAGAGTGGAGAGGGGAGAGAGGAGAAGAAGGTTAACAAATTGGTTAGAACATTTTTATGAGTGCAATAGGCAATACTATTATGAGGGGTCACTCTGCAACTGTATGTGTGTGTGTGTGTGAGTGTGCGTGTGTGTCTGTGTGTGTGTGCGTATGCCTGTGTGTGTGCCTGCCCATTAATCGCAGGTTAATTGCCTACAAAGCGGTGAGCTAATTGCCCATAGGCAAAAAGGTACACACACAGGTAAGGGGGACAGCAGCAAGAGCGAGAGGATGGAGAGAGAAAGAGAGAGAGAAGAAGGGAGAAAGAGTGTGAGTGAGTCGTGGTGGGGGGGTTAACCTGTAGAGGGGCGACATTCGAAGAGACATCAAATCGAAAAGTAGGCGTTTTCATTCCAGATCTTTCTCGTGTGGAGTTCGAACGAGCATTAATTGTGATGGCAATTTTCAGTTTTATGGCTTGGAAGGTCCTAAAGATTTTTTTCAGAGAGAGACAACAAAAGATTCTTTTAAAACTGTGAAAAAAAAAATAGAATTTAACAGTTTGATTGAAATATTATAAGTAAATAAGTTCATAATTTGAACATGTAAGTTAGTTAAGTTTGTGATTTGGTACACGAATTTATTACAAAAATAAATGTTGTGTTTATTATTGACCTTATGACCTTTGACTAAGGCAACTTGATCCTAAAATGGACTTGCTTTAACGACACAAAATGACTGACTAATAAAGTTGAGCTATCAATAAGTGCACGAGTCTTGAGTGGAGACTTACATGATTACAGACAAAGCTACATTGAAGGCTCTTAAGATTGTAACCCAATTACCAAAAGCCAGCTCCCAACCTAATGGCAATTACATAAGCTGTAAGCTGCTTATGCATGTGTGTGTGTATGCGTGTGTGTGTGTGTTGAGTTAACTGCATGTAAGTTCAACTTTATTATGCACGAAAATGAAACGAACGAGAAATCGAGGCAGCAAAATTACTTATGTCCAATGCAAGGTTGGAGATGATGATGGGTGGATGAGGAATGGGGAATGGGGGATAGGGGATGGAGGGTGGAGGATGGAGGATGCAGCCTGGTTGCCAGTTGTGCGTTAGCAAGTTGCCTCTTTGCGGGTCTCAGGGTCTGTTTGAGTATGAGTGTGTGTGTGTGAGTCCGGGACCTGCGAATGCGAATGCGAATGCGAATGTATCTTCCAGCGACGACGACGACGACGGCAGACAAAGCGGTGCGTGCAATCGCAGCCAGAACAGCGTCAGCGTTTATCGTTCAGCATTCAGCTTGGCCCCAAAAACCGGGCTGGCTCAGCGGCTAAGACAGAGAGAGAGAGAGATAGAGAGAGAGAGAGAGAGAACGGTGCATGGGATGGGACCACGCGGCATAAATTGCGCATAAAACATGGAAAATGAAGCGATAAACTTGAGATACGCGATCGTAAAGCAAAGCAACTTCGTCGTCATCATCATCGTCGTCGTTGTGGGTTTTGCTGCAGTTGATCCCCAACATGCACAGTGGTGAAAGTGCCAAGATTTGCAGATTAACACAAATCTAACATAATAATATACAATTTGTGAAATAACTTATTTTATTTGGTTAAAAGCTGTATGATTCATTGGCGATTAGTTGCTTAAAATATGAATAAATAACATCAAAATTGGCTTGAGCCTAGCTACAAATATTAAGAAATTATAATTTTGGTACAACAGAAACTGTCTTTATTTAAAAACAACAAATTTAATCGCTTGTCAATCAATCAATCATCTGTAAATATTTTAATTTTTCTTCTTTCTTTCCATGTTGAAACTTGTTGAAACTTTCGCTTAAGTACTCCTCAAAGTATGCAATGTGAAATTTAGCAACTTGTTTTAATACTTTAGCTCTAGAACTAAGTTATAGCACCAATACTAAATATTTTTAAGTGAAAGTGATTGGAAGTAATTCATAATCTTTATGGAAACCTTTACAATTTGCGTACTTTGACAGAAATGTCATAAGTTATTTATTTTGCTCCACTGTGCGTGTGTAAGCTGTGTGTTGGTGAGTTGCTGGGGCAGCATTGGTCAGTCTGCCGACGGACAATGTCCGTGTGTGTTTGTTTATGTTTGATGAAGCTGTTCAGAGGGAGCGGCTGTCGCTGCTGCTGTACACTGTCTCAGTGTCCGCTGCTGTTGCACGTTGCTGCCCGCATGCTGCTGTTGGTGGCCATTAGGCGCGGCCTGTGGAAAGCCGGCGGGCTGCAGGATAATGACACCCCGGCCAAGCTGGAGCAGCGAACTGATCCAGCACAGTTATTTCTGCTGCATTTTAATGAAGCATTTGGCTTTCGGTTTTGATGGGCGTGGCTTTTCGTCGATGCGTCACGCAACTTTTTATTCAGCGCAATTTTTTATGATTTCAGGAAATGGCCAAAAGCCATGAAGCATCATCTTTTCAATTTTGAAATATATATATACATATATATGTATGTGTATATTGTGTACATATAAATTTGTTTTTTGTTTGGTAGTTTGAGTGGCTAACAAGCTGCTAACAAAGGCAAACAAGGCTGCAGCGAGCGCTCCTTCTTCAGCTCCTGATCCGTAAACGTCGCAACGAACGCCTTTGCTCTTTTTGATTGTCGGCAAATATTTGGCCTGCTTCTTTTTCGGCTCGTTCTCTTTTTTGGGGTGCTCTGTTATTATTTGGTTGATTAATTAACATGCCACACACTGGACCACCGAAGGTGGCAACAACGCCAGCGGCAGCGGCAGCAACAGCAAAATGCTGACAAGGATAACACACAGTGCAACAATAAAAACAACAGCAGCAAATAACAAACAAAATGCTAAGGAGCTGCAGATGAACCGTTGGACAGTTTGAGAGCCACACAGTTTGAGCAGCCTTGCTTGACTTGTAGTCAACAAAATTCAAGTTGCATTATTTATATTAATTAATCAGCTTGAACTCTTGCAAATATTCATAAGCAAAGTTTTGTGATTTATTTTAAGTTTTGTTCTTAAATCTTGATAATTGTTTAACTTAATCTTTTAGCTACTTAATTTGTGTATATTTGTTTACGGCTTTTATTTACAATATTTTAATTGATTTAATTGTATAAATACATTAATCAAGACAACATTGATTCTACATTATTGAGTCAACCAATTTAAATGTAACTAATTTTTTACAACTTATGAAAACCTATGTGGAAAGTGAAAATCTCTTCAGATCCCGTCGATGCTCTAATCTAATACATTTATTGCCAATAGGCTTCCATGGTTACACAGTCTATTTAGTCAACTTATCTTTAAGATTTTTTGAGATTCTTAAGATTTGATTAGGTCTTCCAAATGAGTTTACTGTTCAAATGTAAACCGACTTTAAAGCACTGAATTCTCAGCTTCAAAACAAATATGTGTCCAATAAATGCTAGAAGAGTTCAAATTCTTAAATTTATTTATTAATCCTAAGAATAAATGTGTGAGTTAAGTAAAATTATTAAAAACAAAAGCTTAAACGGCCATTGTAACGCACTTGAAGAAGAACAATAAATGAATAAGCGATCAACGGCTACCGATATCAACTCTCTCAGCGGACACGACCCACAAAAAAAAGGAAACAAAAAAAAAAAAATTGAGTTCGTTTCGGAAGAGAGCAAAATCGAAGCCAAAGACCAAAGTGGAAGCCAAAGGTTTATGGCTGCTGCACTGGCTCCCAAACTTGGACTCCATTCATGTGCCTCTCGCGTGTGTGTTATGTGTGTGTGTTTGTGTGTGAGTGTGGATGTGTGTGTTAGTGAATCCACTTCATTTTGTTGTCTTTGTCCGATGTTCTGTGGCCGTCTGACTGGCTGTGCTTTTTTTTCTTGTTGTTCTGCGTTGGAGCTCTTCGAATTTTGGAATTTGTTCAGTCTTGTTAAGAGTTGTTAAGATTATGATATATGTATGCCTGTATATACATATATATATATATAAGTAATGTATATATATACATATGCAGACGATGAAGACGACGACAGCGGCAGCCATTATGTTTCGCAGCAGGAATGTGGGAAACGGCTGCCTCAGACCATTTTTCAGCTACCTTTGCCGCTCTCTGTGTGTGTGTGCTTCAACAATACTTACACACACACACCAACACACACACACACATAGCATACAGTGGCCACATAATCGATTCATGGCTGGTACGAGTAGCATTTCTTTCATGTTGCGTTGTTAGTTTCTTCTCTTTTTTTTAGTTTTTTTTTTTAGTTTTTTTGGTCCATACGATTTTATGATTTGTTTGAGCGCATCTTTTTGGACCACCCGTGAAATCACTTTGGGTTTGCTTTCGGGGGCTTGGGATTTGGGGCCGGGGCTTTTGTTAAATTGCTCTTGTTTATGTTAACATTTAAATTGTAGCCACGGGTAGCCACATAAACAGACTCACAGCCTCTCCGCCAGTAACCCAAAAAAAAAAAAAAAAAAAACACCTCAAAAATCCAGAAAGAAGAAAAAAAAAGTATTCAAACCGAACACAAGTAAAAACCAATATTTAAACGTAGCGCTCCATGAATAATCATCACCCGTCATCATCGTCATCATCACGTTGCTCATCTTTTTTTCTTGGTCCGCTTTTCAACATGGCCATCAATTCTGATTTACGAAAAGTGTTAATTAGCCAACTCAACTTTAATGCTCGTTGTGTGATATATATGTATATATATGTACATATTTTTCCTTTTAACAAACTGCTGTCGTCTAAGCCATAACTCTTCAGCCAAACCTGAACCACATTTGAATTTACGCATACAAATTAATTGGGGATTTGCATGACTCAAACTCAGACCGAAACACGCAATCTAATGGAGTAGTTGGAGGCTTGGAAGATCCTTGGGAACACCAACGAAGAGTGCCCTCATTTATTATACTATTATTGATGATATTTTCTATATATAGGAAATTATTCTTAAGTAAATCAGTGATCGTTCAGGGCACGAATCTATTTTATACCTACTCGCAAAAAATTTGTTTTTGTCATATATGTAAATCGGTGATTTTTATACCCAGTATCCATTATCATTATAGATGTATATATATATATGTTTTGATTGTGGTGAAATATATTTTCAATTTATGAAATATATATATTTAGCAGATCTAACTGTTTTATAGTTGGTAGATATATGTATTCCTCTCAAAGAGCTTTGGAGATTTTAATCATATTTTGATACCCTTTCAGTGGGTATTATAATGCTGTAAGGAATTGAACGAAACGTCTCCGATACAAAGTGTATATATATTCTCGATCAGCATCGGAAGCCGAGTCGCTTGCTGTCTTTCTATATCTTAATATCCAAATCAAACTCACCCAATATGCATATCATTGTGTTTCCCGCATTTTCGACAATAGATCATTAAGATCGGACTACTGTATCATAGATATAGATTTTTTATTATAGTGAAATTTAGATGTCGACAGATCGACTCCGGTTTGCAAGGTTGCGTAAACTTCTTGGTACAATGTCTATTAGTTATGCCATAAAGCTTGTCTGGCTCTCAGGCTTTTATTGTACTTTTATGGTTTTAGCAATAAAAATAAAATTATGGCTGATATATAGTAATATGATATTTATTAATGAACAAAATGAGACTTAAAAAACTCTATTTACTTTAAGACAGTAAGTGAATTAAGACAGAATGATTTCGATTTAAAGTTTTAATAAAAATGAAGTGAATGAAATTTGCATAAATGTGGCAAGCTTGAGGCATACTTCAAGTTATCTGTTTAACATGTGTAAATATATAAAATAACCGTTATCCTATAGAAATATTTGATTTTCGAAGAATTCTTTCGAAACTTGCCGAAACACTTGGCAACACAAAAGTGCTTCCACTTCAAACTGAAATTGCTATAAGCGAAAAGTGGTGTTTGGTATGAAGTAGTTTGGGAGCCACTGTTGGTCCATTCATAGTTGGCTGTTGTGGCAGTTGCGAGTGTTAATTGCAACTGCTCCCAGTGCCCCAAGTGCCGCGCATAGTTGTCGCCCCATAATTGTCGCCGTCGCCTTTTGTTGCTGTTGACTGTTCTTGACTGCTGTTGACTGCTGTCTGTCAGCTGTCCATCAAAAGCGTTGCCAAGTTGGTGTTAATGGGCGCCTAGAATGCGAGCGCAGTTTGCGGCACTCGTTCTTGTTATCCCTCCTCCCCCCCTCCCCACACACACACACACACACGCACACACCCATCTTGTTGTACATGGAGGCTACGCATGTTCACTTTTTGTTTTTTGCTTGTTGCCTTGCATTTCATTTATTTTTGGATATGCTTAAAATATAAGAAAAAGCCACACACACACATACTTACACACACACACACACACACACACACAAACACACACATTTAACTTGTTGTTTCTGCTGTTGTTGTCGTCGTCCGATCAGCAGCAGTGAAAGTGATTGAGTCGCTCCTAACTCGCTGCTGGCTGTTGAATCTCGCCACCCAACGCCGACAGCTCCTTGAGGAACTGTTTGGCATTGGTCAGCGTGGAGCCGCCATAGATGATCCGCCTGTGCACATTGGAAGTCTGCTTCTGCTTGATAAAGTCCACCAGATTCTGGTACTCAATGTAATTGCCGCCGCCAACCATGAAGACGACTGCATCCTGGAATGGTGCACGATTCTTGGGCAGCACATCGCCACCTTTTAGCAACTTGGGATCCAAGTAGAGATAATCATCCGTTTCCGCATTGCTGCGGCATTCCATCACCTGTTCCGTTATCTTTGTCACCGGCAGATTCTATGCAAGACAAATTTGTGGCAAATGTTAAGAAATCTTTTTGAAAGCAAATCTTAAGTTCAAAAAATTGGAAAAGGCTTTTTTTCTATCGTTATAAAAACTTTCAGATTTCAAAGTTATTTGCAATTTCAAATGAGTTATTTTAGTTTTTTTTTAAATTTTTTTGGTTTACTCACATGCCGCTTGACGACCAAATTCTTGACACCCTCCATGACAAAGGAGCTGCCCTGGGAGACGAGCTTGGTGAACATGGAGACGGTTCGGGTGCCGCCGCCCTCGTACTGTGTGGCCTGGCTAATGCCGGGCGAGCGATTCATGATCGATTTCCAGCGTTGCACATAGGCCAATGAGGTCAGATCACAGCCGGCGGCTTGCAGAGCCTCGCGGAGACGTTCCATTTCCGGTTCGGGCAGCTGCTGCCCGCAAATGTAGTAGATGATGTAGAGACGCAACTTATCCTCCGGCTGGCCAAAGTCAGCATCGCGCAGCAGTTCGAGCAGCGGCTTATCCAACGTCTGCTTGGACATGATCTTCTCCTCGATCTCGAAATAGGAGTCGAGGCGACGCGCCTTGATGTAGTTCAGTATCGCTGTGGCAATCTTGGTGTGCATGTCAATCAGACGCTTCTTCTCCATCAGCTGAGGCAGCGAATTGACTGCACTCGTCAGCATCGCCGTCGTATCGTTGACCAGCGAGAAGGCAATATCCGATTCACCCTCAATGCCCATTGTGGTCTTTAGCCGTTTGATTTCCTCCTCGGAGCTGCGATACGATTCCAGCTCCTCTTGAATCGCCTCGGCCACTGTGGGAAATGGACTGCCCTTGTGCGTCACCCAGAAGCGATCGGTGCGGTCCAAATCGCACGCCTTCGGCTTCTTTCGTGCACCTAAAATAGGATTGGGCAAATTTTAATTGTTGTTTTATGTTGTGGATATTATCGACTTGGGGGAAACCGATTATTTATCGGACAGCTAAAATAAACTTGACCTACTTTTGGTACTTTTGCTTTTATATATTCTGATTACATATTGTTATCGAATTTGTGGCACAGTGTAAGTTATCGAACTAAAAGTAAATCGATACTTATCGATTATACATCTTCAACATACATACTCAAAAACAGAACTTTGCTCTTAGATCTGGGATCATACAGACAAAATAGATAATGGATGGACGAACATGACTATATAAACACAGTTCCGCAACCTGATTCAGACTATATGGAAGCTATACCTTCTACTGCCTGCTACAGATGCCCAACTAGACTATAATCTTTATAATCGATTACTTGCCCGCACTGACAGCCGTCGCCTCGTCCTCCACATAGACGAGATTCAGACCCAGATCGAGAACATCGTGCACCAGGGCCTGATACGACCAGGTGTGATGTAGTGGCGTTGCCAGATCCATATTGCGATCCAGCAGCAACAGGACGGGACGTTGAAAACTGAAGACGCCGCCACCCGCCTGGGTGGCATCCATGTGAAAGAGATTGGCGCGTGCATCCCACAGATTCTCGCGCAGCTTCTTCTCTAGCTTGCGGGCAACCATCTCCGCTGCACTGTTCCGGGGACACCGGATAATCGGCACATTGCCCAGCGTCACAAACATCGCGAACAGCGAGTCGACAATTGAATCCATTAGGGCCTCCATTTCCTCATCGCGGGTATTCGCCCGATTGATGGCATAGTAGGAGAGCTGATCGCTCTGCTGATGCTTCAGTATGAAGAAGTCATCCTCCAGACTGATGAAGTTCACATACTGATCGTACACCCGGTGTATGTTTGCCACGCAGCCAGCGTGCAACGCGGCCGCCGCCAGATTCTCGATCTTGTTGCGTGAGATGGGCGCCAGGAAGTTCAGATGATAAATGTCGTATAATCCGTTCGACAAATCCTGCTGGATGCGATCGAGATTCTCGTCGGTTGGCAGGCAAAAGTAAACAGCTGGCACATCCGGTATTGAGTCTCGATCCGAGTGCAGTTGCCTGAAATTACAGGGTATCAGATTGTGTTTGTATATAAAATATATAAATAAGTGAGGATCAGATGTATCTATTGCTGGATATTTACTACATGTATAACTGTTTTTTTAATCTATCCACTTGTCTTGGGACCTGCTCCAAAATTCCCCACACCTCTATTCACCTCATTACTTAGACTTACGCGGTATCTCTATCGTCTCGCAACCCAAATTAAACTCGAATCGCTGGCCTTTATTCACCTGTCTATTTGCGTTTTTCACTTAGTTTTATAGGGTATCTACCATTCTTCTTTCCAAAAATAACTTTTCCTCAATTCACAGACCTATATTTACATCTTCTTATACTTACAGGGTATCTACTGTTCAACAGACCAATTCTCAGTTCACCAAACCTATATTCACCCCCTCACATAAAATGTTCCCCTTCCCAGCATCCAATTTGAATCCCGATCCTCACCACACCACAGACTCACCACACTCCCCAGACCCCAGAAATTCAACACCCGATTGCCACTTTCACCCTTTCAAACCATCCATCTCGCTTACTCACACATGCAACGTCACGCTTAATTCGCGCAATTCCTTGATGGAAATGATGGGCGAGATGATATCCTGGCCGACACGATCGTAGATGAGAATCTTCCATACTGGCTCCGCTGCCAGCGCTTTGGGTTGCTGCGAATTCAAATTAAGCATTTGCTTAATTGCATCTGAAACACGACAGCAGAAATAGAAAACATAAAAATCTTTTATAGTTTTTCTCCATTCGAAATAATTCTGATTTACGCACTTATTTGTCGCTCTCGCAATGTTAGCATCGTGTTTGTGTTTTGTTATTGTGACAGCGAACGAATTTCTAATTAATTGTTGAAATTATGCTAAAAACAACATAATTTACAAAATGTATAAAATAAAACACGTCACAAGCGCTTGGAATGCGTTATGGTTTAATTTAGCACATTATGCAGAGCAACAGCTGTTTGCTGATAATTGAACCGGAATGGAATGTGTGGTGGTTGAGCGATACATGGATAGTGCAACGCTGCAGCAAGTAATCGAATGCGACAGCTGTTTTGCTAGTGATGAGCATGCAACAATGAGCATAGCTCTGTTAGTTAAAAGGTGCTGACTAGACGAGAATGTGGAAAATGTAGTCACAACTTGTTTAATTTAGCTATTCACGTTAAATAAGAAGTTGGGTATTTTATCAACTAATTATTACTTAACATATTTGAATCCTTGACTCAGTTAATTAAAAATAGCTAGATTTGCCAGCACTGATGTTAACAGTCCAACACTGATTCCGTTCATAAGCGGAACTGCTCACTGCTCTCTCTTCCTCTCTGTCAACGACAATTCTGTTGACATTTTGCGTCAAACTTTCGAAGCGAGCAGATGTGCGTCGCGAACGCAGCACAACAAGTTCGACGCGTATTTTTCCCCCCAAACGCAAAACACAAAAAGTGCATCGAAAGCCAAAGCGAGTGTTAATTTGTGTAAAGTGCATCGCAATGATTGTAAACGAGCAAGAGCAAAGAATTCGGCAATCAACAAAATCGTATTATACAATTCAACGCAATTTGTTAAACAATTGCCGCCGCATGGCGAAATGCCGACGACATTTTTCGGTTAGTTCCTGTTATCATTATTTACAACAGAGTCGCGTTTTTCTGTTGTTCATCGTCTGCAATTTGTTGCTGCTAACTTCAAACTGCGATGCGCAGCTGTTGATAAATGTACAAAATCAGGTATGAAAATATAAAATAAAAATAAGACAAACAAAACCAAAAAAAAAAAAAATGAACAAAATAAATCATGGTTTGAGACGCTGGCAGCGCAGCTGACGTAGCTGCTTCTTTTCGAACATTCATTTCGAAATTGAGCGCATCAAAACAAGAGAGCGAGTGACAAAGAGTGAGAACGAGAGAGAGCGCGTGCTGAAATAAAAAAAAAAAACCTTTGTTGTTATTTGTCAGCTGCTTCCTGGTTTTCTTATTTGTTTAATTACTGCAATAGTTCATCTGCCCTTGAAATCAGTTTCGACTTGATTATTATTATTATTTTGTGTGCTTTCCTTTTCGAAATCATAATATTGACATATTTTTACCTTTGCTATTCTATAAATTTTAAATTACACTTGCTAAAAATCACAATATAAAACAAAACAACAAAGAAAGCGATTTCCTTGCCTTTTATGTTTACATTTGACATCCTTTGCTGCTGCCTCTGGTGCTGCTTCTTCTTCAGCTGCGGCTTTTTTCCATTTGCTGTCCCTGGCCCCAAAATGTTTGTCTGATGCTGTCGCTGTCGCCGTTGCTCCGCTTGCGCTTTGTTTACATTCGCTTTGTTCAAACTTACACACACACACATGCAATGTGCATACACAAATAGACAACATTACACACACATACACATTTATGCACGTGTGCATTTCCCAGCTGCAACTTTTCGGTATTTGACATTGAGTTTGATGCTTAAATAAAGTTTTTTCATCGAATCGTCCTCGGCTGGCAAAATAAAGGAATGTTAATATTGACAGATTGACGAAATGACAGTCTGTCAGTTAGCCTTGAAAGTTCGCTTTGATAGCTGTCAAAGTTATTGGCAGCCATTTTAGAGCGAAACAAATACTAAGTGTTTTGCTTAGGGTTGCCATATTGTGCAATTTATTGCATATCGAATGGGGATTATATTATGCTTTAAATTAATAAACTAATAAGTCGAATAATCGTGTATTTTGTATTCAAAAGTTTTCTAATTCGTGAGTGATTGTTTTTGAGAATGGAAAACTTAATATTTTCATTTAAAATAATATAAAATAAAATTTCGTGGCAAAAGTTGTTGTGCTGCAAATGCATGTGATTTTGCTTTACATATTTCACGCCAAAAACCACCACTGGGTAGGTGCGCGCATATGAATAAAATACTTGTGAACTTATTCTTCTTCTTTCTTTTTTCATCTTGTTATGAATCTGCTTGTCATGTTGTTGAACTACATTTGGTGACAGAGGAGCCAACGAGTCGCGACGAGTTCAACTCTGCGCCCCCCCGGCTCCAACCTCTTGTTTTTGCCTTGTTTTTAGTTTTTCGCAATTTCACTGTTTCCGCTATTTCTTATTTTTATTTTTGCGCTCAACTCTCTTGACTCTCATTTGGTTCATGGTCGCTCCGCTGCTGCTGCTGCTGCTGCTGTCTGCGTCAAATCTAGTTAATTTACTTGTGCTGTCAGCAGAGGCGGAGGCAGATGCAGAGGGCAGCAGCAGCGTCGTTGTCTTATGTTCCCTTTTGTTTGTACGCATCTCTATTAATATTCTAGTGCGTGTGTGTGTGTGTGTGCGTGTTAGGGGTGGGGTTGGTAGTGGAATAGAGAATGAAAGCAACTCCGCCGAGTCTAGTTTTGAAACTGCTTCAACTTGTTGCTTCCATCTGTATTTGTCCAATTTCTGGTTGCCTTTTGCAGGGAGGCGAGGTGATACAGGAGACCATCACGTCGAACATTGGCGAGGACTTGATTACGCTGGAGTTCCAGAAGACCGACGGCACTCTCATCACCCAACTCATCGACTTTCGCAATGTAAGTATATCAGGGGTGGGGGTTAAGAACTAACTAGAAACAGATTTTTGAAACAAATTATTATGAAAAACTTAATTAAAATTTGACACTATTTTTGTATATAAATCTCAGATGTTCGTTTCTTTCAGTGCATTGTCTAACAAGGCAAACACACTTTAACTCAAATTGAAACTAAGACAAATTTTTCTACTTTCGCCCCTTCTCCATTTCTTGCAGGAGGTACAAATCCTGAAGGCGCTGGTGCTCGGCGAGGAGGAGCGCGGCCAGAGTCAGTATCAGGTGATGTGCTTTGCGACCAAATTCAACAAGGGCGACTTCATCTCGTCCGATGCGATGGCCAAGCTGCGCCAGAAGAATCCGCACACGATACGCACTCCCGAGGAGGACAAGGGACGAGAGACGTACACGATGAGCAGCTGGGTCCAGTTGAATCGCTCGTTGCCCATCACCCGCCATCTGCAATCCCTTTGCGCGGAGGCCACCGAGGCCACCTATGTCCGGGATGTGGACCTCAAGGCGTGGGCGGAACTGCCAGGTGAGCTCAAGTCTAATTAATCTTGACAGGCCCCACTCCACTTAAAAGCAATTGAGTTAATTGCTGCTTTTGATTTCAACTGACTTATCACAACAGCAAAATACTTAATTCCAAGTACAGTAAATAATCGATAAGCTGTCTAGCTATGAAAATGGGAAATACCATGAGACAGATCCAAAGTTTCTACTACGATAACTTTCTCAAAACTTAACTGATTTGTTTAAGTATCTAGAATAATAGTTCACTGAAAGTTGGCTAAAGGATTATGGCTTGAAATTGATGTGAACATGCTGACCTAGAAACTAGTATTTAGAGGAGAGTCGCAACTTTCTCCAAAGTGAAGATTAGTTAAACCCTGAATCCTGAGTAAGTATGAGAAAGAAGGAAACATGTCCGCTACCACAAAGTATATTCTTGATTAGTAGCAATAGTCGAGTCTAGTCAGACAGATTTCATTTGTTTTTTCAATAACTCGCAATATCGATTCAAATCGATTTTCGATAATACATTAGCACAACACGATATCACATTTGCTAGTCGAGCCTTCTGGATATGTTGTTCCTCTAATAATGGGATTTAAATGTCTGATTCAATGCTGTAACCCAAAATGCCGAGTGCTATTCTTCCGCCCTTTATTCCTTATTAGTCTTATTACTTTCCAATTAGACTCAACAATCGCGTTAGTTAAAATTTGCTGCATACTTGTAGGGGCAATTTCATAAATAAAGTTTTGTTTTCGTTATGCTGTGCACTGCATGGCTGCATAGTTCAACATAGGCAGGCATTACTGCATCATTTTACATATTTAATGCCCCGCCTCTCCTGTGATGAGTTTTGCTGACATCGAATATAAATTTCACTATTTATTTTGGGTTGACGAACTTTATCCAAAAATGTTTGTTTTATGTTATTTGATTTATTTATTTATTTTTGTTGCAACGCCACGTCGCTGTTTCTTTTTGTGTGCAACGGCAGGTTCGTCGATTTCGAGCCTGGAGGCAGCCACCGAAAAGTTTCCCGACGCGCTGTCGACACGTTGCAACGAGGTGAGCAGCCTGTGGGCGCCGTGCCTCTGCACGCTGGAGACCTGCATCGGTTGGTATCCCTGCGGCCTGAAGTACTGCAAGGGGAAGAGCAATGCTGGTGATACATCCGCAGCGGGTGGCGGACAACAGGGGCAGTTGCAACAGCAACAGCAGCAGCAGACGAATTATCGTTGCGGGATCAAGACGTGCCGCAAGTGTACACAGTTCACCTATTATGTGCGGCAGAAACAGCAGTGCCTCTGGGATGAATGACGACGCGGCGACTGGCAGCGACTGCGACAGTTGCACATGCTGCAGATGCGCTGCGTCAAACAGCTGACGCCATGCAAAACTCAAATACGAGCGACGACAATAACAACAAGAACAACTGCAACAACAACAACAACAACAGAAACAACGACCAACAAATTACGCCAACTGCTTTTGTTGGTGCAACAGCAGATGCCTTTTGCACTGTGGAGCTTTCCGGTCCATCACACTTCACATCAACAACAACAAACTGTCGCTCAATCCCATGTTGATGCTCATCATCATCATCATCATCAGCAGCAGCAGCAGCAGCAGCAACAACCTCATAATCATCATCATCATCAGCAGCAGCAGCAGCAGCCATCAACAATGGCCGCCATCCTGGCGTGATAATGCCTCTGAAAATCGGACTCAGACACACACACACACACACACACACACAACACTCTTTTTTTTGTGTACATAATGTATATATATACTACTGTTTAGTATATAGCCAAGCTAAACTTACGCTTATCCATAAAAAGTGAACAACAAATCGCATTTGAATTATGCCAAATTAATCCTGCTTCTTATACAAATTGTTCACATTGTTCATATCTAGTACTTGATTATGCTCATAAGAACTAGAACTGTTGTTCCTACTTAAATGACACTCTTTTTGTAATCTTTAAATCTTATTATCATTATCATTACTTTCTTGCTGTTCTGCAGACACTCTTCTCAAATCCAAGACTCTCTTTTTAACACTTTTTACTCAAATTCTTGCTCTTTTAACACTTTGTGTACACAATTTAATCCTTGCTGTTCCTTGTTGCCTTGTTGACTCGTCTCTACTGTTAATTTACTTATTTAAGCTTATTACTATTCAAATTTCATGTTTAAGCTCACTTTACTTCGTCATTATCCTTCTTGTACACTTCTGACATTGCTGACTGCCTTTTATAATGGCTCATTAAGTTGATTTGCCGAGTTCGAGCTTGTCATAATTAATGTGTACATAATGCAAATGTTTATCGTTTATCGTTTATCGTTTATCGCTTCATTTCATATTCGGGCTTTAAGCTTGCACATCAATCATCTTAAACAAAGAAAAAAAGTACTAAATTTCATCTAGCATTTAGAATTGATCGTAATAAATATATCGAAAGAAGATAAAAATAAATTAAATGTGGCCTTAGCATATTTTGTGAGCGCAGCTAGAAAAGTTTGTAAAATTAAAGGATTTGACATGAAAACACACACACACACACACACATCTGAATTGTGCTCATACTAGATATAAAGAAAACGTTTACTTTCCATATAAGGTTAGATCTTAAAGAGAATTCGAAATATGCTTTATCTATACTAACCGAAACGACTGCCGCAAATGCTTTTTATATAATGAAATCCAGACAAAAATGGCTGTTCCGTATATATATCTTGAATCATCATAAATGAAATATACTTTTTCCAAATCAAGAAACCCCAAAAATTACCCAAAACTTAATTCAATTCCATTTTCAAACTAAACTTTTCCTACAAAATCTTTATAACAAAAAAAAAGAAAACAATTTTTTAAACTTTTTAACAATGTTTTTTTTGGCTTAAATTTGAACTACGAAATTATTTATGCCACATTATAGAACCCTTAACCTTAATATAACCTTGAGAATACCCAATAAGAAGCAAACAATACCAAGAACAATAATCTATTGTAAAGTTTCCAGAACTAGTCTACTTAGAGAGTGTTTAGAATGGCTATTTTCCTAAAAGCATACTACAAAAACCAATTACTGAAAATCTACACAAAATAAAAAGGAATTTTCAATTTCGAAAAAGAATATATATAGAGAGAAAGAAAAAAAACGGTGATAATAATTTTTTCTACAAATGCGAATGAAAACAAAACTATTTCTCACAATGTAAAAATGGTAAATGAAATTGTACATATTAAAAATAATTAATTTTAATGACATAGGTATATATACATATATGCTGGAGAACTCAACAATCTGATTCTAATAAAAAACATTAAAAACGATTAATCGACTAGTGCTAAGAACAAAAAATACAAATAATAATAAAGCAGCTGATAAATTCTACATTTTGTAAAAAAAAAAAAGTACAGTGAAATTTCTTGGTCTTATTATTTGTGCAAGCGCAGACTTGAACCAATTGGGAATTATAGGCACTCAATTGCTTACACAATGCATTGCACAACTCGCCAGAACAAACACAGCATGCAAGGCGACTCCTCCGAGCAATGGCAAATCCTTTATGCGATTTGTAATTCATGAGCAGCAAGCATCGCACACAGATTCTTATCTTACTATCGAGTAGCTTACACAGCTCGATAGAGAGCAAGAGAGTGTTCTCTTCGACTTGGCTGGCAGCATAACTATATTCATGGCCAAGCAGCAGCTTATGGAGGGGGGCGACGATAACTTAAGGCGTGCGGAAACCAAAATCGGCGTTGTAGAAAATTGAATTTGCTGCCAGCGTCGCGGAGAGCGCAATTCTGTGTGTGCAAGGAAGAGAGAGGGCGGTGGTTTTCTGGGATTTTGTGCTCTTGACGCGCGCCTTGCAAAACGTATGTGCATGCCTAATGAGCCAATGAAATACCAAGGCTTTTTTTTTTTGCTGCTCTCTCTTTTACTATCTTACACATATTTTTAATGGTGGCTAATCAGCGACAGCTGGTCAGCCCTCAAATCCCGTTAACCTTGTCAGATATTGTATAAGCATACATAATTACAGTTGTGAGCTGCTGGCGCGTAAATCAAAGAAAAATCAACTCAACTCGGCAAATGCTCTTAATTAAGTTTACACTCTCGCAATTCGATTTCGCTTTCTTTGATGGGGTCATGGCAGCCGACAAAAGTGTCCATAACGTTTTATTAATGACCAAATAATTATGCATAATTGAGTTTATTGTGCTTGAGGCGCAATAATAGACAAATCAATCGGATGAGCACTTGGGAAAACAAAACTAAAATGGAAATGAATAGAAAAAAAAACATATATATTCAAAATAAAATAACTAAGCAGTTAGAATATAGAATTGAAAAATGTTATGCCTTGGGCAATTGTTATGCTTTTGACAAAGGCATTAAGCAAATAAATGTCAATATTTGAAGGACTCGGAAAAGCACGGAAAAGCCAATTACAAAATGCAAAATTTTTGTCGCCTTTGGCAGGCTCAGCTGCTAGCCAATAAGCGCTGTTGTAGTTGTTGTGTGTGTGTGTGTGTGTGTGTGTGAGTGTTTGTGAGTTTTGTTGTTGCAGCATTTTTCGAATTGAGTTATTCAGGTCAAAAGGCAGCAGCAGCATTTGCATAACTGCTTAAAAACATTCAGATACAGATACAGATACAGATACAGATACAGATACAGATCCATATGTATATTATTATATTTATATATGTATATGTATAAGTCTGTTCGAGTCATGCATATATTTGCTTGTATGTCACTCATACGCCCTGTAATCAGCAGGGGAACTACCAAAATAGGCTCAAGTAGTTGATTTGTGCGTCGTTGTCGCCTCGTCGGAGTTCAAGACTCATAATTTATGCAGCCACGCCCCACGTATACCAAAACAGCCCATCAGCATTCATTTTGCTAGGTCACGTAGGCCAATGAGCGACGACAACAACAACAACAACTACAACAACAACAACAACAACACAAGAAACAGCAAGAATGGCAAACATTTGAAATGTAATTTTCACTTCTTCTTCGCAATCTTGACAAATGCCGCAGACATTTTGGCATTCAGCATTTGTTTGATTCTAATTGAAAGTTTTAACAATTAGCGTTCCCAAATGAGAATGTGCCAACAACAACAACAACAACAAACAACAAACAACAACAACAACATACAAATTACTGCTACAAGTTTTTGTTTACTTTTGAACCCGCTGGCGAGATGAATTTAATGAGAAACAAAAAATGAACGAAAAGTTCGTTGAGAATGAATATTAAATACCCTTACAGAAGAAGAAGAGCTATATGGTATGGTAACCCGATGTTGAAGACCTTAAGGCCAAGAGTGAGCATTATAATACGAAATATATTCAGCGATTTAGGATTGGATTTAGATGTCTTGATAAGTCGAACAGTTTTTTATCCTATGGCAGCTATATGTTATAGTAATCCGATTCCGATTGAAACTAGGGATTTAATTTATATGGAAACAAAATGACGGTCGAGTCGACTAGTAACGCTGATCAGCAAAATATATATATATACTTAATAGACTCACAGACGTTTCGCCAATGTGTTGCAAACGTCACGACAAAGTTAGCATACCCTTTCCAGGGGCTTAATCACTATATTTGAAATGTATTCCGGGCATCAACAACAACAACAACAACCAAAATTCCATTAGTCAAATTCCAGCTTTGAAATATTCTTGAAAAAAAAATGATTTTATTGAATTTTAATTTGAAGTTAATTTTGAAGAATATTTGTCGAATGACCAAGCAGAAAGTGGATGTCAACAAAAATATTTGATTTCTGATGGAAAATAAATGTTATATAATAAAATCAATCTTAATTAAGCATAATTAAGCTTTTAAATGATAACAATTTAATGCGATTTTAATTTAATAACTGAATAATTGAATAAACAAAAGTTTTTCTCGAATTTGTGGCTGAAGAATATTGCGCCATTAAACGACGAATTAAATATATATATATATATAATTATATATGTATTATGGTGTCATGATTATCTATCGCAGTATTGCGTGAGCTGTGGGCGTGTTCTCTTAGCCCAGTTAGTTGCCTTCAACTGCAATTCACATAAATCAATGACAATCAAAATTCATTTCGCCTACGTTGATTTATTGCGTTTGTTTGATTTGCCAGCGCGACAAACAGACAGATGAAGGTACCGTTGGATGCTAAGCCATATATATATGTATGTATATGTATATATGTATTTGTATGTGTAGAGTTGGGGCTGATTCTTAATGCGAACTGTGAACTCAACATTTAGCTTGCCTTTTGTTGTTGCTTTACATTTTGTTCTTCTTCTTTTTTTGTATAAATATTAAATATGTGTATACACTGTTTGATGGTGTGGAGGGGTGTGGGGGTGTGGGGGTATTTGTGGGGTAACCTTTTCTGTCAAATCATCAATCAATCAAACTCGTGTGATTTGCTACAGTTCAAATCCCGCTCTTAGTTCAATCGTTCAGCCATTCAAGCTGAAATACAAATATTTGCTGCTTTACCCCCCGCCCTCCGCCCCCACCTAAAAGTACAAAAGCGTGCACCCCTGCCGCGCCCCATGGGCGTGGAACACCTTCTTTTTATACCCTGAACCCATTGAAAACGGCTAAAAAAGTTATAATCATTCTTACAAAATGTATGTAACAGGCAGTGTATATACATATATATTCCTGATCAGTATCAACAGCCGAGTCGATATGAACACGCGTACCTCAGAGCCTCCAAATTTGAAATTTGCTTCTTTTTATTGATAACTGCCTCAATTCACCTAATATCGATACGTTTCGATTTCCGATATCAATAAAAGCCACAATATGCATATGCATATTGCAGATCAACCGAACAAATTTTATCAAGATCGGATAGTCGAAAATGTATGCTTCTATTGATCTCACTTCTATCAGATTTCAAATATGAGAGCGCAAGCGTGAGAAAGGGATGGCATGATAATCGCCGCAAGCTTAAATATGTTTGTGTGTATTCTGCAGAGCATGCGCTGTATTCGCTTTTTTTTAAACTTTCCAGTGCCTGTGCCTGCTGTAAGAAATGAATGAATCACGTGTGAAGAGAAATTTGCGAATAAAACTGTTATATATTTAACAGCTAGTTTCAGGGTATATGGTAGTCGAGCTCACTCTACTACAGCATTCCTCCTTGTTTTTTTTGCTGTGTTTTTTGGAGAGCCTCTCAAGTGCGGTGCCAGGTTGAGGGCTTAAGCTCCGTCGGTCCGTCTGTTTGTACGCTTGTTCCTTCGACTGACTGACATGGCTTACAAATGAAGGCCTTTCTCCACACTCCCCACCACCCTCTCTGTGTGTGTCGTCATGAGTCATGACCCCATTGCGTAAAAGGGTACAAAGAATGGCGACATGGCAACCCTATACTCAAGCACCAGCAGCAGCTGCTACTCTTCTTCTTCTTCTGTTTCATCTTCTTCTCCTTCTGACTGCTGCCTAATCTGCTATGCGATGTGGTGCTCGCAACCTGTTACACATACATATATAACATATCCAAATACATACATACATAGCTGGGGATTCGACTCAAAAGGGGCCAGGGATCGAGGATTTAGGTCTCAGGCCTCTGACCTACCAACTAAATGTTAATTAGACTCTGTTCAGTTATTTAAAAAATGCTGCTGATGGCCGCAAGTTCTTAAAGTTTCAAGTTTTAGTACTTTAATAAGCACACATGCATACATGCATGCATATGTAAGTGTTGCCATTGCTTTACTTGCAAGTGCTGCCTTGCAAGAAGGAGAGAGAAATAAAGAGAGCAAATAGCAAGAGACAGTGAATATTTAGGGAAGCATTGGGGTCTCTCAGTTCGTTTCAATGCTTGATCGGTGTAGAAAGTCGCGTAATTTGCAAAAAAAAAAAATTTACTTAGTTGCTCGTAACTTGCTGTAACTTATCTAAAGCTTAAATCTGAACAGCGCTGTTGCGAATACAGTTAACAAATATCATTGTCTCTCTTACTCGTTGTCCGCACATACCCACACATAAATGTTCAAGTTCAAAACGAGGACAATTCATGTGCGGACAGCAGCTAAAGAGAGCGCGAGATAAATCCCCGCTTATCTCTGGTCGCACTTTGAGCGTGTTTATCTGGGGGGCAATTAAAATTGAATTACGTAATATTCATATTCGAACTGGGTTAACTTGATGGCGTAAATTTACGCGCAGTGTTTAAAATTATAAAATCGTCGTACAATTGTTTGAATTAAATTTGTTGCTCATTTTTGCTAACGACTAAACGAAAAACTAATGAGAGGATCAGCTCCTTTTCTCTTAATGTTATTAGTGCTTTCGACTCGCTTCGACACTCACCAAGTCGATATCAAAGAGAGGATCAGCTGTCATTTATGTTATTACTCTTGTTTCGCAAACTTGTAGTCTCATGATTCTAATGGCTTCTTTATTTTTGTTTGTATAAGTGTGAGTGAGATGCATATATGTATACTGGTGGTGCGACACAGCAGAAGTTGAAAAAAGCTGAAGCCAAGAAAGAATTTTTTTCTTATGACCGCTGGTGCTGTTGAGTACGTTATGAGTTTACCAACACTTATCATTTACCAACACCACCAATAAAAAACATTGCTTGATTTGTTAGCCAATTTAGTGCAATGTTTTTGTTGCAGTGTAATCGCCCACTCTCAACTCGACTTCACTCACAATTAGCTGTTGCCGAGCAGGAGGGGGAAGCGACGTTTTTGCTAAGCTTATACTTCCGTCATCTTTGGGGAAGGGGGCCAGCTGCAAGCTGCCAGCTGCGACTTGGACAGCTGCTTGTTGTCATCCTGCCATCCAGTGCAATCCGATTTGCCGGCTCGACTTGTTGCCAAAACAATTTGCGTAGCATTTTGGCCAACACATTTTACGCCCAATTGGCAATTGTGCAATTGTATATGCCAAGCGACGGGTAAGCTAAACGATGGGTGGGTTGGGGGGGAAGGGAAGTAGCAGCTACAACTGCTGCTGCTGCTCGAGTCTTGTATAGATTTATTCAATAACCCAAAATGTCGGCCTGTTAAATTGTAAATAAGTTTTGCAGTTGCAGCTGCAATAATTGCGAACAATGCAACAACAAACTTTAATGAGAGGCGCCTCAGACAAAAGGCGGAAACGGAAGTGGCAGTGGCAGTGGCGGCAACAGTGTCAGCACAATGCGTCAACAACAAGAACAACTTAAATCCTTGAAGTGTTCAGTTGGCTTCATTTTCGCTGCATTTGCCTCAAGTGCATTTGCTAATAACGAAGTCAAACAGACTTTAGACAAACTTGAGCGCTGCACAGTGGTTCCAAATTGCATATATATATTGCTTATATAAATTAATAATAAGTAATAATAAACAATATTATTATTAACAGAGTTGAATATGAGTGGACTAATTTTTGGCATTTGTATTTATTTATTTTTATTTATGACTTACGACCACTGTGCACATATAATCACATTATCTTCGTCTATATTGCGTGCCACTGTGCAAAACACTTGCGTTTATTGTTGCATGCTTTTGAGCGCGCCACAGACAATGCGCCTTTTCCGCTACGGTTAGTGTCGGGCGACTGCTGCCCCCTTCCTGCACCTGCCCCCTGCCGGAGTGTAGAGTGTTGAGTTTTGAGAGGTGTGGGAGGTGTGGAGTGTGCGTGTGCAATTTACGCGTCCAGCGTCAAGTGGCAGCCGAGGCATGCCACAAGCTGCTGCAGGCGATGCCTTTGTGACCAGTTGACAGTCATGCAACTTTAGTGTTGTGTGTCTGTGAGTGTGTGTGTGAGAATGAGTGTCTGGCTTGGTGGCAAGTGTTGAAAACATGTTAATTGCTAACATTAACAATAACAGTAACAACAACAACAACAACAACAACAAGAACTAGGCGACAGCTTGCCTGCTCCACTTGCCACAGCGACGAAAACAAAGGAGTACAACTTGCCATGTTGTATGCGGAAGTCTGCCTCCTGCCCCACACCGACTCCTACACCCCATTGCCTGCTGCTTAAGAAAAGAAAATATGCATAAAAAAAACCATTTCGATTGAGCTCGACTAGGGGATACCCTGTTGAAAACATATTAAGCCAGCTCATAAGTCTGCCATTCTTATCCGATGTACATTTTTAGAGTCATTCAATAATATATTGGAAGTCTAAATCTTTCGAATATTATCTTCTATTCCTATCGATAATCGATTGACGTCGATATTTGCGAAACGGGCGCAGTTATCTAAACTTGATCTGCGCGTGGTGTGGGAGAACGTATATTCAAAATTCATAATATATATAGATCGAACCTGCTGTTGATGCTGATTACGAATGTATATTCTTTATGGATTCGAAGTGTGCGCGGAAGTATTTGCCAGGATGTTTATCGCAGAAGAAATTGCTCATGAGCCAATGGAAAATTGTGAAAATTTAATTGAATATATGCTGCCTGGCAAGGACTCGTGCCACGTACCACGTGCCACGTGCCACATGCAAGCAGTCGGCTTGGAGTTTGGGGCGGAGTTGTCCACCTGGGACACAACAGCAGCAGCTCATCAAATAATAAAGCCTCGGTTTATTCCATTGGAGCAGCTGCCGTTGTCGAGTTGAAGCTTCAAAATATCAACAAAAACATAAAAAATTTAAATTTATAAAATGCAACATTTTTAAAAATGGGTCATCGATTGTGGCATGTTTTCTCTTCTTCTTCCTGTATCGCGTAAAACTGATAATTTTATATTTTCCTTGAAACGTATTAATCAAATTAAAATGATTGATGATTTCGTTTGACATAAAAACTGTTGTAAATATCAATGTAACATTATCGATTACTTATGCTAATAACAGGCATATCGATACTGCGATCGATACCCCAACGAGATGTAAGCACACATTGAATAAATCTTTCTTCTTCGTTAAACCGCCAAAGCAAGCGATTCAAACTTTTCCCGCGCTAACAAACCCAACAAAAATGAAATGCAATTCTTAAGCAGGATATTATATCTGGATCGAACATTAGTATGGTTTATTCTGTGTACAGACTTATCGGCTTATCGGATTTAAGGATTTTGGGGACAGCAGTGAGCGTGGCCTTTAATTTGATCGTCTTTAACAGTGTAATATCGTGTGTGTCTATCGATTTGCATTAATCGATGTTTTCAATTACCCAATTTGAGATTTTGGGGGCATTAGCAGTCATGGTCTTCAACTTTACTGCCTTTTAACGGCGTTTTCAGTAAGATATCTTTCAGTATCCAGTAAAATATCATTTTATCTGTTGACATGTGTTCTTATCGATTTGAATTGATCGATGTTATCGATCTTGCAACTCCTCAGTGGGCCAGCATAGACAAATATATTTGTCAAGTTTCATTGCATACAACCCAATACACTCTTCTACCCTCGTCAGCAGAGTATGAATAATTAAATTAGATAATATTTTGCTCTCATTTCGCTTCCGCCCTGCATTTATTCCACTCTTGTTTATTTTAGGCTTTTATCATGCTGAATTCAACTCTGGTTTGCACAATTTTGGCTGTCATTTAATATGCAGGCTTATTTCTAGCTTTTTATTTCATGTTTTTTTTAGTGTTGCATTTTATGTTTTATCTTCTTTCCTTTCTTTTTTTCACGTTTCATTGTAAATTTTTTACAACCAACGCAGCGATTTAAAAATCACAGCCAAAACGCTGTTTCAAATTAAATATTCGCATACGCAAATAGAAATGCATAATAAAAATCTCTATAAAAAAGCAGATGTGCACTTGCTAAAAACATTTAAATTCAGCTTTAAAGCGCATCAATTTTTAATTAAACGAAAGGGAAGACAATGAAGAGAAAAAAAACAATAAAAAAAGACACAGTTAAAGCAAAAAAAGATTTTGAAAAGAGACCCGCACAAAATCTCAAGCACATAATCCTTTTTAATGGCCGGGTAAAAAAAGATTGACGTCGACTGTGCATAAAAAAATTGACGACGGCCGCAAATTAATTTGTTTATTTAGGCGCCATTTTGCAGCTGTGTGCTCTGAAACTTTTGCTGACAATTTAAAAGAACAAAAAAAACGCAACCCTTTAAATTATACACTGCGGAAATAATGTTTGCAAAATATTACGAAAAACGTGTGCATTAAAGGCTCAGCATTTACATGCACTTCGTTTACGCATAGCCTCAGCGAAACTAAGCAGCGGCTGCAGCAGAGGAGCAGGATAGAAAGGAGGGGAAGTGAGGGGTAATGGCGCAGAATAGGAAATTTGCATGCGAAATAAGCGCGAGTTGTCAGCAGTTGCACAAAAATAAATATACAAAAATGTAACAAGTAGAAAGCAAATGAAATTCAGAATGCAGACAATTGAATGCACTTTTAGCAAGATGTCAAACTGAATATGTAATCGAATGTTTATCGATTAGAATGCACAATCGGAATCAAAACCTACATTTATTAGTACTGAAACTATTGTATCGCTGTGGAGCACACAAGCAACCGATTCCGTTAATTTTTTGTGTATGTGTGCTTTTTTTTAATATTTTCTTTTCTTTCTCTTTCTTTCTTCGCTTCGTTTCCAACTGTCGCCTGTCCACCTTTACCAACTCTTTTTTAGCAGAGTATTTCTCAGCTCGACTGATGCAATGTACAATATCAAAACGCAACCGAATGCCGTAAGCATGTAAAAATAACGGAATCTTTACAGGAATTGTTATACTTTTTTTTTACGTACCAGCATCGGAATCGTCACCTATATTCGTTTTGGTTTGACATACTGTCCTTCAGGCATATTAACATACATCTGATTAAAACTAGTATTAACTAAAAAAAAAATGATAATAATGGTGCCGCGAGAAGGATTTTCATCTTCTAAAGTGCCTAGCACTATCATTGTACCTAAATACTATAAGTAATGTGTGAGACAACATTTTTAGTCATGATTAGGCTGGTGACAATATTTTCTGACAACTGGGGAGCAAGGCTGTTGTTAGAGACTGGTCTCAACTTCTGTGATCCAAAAAGATAATTCGATTTATTTTGGAAATAAGAACAAATCGGGCGTATAAAAAAGTATTATAGTTTAATTTCCAAGTACAAGCATTCTAGATGGAAACTTGCTTTGAAACGGGACGACATAGGTTTATATTCGCTTTAGCAATCTTGTTTCCTAAAAGAATATCTTTTGCAAGAAAATCTTCTCATATTGTATAAACATATGAATAACAAAAGAGGACAATTTGATATGTGCTTAATGTGGACCCTAAGCAGACTTTCCTTCATACCTTTAAGGGACTTTGCATGACATATTCAAAATACCCTGCAGTTAGGGTAGCAAAAAATGCTAAAATTGCAGATGACAAGTTTTTTGCTCTAAGCAGCAGTACAAATAGTCGAGAGCCAAGTGGGTGGCACTCTTGTGTGTGTGTGAGTGAGTGTGAGTGTGTATGCGTGTGTGTGTGTGTGTGTGTGTGTGTGTAAGGAAGAGATGACAAGTTACATTGACACACTTACTGCATGATGAAGCAAAATGAGTGACAAACTGACTGCACAACGTTGTAAGCTGCTTATTAAGCACTGCACATGCAGCATCCATCCGCTTACTCTCTCTCACTCTGTGTTGCAGCATCAACAGCATCTGTGGCAAGCATTTGACATGGTGCACTGAACACCGCGTGGCCCATTTAACAAGCAGCAACCCCAAAAGCCACTAGCCCCAATCTAAATAAGCCCAAAACTAAAAAAAAGAAGCAAAAATCTAAAAACAGAAAGCGCACTCAAACTTCAAGTAAATAAATGGGTTACTTTCACTGAAGAAAGGGGTGAGGGGTGAGGTGTGAGGGGTGCATGGTGATGAGGTGCGGGGTGGCACGAATTAGTGCCACAACCCAAATCAATGTCAACGGCTGCTATTTTTGGAGCGTGTGGCGCCTCGAATCCTGTGGGAGTGGGGCACGCTAAGCACGTGCCACCAGTTGATAAAGTTACCGCGTTAACAGCCGTTAAACTTGCCACACGCAAAAGGTTTAGACGCACCGTTTCTCCTTCTTCTTCTACTTCTTCAACTTTTAGGCCGACTTGGTAAGAAAACTTTTGGCCTCGTTCTTTTCAATAAATAACGAAATGGCAACGAAAAACCAAAGCAACATTTGGCTGAAATTTAAAATCGATTTTTATCACAATTTCGAAATGCGCAATTGTTATAAATTTAACTATTCATTGTTTAACGATTTTTCAAACAAGATAGCAAACAACAAAAATAAATCGAAAAAATAAATAAATAAAAAATAAATGGAAAATGTTTTTTAGATGGCAAATCAATTGGGATTTTCTTCGAGTGATTGAAGAGTTTTCATTATGTCCTTTAAAAAGTTAATCAAAATAAACTCTTTTCTTACAGACAACATAGTATGCGTGTCATACATATACTCGCATCCTTTCACAGATCCTTTAAGCCTGTACTTACATACTTAAAGTATTTGGCTGACGTTGTGTTCTTCAACAATGCAAATGGTTAACTTCAACGTTGCGTGTTCTGCAGTGGCATGGAAAAAATAAGAAAAGAAATCGCGGATGTTGCGCGCTGACATGGAAAATGTCGGTGCCATGTTGTCATTAATTTGCCAGCGACAAACAACAACAGTCGAACAAACAAATGAGCAGTTAGAATGCGAGAAATGAGGATTGAGGGCATGCTCAACTTGCGCATATCCTACAAGCAAGTCTTTCAAAAACTAGAGTTTAAATATCAAAACAAATATAAAGAAAATAACAGAATTGATTGTCTTTTAACTTTAAATTATAAAATATAATACAGTAATGCTGGAAAAACTCGGTTTATTTACTTAATGTACACTTAAAAAAGTGCACAGTAACAAAGTACTGAGCTTAAATAGATTAACATTTTAAAAATAGGAACGGAACGCAGTTCTACCGATTGAATCTTAACGTTTTCTTTAAGAATCAGATAATAATTAATAACCATTCACTACATTGAAATAATGTATAACCAACTTCTAACCTTGCGATTCGGTTTGTCATCATTCTCTATGTCTATTGTATATATTTAAATCCCTTATCCATAAGCATTTCCAACGCTTGACTTAAGCCCTCGAGCAGCAAAGTAATCAAAGAAAATAAAAAAACTTCTGTAAATAAATCTTTTACCTGGAAAACTCAACGCACCAACTTCAATAAAATCTTTCTCATTAAGTGTCCCGCTGAAAAATATCCCTTGAGTGTTGCACATGTATAGGGTGTACAAACACACACACACACACATACACACATACATATATCGCAGATTTCAACAGCTCTTGATGTTTGTTGTTTGTCGCTGTTTGTCTCCCTGTCTGTCTGTCTGTCTGTCTGTCAGACTGTCTTTTGCTGCTGTTGCGCTTTTAACGAGTGCCAATTTAAAACTGGCTGCCATTTCGACATGAGTTTCTAATGCCCCTTGAAATATTGCACATACGCCGCCGTTGCGAGGCAACCAACTTCAGCTTGGACTCGAGCTCCCTTACGGATGTCTGTTTCCGTATTTTTCACTTGCAGTTGCAGTTCCTGCATCGATTTCGCCAACATTTACTTTCAATCATGTTGAAGCTGCTGTTGCTGTTTTCCCCAGTGCCACTCAACTCCGAAAATCTCAATGGAGAAACAAAGAGCTCAAGTGCAAATGAAATGAGATGCGATGTGATGCGAAGGGATCTGAGTTCAACTAGCATCAGCATCAGCAGCATCAGCATCAGCAACAGCAACAACAACAACTTGCAACCAAGAACGGCAGCTGCAGCAGCCATTTTGTAGCAGCTACTCTTGTCAAACTGTCGTAAAAGTTTTCGTCTCTGCAATTTCATTTACGCGGCTCCAGCATTGAAATATGATTTTCCTCATCCTTTGTTACCAGAAAACATCAAAAACAACAACAACAACAATACAAAATGAGCAGCCATTTCAGCCATATGTTATCCTTGACCAGAAATCATATATGTTATGTTCTCAGTTGAAGTTTTGACTCAATTTTTGTTATTAATTAAATTTGTGTCGAATGTCATTAAACCAAATATAAACTTTCGCTTATGAGCTGCACAATTTTCAAATTAATTTTTAATTGCTAAAATGTGAACATACCAATTATAATATTTATATATAATTTGAAAGCTGTTTCAACATTATGAATGATTAAATATTCTGTTCTATTTTTGAGAAATATACGCTAAAAATATGGCTGACAAGTAGTCGAAATTGTATTGCAGAACGCAGATTTCAACACACAAAACAACAAATAAAGGAAAGAAATCCTTAGAAATCCTTTACTATTTACGTAGGCAAACAAAAGAGTCGAAGAATGCTTGCTGCATTCATTCTATTCGTGAGTGCACTTTGACATATTCATGCGCTTCGTTGAATCCACAAAGTTCTAATGGAAACGCATGCAGCTCAAAGAACGATGTTTATTCATAACTCACACAGAATGTGGACTGAGTGTGTGTGTGTGTGTGTGAGTGTGTCGAAGAATGAGTGTTTTTGAACCATGCAACGTAACAATGGAGTCGGCTTTGCTTAATGTTAACTTGGCCAGCACAGCATTGGCTTTGGCTTTGCCTCTTTTTTTTGCCAAGTGCCACCTACTGTGTTTGAGGGCAGCTTCCGACAGCTTGTTTTGTGTTTTGGCTTGGTTCAAGCCTATTGGCCAAATCGTCCTAATTGCCAACATTTCCATTGATTCCACATCGATTTTTCTGCACCATTTTTGCCTTGTATTATTCTAAAAAAAAATGTTGTAGCTCTCCTTTTGGCAAATATTGATGCTCAGCTGCAAGCCAATTGTTTTTTTGCATTATTTACACACACACACACATAAAGATTTTGGCATTGTTTATTAAGCTTTGAATATGTATTTATTTAGTCAAAACAATATAAAATTAAACATATTAGAAATAAATCGTGGAATATTTACATACTTAACGAAGGAGTATCAATAAGAGTAGTTTGTAGTCCAGCTGTCTCGACTGGCGTCTAGCAATTGAAGTGAAATGAAATGTTTTTCAAGTTTCCAAAAGTATGTATGGAAAGCAAAATATATATTGGGAGCATAGTTCAAATTTTGTATTCATGTGTTTATGTTTAGTGACTTTCTTTCTTCAATGCAGAGTATTTTTCGAGTTTACCTCTTAAAATTTGTGAAAAAGTTGAGTATGCTCAAAATCAGCCTAACGAACTTTTAAGCTTTCCAATTAAGGACGAACACAACAAAATATTATATGGCAAGTACAGTTTTAACCCAAGAGGACACTTGAATAACTTTTTGTGAAGGCCATTCACGTATTCCCTTTTAGCTGGCTGGCTGACTGGATTCATTCCTCTGCACCTGCGGGGCAATAATCACACTTTGTAATTTCATTAACGCTTTCATTTCCAGAACTCGCCTGTCACTACCAATTATGCCGAGCACGATGGGGATGTGGCGGAAGAAGAAGAAGAAGAAGCAGCAGTCGCAGTCGTAGTCGTAGTTGTTGTACACCTGACATTGCCTACTCCTCATCCTTTGCCCTTCAGGCACGCCCTTTTGGGGCAAAGGCGTCTTTCACACGTTAATTTCGCCTTATGAAATCTTTTACACATTAAACCGTCTGATGGGCAACCCTTTGGCTGCCACGCCCCTTCGGGCCATCCTTCGCACCAACCTCAACGCATTAAAAACCTTTTCTTTTCCTTTTTGCTGTTTTATGCTTTATTCTTTCTCTTTTTATATTTTGTGTGTTATGCTTCAAAAGTCGTAAAACTGAGTTTTATGAATGCGATTAAGCGCGTGAACTGCACGAAAGCATATTTCACTTGAACTTCAGTTCACACCACTCTCTCTCTCTCTCTCACTCTCTCTCTCACTCTCTCTCTCTCTCTCACTCTCTCTCTCTCTCTATCTCTCTCTTTCTGAATGTCTGCAGAGCTGTTGCTATCTCTGTCATTGTCTGATGTTGGGCCCTACTTTGCTGTTGAGCTCGGAATTTGTCATTTTTAATGACTATGAAAAGAATGCTCGTAATTACATGGCCAAAGAAAGGAGGAGAGGAAAAGAGGAAATCCCCATCAACTCTATCCACTATGTGGCAACCATTTTATTGCGCAGAGTATCATAAAATATTTTACTTATTGTACAGACACCCTTTAACCGAAAGGGTTATCAATTTATCTGCTTTTAGGGGTGACTTTAGGGGTAGTTAACTTATAAATGATGGGCGCCTAATAATCAGCGAAGGTTTCATGAATTTGGCTCGAAGGGTGTATGTCAAATATGTCGTTTTAATCTGTATTGAAATAAAATTAATTAAGAACTGGTTAACAACAATATTTAATAACAACAATGAGTTAATAACCATTCCCGGGAACATTTGAATAAGTAACAACATTTTTATTATTGGGGATATTATTTATCCACGACGACCTATAAGATCTGTTGTTTCCACATCCTGATTGAGGGTTTCTCATTCATTCTGATTGATTCCTAACTATTGCAGGTCTGTCTTACCCCAATGATATTGTCTGCTTAAATGCTTCGGCACAATAAATTTGGCAATCCAGAATTTATTTTTTATAAGTTTTAATTTATTTAAATACTTAAACTATTTTGCTTTAATATTCAAACTTTCAACTTGCAAATTCTGAAATATTTGATGTTTTTCGAAGCTGACTTCTTTGTAGTATAATTGAAGTTTTTGCTCTGGATTTGTTTTTCTTGTGCTAAATGCTCAACTCTTTCAATCAGCTTACTTAAATCTAGAGCATTTCAGATTCGCCTGGATTGCAGCTATAGCTAAGTGGCATGAAACTATTACAGTTGTGGGGTGTGCTTGTGGGCTCCACTCTTCGACCACACCTAACCAGCCACACCCCCCTCCACCGCCCAACCATTTGCTCAAACCTTTGTCGCAATTTCCCATTGTTCTTCGACCCATTCTCTGTAGAACTGACAGCCACTACTCAAATCCGTTTCCTCAGCGCTGCTTGTCATTCATTTTGTGTCTGCTTTTCAGCGGGCTTGTCATCGTCATCCTTGAAGGTGGTGACGTTCTTCCGGCTGTATCTATCTCCATCTCCATCTCCGTCTCCCACTCTTATTCTCATTCTCTTTTCCTCTCCCTCCTGCTGTCTATTCTTCTGTCCATTCGCCTCGCTGGCTTCGCTTTCTTTCTATTCGCACTTAAGTGATTTTGACACTTGTCCTACTTTCCATGCGTTGATTTTTGTGTCAGCAGTACTTAAGCAAAAGCACACGCCCTTGCCTTGCCACAACCGCACCCCCCTCTTTCCCTTGTGCCACTTACCCCACGGATCAGCTGTAGGCTGCCTGCCGCTGCTGAAGTTGTTCACCTTTCAATACGCTGCAACCACTACAGGAACTTCTCTATCTTGATTTTTTTTTGGCTTTTTTTTGCTTCTCCTCTCAGCTAAAGTGGCAGCAACTTCAGTCTGCAGGACTTGGCCCTAATATACTGCAACTGTATAATAAGCTTGTGTAACAGGCTACAGCGGGACGTGTATTAACCGCTATTAATGAGTTGAACAATTATTTACATATACAGGGCTTCAGCTGATCGTACACACTTACCAATTATTTTGTTTGTTAACATAGTTAGTGCAGGGTATGTACTAGTCGTGTATTTTCGTCTATTGTACAGCCAGTGTGCAAAAAATGTTGGTGCTAGTTACCGGGCATGGGCACTCTTACTAATTGTATTTGTTTTTCTGTATTTATTTTGCTTACCTGTACTTTTGCTGATCAGTAAGTTTGTTCACATTGTTAGTGCAGGGTATCTACTAGTCATGTACTTTCGTCTAAAGCAGATTTTTACGCATTTTTTTGCTGGAAAGCTTGGCGTCTTTTATTTGTGTTCGTTAGCAGCTGTTGTTGTTGTTGTTGTTGTGTCTTATTTCAGTTCAGTCTCAGTTCATAAAAAACACGACGTCATCACCGTCTTTGACTTGGTTATCAACAACAACAACAACAATGAACAACAATAACGAACAACAATGCTGAACAAAAAAACAACGACAACTGAAGTGCACTTTTGTGGATTTTACTTCTGATTTATTCGTGTGTGTGTGTGCGTTGTATGTGTGTGTGTGTTTGTGTGGGGGGGGGGGTGTGTGCGTTGTCTGTGTGTGTTGTATGACAACAGTTTCTCAGTCTTAACAGCCACTGTCTGCTTAACTGTTTGTCTTGGCCACATTGTTGTTGTTTGTTCTTTGCCTTTTTGCGTTTTTGAGTTTAGCTTGCTCTCAACACGAACGCATTAAAAACGATTTGCATTTTTTTGGTTTCTTTTTTATGGCCCAGATATGCAACTGGTTGCTTAATACGGGGGAAGCTCGACTGCAACCGGGTTTGAGCCGAACCGATTCGAATTGATCATATTAATATTAAAATTCGACTTTATTTAAAAACTGCACAGGCTCAAACTTTTGACGACTCTATACCAAAGATGAGACACTGGTTGTCAAACCGGAATAAAATTACCAAAATATCGGTTTAAAAATTTGTTTAGAAACTGATATTATTATTCATATCATAATTGAATACCAAAAACAATTAGGAACCAATTCATAACCTTTACCGGAACAGAAATATTATTCGGTTTGATATCAAATACAGAGTCAACTGTATATATTTATATACCTTATCCATCAACACTTCTAACAATTGACTTAATCCCTATAGCAACAAAGTAATTAAAATTTAAAGTGTTGTTTGGAATGATGGAAAAACCTGTGTAAATTGAATCATTTTGCTGGAAAACTCAACGCAGCTTCAACGAGCGCAACTTTTCCATAAACTTTTGACGCCAGAAATGGTCGCATTTTATTCTGAGCTTTATCTTTGCTTTTGTCAAAGTATATATTACATCTACCACACACACACACACACACACACAGACACACAACCACACACGCGTAGTCGTTTTGGTATTAAAAACTAATTTTATTTCTAATTAATTTTGACGTCTCGTCGTTTGTGGTTAAATATTCTCGCACGCGAAAAGTCGCTTCCCCCATCTCCCCTTATCTCTCCCTCTCTCTCTCTCTCTCCATCTCTCTGCCTCTCTGTGTCTGTCAGGCATTCTTTTGAGCTGCGGGCTCTGAGCTGAAGTCATTAAAAAAGTTGCCAAAGACTTTGCCACACACACACACACTCAAATAAACTTTTCGTGTGTGTGTACGTGTGTGTATCTTTGCGTGTGTGTATGTGTGTATTTAGTTGTCAGCGTCAGCCACGTCGTACATTTTAAATGCTTCAAATGAAATTAACAAAGAAAAAGCCGTAAAATGTCACCACTGCAGGTATACACATATACTATAAATATATATATATACATAGACATATGTATTTAAAACAACACTGGAAAAAAATTTACTTTTAAACATAGATTTTTATTAATTCTTTATCAATTCTTTATCAATTAAATCCCAAAAATTTGAATTTATAGCTAATTTCTCAACTTCAGAGAAAATTTCTTTAAAAATATCTTAAAAAATAATTATAAATTATTAATTTTATTTTAACAGAAACAATTCTTGATCATATTTCATTCGCAGTGTAAGTTCATATGTGGTTGCGTTTTTGGCTAGCCAAAGCTTCATTTTATCCAGCAATGGGCGCTCAAGTTGACGGCATTTTGTAAATTTTCACGAATGAATTAAACAAAATTTTCTGAACATTCGGAAACCCAAGAGAAGAAAAACCGCTGCAAATGAAATATGTATTAATTTAAGCTTTTGCTTGAAACCAAGAACAAGAACAACAACAAAAGGAAAAGGAAAAGTTTGTTAAGTTGCGTTGCGTTTATGTGCACTTCTTCGCTTTGGCTTAGAGCAAAGTTTTTGGTGGTAAAGCTGTAGAGCTTCTATTCAAATCAAAACACCTTCAGCTCTTTGTATATCTATGGATACACTTATGTATGCCAGCTCTGCTTTATATGGCTGTTTTTGATTTAAAAGGACGCTGTTTAGAAATGTTTGTGGTGCACATTTGTGTCACAGGGCTCAAAGCAAACAAGTGAGAATTGAGGACATTGCAGACTGCGACACAAGTTTATTGCCACAAGAAAAAGGGTAGCAAGGATACAGCTTGCAGCAATGTGGGGAATGTGGCAATATCGACCTTACAAAATAGTTGTCAATAATGTAATGTAAATTTACGTATTAATCTTAGGAAGAGGATTCAAGTAACGTGCGTTCAAAATTGTGGGAGATATTGAATTGAGATAGAGGGATTGCGTTTTTAGTGATAGCGAGAGTATTTATCATATATTCTTAATAATATATATATATATATATATTATAGGACTATTATTATTATAAATTGGGGCACCATCACTGCGACCTATGAGTTCTATTGTGCCCATTAAAGGACATCACATCACCTCCATTCGAGCCTCCAAATTACAAGTTGTAGCAGAAATGTAGTATTATCGATTTGAAATTATAGATTCATTATCGATTTCCTAGCAATTTAAACATTTTTTCGTACGCTAACATATAGATATATGAGTATGCCCAGTTTCCAGACTCTTGGTTGTCGAACATTGCATAAAACCAATGTATTCTGTAAGATTAAAATAAATCCACGTTAACATTAATTTTTTTTTTTTTTTGCATAAATGCGGCACAATGGAAGATATTTATTTAATAGCTGTTTATGTTTCTCTGATTGTTGTACAACATTACGCACAAAATCCGTTTCCGGACGGCAATCAACAATCAACAGACGTCAACGGGAATAAAGAACGCAGAAATAAAACAAAATAAAACGAACAAGCAACAAATTATTTGTAAATGCCTCGTCGATTGCAGACATAACTCACTTTGTGGCACAATTAAGTGTGTGCAACACCGACCATTATTATGTCTGCGTGCGTGTGTGTGTGTGTGGGTGTGGGTGTATGTGATGCTGAAAATCCACCCATTAAACCACTGTTGACATTGCTTCATTTGCACTTTGGATTTCAATCGAAGCGTGCGATTTTTTTAATTGTTTCATTTAACAGCTTTTAATTGAATATCTCGCGCACGTTTGTTACTGCACTTAAGTACGTGCAACAACAAACAGTTGCAGTTGCAACAACCGCATTGAAAAATTGTTTGCGCTCTTTAAGCCAATAAATGCATTTTAAAAAAAAATCAGCTCTTGCTTTTGACGGTTATTGGTGCAAACTTTTCGAACACAGGTGTTGTGTCACTTGCAATGCTCAGTATGCGCGCAATTGCCAGACGCCACATGCAACATGCGCTCTTAAAGCTGCCACAATTTCGCGAGCGTCACGAAATTCGAGTCTGACGCACTGTTTATTAGTTTTGATAAAGCCATAAAATGACAGCAGGTTGCCCACATGCGAACAAAATCCACAAGCAAAGCATAAAAAAGAGAAAA
This sequence comes from Drosophila nigritarsus, assembly GCA_035044305.1. Classification (NCBI taxonomy): domain Eukaryota; kingdom Metazoa; phylum Arthropoda; class Insecta; order Diptera; family Drosophilidae; genus Drosophila; species Drosophila nigritarsus. The sequence goes on along the minus strand of JAWNMF010000133.1, from coordinate 3,166,503 downwards.
CAAAACGGAATAAAAAAGCGAAACAGGAAATAAGTAAGCAAATAAACAAACAAACATTGACACTAAGCGCTTTAAGATTTTACCTCGCTGAGGGCTTTACAAATATCCTACAGGCATATGGGAGACTTAATGGGGTATCTTATTTACACCTACTTATTTGCAGCCATGCATGTCTATGCTTAAATAATTAATAAATTTCATTAGATAAAATCAGAAATATGATTTAATACTTTTTTTAATTAAAAAAAAAATAAATAAAGACATAACTGCTATCTTAGGCATGCTGAATTACATACCCTTGCAGACCGAAGTCGACTTGCTGATAAATATCATTATATCTTTGAAAAATCAACCGACTAATTCTTATAGGATATATTAGTCAGATTTTTATGATTTTTTTTCTCTAAATATATAGAGCTTAATAACACACTTATTTAGTGAGTTTGGTTTGCATTACTTATTAAACAAATACATTTTTCTTTCAAGAACTCATCTGTCGACCGATATTTCTCATAAACCTCCCGACAAAATTATATTTCTCTCTTGAAGGGTATATTTTATTTTTAAATAAGTTTTGTTTTTAGGTTCGTATTCTCAAAATAAAGCTTTCGCTTAAATTATGAAAACATATGAGTGTACATATATGTATTGCACTTTCCATCTCTCTCTCTCACTCTCTCTCTCTCTCTCTCTCTCTCTCTGTTGTCATGTCTGTTATTGTCATTTTTTGGTGTGATATCAAAAATGTCGTTGCCGCTAAGCCTTTGAACAAACGCAAATAAAATGCACACAAGCACACGCGCACACACACATGCAGCCATACACACTTTCACACACACACACACACACACACATAGATAGGCACAACATTTGTTTGGCTATGCATGTCAGCTGCTCAACTCTACCTCTCTTGACCTACTGTGTGCACGGGCATTTCTGTTTACTTTGCTGCGGGGTGTCGAGTGAGCTTCATAGTCAGCTCTCAGTCCGTGCTCTGTTCTCGTATATTTGCACACACTACCCTCTACATGCTGCATAAGCTTCAAAAATACGAGCATAAAAACGTATTCACCACAAACAATTTGCACAGCTTTAAAAACAAAATGAATCTGAATGTCATGGTAGGAATAAAAAAAAAAAACAAACGAATCTGAATTACTGGGGAAAACCAAACATAAAACTTTCTACAAATATCAAATAATTGTGCATTGAAACTTATATATGTATTTTGTTTTTGCTCATTGCAAAATGAACATTTAAATTCAACGTACGGAATCAATTAAAGGGATACAAAGACCGACAGATGGTCATTCGGAGAAATCGACTATACTATACTATACTATGCTATACTATACTATTATAAGAGCTAGAGATTTCAAATATGTAATACAAGATCTTTTATATCATACGGAGATCAAGTTCATTTCATTATAGATAATTCGCACCTGTTTCGTGAACATCGATACAAATCGATTTCCGAAAGCAATATAGGACCCATGTATAACATAAAATTCCAATTGATATGTAAGAAGCATTGATTATTGATCAATTATGTGAATTGCAATAGTACTGGAAACGAAACATAGATATTGCTATCCAAAATATATTTTAATATTGGGTTGAGCACATTTCTTATCGAGTTTCCCTCGATTTAGTGTTCCGCTAATAATGGATATTAAAGTTGAATTCGATTCTCTAACCCCAAATCCTTAGTAAGGTCTCAAATATTCTCATGTAACTCTTAGTTTTTGTAAAGATGTATCCTTTTACAACTTATATTCACATCACATTTTCTCCACCAAATTGCTTACTTAGTGTGTGAGACAGTTTTGTTGCTTGATACTCGCTTCATTAGCTATTCAAAACTTGCTGAGAGAGAGTCTATCAGGCTGAATTCATCATCATGCAAGAACTTTGCCGCAGAATGCAGCCATAATATTTTGGCTGCCTCGTTTCGTTGCGCTATTTGGCTGTCTGCTTACTTCTTTTACTGACTTACCCCACAGCGTTCACTTCAACTTCCATTTTGTTGGCCTGCCGCGCCAAACTTATGCTTGCCACTTTCGGTGAGCATGAGACTGAGATTGAGTATGAAAGCGGCTGTGTTGCAGGCGTCGCCTGGCTGCCACATAAATTAATGAACATTTATTTATGCGCCAAAAATATTAAACAAACAACAAGAAGAGCAAACGGCGGAACTACGCAAGGCTGTCTGCTTGTTTTGTTGGGTGTGTGGAGGGGCAGGGGGAAAGCGAGCGATTGTTGCCGTGTGCCACTAAATTTCATTCCACTGCATTAGGCACTCTCACATTCACACACACTCACACACTTGTACACATAAATGCATGCATATATCAACCAGAGATAGGCACAACATAAGCGCAATGAGCAAATATCGTGCAACATCAAATGGGGTGAGAGGCGCCACGTCATTTATAACATTATAAAGCATTGTTTAATGACAATTAAACTTGACTTGTTTCATAAACAGACAGCCATTTATTTAATTATTTATTTTTTTATCACAATCAACATATTCTTGCAATTGATTTATAATGCACTCTGACATATTATCCGCACATTAGTCAAGTTTCTGGCATTACGGAGATTAGGGATGACATTTCACTTAAGAATGGGAATATAAAAGATTTACACAGTTTCAAGTAAAGGAAATTATTCGTATTTAAATTTACAGTTATATTTTTTAAAATTGAGAACCCATGAGTTGTGTTAATCTACACTACATCTACTACTACACTACTTTTAATCAAATATTTAAATAAATAAATGTATGTGTTTGTTTAAATTGTCGATAAGTAAAAATTATATGAATAAAATTAGAAAACTCAATTAAATTAATCAAAATATATTGCAATCGAATAACTCCTGCAGAGAATCTGATAATTTTAAATGATGGTATGCGTTCAAGGTATCTGCAAAACGGGAAAACTTAAGAATTCTAACTTGCTTCAAGCTTAATACACATCAATTATTTAGAAAATAATCTAAAAGCAACAAGATGAATAAAAGACTAGTTAATGTCAACTGTGTCGCTGCAAGTTGTTAAGTCTCGAGCACTTCAAGTAAATAAATTCAGTTTACGCAAACTTAGAAAAAGGACATCAATTTGTTAAGCATCAATGGGAATCGCTGTCAGGCAGGCAAGCTGAGCAAGCTCTCCAAAGATCCAGCTGGCAAATGTCCTTGTGTGCTGACAAGAATATGTGCAGGAATAACAAGCAGGTGACTGTACAAGTCAGCCGTCTGACGTCTGCCGTCTGCCGTCTGCCGTCTGCTATTTGCTATCTGATGTCCGATGGAAAATGACTTTTCTTGTTGCTTGCCAAATGGTCAACATTACATTTGCATTAACCCCGTTTTCCTTAATCCCCTTCTAGGTAGCTGAAGCTTAAGCTCAAGCTTTCTTCTGCCTCACTAGCTTTGTCTCTTCTTTTTTGCCGTTTCCGTTTCCGTTTGGCTTCCACGTGACTTCCGTTGCGCTTGTTGTTGTTGTCACTTTGTTTTGCATGTCGTCACGCGCTCGTCCTGCACTTTAACTGCACTTGTCTTGGCCCAGTTGTTGCCCATTTTGTAGCCGTTTTGTCGAAAATGTCAACAAAATTGCCAACTCAACGCATTGCCAAACACACATTAGCCGTAAAAGTGCACTGCAAGAAAAGAAAATACAAAAAAATGCTGTATATATAAATAATACAGAGCCCAGCAAAAGCTTAAGCATTCTAAGAATTTTAAATGTTTTCTCATTTTAAACATAATTCATAAAAAATAAGAAAACCAACCTTTTTCGAATCGCAAACTTTTTACTTATTGAAGAGCTTACATACTTAATTTGAATTCCTTAAAAATTGAGCAAACAAAAACTTATTTGTTTCTTTAACTTTTTTCTCGGTGTATTTGTATTGAGGGGTGGACGAAGGCGTGTGTGTCTGTTTCTGTGTGTGTGGCGTGTTCCTGCTTTTTATGTGTTCTTGCCACATCATCAATTACACATTTTACAACTTCTGACTGAATGTCTAAAGGGTGACAAGGGAAAGAGAGTTGCAGGGGTGGGGCAGCGCGCCTCGACGTGCTGGGGCCACTGACAAAACAGACATAAATCAAACATTTCCCACGTTGCGAAACAATTTCCGGCTGCATGGCAACTCAAGACTTCTATATGTATATATGTATATGTGTGGGTGGGAATGTGTGTGTGTGTGTGTGCGACTGTCTATCTTTTAGCTGAATTTTATTTATGGCATCCGCCAAAATACACACACAGACAGACAGACAGACTCAGACAGTCTGAGCGAGGAACAGACAGACAGACAGACAGACAGACAGACAGATATGATATATAGACAGAATGACTTCAGTTAGAAAATTTACAATTGCTTTTACTTGATACATAATTGTTATTGTTGTTGCTGTTGCTGCTTTTGGCTGCTTTGGCGCTTTTGTATTGCATTTTGATTTGTGGTTTACAAGCTTTTGTCTGGCCCATAAATTTGGCTTATACAATGTTAATGCGTTTGGCCATTTTACATGATATGTTTTCTATTGTGGCGCTAATGCACTGCACAAAAATATGAAGAATATCGCTATAATTTTGGTGAGAACGACGGGTTTACATGTTAGTTAGCATAACCATTTCATAAAGATAATTCTTTCCAGGTTAATTCTGTCAGATTTGTTTTCAGAGTTTTCGAAAGAAAGCCTCAAAAATTCTCTAAGCAATTTTATATTGTTTATTATAAAAAAAGACAGGTACAAATAAAATATATGTACTTGAGATTAACGTTTCTAATTCAAAGAAATTAATTACAAAAACGAAATAATTAATTTCAAATCAGATGTTTTCTCTTCGCGTTTATTTTCAATTTTCAATTTTACATCAAATGTAATTTATTTTTCCAAGTGTGTATTTTTCCAGCGAATTTCGGATCATAATGTTGCCAAAACAAAAGAACGAAAAGCGCCCACAATGCGTATATGTTCCCAGCACGTAATTAAATTCAACGAAAAATCATATTCAATTGGCTATTGGCTAAACAGTTTCCATTTCGACCAAACTGCGGAATTGAGCAATTGAATTTGGCTTTGGCCAAATTGATGCTTTGTTTCAGGCACGAGCGCATCTCAGCAATTGCTGCCCATTTGTGTGTGGCATGTGAAGCTCCAGCAAAAGTTGCCTCAATTTGTTACACACACACACACAAATACATATATATGTGTTATACTATAACTTTGGCCAAGTCAAGCAACTTGCACAGTGAATGCTTTACTCCTTGTTTGACCCTTGGTTCAACGGCACCTTTTGGCCATTGCCAATTTACGCTTTATATACGAGTCTCGTTCGGGCCATTTGCGACAAGCTACGCAGCAGTTGTCAGAGAGGCATGAGGCAAGCAGCAGGCAGGCTGACCGGGTACAGTGGGCAGGGGGCAGGGGGCATGCAGGAAGCCCCGTACGATTCAATCAACCCAAGCCAAGCGTAGCACAGCTGCCGCTAATAGGAATTCAACCATGTTGATCGCTGGAGTTGGGTATATTAACTTTCTAGTTATCCTGCACATAATTGCAGTTTAAATTTTAAAATAAGAGACTGATTTTTACTTTCTCAACAAGACTTTATGTAGTTTTTCTAATTTTTTTAAAATTAGTTATATAAACTGCTTAATTGTTGGGTATTTATATATTTTGATACATTTGAAAAATAATTAAAAATATATTTATGACTTTTCTCTATTCATTTTAAAATGGCATATATATTATATGTCTTTCGTTCTCTCTATGTATATCTCGCTCATTGAATGAATGATTCTAAACATTTCCATCCTCTTTCTCTGACTCTCCTTCTCTCTCTATATTTCTTATTCTCTTACTCTCCCTCTAGCTCGTTTTCTTTTTATCTATCTGTCTCCCTTTCTGTCTCATTGTCTCTCCCTATCCATCTCAGCTTTTTTATCTTTCAGGGTATTAAATTGCACTCTCTCGTTACGTTTATTCAATCAAATTTATATCAAATTATTTTCCATAATTCTTTGAATTATTTTGATAAATTTGATTTTGTTTGATATGGTTTCTCTCCAAGATGAATGTTCAACAAATTATTTTGATCGATACTTAATTAATTCTTATTATTATTTAGCTGTGCTTTATTTAATATTATTGAGTTGCCATTGCAGGGTATTAAATTTCACTCATTTATTCTGTGACTATTCTTATTATTTATTGGTCACATTTTGCGATTGTTCACGGTCTGCCTAACATACACTGACTGACTGCTGTGGCATTTGTGGCATGCAGCATAATTTAATATGGCCTTTACTTGGCTTCAGCTTTTATGTGCTACCTTGATGTTCGGCAGGCTTTATTATTGTGTGCCCGCTTAAAGTGTTTATTTGGCTTGAAAGGGTTTTCCTCGGACAGCAGCTCACAAGTATCCCTCTCTCTCTCTCTCTCTCTCTCTCTCTCTGAGTGTCTTTCTCTCTGTCTCTGTCACTTGCCTTCTGTTCAATCCCGAGTGCTTAAATTATTTATTAGGCATATTTTGGGACAGCCTTGAGAAATATTATTATGATTTCTGTGCCAGGCTGCTGGCATATGGTGCTGGGGGTATTCGGCACATAAATTATGAGCACTCTCTGCCTGACCCATGAATCCAATCCGAATGACATTATAACCTTACAAAATATATTCCCAAATGCCTTAACACTTTTCATATAAAACTTGTTGCATACCTTTTTGGGTTATGTTTTCAGTATTATACTAATAATTTATTTATTTTGTTTTAAATTTTAGATAATATTCAGCTGTTTCTCAAATCTTTGCGAAATGAGTGAAATTATTGCGTAGGTTAAATAAATTGTCTATACGATTTTCTCTTACATCAGAACGTTGTTGAAATGTCGTAGAATTCAATTTCTGAAGCAACAACAGAATAACTACATTTTGCTTTTTGTTTGCAAGTAATTAAATTATTCATTGAGCTTCTTATTATCGCATGCTACCAATTAAGTTAACAACAATAACAAGCAATCAATATCTCAAACATATTATTTAATTAAACATTTAAATATGTCAAGTGAAAGCTACTTGAATAAATATGCAGAGGGATTCTCGTGTTGATGCACTTAAAAAAGATTTTTGTACCTCCTGACAAAAGGATGTGTCACAAATAAAGCAATGTACAATTTGTTATATATTTTTAGGGATAAGACTTTAATTGAGTGGAAAGAAGAGCGACAATATTTGTGAGGGAGACAAAAGTAGTTTATGAGTGTAAAACAAATTCTGGCAGTAAACTGCCGGTTGATTTCATGAAAATATCTTTAGCCTTCTACAGGACAAAAACAGTGCAATAAATTTCCATTTATGCACAGCACAGATATATCTACTGTTCAAGTGAATTGGACGGACTTCTACAAGTCTCTGGCAAATTGAGTAAATATTTATTTGCATTTTTGTGCAGGACACTCGTTTTACATGCAGCACCTGCTCCAGCACTTAATATTTATTTTAATTACTGACTCAAGGCTATGCACAAGGACACTGACAAAGTTAACAGCTACCAGCTGTAATTGTCCGAATTATCTCCGTGCTGAGTTATTTACGGTTCTCACGCAACAGATCCGAAATTTGTGTGTTGCATAATTTAGCAGCTAGTAGCAATTTCGAATGCAAATTAAATTTGATGTGCCACCGCAGAATGGCATTTAAATCGCCATTTAAATGAATTCATTATTTACATCGGTTGACCATGTTGCTTTAACTAAATAATGCACACGTTTTGAGGGCCAAACTATAAAAATGGGTTACATTTTTTATGTGATTTGGATAATAACTAAATCCAAAACAAATAAAACATTTTTAGTTGAGATACGATTTTGTGACGTGATTTTCAACATATTTCAATGAAATACGAAGAGTTTATCTTTTACGCAATTTGTAAAATCCGACTGAATATCACATTTATCTCAATAGTCAAAAATCCCCAAATTTTGCATACACACATTTTTAATTCATTTAACTATGTATATATTTTCTGTACTATTTGAATTTATCTTTAAATATTCAAATATTAATTGCATAACTCAGAAAAGCACCAATGGACTCTCTCTCTCTCTGATTGTTTACCTCAATAAAGCAAAATTAATCTGTGCTGCAGTTGATTCGGCGACTGCTAACTAACCGGAATAATAATAAATAACTTGTCAGTTGCTTATTGAAGTGCTTGACAGTTGGTAAACTGCAAGGATAATTGAATGTGACAAAGCAGATGCAGTTGCTGACAAATAGGCAGCAGATCCTGTCCAAAGGACAAACAGGAACTGGCTGCTCTTCACAGATTTACGGTCCTCCGTAACGCTGCGACTGTTAAGTCAACACACACACAATATTATTAAACTTGGGTAATATCCGCTCTCCGATGATGGTCAGCGGAGTCAGTCAGGGGGGTTGTTGTGAGGCTGCTAGCTGGACTGGCTGACTGCTGGCCTGAGAGGCCTCAAAATGTCCATCAAAACGTCAGCAGGCATAACTGTGGCCTCCGCAGTAAAACTGATAAGATATGAAAAGCAATTTACGTAAACTGTCAACAGCAAATTCCCTTTTGCAATATGCACTATACAAAAAACTGGCAATTTTTCTATCAGAAAGTAAGAATTAATCAGCAAGACGAACTATTAATATTTATAATTTATTTTGAAGGCAGCAAACATTATGAATTTAGCAAATTTGTGTTCTTATAAACGAATTTTACAATGGAATTGTATTCTAACACACTTTTGCTTAAAAAACTTTTTACTTTCAAGAAATATTTAGAGAAACTGCTGAAAATAAGCGATTGTTTTCTCTCTGTGTATTTTTTGATGAAAGTCACTTTTTGAAGTATTTGTAAAAATAACTTTTTTGCCAGAAAAAGTAGCTTTTGTTTCCTATGGTGCGATGTACAGACAAGAGTAGCGAGAAAGAAGAAACAAAATGGACAAGCCAAATAGACAAGCACAAGCTATGGAATTAAAATATCAGACACGTAAATGGTATGTTATATGCAGTACATATTTATCTATCCATATATATTTAACATGTCAATCATAGTTTTGTTTATATGGCAAATATACAATTAGGCCGCTTGAGTATGGCAATCATGGCTAACTGATGCGCCTGATGTTGTGATCAAAGAACAGGCATTGCCCATAAATGCTTGAGCCATAGGTGCTGCGCTGGGCATTGCGCACATAACTGCAAGTGCAGCCAGCGTTCACACAGATTAACTTGTGATCGGCAGAATGTTTCATCAGCAAACTGTGAGCACCGCCCGATACCACTTGGAAATTGGAGCTATTATTGCAGCGCACCATGTTCTTATTCCAGTCAAAGTAGCTCAGGTGATGCGGACGCGGCATTAGCCTGGCCTTGCCCTCGAATATGGCTGGCCAGTTGACATAGTGTTCGGAGGTCCTGTAACGCGATTCCCGTAGACTATGCTCCAGATCAATGAATCCAGAGATTTCGAGGCCCTTCGCCGAGCGCATCAGCAAGAAGATAATGGTCTGAAATAGTTGATAGAAAAATATGGATGTAATTGTTAAATATGAAGTATTTCATATTTTATATTATAATATGTTAATACTTATGTTCCGACCTAAAATTACGTTTTTATCTTTAAATGTACGATTGATTTAGAGGCCAAACTATGATCAAAAAGCCCTCGCTTTCTAAAATAAGTTGAGTTTTGACGAAGTTATGGCATTTTGAAGTTTCGACCTATGCCCATATGGCGATTTTCGGGCTAGAATTTTAACTTATGTTCCGACCTAAAATTACATTTTTATCTTTAAATGTACGATTGATTTAGAGGCCAAACTATGATCAAAAAGCCCTCGCTTTCTAAAATAAGTTGAGTTTTGACGAAGTTATGGCATTTTGAAGTTTCGACCTATGCCCATATGGCGATTTTCAGGCTAGAATTTTAACTTATGTTCCGACCTAAAATTACGTTTTTAGCTTTAAATGTACTATTGATTTAGATGCCAAACTATGATTAAAAAGCCCTCGCTTTCTAAAATAAGTAGAGTTTTGACGAAGTTATGGCATTTTGAAGTTTCGACCTATGCCCATATGGCGATTTTCAGGCTAGAATTTTAACTTATGTTCCGACTTAAAATTACGTTTTTAGCTTTAAATGTACGATTGATCTACGGGCCAAACTATGATTGAAAAGCCCTCGCTTTTTAAAATAAGTTGAGTTTTGACGAAGTTATGGCATTTTGAAGTTTCGACCTATGCCATATATATTATTCAATATCTAATAGCCGAAGCAGTTTTGGAGTAAGTTCAAGAGTTTAGCTTGAGACTGTGATTCGGATTAATTGAGCTACTTATTGGTAACTATTATTTAATATTAACAAATAATAATGATCTCAAATAGTTGAAGATAGTTTTTTTTTGCTTGTTAAACATGAACCATACTTAACAGATTAAAGTCTACATTTTATGGAAATAATTCCAACTTTCAATAGCTTCAAGCAAAATCAGATTTGTTTTATTGTTCATTTTTACTTGCCGATATTTGCTTATTTATGAGCTTATATTCCCGTTGGGCAAACTGCTGCAGCACTTCATCATTTCCTTTATAGCTCGCTCCAAAGAGTGGGAATTCACTGATGCTATGTGGATCTAGAGCAACCTCAGCTTTTTTGCGCTGCTCCACAAACTCCGAGCGACTCAGCAGACAACCCATGCAGCTCTTGCCACAGGCATTCTGTATCAGTTGTCTGCTGAGTGCCCAGTCGCCCAAGTAGCGCACATCATTAATGCTGATGAAGTGATCCAAATACTCCTCATACGAATTATAGTCAAGCAGCGTCATAACTCAAACCGAACTAAAGCCAAATCTAATTAACAATTTGTTACAAACAGAAAACAACAGCAACATACCAAGAGAAAATTCAAGGAATTCGTCTGCAATATGGAAAATCAAAATGTGTGTGAAACGAATCCAAAAATATTAACACAAAGCGCAAAAACGAGCAACTCAAAACTGGGAAACTGACAGCAAAATCGTTGCTCAAAGGCAAAACTTTGTTGGGCTATTATGTAATTTTTTATTTCGTGCCGCATACAAGTATAATTCAGTGAATCAAACACACACACACACACATACATACTCATATAGAGACTTTTGCCTCGTGCTGCAAATTTAATAAATGGAAAAACTTTACAATGCCTCTCATTCAAAAGTTGTGCATATTTTCAATTACAGTTTTCTATGTGCGATACACACAGAGTGACGGCGACTGATGTATTCACACACATTCACAATACACACAACACACACTCACTTGAAGTTTGTGTTTATATGCCAGGCACATATATAACTAATTACTTCATCAACATTTAAAATGCGTGCGGCTAGAGCATTTTTTTTTCTTGCATTTTTCAGCCAGCTTGCATGCAACACATTTTCTTTTTAGCTGAGAACTTTTCGTTATTATGTTCAGCTACTGCAAGAAATACTTTTCTTAATGAGGCATATTAGCACTGTTCAAGTGTTAAGGTGTACTCAAGTTTTGGGTGGTACTTCTCGAGTTGTTTTAATGTTATGGACCCCACTTTGGACCCCACTTTCTCAATCTGACTGTTGAATTAATTTGCATAATTATTTATTCATAAAAAATCTCTGATTGCATATTCGTTTGACAATAACATTTTTTTATATTCATTTTTGCTTATATAAATCATCTAATTTTTCATTAATATTTGAGTTGTGGAGATTAATTTTTATAATTATCAAATAATTAATTTTTTCAAAAAACTAAAAACCTTTAATGATTACGGGGTATGTCACATGGCTTGTGGTATAGCTGACATCTGGTTTGCTTTTGTATTATACATTTGGAGAGGATGTAACAATTTCGTTGTGACGTTTGTAACGCACACTTTGACTCGACCAAATATATATATTCTTGAATAGCTTGACTAACCGAGTTTATATAGCCTTGTCCGTCCATTTGAAATAGTCGCCTATTTTGCTGCAATTTGAAATATATTCGTATTTTTTGTGAAGTCAATACATAAGTCTGAGCCGGCATGTTCGGTTAACTATATCATATAGCTGCCATACGCATGATCGGCACAAAGATGAGCTCTTGAATGAACTACTTTTTTTGTTTACCAAATTAGATGAATCAAGCTGAGCAGTCAATACGGAGAAAATATCAACCACATCGGACTGCTATATAATATCAGCATTCATGGAAAAAATATAATAGATTTTTTTAATTTATCGTAAAAAAAAGCAAGAGCAAGTAATCTTCGGCGTGCCTCAGCTGGCTATTCTTACTTATCTTCAATTTCAGTACAAAACAAAAATGCTGACTTGATTGTAAGTCTGTGTGTGTGTGAGTGCATGTATGTATGGGTGTGTGCATTTACGCTATTTAAACACGTTTCCCACTGTTTGCTGTTACTGCTGCTGTCGCTGCTGCAATTAACATACTGCTGTTGTCGCTGCAACTGCTGCTGCCACACTCAACACTCGAAGCTGACTCTGAAGGAAGATGCGACCCTGACGTTGTTGCTGCTTCCAGTTGCTGCTGCTGCTGCTGCTGCTGCTGCTGCTGCTTTTCCACTTGCTTCTCGCAGTTAGTCGCCGCCTTCGTAGCGTAAATTGCTACTTCGCTGCTTGGGGAATCTGGCCCCCTGTGCTGCTCAATCCCTGCTGTCCCCGCTGGCAGTAGTTTTCACTTTAGTTCAGTTTACTGGGCGATGCCATTGTTTGACTTGGTCATTAGTAAATGTACTTTGTCGCAGAGTAAAAAGGAGTTAAGTGCGCACTCTAAGGATTTATGTGAGTCCTTGCTACTCGCCCCCTCTCTCTGTGACTCTTTCGCTCTCTTAGTGTGTGTGCGTGTAAGTTAGGGCTGCATTCAGTGCAATGGCTGCACAGTTCTTCCTTCGCAGCGCGTTAAGTGAGCATTTTGTGATGAATGGGACAAAATGCTGTTTGGCAATTGAAAGGGTTCCGGTTGAGATTCAAATTGAAGAATGAGTTTGTGTTTGAGATTGGGGTTGATGTTGAGGTTGAGCTTGAAGTTGAGCAGACAACAGCTGCTGTTGCTCTCACTTATTGTAAGTTTGTATGTATGTGTGTAGGGCAATGACCATCAATCAGCTTTACAAGTAATATCCGAGCAACCGACATACTCAAACACAGATTGTTTATTTACAGTTTGTCAAAGAAATTTTGGCTTACAATGTTTGCGTTTTAAACACAATATTTGTATGGCATACTATACTATTTATCTTTTAAAATAAACAGTGAATTCAATGCCTTTGATATTCATAACAATATAAAAATAACAAGAAATGTTGTCAAACATTTTAACTTATTTTGTTTATTACCTCTAGACGTGTCCTGGTGACTGTAATCAAAGCTCCACTTCGACCCAAGCATTTTTAGACTCTTAACCCCAAATTACACATACTTTTCCATTTCAATCGACCATGTGTGCCATTCTCCAATGTAACTAATATTTTCTACCACAAGCATCGTTCATTCATCTCCCTTCTTTTCCTTTGGGTGGGCAACACAAATTATCGGGTTGCCATAAATTGCATTCACTGTCTCTGCTATTTTCTTTGCCGTACATCTAGCCAAAGAAATCAAAGCCACATAAATTGCACAAATAATTCAGCAGATAGTCTGCAAGCCACGCCTCCTTTTTGTGGTCATCCCAAAGGGGTGGTGCGGGGAGCACAACGCAATTGCCGTAAATATGGCACCCAGAGGAGTCAAAGGAGGCATCCAGCACAGCAAAGTGCAGCGGCTGCAGACAAAGGCTCTGAGCCAAAGCCAGAAGAATCATCACTTAGAGCTGACCACAAAGACAGTCAAAACACGCACACACATACACTCCGAGAAAATTATACCCAACAACTTTTTACTTTACAATAGAGATATGTCAAATTTTTAATATCTTTTCTTGCTTATCGTTAAAATAAATCCATAAAATACCATTCAATTAGGTCGTTAACATTCTGAATGTATTTCCAAAAATGTGTTTTAAAATTTAAAAAAATGGTGCCTAATAATTTAGAAAAGAAAATACCAAAGGACCAAACCAGATTCGTAACTCCTCACAGAAAATTTTCCGGATGAAATTCTAAACAAGAAACTGTACTAAATCAATAACTTTTAATGAATCGAATCAACTGATTTAACCACAGCCAAAATTCGACATATTTCTCTTACAGAAAACGTAAATGAAATTTGATTCGATTTTATTACGTCTTATATTTTTCTGAGTGTGGGCACACCCGCTACTGTGACTGGCTGCAGTTGGAGTTGTGTAGCCCGCAATCGATCAAAAGGAATTATGTCTCAACACAATTGTAAATAAATCTTTGCGGCCATGTGGACATTATGTGCATGTTGAGGCCAAAAGGCTTGGGCATATCTCCGTCCCAACCACCGACACACGCACACCCATAGCAATAGAGTAGATAAATCCTGCATATCCCATATATGAAGATTGAGTGGTAATGTGCGCAAATCTAAACCTCTCTCTCACAGTTGAGCCTTTTGCCTACTGCTGCTTCTGCTATTGCTGCTGGTATTCTATTCCTTGTCCGTTGTCCTTGTGCCTGGTCGTTGACATGTTGGTAAATTGGTCCTTAGCCGATTGCATCGATTGCTGGGGAACATAGACATCGCTATCCGTTTCACTTTCGCCTTAACCCCTTCGCTTGTCATCTCCCCATTTCCATTGGTTTGGCACATTTGGTTACTGCTGGCATTTGTCCCATCCGCTGTTGGAACGTTTTGCCAACTTGGGAATTAAGTCTAAATGCCGGAAATTAATCTGCTCTCCAAAATGCAATATTATTCAATGTGATTTTACAAGTGTCCTTGTCATTAGGAAATTGCCTTGTCGTCCCCGGTGTGTGTTGCTTTCAAGCAAAATTTATAATGCGCATCGATAATGATTTGTTATTTAAAGCTCAAATAAATATCCGGCAATTTAAAAGGTCCAACAAAGAACAAAAAAAAAGTAAAGAAAATACAAATTTTTTACATAGTATAAAACACAAGCCGTACATGAACAAAAGTTGTCGATGTTGTTGCTGTTGCTGTTGCTGTTGTTCATTTATCGTGAGGCACGCAAAACCACAAGCAAGTTATCGGCACATAATCAGGAGTTTTAAGGGCCCAGCAGCCTGGATTTGAGCTTAAGAATGTGAAGCATTGCCTTGGATTTGGTTTTATTTTTATTTTTCTTTTTCGAATTTCCTTCAGTTTTTTTTTTTATTTGTATTTTTTTCTTTTACAACATTAATTTGTTTCTTGTGGAAATTGCCAGGGGCTTTGTGCAATCAGCGTAAGGTTGAGGATTGAGGATGTGCCTTTTGAAGCTGTCGAGGGAAATTCGGAAATTCGATAGCAGGAAATGAATCGGTCGACAAACGTGGCGTATGTGCAATATGCGTGGCAACAGTCACACTTAGCTAGCAGACCAAAGTCTTGACAGCAGCAGTAGCAGCAACAGATAAGTTTCATTTCTTAGAGTCGACAGAAGCAGCAGCACTAGCAGCAGCCACAGAAGCAGCTTCAACAGATAAGCGAGTTTTCGCACCCCCTGGCAATCAATTTCGCCAAAAACATTCAAGGAGGCATACTTTTCGGAAGCTGCTTTGAAATCCAACTAAAATCATGTTTTCACATTAAAGCAATGAATTATGCATGGCCATAAAAAAAAGATGTTGTATTTCAATGCGTAGAGTTTCAAATAAATTAGCAATACACAAAATTGGCATTTCAAACTAATCGAAACTTAACTTAGAAGTGATTTATTTATGATATTTTAATTTAAGGCAAAAACAGATGGCAACAATTTTGCTCACAGTTTGATGAGGGGTTTGCTGAAAATACAAAGTTTTAAAGAAAGCAATTTAACTGAATTGTACACATATATTAAGAATAAATGATATTGTCTGTACTTTTGATATTGATCTGTATATATTTATAAAATTCAGTCCCAGTCCTGGTTCTGAGCTGCAAACGATTAATTTCGGTTAACGGTTATAGTTATAAAAAATAATAAAAGTTAACTACATATGGCCATTTGAACTACATATAAACTGAGATTTTTAAGAAACTGATTAAATGGCATTTTTAAATGGGCAATTTTCAGTTGATTGTGCCATTATGAAATGTTCCGCTAGCCAACAGTGTTCAACTTTAATTGCAGAGATGAAAATGAGCAGGAGGAGTATAGGAGGGCTGCTGGAGGGATTGGGGATGAGTATTCGAACATTAGAAGAGCAACTGGCGCCTGTCTTTTCTATTGTTTGGCACCTGCTGTTGTTGCTGCTGCCCATTAAAATGGGCTTGGCATATGCCGGGCATATTAATTTTTGTGCCACATTCAAGTTGAAAGCGATGTCCCTATAAGGAATAGACGGATTTCGGGGGGAGGGATAGACGGGTGTAATTGCGTTACATGTAGTATACATCATATTAAATCCCCACGCTGTGAGGCTGTACGTAACGTGACACGTGAGCATCGCTTGCATGGTTATGGTTATCGCTATTACGTAATTTGCTCGTTTACGGCACGCATCATTGTTGTAGCAATCGTTGTTGTTGTTGCTGCTGCTGCTGCTCTTGCATGCTCAATTAGCACATGAGGCATACTGGCAAAGCGCTCTTAAGACCTTGTGGCAAATGGTTCGTTTGTTAATCGTTCATTTAGTTTAATTTAAGGGCGTACAGTTTCTTCATTATGGTTATTATTAATACCAGTGAAATTGAATTTAACCGCATCTTACGATTGACGCTTTCAATGGGCTTAACCAATATGAATGAGACATTAATTTCAGCTGGTTAAGCGTCGTGATGGTCTATCTTGCGCATGGATATAGAGGGGCCATTTAGCTATGACCTCTTTTTAGATCTTTTTTTATTTTAAATGTAAATCAGAAGTTAATTAAATTGTAGTTGTAAATTGCAAGAAAACTATTTATTTTTATGCAATTTATTACTGAGTATTTTCTACAGCTGAAGTCTTTTGCGAATTCATTTCACATTTCACATAAATACAACTTAGACAGGCAGGTGTGATTAGTAATCACTGGTTACAGCTGGGTGTAAGTGTAGATTAATTAAATACTTTGGGCAGTAAGACAGACCGAACAATGTTTGTGTAAAAAGTTTTTGAAAACTATTTGAATATAATAGGACACAAAAAGCAAGAAGATGCACCTATCAAACACACTCCGATGGTTAAATATTCTAGCAGACCAAAGTCAACCTTCCAACATCTAGGATTACTATAAGTTTAAAAGGGAAAAAAGCCGATCGATTTAGATCAATATGATATAGTAATCCGATCTGATCGTCTCCGACTTATGTACAATCTGCTATAACAAGACAAATATATTCCAAGATATTTTTTAAAGTGAAGACATCGGTCGCATAGGGACAGACAGACAGACGGATGGCTGCACATGACTATATCAACTGATGTTGGTCAAGAATATATTTAATCTATGTGCTCGAAGATGCATCATTCATTGCGTTACAAACTTCACCACCAAATTACAATACCCTCTGCGAAGGCATAATAAAACAAACAGCAGCAGCTAGCTGTTTAAAGTAACCTCAAAACTTGTGGCTTGGCAGTTTGGCTTATAATTATTTACAAATGGCCAACACAGTTAAGGCAACTGGCTAAGTCCTGAAGGCTAACCGCACAGTTTTGTTATTTTTGTGGTGTTGGCAAATTTATCTAAACTTGCAGCAAAACCTGCAGCAGCAGAAATAGAAAGAAATTTCTTCGTTGGCTGTCAGTGCTCATTTGGTCTGAGACAAGGACCAAAGGGACCCATACGTACACGAAAGAAATAGAGAGACAGAGAGAGAGAGATATATATATATATGGAGAGAGAAGATAAGCACATCCGTTGGCCAGTTTATTTTTGGGAGCATTTGTGGACTATCAAAACAAAAGTGAATAAGTTGTTGCCTGTGGAATTTATGCTCTTGTGTTTACTTAAAACTGCAGGCCAAACAAAACCAGGCTATAACTTCAGTTGTTGTTGTTTTTGTTGTTATTTACACATATGTGATAGTTGTGGGTTTTTTGGGGGGCTTACTTCCAATATCAGTTTACAAGCCATAAAAGAGCTGAGGACAAGCATATTTGCTTTTAGACTACACTCAACTTGCTGCACTGTCTCACTATATTATGCTTACTCATGCTCCCTTTCTCTCTCTCTCTCGCTCTCTGTCTCCCCATCACTATATGTAAGTCGTTGCTTGTAACTTAATTCGCTTCTGCTTAAATCGAGCTGGGCCGGGTTCAAGTTTAACTTAGGAGCCGCCATCAAATGTCATTTTAATCATATTTCTTGATATACCCAACTTTCGCCTTTGTGGCCTAATAATGCCCCAAAGCGTTTTACCAAAATTGAAAGCTCGTGCAAATAATTTGCATAATGTGCTATGGCACACACTCATACACACACACAAGCACACACACAAACACACAAACACGTGCTTGTTAAGCCGCACTCAGACTACGAGAAATTTGCTTTGTGCTTGACAGCAAAAACAAAAAAAACAAACAATAACAACAACACCAAGGAAAAATTGAAGAAAAATACTCTAAAACTGAGCTGTCAACAGGCTCATAGTCTCAGCTCTTGGCTCATATTTATATTTTGTATTATTTATGCATATATAATACGTTTCTAACGGCTCACAATGGGCCCCACATTCAATATGCTGCAAAGCGACTGCTTCCGCTCAGGGAATACATGGAATAGAAATGAATATAATGAAGCGCATCTTATTTGAATTATTTTCTACCTAAAATGTGAGCAGAATAATGCTTGCCTATAGTAGTTTAACTAATTGGAATTCATAAATGTATTAAAAAACATTCCACAATGATTGTTGCCAAACATAACTTAAAACTACTTACTAAGCATAAAATTCTGCTGCATTTAAGTGTTTCAAAAGTGCAGAAAAAAGTGCCTAGCAAACATTTTTTTCATATTATCTCATATACTTATGTAACATAATGAACTATCTCAAATATTTTATATATAATGTTCCTACTCAAACACAATACTTTCGCAAATACTTTGACATATTTGTGACTCAATAAATCATATTTTTGCTCCACTGTACCATTAGCCAGAGGCGTCATATTTAATATGCAAGTCGACGGCATATTTCACTGGGAAAACGAAATTAGCCTCAAATTGTTCGCCGCCAAGCGACATGGTTATTAAGTGCTCCACATGCACTTGCCACATCAATATATAAATATAACTTGTACTTGTGCATGTTAATACACTTACGGCTATGGATATACATATATATGTATACTTTATTTATGGAAAACTGGTGGCATTAATGAACATGACCCCAAAGGCCATATTTGTTCGAGTTCTGGTTGTTGTTGCTTTTGCTGTTGCTGTTGCTGTTGTCATTAACCTCAATTTATTTATATGGACAAGTGAGCCTACTTTAACCCTTTCCCACCCATCTGCAGTCACTCGCAGCGACACTTGACTTGACTGCTGACTCGACTCCCAACTGCAATAATTGCTGCCAAATTGCATCGGCCAGCGAGCTGACCTGACTTGGGCAAATGGCCAAGACACCCAAGCATTCCCCAGTAGAATGGTCAAGCGACGCAGATGCAAACTTAATTGAAGTGTAAGCTCTTAAAGTTGGAAGTAGCTGCCCTGCCACCCCCGAAAATCCCTTCAACTGCAGCTGCCGCTGCTCACAGAGCGAAGCCAAAGCCAACTCACATCAATGCCACTAAGAAAAACTTGGGAAAAGTAACCCAGTTGAGTATGCTAAACTTGCAGATACTCTGTGCACTTTACTCTTGAAATATAGTGTTTATTTAACGGTCAAAATATAACTAGAAACGTATGATAAAATCGGTTGAGTTTTTATATAATTAATGAAGTAGTAATAAGCGATTTTCAGTGTTTCTAAATGTGACTGTAGTAGTATTGCAGTATTGCTTTTAAATATCGGTTGAGTATCGACAAGGTTATGAAAGTCGAAATACGATCCCAATGAATTTGTTCAAATAGAATAGTGTTTCTTAGTTTAAGTTCATTACGAACATAGAGTCAAATTCGTGACTCATTCTTATCAAAGTTCTAAATTGTATAAGAACAAACATATACATATATAAATATATATATATATATATATATATATATATACTTGTGTTTCGAAGATGCTTCCCTCTGCACGTAACACTTTATTTTTAAGCAACATTATTCAAAGCCTTTGTCACCCACTCCTAATTGGTACAGAGTATACAAACAAACTAAAGCCAAAGCAGTTAGCCGGGTCGACAAGAAGAAGAATATTAAGTACGTAGAGCGGGGCGGGAGGGGGTGGGGCAGCTGGTGGCTGAAGCCGTTTTTCCTCTTAATGGATTAATTTACTTTGTCGCTGCCGGCAGTAAAGTACTTGAAGCTGCAAAGCGATGCTGAGGCAGCGGCGCGTGTAAAAGGTTTCTGAGGTCTGACACGCCCACACGCCGGCACATTCGACGCCTGCTTTGCTGCCCCATTAGAGAGGCGAGTAAATGGTGCATGCCGCATCGAACCTAATTGAAATGCTGATGAAAAGAAAATGCCTTTTTCAAAAACAATAATGAAAAGTGAAATAACAATAAAGCGTTTGCCAGAGACACACACACATACACTAACACACACAATACACATACACATACAACACGTACACTTAACCAAGCGCTGATAAATAAAAAAAAGCAAGGCAAAGCGAGTCTGAAACGGAAACTGAAACTAAACAAAACAAAGCCAAACAACAGCACAGCGGAAACAATGTTGCTGTTGTGTGTTTCAATACCCTGTGCTACATAGCTGAGCCAGTGGGGTATGTTGATTGCTGAGCCATAGTAGCTTTAAATTAGAAACTGGTAAGCTGTAAGAAACATATATTCCATTCTACAAATATCAGCAACAACAAATCTTACAATCGAAAATGCCATTTGTGAATGCACGTAATGAACAATCTGCAATAATTAAAATCAAACTAATTAAGCAATAATCTAATTTATAATTTACCTAACATTTTGAACCTAATTTATAATTTACCCTAAAACATTGTCCTCGCTAACAGTTTTCAAACAAATATTTAATTTTTAAATAATTTTTTGTTTGGGAAACTCTTCTTAGAACAAAACATATATATATTTAAATTTTTTCTATATTTTCTTTTACCAAATTTTTCGTATCCCTTTGGGACTCGTTTTCACGGTAGGGTTCATTCGGCAGTGGAGTTTTTCAAATATTTCTCTTTAGGTATACTTTGAAATATAGGGTAACTGTTAGCTTATCAAACGCTTTTATTTACTCAGCATGTGTGTCTTTGTTGTTGTTGTAGCAACACGGGCGCCAGCTAACTAACCAAAGCAGACACACGGCAGCCTCTTCGGTGCCTTCTGCCCAAGCAGGCAGGCTGGCAACAAAAAGTGGCCTCGGCTTGGCTCCTCACATTGCCTCCCACAACACCCTCTTTGCTTGGTTTGCCATATGTTGGTCAAAAAATAAATTGAAGTGGTTTCCCCGCAGTCGACCTACATAAACATATTTTAGCCACTCAGACAGCGGGTTGAGTATCTTTGTGGAATCCTTTTGCGACTCGTACTGTCTGTGTTTGTGTGCAATGTGAATGTGTGAAACATTTAGCAAGCGGCGCCTTAACGTATGCAACATTATTTCAAACACAGAAATAAAAAAAAACCCAACACCAGGACCACAAACCAGCTGAGAGATGGAGGAATGGGCAGTAAGGTGGACTGTAAGAGGTGCTGTTGATGCCGCTTTAGCATTAAATTAGGTGGCTGTCTGGCAATGTGGGTAAATGTGCTCGTTCTGTCCTGCCCTTGTCCTGCCCAGGTGCAAGAGCTTAGCCTAGTGTCGTTATAAGTTTTACCCGCATGTAAAGTAGTTTTTATGTGATTCCTACATCCCCTCCTATTCCCCATCACAGCTCTTACACCTGTCTATGTCTATCACGTTGCTTGTTGTGAGTGCATCATTAATTTTAATTTGTATAGAGCCCAAGCCGACAACATGGCCATCAACCAGGCAAGCCAGGACATTCAGCCAGCCAGCCAGCTAACAGGCACGCCAACTGACTGTCGGAGGACACAAGAACACCCAGGACACTTGGCCAATTCTAAACAAATACTTTGCACTCAAAAGTCACAGACTGCTTGATGCTCTGACTCGAGTCGTTCATTTGAATCGAGGTTTCCCTTAAATTTAGAAAATTAACCCAAAGTTCTGAATAATAAATCAAAAAATTCATTAATCAGAAATGTTATATTGACATTATGATCATATAATTACACGCAGTTCAGTTTAAAGACCCTGTTAAAATAGCTATAATGTTATGTAAGCTGTAAACAGTAAATAAATGTTAAGTGCTTAATCAAATAAGCACTGCTCAGAGTAGATGTTTTCTCAATAATGTAAAATATTGAGTATAAATAGTTAAGATCCCAAAAGTATCTTATTTATTTATACTTGCTTACTTACTTGCCGCAAAATGGCAACATGAGAATACAATTTAATTTTCTTGAAATAAAAACTTAACATGCTCTTCTATTATCGTAATTAAAGTATAAAAAGCACAACCCGCATCGTTCCGCTCTGCTAATGCTCACTGCTTGCTTCTCGCTGCTCGCTTCTCTCGGCTCGCTTCTCTCTGCTGGCTGCTCAACTTGTGCAGCAAACCACAATCCGACAACGTCACTTGCATCGCTGTTTAGTTTCACTTAAAGTGCCTCTTTGTCTGACTTGCCTCCCACCTCCCCCCCTCCGTCTGTTATCCTTCTTTATATACCATACTGTGCCATCTGTGTGCGAGTCCTTGCCGGTCCTGTTTGCCCGCTTTTTGGCCAGTGCTGTGTCTTGCGGTTGGATAAATTATGAATTGTGATGAAAATGTATTGCCTCAAAAAAGATGTTGACCAGTAAATTAGTTTTAGTTTCTCTCTCATTTTAATTTGCGCAGTTTTTGCTGCATTTATTTGTTGCACTTTTCTTGGCCACATATCGCACGCAAAGCACAATTGGAGAACTGCCTCAGCACATTTGATTGTTTACTCGACCAAAACAAGAAATAATAATAAAAATTTGGGTCAAATGGTTGTTAGTTTCTGAATTCATTTTCTTTTATTCAAATCTCTAGTTTTGTTTGGGAGACTTAATTAAATTTTATGCAGATTCGTAAACAAAGTTAAGAGCAATCAAAGTTGAATTGTTGAGACTAATTTCCATTTGAATTGTATCTTGCAAAATATCCCAGAGCCATTGTGTGCATCTCAAGTATTGATGTCATCAAATTACTTTAATTAATCTCAGATTTTACCTATATCTTGTTTGACTTTAATCAATATATATTTTTAAGTTTATTTGCTAAAATGATTGAAGGATAAAGCTATTATTATATATGATTCATCTCGAAATAAAAATTACATTAATTCCGTTATAGATGCAAATTTTAATTAAATTCAATTAATTTTTTCTTTTTCTATAGTGAAGAATACTTATTGACTCAACATATTCAATTACAAACACCTAACCTATATCTCGCTATCTCTCTATTTCTCAAAATCTCTCCCGATATTTCTACCTTATCTAATTGCAGTTTCCATCACCAAATATTTTACCGCAATTTTACACTTGGCCCTTCTTTCTAATTAGCATAGCTTTCCCTTATTCCTCCTACGTCTCAACCTACCTCACACAGCTGTCATCCCACTTGACGTTGCTCATATGATGCTTTTCTTCTTCTTCTTCGTTTTGTGCGAGCGGGAGATGGGGCGTGCTAGCCAACTGCTTGTAAACCAACTACCATTCAAGCCCATCCTTGGCACATAAAAATTCGCAACTAATCACCGCATAAACACAGCCGAAAAACTTTCCCTAATGTTAACTGCCAGCCGCATCAGCGAGAGCTGCATATGAAAAAAAAGTGGGTGGAAGATAGAGATACATATACACATACAGATACAGATAGATTCAGTGCGGCTCACATACGCAGCCAATTAGTGGATACTCGTTTGCTATAGTACAAATATGCTATGCTATACTCTAATATACACATACATGTAGATAAAGTTTATACACTCGTCATATACCCTGTGGGCAGGATCTGAGACGGATGTTCTTTTTTTGTATAATATTTGGCCAATATAAAAGGATTATTTAAAGCAAAATACGAAGCAAATCTTATTTGCATTTAATAGGAAATTGAGTTTCAGCTTAATGGACTAACAGAAAAATTATAGACAATGCACAGAGCACAAAATTGACATCAAATAATCTCTTATAATTTTTATCAACTGATCCTTGCATTGGTCTAAAAATATTCAAGTTTAAATTTTAGCTTGATTAAGCCCCCACTCAACAAATCATTCATAGCACAAATGTATTTGCAGATATATTTGAATTGAAGTAGTAATCAATTCTCTGAACACGGTTAACCTCTAAACTAAACTCTAAACAGGATATGAATCCGTTCGCATTTAAGTATGCTTAACCAGCATATAGCATGTAGCCGCTTATAGAGGAGGAAGGAGGGGCTATGGGTGGGGATTTGTGGATTGGGGCAAGTGGCTGCTGGGCTGCTCAACATGAACTGAGCGCGGATATAAACTTGCAATCAGCGGTTATGTAGTACGGGGCAGCCTCACTCTCGTTCTCTCGTGCTCTCGCACTCGCTACACAGCAACATAATTACACTTGTCAGTTCATTGTGCCACAATGCGGCAAACAGAGAGAGAGAGAGAGAGAGAGAGAGAATGAGAGGGAGGTAGATGAACACAAAGAGGGAAAGGATACCACACAGTGGGCTTCTGGCTTGTAGGCAGGTCGGCGTCCAAACAGATGAAAACGAGGCGTGTAACCAGATTCTCCCACGCATGTTCCACGTGTTGTTAATAATGAGAATGATGATGATGATGATGATGTTGCTGCTTCGCCAGGAAGGCCATTTGTTGTGGCTAATTGTGTTAAAGCCGCACGGCTAGTCACTGAAACGTGACACATGTATGTGCACAATTTTCGGTGCACGGCGTCAGCAACTGAAATCCACAAAATATGCACAAATCACTGACCCACAAACACATACATCAGAAACACTCATCTACACTGTACACAAAAGTACAAATTACAATTTTTGTAATCCTAAAAGTATATTTATTAAAGTATAAAAGTCCACTAAATCCTTAGAGGCAAAAAATAAGTATGTTTTGCTTAAATCAACTACAATCTAATCCTTGCTTAACCCTTGTAATACTACGCTATCAAAACTCGTTGATTGCTTTCTTTCAGTGTACACACACCGCAAAATGTGAATGCCACAATATTATGAATAGACTGACAGTCAGTTGAATCAAGCCATTTGCCATGAGCAATAACTAAACGTTTTCAGCTTATGGCCACTTTTAGTCAACCTATGCTCTGCAACGCTCCCCGCTCCCCGCTCACCGTGCGCCCCCTCCCCTGGAATCCTATAAATTCTATGGCTAAATGTCAGCTTCAATCAGCTGCGCAGTCAGTTGTCGACAACGTCGCTCATCCGACCCGTGTTCGCAACGCAACAATTGTGCCTGGCAATAAATTTATACAATTCTTTTCCTCTTTTGTTTTGTATTTTTCTCTTATTTATTACCCACGTTTTTCTTCACTTTGGCAAAGCATGTTGCCAATAACAAAATGCAAAGAAAACAACAAAAAATAAAAATAAAATGAAAACAATGCAAATTCTTGATCAAAATGGAAATGCCCTGCTATTCAAAAAGTAAGTCAATTTTACTGTGTAGAACAATTTGGAATCCGTTTGAACCTTTTCAAATTGTTCGTAATGCAAACTGCATTTTATTGCTCAGTTTTCTGTTGTGCACCTTGTTCCTTATAATTATTTTTCAATTTTTCGCCAAACTATTTGCTGCAAGTTGTTTCACATTTTCGTCATTCCTCATTTTTTACGGTACATGGCATAAAAAAATACAGCAAACATCCGCATAGCTGTATTCGATGTGCAGCATGTTGATAGACACAAAACTTTATTCACTTCCAATGTGCCGCCTATGTGGCATGCTACGAGTTAAATACCCTGTTTGAAAATTGTGATTCTAGGTGTAGCTGCTTTTGTAGTTCAGCTAAGGTTACCAAAGTTCAAAAAATTGCATTAAATAAGATCAGCTTTACACATGCTGTCAACCCAAGAAGAATTTCCGGTTCCGGTTCCGGTGCTGGTACTCTAAGTATAAGGGTTCCGGTATTCAGTTCCGTTCTGATGCGTACCGGTACAAGTCACAAGCGTCAAGAAACAAGTGTGAACAACTATTCTGCTGTATCGCTGTAATATTAGGCTTAATTATAATATCAGTTCCAGTTGTTACACTTGATTTAATTAATAAAACCCAGAATAAAATATTAATTTTTACTAATTATATTTTGTTTAGTTAAAAGTAAAAATCAGATTCATAAAAATATTTACTAGGGTGATCGGGTGTCTAGCATACTTCTACTAGCCGCATTCCAAGTCGATTTTTCTTGCACGCGTGTGTTAACATTTTCGCATGTTCTGTACACACACACACATAGGCATACACACACACCCGCACACACACGCGATACACACAAGCTAGAGGAACAGTTTAAGCCATAAATAAAATTTAAGCTACACGATGACGACAACAGTGTGTGTATGTGTGTGTTATGTGTGCTTGAATGTGAGTGGATGTGTGTCTCTGTATATGTATTTGTGTGTGTGTGTGTTTGTGTGTCTGTATTTTGGAGCACTCAAGCAACAAAAGGTAGCGCACTGGCATTTGATTTATGACTGCTCAGCCAGTGAGGTTAAGACTTTGAAAATATTTTCACAGACACACAAAATACGGGGCACCAGAGTACGGAGTACAACCCATGGAAAGCAGCTGTTGGGATGAGGTGGGGTGGGCGGGATGGAGTGGCGGTTGTTCAATGTTACCCGCATTGAGGAAATGCCAAAGCTGAAAAGGACAACTATCAACGTACAGCCAGGTCTGGCCAGGCAGTTTTGTGCGGTTGCCATACGGCTTTTATTAGTTGCGCCTAAGTATAATGAAAGCTACCCACACACACACAAACACACATATATATATATATACATATATATATATATATATATATATATATACATATGCAAGCCATACATCTATGCATATTTACGGATGATGCTGGTGTTCAATCTAATGTCGCACATGTCAAGAACTGTGGAAATTTGCCTAAGAATTTCGCACGTTTCACGGCTTTTGGCAGCAGCCTGGCTGCCTGTCTGTCTGTCTGCACACTTCCTGTGCATGCCCAGTTCGTGCGTGTGCGCCTTTTATCGGGCCAATAACGTTGCGCTCCTGCAACTTTTAGCTCCAAGTCTAGCAATGTTGCAGCTCCTGCCTCTGGCTCCGCTACCACCTTACGCTCCTTCCCTCCCCTTGTTTACGGCAAATAAACTTGTGCATATGTGCTCGCTCCCATTCGCTTAACTTGCTTGCCAATAGTTGTCTGCATGCCTGTTTTTTGTCTGTGCTCCTTGTCACTTTAAGGTATTAGCATAATAGAACTTTGCAAATAAACTAAACATATTACTTTTCTTTGTTATTATTATTATTATTATTACACACATTTCCATAAAACAAAATAGACTTTTTGCATTAGGCTATTTTTTTTGTCTTGTGTAAATATAAATCTGGAATTATAATACAAGAGCTTAAGCTGCCACATCCTAGTAGATGGACATTGAGATCCAGGAATAACATACATTTCGGTAATCAAATTAAATACAAGACCTGTGAGGATCCAACCAAGGCATCACTACTAGACTAGAAAACCATAATATTATTTTCAGAATGTTTTCTTTTTAGAAATCGAAAACTTATAAGCCAAAATTTTAAACTGCATACGAAAAGTTAGAAATGCTCAATTTCTTAGATTTAGCAATGTGTTCAAATGCAGAATTTATTTGCAGGAAATTTCATGAATAAGCCATTTTTATACTTGGCCGCAACGAATACCATGGGCTGCAATTCTCGGCCGAATCCTTTGGGCTAAAAAGCAATTAAAGTTCTATTGGGCGGCAAATGCAAATGTTTGTCCGTTTTTCTTAGCATTTTGCCTGGCATTTTAATCTGCTGCACACATACACACACATAACTGTCGCTTAACTGTTTTTGCCAGTTTAGTGCATAAGCCTTTTTAATTGTTTCGTTAAATGAGCCAAAAAGCAGCAGCAACATGAAAAGAGAAGTAAGCATGCACTCTAGATTGCTCTAATAGATTATACCTTAAACTTTTCAAATGAACTTCGACCGAAAATCAAGTTTCCAAATTTAGATGAAGAATTATTCAAGAGGTCAACACATGGTTAAGAAATGTAAATGTAAAAAATAGGTTTAGAATGAACAAAGTTCTGACAGTTGAAAGTCTATTTGATTTTCGTTCTTATATAAAATTTCTTGAATTTAAACGAAGCTATGTGATAAGCTACATGTCATTTTATTGATCTAGCTATAAAAGCTAGCAAATAAATCGTCTCTACCTTCATCTGTTTGACATGACCAAGTTCATACCAACCCATTTAGCTCCTTATATGTTTTGCAGGGTATACAGAGAATGGGCTTAACTATTAAAAGTTGCCGCATAAAAAGTTGAGCATGTTCTTTTATTAGTACAGATATGAAGAGCTTAACTGTTTAAATAAACCAGACTACGAATGAGTTTCGTTTAGTTCTTACCAAAAGACTAATTTGACGTTCAGACTTAAGCTAAATTTGCGGCAAACCATGCCTGGAAACGTGAAAATGTGGTACAAGCGATCAACAGTTCTAGGCTATTAAACTCAAATCAAAAGTGTTAACTAAAATTGATTTCGTTATTTCCTCTTTTAATTTAAGTGTCTATAATCTTAAATGTCTTAATTGACTAAGTTCTCAATATTAGGAAAAACAATTGGAATACTCAATAATAAACCATCAGTTACCAAGACTATACCATTTTATTGGTAAACAGTTCTTGCTAATTCATGCGCCCAATATTCGACTCTAGTTACAGATCAGATAATATTTGAACTTACCCAATTTGGTTATTCTATGCACGCCCAAAAATAAACAGATGGCACTGTCTGAACATCTACTTGCAGGCTTCAAAAATTTGCTCAAGTGATTGCCACTTGTGAGTTCTTGTCAAAACTTTTGACCATCTTCAGGATTTCCTTTTCTGTATGTTGTCAATTGGAAAATATATATAAAAGGTAGCGATGTGTAACACGCACACACACAAACACACACAGAGAAATTTGTTTGAAGTTCAATTCGGCAAATGTTGTCAATATGTTTTATCAGCATGCCAACAATATTTACACATGCATAAATTTGTCCATTCATACAACGGTGAAGAATTTGAAAAGCATACAAAGAGACAGTTGGGGAAGAAAGAGGCAGCAAGTTAGAAAGAGACAGATAGAGATAGCAAGTGACGTCCATTTGGGAGTTTTATGTTTGTGTCAATAAAGTCTTATTTTATTATTTGGTCTGGGTGTAGAGTAGACCAAAAATGGGGGCTTATTGGGGGCCTGACAACGGCAGTAGTATGTTTTCCCTATTGAATTTATGCGCTCACTGCACATAAATACACAAGCACACACACACACGTACACATTCACACCATTATATTTTTTATTTTTATTTTTTTGCGTATACGCACGTCGCTAGCTAGCAAATAAAACATGTTGCTCTCTCGGTCTGTTGCCTGAATTCAAACTTATCGAATTTATGTTTGACTGTGTATTGAATTTTAATGCTACCCCCTGTAGTACACCCCCAACCCTATTTACTTATCAGCATGTACGCACAAAATGCTTGAGGGAGTTCCCTGCAAAACTACTTAAAATAAACTCATCCTCATCGCCCCCCGACACATAAATTGGATTTTGCGCAGCGCATTAAAAAAATGTGTATAGAAATGTAAAAAATAAAATAAAATCAAGTCAAGAAAGAACTGTTGAGAGAAGAGCACGTTGTAGTAAATATATAGTATATATATATATGTGTATATTTTGTAAAAAATATGTTTACAAATTTACTTTCTTTTTTGCAATTGCAACCGCAATCAAAACGCGCAGCAGAGCTGATAAAAGGGATTTTGTGCTTGCAGCAGAAGAAGGTGCAGGTGGTGAGGTTGGCGAGGGTTGTGATGTGCTAGACTTGGGGATTGTGGTGCAATCATTGCAAGTTTGCCTTGGTGACATTTACATGAAAGAGGAAGCATCAAATGCAGCCACGCCTTCCTTCTAACAGCCAGCACATTGCCATTAATGCAAGAATTTATGGATGGAAACTAACAACAGCAGCAACAGCAGCAGCAACAGCAACAACAACAACAGCAACAACTGACAAGGGAACAACAACAACAACAACAACAACAACAACAATGCGGAATGTTGACGCCATCGTGCATTGTTAGCAGTTTCAAGTGTCTGTGGCAACGGTGCTGCAAGGAGAACGGAAGCAGCAACAACAATGCACCAAGGCAGCAACTGTGCTGATAAGCATAACACTGAGTGATATACGGATGCACCCAGCTGGACTTTTGCTGCATGAGCAAATTGCAAGTATCTACATTGCACTCGTAGTTAGTTTAACTCAATTGGACTGTTTATATTAAATTAACAATTCGCTGATTTTGGAGTTTGTTTTTAATGAAAAGGTAAGGTTCGATAAGTTTTTTTATTTCAAATTCAGATGGATTTAACTAAGGTCATATTTGTTTTTACTTCTTTTTTCTTAAAATGTAGATAAAATATAACAAATTGAAATACTCAACTGAAATTTAACCCAACTTGTCACTAAAAAAGTAAGGTAGTATAGTCAACCTTCAGATTGTCCTTACTACTTGATAAGAAAAAATCAGAAGCTTGCCCATTTCAAGCTCATTTAATGCTCTGCTGTACGGCAATATTAAATATTAATGTGAGTTTTTCCCGGCAGCAAAATTGCAACTGGGCAGATGTGTGTGTTCCTGTGTGTGTGTGTGTGTGTATGTGGTCTGCGTGTGTGTTCTGCGTGTGTGTTCTGCGTGTATGTTCTGCCTTATTGCTTAACGCAGCAAAAGCAGCGACGCAGTCATTGCAGAATAACCGTCCCATCCTTACTAATTTCTGCAGCACTTGCAATTTTTCCCATTATTTTTTTTCACCCTTTCCAACTTTTTACGCTGTTTCTCTGCTTTACTCTCGCTCTTCATCTCTGCTTCACTCTCGGGACATGCATATCTGAGCATCAAGATCTCCTGGCTGCCTGCCTGTACTTGTGACAGTTTTTTAATACGCCTTCCGGCTCACAGGCAGCCCTAGACTTGAGTTTAGTGAGTCTTGGAAAATTGTGTTGATTGAAAGTCCTATAAAAAACTTTGAAGCAGGCATAATATGAGAATATATGTGTTATAATTAGTACGAGCATTTTCAGACTTTTATTCTCATAATTAATTGTTAAAAAATATGTTGGGTTTTTACGCGGCAAAAAGTGACGCACTCGCTTTGGTGGTTTGACAATGAAGAAGAAGTTTTATTCAATGTATGCTTACATCTAGTGGTGGTAGTTGGGGTATCGATCGCAGTAAAAAAACAAATTCATATAATTCAGTAGGTTGAAAGTTGAATGTAGTTTTTACGCATTAGAGCAAACTGTGCTGTAACTAACACAACTGCTTAGTATCCAACTCGGCTTGTTAATATTATTTTGTATGTGGCACGAAAAAAACTATATAACAAATGGCGAAATTGCTAAATATTTCAGAGAAGCAAAAGTATTACTTGAAGAGTAACATTGCCTACACGGAGGATCACATTGTGGTAAAGAAATTGCTTCTGTACAATGTGGCAAAGGAGGTAAGTAAATGTGAGGCTCAATTTTGGCCCAACTTCTACATATTTGGTGTTGTATTCCTTTTGCAGTTGTGGCCGAGTCATGCTCAATAGCAGTTTTTAGGCGCTTAGTCTGCAACACTTGGAGCAACTGAATCTGAGTTACTGGCCGAATCTTCCAAAATTCCAAAAGCAGAACTTTGCAAAAAGTACTTCGATTTCGATCGGACTTTTTAATCATGATTTGATAGAGATCAATTCTACATTCAAAGTTGGAAACTCAATTCTAGATCGAATTTCAAGTTAAAAAGTGCTTGTCGCAAAGAGCTGAAACTTTCCACAGCCATAACAAAAAGTATTTGTTTATTGAGCTATTTACTTAACATTGTTCCCACATCTTAGAGCTGCTGAACGCTTCATAAAATATAATAAAAATCTACATAAGTTCTTCCATAAAATGTGGCCCCAAAAGAGACAAAAAAATAAAGTAAAATAAAGACAACAATTCGAATAGATACATACGTGTACTTATATGTGCCATATATGTATAGTAAAATATAAGGTGTGTGTGCATTTTATGGTTGGGTCGATTGTAACTTACACAACACGTAACTGGTTGTTATTTTGTATTGCTATTGGCATTTTTGTTAGCCTTGTGGCTTTTCATGCAGCTGCAGCTGCCAAATGTCTACCAAAATATATGGAAGTCTATTAAGTTAATGTCGCGTAATTTAGCAAACTGTCAAAATCGCTGGCACATAACGGCAAATGCACACGATACCCACAGAGTCGCATTCAATAAGTTTTCCTTGCTTTCTTCGTTGCCATTTTCCATCTGTGGCTTTCTTTGATTTTTTTTACGGAATGTGACACTTTTTTTTCTATTGTTGCCAGTTTAGGGTTGGATTTTTGTCCACCTTTGACAATTGCATTAAACTTAAATTTAAGAAAATCCAAATACTAAAGAACGTTCACAGTTCATGCGGCATGCCGCAAACATTCCACAAAATGTCAACCATGGTAGCAAAGTTGCATTTACTTTTGTTATAACATTCACATTTTACCACCGCTAACTTCAACGCGGAAGTTGCATGAATTATTTTAATGTGCAACACACACACACACACACACGCATTAAAATCACATGCCACGCTTAACATTCTCCCCCAACATTTTTAATTTCGTTAGTTTTTCAAAACAAAACAAAACTACAGTTTTTTAAATTGCAGCTATGAAATGTACAACAAAAAAATTCTATTAGAGTACAAAAATGTTTTTGGAAAAAAATGATTTTAAATGAAAACCGACACTTTTCATTCCTTGACTTTAACTATTTGCATTTGAGCAACTTACAAATTCAATTAATGGAATGTTGGTTTTTTGAAAAGTTATGTTAAAAATGATTGCAAAATTAATCAGACCGTCATATTTAAATAATAATGCTGAATAGTGCAGTTACCCTTTCATAAATACCACTGCAGCCAGGTGTAATCAGCAACAAAGGCCAACAAACAGTCAGATAGCTCAAAGTGTATGCGAAACATTTGAATTATTTACCAAAAAGTTTTTTCCAACTTAACCAAAGAAAAAACAAAATATAAAAAACTGAGACAACTGGAAAATACAATGCCTTTGTGTTTTTTATTTCTTTCTTTTTGTTGTTGCCATTTTTTTTCAGAGCTTTTAATGTTTTTTGTTTTGTTTCGGCGCGCTCAATTGCCGCTGATGCGTTCAAAGCCGTCGAGGCTGCTGTTGAGCTATACAATTTTGATAGCATACTTTTACTTTATAAACAAGCAGCATGCGGCATGAGGCATGCGGCTTGCGGCAAAACGGTAAATGGTTAATGTTAAAGTGCAAAACGAATGCCACGCAAAACATTATGCGACTTTTATTTAAAAATACTAAATTGATTTTATGCTTTTGCTCTGTCTCTGCACTCACGTATTGCCAGCATTTATGACTGCCGGCAGACATGAAGACATGTTTTGATGCTTGTTATACCCTGTAATCTTAGTTTTTTGTATTTGCTGCGTGTTTTGTTTGTGTTACTCCCATTTTGACAGATATTTCATTAATTGCAATCGCATTTGCAATGTGTTACATGTGACATGCATGAGTCATTGTGAATTAGTTATGCATGGGATTGTGTGTAGCCAATTGTAAATAAGTATATGCGTTATCGCTCAGTTAGCATACAATCGCATTAGTTAGCATACAATTATGCTAATGGAAACCATGGAAATTTCGATATTTTGTTTATGTTTATATGACATTTCATTTAATAATTGTAAGCTAATTGCCGCTCTGTATTATCTATCAAAACCTATTGAATTTATATGTAAGTGCAAATTAGTTGCTAACATTTGGATCAATTGGAATATTTAAATTTGTTCGAAAAATGGATTCTGATTAATGTGCAGCTTAGTATCTGAAATGTGGCAGCTGCAGCAGTTGTCAGTTTGTCAGCACTGTAATACAGTTTTGACGTTTATTAGCTGGCAGCTGGTCTTGCGTTAATTATGAGCCAATTAAAGGCACTTCAACTTCAGCTCCCCTTAAGGCGTAAACTGAAAAGGATTTTCTACCACCATTTCTTAAAGAGATTTTTGGTGTATGCTTCAGCATAAGTATTTATGTGTATGAGTGTGCGCTAATGATGTGTTAGGTATTGTATTACGTAATACATATTACGCATACGCTGTGATTGTATGTTTGCCGCACACAAGTCTCACGTTACGCACACTCCTCGCTGTTAACTGAAACTCTAAATAAACATTTGCATATTACGCAGACGGCTGGGATTTTACTTATGCAACTCCCTTACATAGGCTAAAAATTAAATACAAAAAAAAAAACAGAATAAAAAAATAATCGCTGGCAAGCGGGACAATGTTGAAGTGAAGAAGCAAGCAAAAATTGAAATAGGGTAAAACAAGTTAACGCTGATTGCACAAAGCCATTCGGATTTGTAGACCGCTACACAGTGGATAAAGTTAAGAAAAACACGAAATTAAAAGGGCGTGTGAATTTGTTTGTGTATGTGTGGGTGTGTGTGTGGGTGAGTATTTGTGTGCTCAGAGGATACATTTACAAAATTAGCGCAGCAAGGCGTTGAGCCAAGCCATTCATTTTATCCATGTTCGTCAGCCATGTAAACGGCAATAGGGGTGCCTCAAAATGCCTGCAGGCAAATCAACAAATCGGCTCGAGTAGCTAGCTGTCAAGGGTGCGTTGAAGAAGGGAGGACTTTTTGGGAGGAATTCGGGACTGGCACTCAACACTCTTTGGGAAATTGCCGGAAGTTTTTGAGCGATTAAAGCGCCATTATCGATGTGAATTATTTTAACACGCCAGCGCACCTTCCTCAGCCCCAAGTAGCAATCAAATTTGTTGCGCGGCTTTAAAAAGTAATTGCGGAGCATTTGTCGCTGAGCAAAACGAACTAAAACCAAAGAAAAGAGTACAGACGAAAAGTGTGAGAATGAGAGAGAGGGAGCGAGTGGCAACGCAGACAGCTTGCAACTGCTACAAAGTTTTTGCCGCAAAACTTGAAATTCAAATTAAACTTTTGACTAGTTTTTTGCGATGATTTGTTGCTCCTGGTTGCCACTCACATTTATCATAACTAAGTCTACGTTTCTGTTGCTGTGACTTTGCAAATGTTGATTTGCGGTCACAGCTGCAAATTTGGCTAATGAAGTCCAAACATTGTTGACTACAGGTGAGACGAAGCAAGCCAATTGTAAATATTTAATTAGATCAATTTAGTTCAAATCCTCAAAAATTTA
Organism: Drosophila nigritarsus; assembly: GCA_035044305.1. Taxonomy (NCBI): domain Eukaryota; kingdom Metazoa; phylum Arthropoda; class Insecta; order Diptera; family Drosophilidae; genus Drosophila; species Drosophila nigritarsus. Next base: position 3,130,725 of record JAWNMF010000133.1, on the reverse strand, counting down.
TTGACTTCCGGCGACCCCAAAGGCAACAACCCTAAAATCAAAAAGAGGGAATCGAGTTGGGCTTTATAAAAACCAAATGTCTCAGCTATAATCAAAAACGATTTTATCCATGGGAAAGAGTAACTTAAAAGACTCAACGGTCTTTTGAGAGACCAAAAAGTCAACCAACTAAACTAGGTATACACAGTAACAAACTCAGCTGATTTTGTGGCAATGAGGAGGAATCCTCAATGGACGTCAATGTTAAATGAAGCATGAATCCTCCCAATAATAATCATAAGGAATTGAGATATTTATTGGGATTGTTTGAAAGACATCTAAAATATGAATTTTATTTTGTTAGCTCCAAGGTCACACTTATTTTTGCAAGTGCAACTTGCACTGTCAATGCTAATCACTACAGCAGCTTCAGTTGCCGCTATTGACTTGTTTGAACACTGTGCCTATTGTGGCAAACACATGATGTGTTTGAGCCTCCTGTGGATGTGTGATTAACAAGCCTATCGACGGCGTCACATTCCCGGGCAACTCGAAAGAGAGAGCTTACCACAAAGTCAAAGCCAATTAGCGTTTCATGCAATCGACAGCAGGAAAGCAGATAATGCGCGTTGCCAGGCGTCAGCTTTCTTCGGCAGTGAATAATGCAGGTGGGCGGCATTTTGATCGAGTAGTGGCAATTTTCGCCTTAGAACAACAACAATTCACTTTGTTTGCTTAGCTCAGCCGCAAGCTGTTCAGAATAGCATTGCAAGCTAATTAAGCTGTCGAAATGGATCTTGCATTAATTTCAAGCAAAGCTGCATTAAAGTACTAAAATAAGCTTAAGATTATAGAGAAATTATTTTAGTTCTTAAAAATAAAATTACTGCTACTACTAAAATTACTTTAATTGAACTGAAATCGTTTCGTTTTTCCAAAATCAGTTTTAACCAGTCAATTAGGTCCTGAGCATTCCGAGCAGCTTAAATCATGTTTTTAATCCTATTTTACATATATGGTAAAATAGCTAAAAAAAAAGTAATTTAAGCTAAAAATACTTCCATTAAACAAAATTGAACTATTGCAATGAAAACTCAGAGTTGACTTTAACTTATCAATTGGATTTACTGCACTCCGGGGAGCATAGTCGCTTAGTCGCTTAGTCGCTTAGGCCAGCTCCTTAATTGCGGACTGAATGCAAGTAGTTACAAATGCAATTGCAATTGCATGTCAATCAATTGTTTAATTTAGTTGAATGTTCGACGATAAAGTCGCTGAGTTAGACTTGTCTGCAATTAAGTAATTGAGAATTGTATGTGACTTGTATATCTATATATATATATATATATATATAAACTGAGCAAATCAAAATCAATATCAATATTGTGCTTGCTAAGTGGACGGCGTAATGCAAATTTCATAATTGAAAACTAAGTGCTGAACAAAAAGTTTGGCATAATGCACTTTTGGCTATAGTCCTGCCTTAGCCGCTCACTCTGACTTTCTCTCTCTCTCGCTCTTTTCTCCGTTTCTCCCTCACTCTTTAACGGCCTTTACTCAAATTATAATGTGGCCCATTGGCGTGAAAAAATGAAAATAAGCTCAACTTTAGCGCTGAGTAAAACTTTGCTAATAACACACATACAAACACACAGACACACAAACACACACAAAACTCACGCAAAAACATACAATTGACTTTGAAAGCTTTCGAATGGGGTTTGAGGACTAAAGGGGGGAATGGGGGCCACTGCTTGGCTAGACTCTTAAAACCTTTGGCGCAGCTATTCAATTAAACTGAGTGTAGTTTTCAATAAACTGCGCGCCGTTTGAAAAATAGCAAATAAATGCGACCATTTCGAACACTAGTTAATAAAAATAAGAAAATAGCCAAAGCGTTGAATAAATTTCTTGTGAACAACTAGGAGTTACCCTTTAAATTTTAAGTAACCTTTTTAAATTCATAAAATATAATCTTAAGGTTTACAAGCCTAATGAATTCCTTCAAAAAACTATTAACTGATTTAATATTATTATGTGCCGAGTTTCAGGTTCAATTGGTTAATTTTGCGTCTACTTAGACTTACTTATGAAAAAAAAAAATAAATTAGTATTAACCAACAATACTATTTACAGTGGTATGTCAATAAACTCGATACAATATCAAGAATTTACTCAATATTGAATAAGCCTTCGAACAACGCTTTGAACATTGAACATTGAACTATTGTTCTGTACAGCATCGTATACCGTTTAAGCTGTTTCTGTAAATAGAGTAAACTAAAGTAGCTATGGGTTGATAAGTAAAGGGATAAGTAGTGACAGTAAGCGAGGCGGGAGGGCTGGCAAGGGTAACACACAGTTGATACTCCTGAATGCAATTTGTGTTCAAGTTTCAGCTAAGCGGATTGCAAAGCACTAAAGCACCGGTCCACATATTGAATATTTATGTATATACATATATATATAAAATCTATATATATATATTTATATATGTTTGTCTGCTGGGGGCTTATGCGAGTAGCTAAACAGGATGCACAATAGAATACGGCCTGGTAACAGTGGACATTTGGCACTGTGGATATTCCTCGACTGCAAGTTTTAGTTATTTTGTATTTTAATTTTGTTTAAATATGTTTCTCATGAAGAACTCTGGTCTCTGTGCTATATTCAAGGTAAGTTGAGATTTAATAAAATAATACACTTTTTGAAGGATAATTTTCCACCATAAACTTGGCGAAAATGCAATAATGTAATTTATTTGAAGAACTCTGTGAATGTTTAGATTATTTTAATCACATCAAATCATTGCAAAATGCAATTTTAATGTTCTTGAATGAATAGTTATTGATTTCAAAACTATTTAAAATTAAAGTAAAACTTTCACACATCTAATTGCGTTTTTAAATTTTAACTGTAGAAGAGAGCATTCTATTTTTTTCGAGTGTACTTGCAGCTTATAGCTTAGATCAATTATTTATATTCAAAGCTTAATTTAATGGATACCCGGACAATCCACTGTTTGGGTTTAACTTACTTTTGCAGCTTTATCTGCTGTAACTGCAAATGTATTGTTTTTTTTGTTATTGGCAACTGCTGCTGCGGCATTTTGCCTCGCTTCCTTTGTTTCTTGCGTTGTTGTTTTTTCTTCGTTTTTTTGCTCTTGTTGCTGTTGTTGTGTCTTTTGCCATTTATCCAATTGTGTCTTTTGTATCTGCCTTACATGTGTTTTATACGTTATCTACTTTGCTTCGGGGATAAGCTGGCATCTTGCCTGCTCCCCATTACGACGTGCGTGGCTCGCTGTCATTTTAGCTGCCCCACGCGTACGCTGCTCCACGAAAGTTCAATGTTGCCAAAGTCGATGTCAGGCAACATCGAATGAGCGATAAGCAACAGTAGCAACAGCAACAAGCAGATACAAAAAATAAAAAAATAGAAAAACTTTGGCAACAAACTTTGGATTAAAACTGAAACTAATTGTTTGGCAAAGTTAGTTTCGGGGCACGTGACTAAACTATAGCTGCTGGCGATATCAATTACCCCACGTCCAATGAGCCGACAAAAAGTTGTTACAAACGCTAACTAAAATTATTCAACGTCAAATTGGAAGCAGCTGCAACTGCTGCCACTGCTCCTGGCCCTGCCCCGGTCTCTGACTCTGCTGCTGCTGTGGCAATTCAACAATTGCTCGTCACACATCATCAATAAAAGATTTGTGAATAAAAACGAAAAACCCCAAATTGTGGCCAATTGCTCAACGGCGAGGGATTTGCGGGACTGTAGTCTAAATCAATCACTTCCTGTGGCTTTCTCTACACTCAGACAAAAATTAAATAGAATTAAAACCCGTCGTGTAAACTAGATATAATATTGGGCTACTAAATATAAAATCCGAGATATGTAAAATAAATATATATATATATATATATATATTTATTTTTATATATATATATATATTTATTTTTCTTTCCAAATTGTATTTCCCTTTTTTGGAGTGTTTGCTGCAGCCTGTTGCCCCTGTTTTGTTTGTATGGATCAGTGACAGTGCAATTTTATTTATTGCACAGCACACACACACACACACACACACACACACACGCATAAGCTAGCCAATTGTTTATGGACTTTCGATTATTTTAGTGACGATGTTTTGCATTTGTTGCACTGCTCCAATAAATGCGATTTATGAATCGCTGCAAGGCGGAAGCGGAAGTGTTTCGCTGCCAACATGCCCAACACCGTCTGTGCCAAACTTGCCAGATCTGTAATGAGGCAGTTGCAATATTTTAATGCGCTCCTCATGAAAACTAATGGCAATTTTATAGACTCCAGCGAGCAACGCGTAAAACTTGCGCAACTTTGACTATGTCGAAATTTTTTTTTATGTTGTTGTAAGCTCTGTTTTGATTGACACGCGTAGATTGATGGGCTGGGTGATTGATTGACATTGATTTATGGCCCAAAAACAATGGCATGCATATTGTGTATATGCTGTTTGACATTTTTAAATTGTTTAATATATTTTAGACTTTTCAATATGTGCTTTAAAATCCTTGAAAATGCAGTTTAACGAGAGTGTTTTGACGATTGATGGAAATCTATATATAAATGTAAATAAGATAAATAGTGTGCTCTCGGGTTTTTCAACTTATAGGTCTAAGAAGTGCAAAAGGCAAACTTATATTAAAAGCGAACTTAAATTAAATAAACCACATAGTTCTTCATAGACTTTAGTAAATTTGTAACAATTTAATTGTATTTTGGGATTGCGAAAAGTGTTTTAAATCATTGTATAAATCATTCTGCCCACCTTTAGCTGTCGTCTCATTTGGTTGCCTTTGCCAATGATTTAACGTGCATTTAATACTAGTCAGTATTATCTCTTACCACCATCAAGATACCCCATTCCACCTTTCCGTCTCCCATTTCTCTCCCCATCCCTCCCTTGTCATGTACCGTTTTACTACATTATGCACTTTCAACACTCGGCAGCTCATTCATTTTATTTATTCTGCACTTCAAAGCCGTATGTTTTCTGCACTCCATGCTCACCTGTCCAAACAGCGGACCGACCTGAGGTTCTCTTAGATGTCCTGTGGAGAGCTGTATAGGGTTTGGGTGGGGGGGGGGGGGCAGAGAATTTGCATAAAACACAAGCGTGCAAAAACTTGGCACTATATCATTTTCAGTTGTTGTCACTCGCTTTTAGCGTAGTTATTATGACTATGAGACACATATTGCTAGCTATTTATACCTCGTTATAGTAGACAGAAGGGTATACACTTCTTTAAAAAATCACTCGAATTGAAGAATGTTATTTAGTTTTCTTATTGGAAAAGCAAAGAATTTCAAATATATGCTGCTATTACTTGGCATTACTTTTAAAAAGGAAAGTGTATTGAAATGTCGGTATGACAGGCAGCAAATTGCTTTTATTTGAGTGTTGTTCTCGCTCCTTTTATTTACACTTTCTTATGTGTTTGCGCGTGTGTGTTTTTATATTGACATGAGTTCTTCATTACCGCTTGTCATTTGGCGACATGAAATGATAGCAACGGCAGCAAAGACTGAGCAGCAACGAAAAAAAGGTATAAAAAATGCATTTGCCGACTTAAAGTTAAATTTGAAATGCAGATCGTTTGTTGTTAATGGGGTCGACAGCAGACGTTGCGATGCATTTAAGCGGAAATTTAATTTGATTTTGGCAATAGAGTTTGGGGCCAGCTGCTGCTCCTCTTTACTGGCTTTCTGGCTGTGGCCAACTATTTTTCAATTTGGCGCAAAGTCGCTTCTGGCCTGTCGGCCTGGCTAAGCTGCATTGCATTCAGTTTCTAGTTCATTTCCGGCTAAAAATGAGCTGCTGTCCGGCCTCGCCTTTGGCCACGCTAACATGTACTCGCTTCATGTCTTGGCCAAGTGAGTGTGCGTGTGGTTGAATGTTTGCACACTTTCGGCAAACTCATCTGTGCCTAATTTTCCAATTAGTATCAATAAAAGCTGAACGTAAAAAGTAATTGAGAAATTATTGCGCCACGCTTGATTTGGGTTTAAAAAGCGTTGCTCGATAATTGTTAGTTGTCCCTTAATTACCGTTTAGCAATTCCATTTTGGTCAATTTCTCTTTTAGCAGCTGTCTCAGCATTGCCAGACATTGCATAAATTGCTCGGCATTGACCAATAAAATGCACTTTCCCAAGGCAATCATTTTCCCCCTCTTTTTGTCTCTCTTGAACGTTTTGCAATTTGTTGAAATCTTTTAGATGGGGTTGAGATTGCTGCTGTGCGACCAAGCAGCAGTTGCTCCACTTATATTGGGAATCTGAAATCAGTGACACTTTTTATCGCATCACATTTGCAATGCGAGTTGACAGATGAAACAATCTGGGGAGTTGCGAATAACTTTGATTTTTATTTAGCAGCTAGACTCAAAGTGAAACAAATTGAATGGGGAGTGAATTTCGATGAGCTTAGAGATATACTTAAGGGAATTAAAAGATATGGTTATATATACATATATACACATACTGTGAAATATAGGGGTGAACCATTGCGATAATAAGAATAGCTTATTGATTATTAAGTTGGATTGACGTGCAAACTACTGTGTGTATGTATTTTGTAGCTAAAAAGTGTTCTTTATATATTTTGCAGCTAATTTAAAGAAGTTAAGAGCAACATGCAAACACATAACTATGTATATCTATTTACCGATGTATAAGATGCTTAGTCTAAAATTGGGTGACTTTAGCGAATCAGTTGACTATGCAACACACACTTAAAATCGTGAGATTAAAGCGGCTTTAAGCCAGTTGATGGCAAATGCTGTTGGCCATTAGCATTTGCCTTCAGCCAGCTGTTGTAGCAATGAGCTACGTGACATGAAAACAGGCAGCGGCATTTCCGAAACTGCCCCCGTCTCTGCATAAAATCAAATCAGAATCGTAAACAGTAGTTGCCCCCCTCTATCTCTCTCTCTCTATCTCTCTCTATCTATGTATGTTTCTCTGAGTCTCTTTATCTCTTCCCCTTTCTTTGTTGCTGAATTTGCTTCGGTTAGCTTTTTGTTATGCAAGCACAAAAGTGCAATATGAATTTTTGCTGCCGTTTGCCTTTGACATGTGCATGAAATGAATGCACAATGAGACAACATACACACACATAGACGAAAACACACATATAGAGATACACACGCATTGCACTCAGTCACCACCTGTTGCCACCTGAGTTTTGAGAGTTGCCGCAAAAAATGTCCGCCCACTAATTGGCCTAGCACGGCAATTAAACAACTTTCCAACGGTTGCTGCAAAACAAAAAAAGTGAGAAACACCAACACACCAAACTTGTCGCTGCTTCAAAACTCAATAAAAAACTCAGCTTAAAACTTAAACGCAGCAAACAAAAGATAATGCAGCGGTAGATTCGCTTTCCGTAACTTAACATTCCTCTCTCTCTCTCTCTCTCTCTCTCTCGCTCTTCACTTTCTCATTATTTAAGTTTGCTTGTTTTTTTCTCTCACTCAACTTTTCATCGAACTTTGACTTACAGCTAAAGTTTGAATCTGTTTCTGGCTGAAATTACTCTTGCTCAAAAGGTATTACAAATTTTGCATATAATTCGCAACGCTTTGTGGCTTTTAAACAACAATTCTGCCTTTAATTGTAATTAATATGTGACAAATCAAATCTGCACGAATTAAGAATACTTATTTAAAGTTGCATTTCAAAAAATTAATTCATAAATAACTAAAAAATTCTAAACTTAATATTTAATAATTTATTATACAGCTTGCACATTTGTTTCTTAAATTAATGAAAACAATTTTCATTAAATATACAGCTTAGGCAGAGCATAAAGGCTTCGACGCTTTCTTGACATTTTCTGCTGCTGTCCATGGGGGTTTTTTTATCATGTTTTTGCAACAACAAGAACAAAAACATCAACAAGCTGCATAACAATCGCATTTGCCAACTTCATTTATTGTTTTGTTAAGCTGCTAACTTTAGTTTATTGCAGCCCATCAGCACCACCTGGAACAGTTACAACAACAATAAAAACAAGAGCTAACACAAGTGAAAAAGTATTAAAAAGTTGTGCTTTTACCTACATACATCAACCCACCATCCCTGTTGCCTGCATATAATTTGTCATATTTTTAATGACTTTCCAAGTGCGCATCGTGTACACAGTAATTGTAAAGCAAAGCAAACTACAATAGCAAAAGGACAACAACAACAATGGTGTTAGCATTTTTGTTCTGGATAATCTGTTGTTTTCTATTCGAATGTCTCTTTCTGCGTTGCATGCGGCGTATGCGTCATTTGTCGTTACCTGCCCCAGCACGAACGCAAATTACACTATTTGTTGTTCTTGTTGATTTTGTTTCTTGTGCGTGTGTGTGTGTGTGTGTGTGTGTGTTTGTAATTTATTTCAGACCTGACCGCATTGCCCGGCCATTTATAATGCAAATGGTTGCTCGGTGTTGGTCAGCAATTTTGGCCCATAAACTCAAACAAACAAAACCAAGCGTCACACAAATCATTTTAATTATTTACTATATAGTTCCCCATTTCCGTTGTTTGCAACAATAATAGCAATTTGAGTCAATCAATTTAAAATAATAGGCAAATTATAGCTTATTTGTTTTTAGTTATTGCCTTAAGAATGTTATTAACTTTGCTAACCGATTATTTGAACAGCTAGCGCGTTATAATTTGTTATTGAGTTATTTTAGTATTCGCGTTAGGGAAAACATTTATTAAATATACATTTTTGTTTGGTTTTGTATAATTTATTCAACACGTTGATTTCCTACCGTAAAACAGTGCTTAAAGTAATTGGTAATTGTACATTTTAAATGACCAATTAAAAATATTCTAAATTTATCAACATGAACGCTATAATCAATTTCCCTCAACCAATATTAACATTACTCAAAAATTAGAATTAAATATTTTAAGCGACCAAAAATTAATATTTAAAATCTATTCAATTTGACGGCCAAAAAGCAGTCATTAAATATTTATATCATTTGATACATAAGTTTGACAACATTTATGTGGCAAGCTTTTGGTGATAACAATGCCGTTTAAATTCAACGCATCAACGTGTTCAATTTCACGGAATCTGCGTAGGTTAACCAAGCGAAACCAAACATTTTCTGCGTTTTGTGGCATATACATTTGAAAAATTTTTAAGATTATTTTGTTCAAAGACAAAAACCAAAGAGTCAAAGTCTGTCGCAGTTCAGAGGGCACAGCTTACGAATGTCTGCCACTAAATGGAAATGGAGTTGCAACTGGTAGTTAAAGATGCTGACACAGACGGACAGCTATGCGGCCACAGAAGTATTTGCTGCTGGCGCCACAAAGTATGCCACACTTTCGGGGCGAGAATAGGCGGCCATTTTGTTTCAGCCCCAACGCACATTTCCGGTACGCCGCAGCGCTTATGAATGTGTGCGTGTGCGCGTGTGTCTTCTTTATGTCCCCTTATTTTTTGGCAGTGCTGAGAATTGCTTTTGAGCGCTTCGCATACAAATTTCGTCTTGCGCTTTCAGCAAGCAACTTTATAGCTATATTCAATTAAAATTTCCCCAGCAACTCATTATGAAGTTCAAGCAGGCATAAAGTTCTGCACATATCCGATAACGAAACACGCATAAGCACACACACAAACACCAACACAGTTGCACATCAACACACACAAATATAACGAATATGTAATAATCTTTGAAATTGCGCTCAATTGGTTTTGAAGTTGAGCCTGGGGCGCATTTAGCATCTGTGGCAAGACTCTTATGTTGGTAGCAAACCGCTTGCTACTCGAAGCACCTTTAGCACTCACATCTTTATTGATAATATTGTCGCTTGGCAATTTGCAAAGCCATACCCAATCCACCAATACACCAACACATACACACACACACACACACACTGCTTTGCCACTTGTAGTCTGTCTGTGTTCTACACCCCCTCGAGCAACCCTTGCATGTCTTTCGAACTTTGGCATACAGGCAATTTTGTAAAGTTCAATAGCTATCCGTTTTTATGCACACTTCCAGAGGGTATTATCGTTTTGTTTTGAAATTTGCCATCAGATCCATATACTGTTCATAAACAGTCTATATATTCTTGTTAAATTGATATGCTTAAGCTTTACCAGCAGCGGATTTGTCAGCCAAGATATGAAAACCAAACTGATTTGTTAACATGTTGGGCATCTGACAACTATTTAACGAAGAAACATCCGCAAGTTTGTTTTTACCCAAAGGGTATATATTCTTTGACCTGACAAAGAAAGAAGTAATTTCATGTTAGTGGATTTTTTTTATATTTGGTAATAGGGTAAAATCCAAATAATTTTATCGTTGAACTTATCGAAATAGTTTATAGAACATGACGGCAAACTTGCGTGTCGACAGTTCCACATATACACTCACACACAGACACACACTCTCAATCTTAGCACCACTCAGACACGCTTGCGACTGTAGTTTTGATAACTATATTAGTTTATATGTGCAGCTTAGTGGCGCCTCCCTTTATCGACGTGCTCGCACATTGAATGGGCGCCCAAAAAAAATGTTTTTGAAGTTCTTCAATAATTACTAAACGTTTTTATTGCCTTGGCGAGCTGATAACGAGCCCAGCCACGCCCCCAAAATACAATTTATGCTAATGGTTTTTGTTTTTGTTCGTTTTTCGTTTTCGTTTTCTTTTCCTTTCTTTATTTGCTGTTAGTGTTGTATATATTTTTTATCATATTTTATTTATGATGGCTGTAAGTTAGCATGATAATAATTTTATAGTGTTAAATGGCGCACAATATCAAAAAAGCAGTCCCAAAAACTCAAACTCAAACCCAAAACCCAAACCAAAAAACTGAAAACCCTTTCAAAGCTGTTACAGTACATTAACTCTGCCAGTGACACATTTCGCCTGTCGAGCATATTTTCTTATCTAAACCAAACACACACAAACGCACATAAGAACACACATGCCACATGCTCACACACATACACACACACACTTGTGTTCGTCGCCGTTCCTGTAGCATATTTCATTACACAGAACGCATAAATCATCACAAAAAATGCTAATTAATCAGAGGATGCTCCCTTTAGAATCATAGATGCAAAAAAAATTTACACTCACACACACACACTTATACACACTCAATTTAAAACTCATTTGAAGTAGCAATTTTGTCGCCAGTATTTTTGGTAATTTAATTTAATTTTCGTAGCAGCTGCCAGCAAAAAGGCGAAAGCTAATCGCCAGAAATCGTTCCATGCGAAATTATTAATGCAAATGCTACCAGTCGCGCAGAGAGCTGCAAAAGGGCAGGCACTTGTGATACTACACGTTGCACAGTGGCTCAACCAGTTAGCTTTTTAAATACTTTGAAGCTAAGGAAGGTTTTGGAATGAAACAGTTGAGGAATTAAATTAAAGGCAAACTAGGAAACTCTAGACCAGAGAGCTCTACTACTCTGCACACAGCTGTTAAAATCAAGTAAACTAGATTTAGTTACGGAATACGAGCACTTATATCATAAGTAGCCGTAGAAGTATGTAGCCGTTAAATCCTCTAAGATTGGCTTTTTCATAGAGACGAACATAAGTCGACTCGACTGCTGACGCTGATCAAGAACATACATATATACCTTATGGGATCGGAGATGATTCCTTTTCCTTGTTGCACCCTTTTGCTCAACTTCATTAAACTCTACATTCCCCTTTTGAATGGGTTTAAGGATATAAAAACACGACTATTCTAAGTTTTTATTATAATGAAAATAACCCTCAAAGTGCTGCAAATTTATTCTTAATACTCTGACTCATTTTAACAGCAATGTACTCGAAATACGACTTGTAAGAATAAAATATTGCTTTGTAGTTGTAATCGAAATTTGTGGTTAAATAACCATAACTTATGGTTCTTATTTTCACTGTACACCCCAATTTAAATTGGCAATTGGATTTCTCGAGCAGGAACTGGGGCCACTCATCGGCCATAACATTGGTTTATTTAATGGGCGTTCACGCTTGGCCATGGCTGCATTTTGGTTGCGCGCAGCTCATTAAGAAACCATCAGGCCCCCAAAATGGGTAGCTTTTAACTGTAAACTAGGCATCTTTGCTAGCACCTCGGTTCGTATATGGGCTTCTGTTCATTACAGTTGGTACAGTTGTGTGTCCAACGACCAGGGACCGGGGCCGAAAAATGGGGCAGAGGAGGATGGTTGGGTCTGTGGAAATAAAATCGGTGCATGCAAAAACTGCGAAATGGCTGTGGCAAAGGGAAATGGAAAAGCTCGTGTGCGCTTGTGTTTTATGCAAATTCAATTGTTTCCTGTTGCATTGCAAATGTGCACCCGAGTGCGGCGGACTTGTTGTTGCCAGCAAACCAGCGCCATCAGCCATCAACTGGCAGCAACAGTCAAATGTCAAATTCATGCCGGCTGCAGTCGGATATGGATATCGACAAATATGTTTGCCAAGTGCTTGAGACAAAGAATACCCAACAACATCACAACAATGACAACCAATACAGATGCCAAACTTTTGAGGATTTTCAATCAAGCCCGAACACAAAGAGAAAATGACAGTCAATTCTCATTTACATCTTCAATTTGCTAAACTCCTTGAGTCGTTAAGATGCATGCGACACTGTGTCATGCTTTGTTGCTGCAGATTAGTATTATCAAGTATTACTTTTAATGAATGGCACTTGCTATAAATTGTTTTTCAAATGCTTACAATGCTACGTGAGAATATAAATAACAAAAAGAATACTTGAGAACACTTAAGAGCTAGTCCAAAATATTTAGGTTTATGGACTTAATAAAATATAAACTAGTAATAATAAGATTAATGCTCCAAGGAAATTTCCCCTATTTCTCACTCTCTTTCTCTCTCTCTCTCTCTCTCTCTCTCTCTCTTTCTGAATTGTACTTTTATTGAAGCTACAGCAATCTACTGCTGAAGTGCAACTTTCTGCTTATAGCCATGTAGCTTAAGGGCCTACAGCTGCTAAACAAAGTGTCGCTGGATTAAAGCCGCGCTAATTGTTCAGTCATTACAGTCTGCAGCTCGTGTAACCGCAAAATCTGTGGCATACAACAACGACAAGCAGCACGACAACAAAAACACGAACCACACCACACACAAAAAGCCAAGCAAACAAATTAAGCATCAATGACATGCAAGTTTAGACGCGCCCCCAAAAACCGCAAACACACAACGCACACACACAAACATACTTCTCACATGACTCCCTTTTCCTATCTCGTTCTCAATCTCTCTCGCTCTCTCTCTCTCTCTCATGCGCCTCAGTGGCGTGTGTTTGACAATTTGCATAGAAATGTGCGCACAAAATAATAATACCTGGCAATAAAAATAATTGACAACTGACAGTAAAAACAAACAAACGAACGCACGCACACACATACACGTGCAAGCACTAATACACCATAGAATAATGCGCTTCAGCAAACAAATATTAAATAAAATATGTGCTTGCTGCCAACGATTCGCTTAATACCCGAGTAAACTTTAAGCTGCCGAAAGGCAGCTGTCAAATGATTAGGGAATTGAAGGAGAAACGTTCGTCGCACACGGCGTATGCTTAATAAAGTTTACACCTAACCTTGATTCGCTGTACGTGTGTGTGTGTGTGTGTGTGTGTGAATGTGCGCGTGTGCGTGAGTGGTTTGTGGGACGTGATACTCATTGTAAAGCATGCTACAACTCTGCTATAATCAGACTCACTTTATTCTGTAAACGACTTTAAATCGACATGTGATTAATGATCCTTATTTATTTAATTTTTTTAATTATTCCTCTATAAGTGAAATGGTAAAAAGTGTACAAATTACTAATTGCAAAATTAATACAATAAACATACCTTTTTCAATTATAACTTACTTACAAAGTTTGTTTTATTTTGCAGCCGGGTCGAGTCTGTTAGCCCATAACGAACAAGTTGCAAGATATACAAAGGGTATAAGGCAAAGCAAGCCTGTTTTTTGAGGAACTCTCAAATTATCCATTCGCTACTTTCCACAGAGAAAAGATAAATAGAGCAATTAACAAATGTTATGTATCAATTGCTCATTTAGCAGACACTTATGTTACTAACAATTCACTTAGTAAAGCTTATTTGTAGTGTCTTTCTCTCCCTCTCTCTTTCTCTCTCTCTCTCTCTCTCTCTCTATCTCTCTCTCTCTCTTTGTCTTTGCCTCTGCATATTAAACGCGTTATAAAATCAAGTATTTCAATTAAATACCATGTTGTCGTTATTCTGACATCTGATACGCCTTCCACTCAAGGCAAATTAGACATGGCATACCTCATACCTCATTAACGGCAACTAAGCCAACAAGGCCAACAAGTACACCCACAAGTACAACTATACGTACAGCTATATTTATATATACTTCTACATATACTACATGTTATATCTGAAACTACGACTGCTTGCAGCATTGCTTTCACTCGCATAGCGACCACCGCAGCGCACTTCATTTGCTCAACACAACCACAACACACACGCACACACACACATACACTCATGCACACCTACTTACGCCCATTTGGTCATATTCACCCCAACGCATTATCCACTCCCTTTCTTCTGCTGCCCGTTGGCTTGCTTACTACAGCATTAAAGTTAACAAATAGGGCTTAAAAACTTGCTGCGTGTTTAACAAGTCACGCCCCCACTGCCGCACATTCACTTCATGTGTGTGCGTGTGTGTTATGCTGTTGCTACTTCTCTGTTTAATTAGTTTATGCTCAATATAAATAAAATATATGTTCTTAAGCTACTTAATAGGTTTCAATAGCTGCAAAATAGCTTACTTTATTTAATTACCTCGGCAAAGTTTTAGTTCCAGTGTAAATTTATTTTTATATATTTACTTTTATTTATCGCTATTATTAGTTAATTATGGATAAGGTTTATTTCTATTAATTTACCAAAGTTTTCATTGCAGTTTGGACTGAGTTTTTGCACATTTTTTCTATTCAATAAGTAAATTTAGGATTTTCTTGCCTTAAGAAAATATTAACATTCCCACATGACTTAATATGATTTGCATTTATTAATTATTATTTTAAAAAAATATTAAGTCTTTCATATGTGTACACATGATACATTATATTATATTATTATATTGATTTTATGTCAGTGCTGGCAAAGCGGCCAATCGCATTTAATGCGACTTGAGTAATTAATTGGCTACTTTTCCTTCTTACCAAAAATGTCACAGTGTCAGCTTTCTAATTGACATGCCATTATTGTAATTAAAATAACTCATACGCTACGTTGTTCAGCCAGACACAAATAACTCCCCCCCACACACACACACACACACACACAAACACACACACAAGTACACACCCTTCCTCCTTGCAGCCTGTGATCAATTTCAACTGTTGGCTTCGTCTCATTGTTATCCCCCAGTTTTGTCTGCATATGAGCTTTTCTCTGGGCCATAAATCAAGCCGCCTGCCTCGTGTGTCCCTGTCACATGAAGCTTCGCATTTATTTATAAACCCGCTAGAAAAAACACCAACCATGTACGACATTAGTTGAGTATAATTGACCAACAGTCACCCTGTTATCGGACTAAAATCTGCATCGTTTATTTATTATTATTAGTTGATTATTACTATTTATTAATTGCTTAGACAGGCGAGAGTAATTTTAACTACTATAAACTTTAAAAGATTAACTGGCAAATGTATTACTTACAGTTTATTCTGTATAAATTTTACATCTTAAACATTATGTAGCAATTGGATTTATGTGAATACTTTAATTGAATTTGATAGACTCTCAGGTTTACCTCTCCTCAAAATGTTCTTTGCTTAAGACATCAAAATTTAATTGTTCGTTAATAAACTAAAATAAAAAAAAAACTTGAGAAACTCATACAACCCGTTTTCTGCCTGTTACATGATTGTGTGCAGTCCAAGCATACCCTATATTACTCACTATTCATTTAGTAAATATTCGAAAATGACAACATTCTCGGTCTGCTGGCGCTGTCATTTGTTCGAGTCTCGTTTTGATTTTTGCGGCAAAATAATTGTCGTTTAGGTAATAAAATTTGATTTATGTGCTCAGCATTTCACACACACTTTCACTTTCGCATTTCTTTTTGATTTTAATGTAGATAATGTAGAATGTTAGATGTACAGCGTAACACGCCTTCAAATCTAACCAAAAAATAAATCCGATTTTCATAGCTAACAAAAAAGGAAATAAATTTTAAGCGTTTTGGCCTGCATCAAACACAAAATGCCTCGCAAAAAGCTCCCAAAAGAACAATAACAAACATAACAAAAAGAACAATAATAAAGTGTCAGATGGTTGTTTAATTCTCGTTAAATGCCACCTGTCCGAAGTTTTACTTTAATTATGTCCACAGAGGTGTTTAATTGCCTTAAAATATGAACTCATGCCGGACGTACAATTATAATGATTTATGCTCACAATCCGCGGCGTAGAGGTAATATAAGAAATTTTATATCCGCCTTAAAGTGTGCATGGCAAGTGTAATCTAATGTGTAAACTAATCAAATAAAGGCAATCGATTGATTTTTAATTAAAATCTGCTAAGGATAGCTGGTATCAATCTCCCATACTCTTTCTCCAACTCTCAACTAATTCGTTTAGTTAAACTATGTTTTCTGATATACAGTATGAACCTGTGCAATGACAACGATTTTTTGTAGTATTGATGAGCACAGCTTTATATATATATATATATATATATAGCTATGTATTTGTAATAGATCTAGGGTATTCAATTAGTTGGCCAATGTTGAGTTGCACTTGGCAAGAGTGGCAGTTGGAAAAGTGTTGGCCACTGGCTATGCAAAAGTTGTGTTTGCTGTGTGTTTTTCAAATACTTGTATGCTTTGTGGTTCGAGTGGTGCGAGTGGTTCATTTGCGTTACATTAGGGTCAACACTTGTTCTGTGAATTTTCTCTTAGATGCCACACAAATTCATTTAGCAGGCCACAACTAAATTGAATTTAATTTCATCAAGTTGCACAACTCTACTCGAGTTTAATTGCCACAAATATTGAGTTACAAAAACGCGCAAAAATTTCAATTAAATAATATTTTACTGCGGTATTTAATGCCTGTCAATTTGTTGGCCCTGGGCAAAAATCAAAGCGAAACGACTTTTGGCCTCAATTTGTGGCGGGAGAGTCAACAACAAATTGGTTAAGCACTGCGTCACTGCAATTCTGGCCAATTGATAGCCCAAAGCGAATAAAAGAAAAATCAAATTTTAAGCTGGCCAGCTGCACTAACAAAAAACAAAAGTGTTTGACAGATTTGGCAAGTGAACCACTCAACCACCCACATTGACAACATTTGCTGTGGCGCACAATTTTTCACTTAGTTTGTACAGAAATTGCATTTTGGTTGGAGCCTTGTCGTCTTTGGAGCTCGTTCTTTTTTTCTGTGGTTTTTTTTTTTTGTTTTGTTTTGCATTGCTTTGTTTTCATTACGGTTCAGTTTTGTCCGGCTTCGCGCTGGCCAATCACGCATTTGGCCACACTGCGAACAGCACAAGCACACAAAGACAAAAGATAACGATTGATGGGCAGAGCAGCAGAGAGCAGCGGAGAGCAGGCAGCATAGAGATTTGAGAACGCAATACAAAAAGCATAACAAAACGAGCTGCTAAAGGCTGCGAGCGACAAAAAAAAAACACGAAAGTTGTACAAAAAGCCAGTGTAAACTTAAAATATTTAAGCGACAAATGATTGACTAGATTATATCCAGTAGTACTATGAAAAAAGTAAGATAAAATATGATTTACAAAAAATTATTATTTTAAATTTTGTGAATGTTTTTGAAAGACTTCAAAAGGACTGCATACTCCATATTCCAATAAATTATTAATTAACGAATTTACTTCTTACCATTCAAGAATTTGCAAAAGGATTGTCTTATGTTAGTAAATTATATATAATTTATACTATTTCTAATATCAATTCAACACTTTTGAAATTTTTCTAAAGAAATATTAAATTTTAAAGTCATACAGAATATACCCCATTTCGTTGAATGTGTCTTGCAGGGCATACAAATGAGAGCAAAACAAAATCGAATGCAATTTATTTTCTAGTTACTGTTAAGCTGATTGCAACTGCAATGGCGCAAGCGATGGCGATGCCACTGCCAATGCTACTGGTCCTCGTCCAGGCCCATGGCAATGGCTAAAAGCTTTGCGCTTTAAGTTCCAATGAAACAGCTACCCCAAAAACCTCCTTCCAACCATGGCCCACGGCTTTTCTCGACAAGCTATAAAAAAATAAATAGAGGCATTGGCCAAGCCGCGAGTTACGCAGTTAAAGGCAGAAAAGGTCGTTTAAAAGCAAGTCAACATTCCGCTTCGGTGTTTGTACATACTTGTTGTGCCGCAGGGGTTGGTGTGGAGTGTGTGCGATGCTAAGCGAAAACTTCCAATTACAAAAGGCGTGCCAAAATTGCAAAATCAAAGTTTAGAGCGGCAATTTTGAGTGCTGTTCGAGTTGCTTGATTGAATGCCTGATTGACTGGACTGTCAACTGTTAGAGCAAGAGAAAGAGATATCAAGTGAAAAAGGGACAGTCAGATTGGACAGATGACAACTGACAAATCGTCACAAATGTTGCCCCAGACCCAAAACGGAACGACAAAACGGTCGGTTAATTTGAGGCAATCACAAACCAAATTGAACCTACGGACAACAGTTCAACTTGGTTTTGAATTGTTGCTGCTTGTGGCTGATGCTGTTTTTCTAACCATTGCCTGTCAGGCAGAGTTTTATAGTTTTTGGACAGCATTTCGCAAGGATCAATCAATGTTGCCTTAAAACTCATCAACAGGCGTTGAAGCGGCACAAATTAGATTTTGAACGTCTAATACGCTTGTCCAAATTGAAAGCCGGCAATAAATGCTTTTACATGTTGGCAAACATAGTTTTAAAGCAATAAAAGCAGTCTTAAGCACGACGAGTATTTTGCATCTGTTTATAAAGCTTTATACAACATTTGTTTAGCTTTGCATGACTTAAAATAATAAACGTATTTACAACAAATCAACTTGTGTGCAACTTCAATTGGTTTGAAGTTACTGGGTAAGTTCAATGTTCAATTTGATTTCATTTAGGTAAACTGACAATGCAAGAATTTACCATCAAGTTGTTGAAAGCCTCGAAAAGTTAATAACAGATCTGCAATTGCGATTGCCACCCAAATTGCTTGCTAATTTTAAAACCAATCAACGGGGCACAATTGTGGCATCAAAACACACACAACTAAAGACCAACTGTCCAACTGTCCAAATTCCCGCCCGCCTGCTATTTGGTGAACCACCAAAAACTGGCCATTAGCACGTGCTGTCCTCGTCAATGCCTGCGCCATTTTATTCCAAGCGGAAAGAGGATGTTTTCGGAAATGAGTGGGAGAAGTCCTGGGAATTGCTGGTAACGTGCATGTAATTGTGTCACCAGGGATGGGCGGCCTAAGCCGCAAAGTTAAGCCGGAGCTGGCCCGTGGCCACTTTTGCTGCTGCCACTTAAAAATCCACTTAATCCCGCACAGCAATAGCAAGAAAGAAGAAACTCGGCGAACGTCCTTCGTTCAGCTAGTCTCCCTCCACGACTCCCCCTCTCAACTAAGTCTCCGTGATGTATTCAAACTGCAAGTCGATTGTTATTTTTACGCCCCAAGCGGAAATAGACATCCCTTGAGCAACTCCTGCAAAAACAACCCAAGACAACTTTGTCGAAAGCGAAGGGAAGTCAAACTCCTAGTTGAAGTCTCAAGGAACAAGTGCAAAAATAAAATAAAAGAAAAATTCAGAAAAATTAAAGTTACTTTCGTCTTGTGGAAATTTTAATACCCTGGAAATTATATATAAATGCAATAGCTTACACTGATTACTGATACCTCAAATTATAGTTAACCGATTTAGTTTGGGAAATTTATAGTGCGATTTTTACTGGCTATAATAAGCGATTTGCAACGAATAAAAATCTTTTTCTTTCACATCACAAACATCAAAAATATTATAGAAAAGAGATGGATTAAAAATTTGTTTAACTAATTTATGTGTATTATATGATTTCGTATATAAATATGTATACCCATTATACCCGTTGGCCATGGCTTCACACAACGAGTAGTACAATAGTGCACAGTAAAAGTTTTGTCGCCTATAAGTACCTAGGACCTCCAAGTAGAGGTCATCAGGTACAAATGGTTGGTGGCAAATGGGAAGTGAGGATCTGGGTTGGCCGACATTATTGAAACTGCCGGTGCCGTAATTTAAAAGTTTTGCAAAGAACTTCGCCGCTCCCACCCAACCCAACCCACATTCCTCTCCACTTGTAGCGCATTGAGGTCGAATTGATTCTTTATAATAAGTATGGATTGTAGTCGACTTTAAATCACTTTTATTATAATGCCCAACTGACCTGCTACCCAACTTTCTCTGCTTTTACTTCTTCATCTTCTTCTTCTCCTTATCCCTCCTGTTTCTTTTCTTTAGCTTGTTGGCAGCGATGCATGCAATTGATTGGACTCCTCAAGTACAACAACGCAAAATTCCCTTCAATAATTTTCGACTTTGACTACAAAGTTTTACACAAAACTTTTCGCCGTTCCTTAGCTTTCATACTTCATAAAAGAGCAACGGGCCATGCTCATGTTTTCCCCCCTCCACTTAAACTGTACCCCGGTCCAACCCCAACCCCTCCAATTAAAGGCAAACAAGATTTGTGAGCTGAGCCCAAAAAGAAATCCGCTTTTATTACCCCAAAGAGCAGCGCATTAAATATTCTTGCGTCATTTCACAACAACAGTTCTGGAGAGGTGGGACGATTGAAGAGGCAAGGCAGTTGGTTGATAAAGGGGGGATGTTAAGTTTGGGATTTTGTTTTACAATTTGGTCACGCTTTGCTTTTCATTTCTTTTGCGATTCTGTGCACCTTTTAATTAATTTTACTATGCCTGAGAGCGTGCGGCGTTGATGCGCTTCAAAGGATGCTGAGCAGCAGCAACACCAACAACAACAACAACAATACCGACAAAGTCAATAAGAAGAACAATGGCCCACTAATTCTAATGGCAATCAAATCAAAACGGCGACACGCGCGCTTCCGTTTCCGCCAAAGGCAGCAAATTTGCCGCATGCTAGATTACTTAAAATCAACTAGCAGCATTTCTTGCAAATTAACGTAATAAATTTTCTTGTTATTGTTTTTTCGTCTACAAACTTCATTTCTTCCTCTTTCCCTTCTTGTTATTCTTCTTTTTCCAAAAACTACTCGAAACTTTGAGTTTTGAATTGGCAGCCATTTGGCACGTTTCAACATTGAAATTTAATTCGTTTAAACGTTACTGTTATGCAAATGTATCTTTTGCGTGTGGATAAAAATAAGCTGAATCCAAATCCCAAGGGATTAAAGATACTTATTACAGTTATGCGATTGGCAGACTCAATTGCTTTTGGGTATACTTGAGCGCTTAGTTAGCTAGATATTAAATTGAAATATTAAATTGAAATGTTGTGTGAATTTATTCTTATCGTTGATAACATATTTTTGTCAGAATTATTGCATTTGCATTTTATTTTAAGTTCTTCTCTGAATAATAATACTTTTACATTCGAAGTAGCAGTTTGTAAAATGTAGAATATATATTTAATTTTACTTCTATAGTAAATTCCTGATGTGTTTTCTTACTAAATCGGTGGATAACATCTTCAACTTGACACCAGTTCTAATACAGATAATTTTAACTAAGAAACTTTAACACTTTAGACCGCAAACTTCCTAGCAGTTTGAACCGTTTTCAACAGCCCTGTAAACACAACTTTCCTGATAGTCTTTTGACCATTTCTTCAACTAAAATTACGAGCAGCTTTGCACTAAAGTTTCAGAACAATTTGTGTGGGGTATTTCATTAATATACAACAAAAAGTGGATGGTAAAAATTGAATGAAACGCTTGTCAGAAGAAAGCGTCTCGCAACCAGCCAACTGTGCAATTCGCTGGCAAAACTCGACAATTTGTCTATCTCAAAAGTAGAAGCACTGGCTCTACTCCTTGTTTTAGTTCATGTTGTTGTTATAACTCTTGTTAAGCTCCAGCTGCGAGGTGCTGCTGCCAGTTGTTGGAACTTTGCCGACCAGTTCTGCAATGCAATTCCACAAGTTTCCAGCAACTGCAACTTTGCACTGCTGAATGCGCTGTTGCCCAAGTCCAACTCCAACTCCAAGTCCAAACTCCAACTCTAGATGTGTAAATGATTGCTGATTGATAGCTGAATGTGTGTGTGTGTTTGATAGAATTGCAACTGTGACCGAGTCGTTGAGATTCACAGTGAGACAGATGTTACACTCACAGTACAGCTATATGCAGCCGCAGACTAGAATCAGAATTATATTAATAGTAAATCTGGACAAATGTCGATTTTATGCAAGCCAAGCGATTTTAGATGCATCTGTAAAAGTCACATAAGTTATAATCAACAATGTCTGTAAGTCTCTTATTTAATACATTTTCACAAACAATTTAGAAAATTAGTTTAGAATCATTAGGAGCTCATAAAAAATTGAAAACTCTCTAATTAAGGAATAGCAAAACCTCGTGTTGATCAAACTTAAAAACTGTATAAACAATAGCTACGATTTTGCAATAAATCTTCACATGGCTTAAGGAGGATTTTTTTTTATGCCGAAAGACGACTTTTTTATATTTATTAATAATGTTTTCAAATTCAGTTTAATTTTAATCGGTGTTATTTTAGGGTTTCTTTTATTTATTCTTCATTCAAAGTCACTGATATTTATATTGTCACAGTGACTGAAAAGTTCGAATATCTCACAACTCTAGCAAGTTCTTCTCTCGTTTAGTCATCATCATTTAGCTCACCCTCCTCAGGGCTATCATCTTTATTCCGTTGCCAGACAGGATGCCTTTGCCTTATGGCCAGCGACGGAAAACAAGGATATCGCTTTGGCATCGGCCAGACATATCTGCGTGACAATAAATTGTGGCTACATTGCTGTTCCCCCTTATCATCATCATCATCATCATCATCATCATCTTCACTCTCATCCATTGCCGTCAAGTCTATGATGGGCGTGATCTTGTGTACCACTGACTTTAATTTGGGTTTTCCCTCGTCTTGTTGCCCGTTGTTTTCATTTGTTGTGGATAGCCAAAAGCGAGTCGCCGAATCACTGCTGACAAACATCGGTTGCTTGGGATTGAACTGTAGACAACGCACTGGCTCAGGGCTATGGCTGTGAAGAACTGCTATGGTTTGACCACTTTGGGCACTCCAAACATGAACTCGTCCCCTATCCAAGCCGGCTAAAACGAACTGGGAATCGGGCGTGTAGCAGGACTGCGTCGGCAAGCGAGTTTCATTTTGGTATCCAGTGTACTCGAGATGGAATCCACCGCTCAAAGCATTCACACTAAAACATCCAGAGTAATCCGTGCTCACCATTAGCGTTTTTCCATCGGGCGCAAATTGCAACTGCGTCCATTTGGCTTCCTTTTTCAGCTTAAAGCCAAATTGTTGGCAAGGCATCGAGCTTAACATACGCACATCGTGGACCTCAATGCGTTCGTTGTCGCTGCTGATGGCAAATATCAAGCCATCGGGATCATAGGCCACTAATGGACTGTGCAGATTATGAAAATGTTGCGTATATTTGGAGCTGCGTAAATCCCACATATAGACACGATTATCCCAACCAGCACTCAAGAATTGATGCTGACTGCCGGGCTGAAAGCAAAGGGCTCTCACCCTCTTTGTATGGCCTCTCAAAAGGCGCACGTGCTCGTGTCTACTTAAATCCAAACAGCGTATTTCATAGTCCTTCTAAAATGTTTCAAATTAGTTACTAATTCCACAAATTTAATTCAATGAATTAAAAATACAGCTTTTAAATTCCAAATACCATTTGGTTTGATATTATTGATTTATTCCGCAATTAAGGCAATTTCGAAACATTTTACATAGCTTTACCACTTTAATTATTTTAATCTTTTAATTTAAAAAAGATAAATATAATAATTACATTTTTAGTTGAGACTTTTGTTGGAAATTGCAAATTTGTGTTGAATTGTTTCCTTAAATTTCACTTTTTACTACTCCCATAAATAAACCAAAATTAATCATCGACAATAATACCTAACTAGTCACGTTTGGTTTGGCTTTTACATAAACAATACCTCATTATCATGGTTTGGCTGTTGAGTTAATACTGCATAAGGAATTGTAAGCGCTATGTTTTGTCAAAACTCTTGATCAAAACTCTACCCAAATTGATTTTCGGCTTACCTTCGTCGAGCTGTGCAACAATCGATGCTTCTCCTGGGTAAAACAAATCAATTCTGAATGAAATCGTCGCATATGCACCTGAGTCAACTTCTGAAAACTGTGGCAATCATATAAACAAATGTTTTGATGATCACAAGCTGCCAGAAGCTGTCCATCGTCTGAGAAACACATTGAATATTTCTGCTCATCCGTATCCCGAAAGATCTGCACGACGTCAAATTTTTGCATTTCTTTGACTGTTAGATTAATTTTCTTTTGCATCTCCATGTCGAATCCAGTTGTTACGAGTCCAACTTATTTTCATTTCAATAACCTTTAATGACAAGCGAGTCGTTGTCAGCTTCCATTTTAGATTGAATGAAATTTCCCTGACTGCTTGGGCCAAAAATAAGTTGTTAGACGCGTACTCGCCCCCGCCCACTTCAACTTAATTAAAAGAAATCTAAGTGAATGCCACGCCCAGTAAGTGCGCCCACTGTCGCAGCTGTTCGCTGTTGCATTTTACATAATTTCCATTTTGTGGTTCCTCCACCTCCTCAATGCGTCTCATTAGAGAACCTGATAAATCGACTGCCGAGTTGGCAACTCAACTTGGTTTCAGCTCCCCTTCTCCGCATCCCACTTCTTGACCAAATGCCAGCAGCTTGTTATTTAGGCCGATTCGCGTCATTAGTGCAACAGCCGAATGCGACCAAATGTTGCCATTTGGCTTGTTTGCAGATAGTCGATGTAGCCAGCTCCCTAAACGAAAATACAATCCCCCTGAAGATGGCCCAAATTGGACAGAGCCAAAGTTTTTGCGTTGGCAGCAGCTGTCTGCCCGAGAGTAAATAATGCAAACTGTAAATTGTTTATTTTCAGCATTCTAATTGCAAAATTTACTCGCTTGCTTGTGGAAACTTAACAACGTTATTTATCTGAGTTAAGAACGTTTGTTATTTACACTCTATATACTGTGCTGTAAACCAAATATATATTTTTAAATCAAGAGTCTCAGGCTAGTATATATGTTAAGCATTTGTTAAATTCAATACATAAAACAATGTAGTAAAAAAACAGGAAACGGATGCATTTCTCAATTCGTCTTCACCTTCAATTTAATGCAAATTTCAGCAACATTAGTTCAGGTGTTAAGACCTGAACTAAACGCCAACTGTATCCTTGGCAAATACCTGGCCCAAGCCCAAGCCCATTCAAAAGCCGTGGAACTGGCTCGCTGGCAAATGAATGTAATTGTAATGTAAGCGGAAATAAGCGCGGCTGATGTCGTTGACGTTGCTGTTGCTGTTGTTGATGTTGTAGCTGAAGCTATTTTCTGTTACTATAGCTGTGCGCATTTTAATTAAAATTTATAAGCCTTGGCCGGGGACTTGGCTGGCTGGGTGGTTGGCGGGTTGGCTGGCTGACTGGATGGCTGGCAGGCTGACTGGCTGGCTGGCTGGCTGGCTGGCTGGCTGGCTGGGTCGGATATCAGATGCTAGAACTCCAGCAGCCAGCAAATGTTGCCTCATGGCGTGGCGTTTTAAGCTTTTAAGTTGCCGCGGATTTGCGAAGCTATGCGTGCGATTTTATGTGAAAATCAACTGCGGTACGCATAAATTAAAAATCAAGCTACAAAAACCGAAAAACCCACACACACACAAACACACATAGAATTCCTTTGTGTGCATCATTTGTAATTAATTTGCATCATTAGCTCTTTGCATGTCATTTGCATTATTCCACATGCCATACAGAGACATACTTATATAGAAAGAGTGGCCACATTTTGCGGCTTTGCCAGTCAAATTCAATTATTTTATTTTATTTGCACGCAAAGCAATTTTCGACCGATTATTAATTTGAATGGGTTTTACGCACTTATATTTGTTTTCTCGCTCAAACGATATTAATGAAATCAATTAGGATGTATTTGTTATTGCAATCAACCAAGAATATAAGAGATTGTTTAATAACTGACACTAACCCTATGGACATATTTAATTATTTAAATATTGTTACATATTGTTCACATTATGTGAATATTAAATAAACGATTAAAAATAATGAAATTTTCCAGAAAATTAATTTGTGAACTGAATTTATGAATTAAGCGAAATTTTTATTGTTGCGGTCAATTTAATCCGATTAATAAATTGCATATTAATTATTTTTTACTGAATATATAAGTTGTATAAAGTAGAAACTCCCATTAAATATATGTATTGCTTTAATGATATCTACATTTAATTGTAGCCTTTACTAGCACACTCGAATAACAATTTTGGCTAAATAAATGGCATGAATTGGCACTTCAATTTACATCTGTGTTGGCCAACATTTTTTGCCCACTCTTTTTTGCCAACTGTTTATTGATATTTTATGCGCCATTTTGAGCTGCAAAATTGCACTAATTGCAATTTTAGGCACGTCCAATGAACGCTCGACATTTGCATAACATGAATGGCCAATTTGATTGTTGCCAGACAACCGAACAGATTCCTATTTTCGTATGGTTAAGAAAAAAAGATGAGAACCAAATATTTGTGCATTTGATACTCCAAAAATGGGTTATTTTGTGTACATGTCAAGGCAAATATTTAGCTTTAATTAAAGGTATTAATGAAAATATATTGTGTTAAGCTTTTTACTTCCCCTGAAATATATATTATATATATATATATTGTATCTCATAAGTATAGTCATAATTTATGTATTGAGTTATGAAAAATAATAAATTATCTTTTTCTTAAGATTTGGTTTCAATTAGATAACTGAGTTTCAAAAAGTAACTTACAAAGTTTTTTGCTGTGCATGTTTGTTTGTATACTTATATACCTTTTACCTACTTGTATTCCAAAAGGGTATCTGCTAGCTGTCTAGCAAATTGCAAATGTTTTGTTGCACTGCTGTACAAAATTTAATTGAAAGTTGTAAGGCTGTTATCGATTGCTGAAGATTTGTGCCTGAAAATACTTTGAAAAATGTCAATTTGCAACCTACACAACATGAGAACTGATTTTTAATGCTCGTGTTTTTGTTGTTGGTGTTGGTGTTGTTTGTCATCTGAGCTAAAGTGCATTTTGTTGTCAAGTGTTGTATGAATTTTTTAAAAGCGCATAAATTTTACAAGTATGATGGATAAATTTGTATTCGTTGAGTATCAAGTTTATTACGGACCTGGCTTGCTGGGAATCACTCAAGTTGTCGGTGTGTCTAACACGTGGAGCGGGTGGTGGTGGGCGTGGTAAATCCTAAAATGAGAGCCAGCTAAAAATTTGTTGCAAATTTTTCAATCAGCAGCAGAGAATCTCAAGTCAATCTGGCTGGGTGGATGTCAACAAATCGTTGGTTTTGCGTTGTGACAAGAACAGCCATGGCAACAACAACAGCAACAGTAACGACAACAACAGCAACGACAACAACATGAACACAAAACAACAACAGAAAAAGCAGATTGCAGTTCACACGCCAGCAAAGTGAGTCAAACCAAAGCCAAAGTTCAAACACAATTTCTTTAATGTGCACAAGCATGTGCACTACACATACCTCAGCGTGTGAGTGTGTGGTTGTGTGTGTGTGTTTTTCATTGTGTGCGTGCCTTATGCGTTGCTCAGTCAGCTGCCTGGCACCTTTGAAATTGAATGGGCGCCGCCTCACATGCCGTAAAAGAAGATAAATGACACAAGTGAGCCATATCAGCAGCCACAGTCGGAACAGCCAGCTGCTTGCAATGCACAGAGAAAGAGATTGAGAGAGAGAGAGAGAGAGAAAGAGAGGCAGAGAGGGAATGGTGAAGAAATGTGGCAGAAAGGGAACCAACAGTAGACAGACAGGGTGTTTGGCATCTTGAGGCCTGCAGTTGTCAGCCGGCACAGTTGCATGCAATCGTTCACCGACTCCTTCTCCTGCTGCTCCCTCGCTGTCATGGTCAACTTTGCATTTGATTAAAAGCGGATATAGCCCTTGTGACGAATCGCACACTCAACTGGAAGCACTGTGTGCAACTTTGAGGCATTCAACTGCATATCACCTTTAAATTTAGGTCTCACAGTGGCCACGTACACAAAGAAATGTAGTTTAATGCTCAGCCAAAAGTGCCAAAAAAAAAAGGAAACAAATTTATATATATACACAGAGTGAGCTCGTTATATGAAATGAATAAATAAAATTTAAATGCGAAAAAAAGAACGAGCAGCATTTACGAAAATGGGGAACAACAAGAAGGCTAACTGCTTGTTAAATACCCTAAAAAGATTCAGGTTACAATTATATTTGAAAATGTTTTTGTAATAAAGATGTTAAGCTAAAATTTTTAATATTTTTAATTACACAAAAATTTTCAAATGTTTTCATTATTCACGAGCTCAAGTTCTTATACATTTAAAAATATTTAATTAAATATTTGTAATCCAATAAAAAATTACATTTTATTTCTATCAACAAACAACTCTTATACACAAAAAACTATGATAAAAATGTGTTAGACCATTGTTGTCAGTTTTTGTCCGTCAGGCATTTATGTGACCCAGAAGTGTATCACAATATTGCACTGTGTTGGACCTTGAGCGGAGTGCTGTTAGTTGGTTTTGGGTTTCAGGTCGGCTAAGGTCCTGTCTAGGAGCTTGGGCTGCTGTCCTCGCTCGTATCATCACACAGAAAGTAAACACACGATGCGATGCTATGCGATTCTCTCGGTCTGACAGTGGGCATGAAAATTTATTACATTTGTCGTCGAGTTTGTGGTGCGACGCGACGGTCGCTCTCAAGTGCGAATCCATTGCGCATTAAATTTGTGGGCGCTTGTGGCAAACGCCGTGCAACGCCGGGCAATCCTCTGGCATCTCCAGCCATCCAACATAAAACTGACAAAAGTTGCGCCAAGGCAAAAGTTTCTGGGCGCCATTGCAACAATGTCCAATATTCAACATATAAAAATTATACGTACCAAAAAACTGCGAAAAACAGCGAAAAAATAAAAATGGTGAAAGAAACCACCGAAATAAATGCCAACGCATGGCTGAAGTGCATTCATATATGCTTCCCATATATCGTATCGTATATGGTATTTCTGGTATGTAGGTGGGCAAATGGAAATATATAGTTTTTAATATGCATAAATTGCACTTATTTTATTTCGTTTCATTTTGAGGCAGCGCACAAGCAACGCACAGCAGTTAACCTCAAATGTGATTACATTGTGACGACAGCTAAATTCACTACTTAAAGCCGAAGGACATCAACTGAAAATATGAAATTTACAGTTTCTCAACATTTCAGAAAGAACTGTTAACTAAAGTGAACAGCTTGTGAGGTTAAAGCGAGATCTGAGTAGTTGCGCTATAAATAACTTTCATTAAGTGATGTGCAAGATAAGTGAAAATGTATATGATTAATAAATTTAAACAATTATCAATTTCTGGTGATACCTTTGTTATAATGAAGAACCACAAATCACTCGATAGCTTTTGCGCTCCACGACCGAACAACAGTATTTAATGCAACAAGAGCTGCTCGAAGCATTTTAAAAGTTGTCAAAGAGTAGCGATTACCTCGCACTGTGACCATGACCATAATGCGAGTGCAATGCGTGGGAAATATATATATATATATATGTATATATTTACAGCAGTTAGTGAAATAAAAAGCAAAGCTGGCAAAAGTAAAGAAGAAAAGCTGCTTGTGTCCCGGAGTCATAGTCATATTCAGAGTCAGAGTCTGACTCAGAGCCAGTGCCAGCATCAACATCAGCATCAACGTCAGAACCGAGAGTCCGAATGCCAATGCAAACGCGGCTCTTTTGCTGAGTTGCTCCCCTCCCTGTGGACTCTTCTCTCCTTGTGACACTTCTCTTGATAGCCTTGTGTGAAAGTACTCACATTTTTCAATGCAACTTCCAACGTGTATGTGGGTGTGTGTGTGTGTATATGACAGTTACTCCCGCGAACCGTTGACAGTTATCAATGTTATTAGCGACATGTGGCATGGAGCAAAGAAAACTTAAATCGTCTTGTTGAGAGATGACACTGGCACCAAAGTGCAAGTAAAATATTCCGTTTTTTTCTTAACTTAAAAATAAAACAAAGTTTGATCAGCAATGATATTTATATTTAGTCCAAAAAAATGCGCAAATTTCATAAAACCGAATAATAAGCACAAAAGTTAAGCAAGCAAATTAAATCTATTTAATGGCCAAAATGATAAACTCAAATAAAAACTTTGAAAAGCTTAATTTGGTTCACTTGAATTTTTGTAGATTAAACAAAGATTGTTTCCTCTTTAAGTACAACAAATTTTTGTTTATATTATTAATCAAAAAAGCAAAAACTTTACTAGCTTAAGCCTCTATTTTACCCAAAGTGCAGTGGCGCAACTCGGTGTTATATCTATTCCAATAACAAATTGTTGAAATTATTTGCCGAATTTGTGCTCTCTAATTGAGCTGTGTAAAGTTAACTGTGTGTTCAAGAAACAGATTCGATTCGATTCGCCCAAAACCAAACAACATTTTCATTAACTGACGACCGCATCCATTGACCAAACGTGAAACAGCTTCATTCACTATTTGTACAGTCAGTCTTGGTCGTAAGCCAAAGGGATATGAGGATGAGCTACACGAGAGTAAGCCAAGAGCTAACTGCATGCTGCTCGTGTTTGCTGATTGTGTAACAAATATTGACAAGGCCGAGCTGAACTAGCCTAAAAACCGGACTTGGACTTGGAAATGGACTGGGGGCCAGTCGGACTGACTGTCCTTCCGCAGGGACATTTTGTGCCATATCACGTTCCATGTTGACGCACCAGCACAAAAGCTGAAATTATATTTAAAAGTTTGCAATTTTCTTTCTCTCTCTTCTCATATTTTTTTTTTTCTCACTCTCTATGCCCTTTCTTTGGTTTTCCCATTCGCTGGGTATGGCACGTTATTTACTTTTGTGGTCATTGTGCGATGTTCGGGGGCCTCCAAAATCCCCAAAGTTATAATTCTTAAAGTTTTTATCTGTCGTCCACACACACACACACACACACACAATCCGCAGAGGGTTCAAGTGGGCGTATACGTAATATTTAAGTTGTACATACACATATATTAATTCAGATTTAATAGCAGCGTCGCTGCTCGCATAATTTAGCATATTTATGATTTATGAATGTCCAGACATGTCATAAAATCAACAACAACGAAATTAGTAACTTTGTAGCTGTCTATTTTCATTTAGAACTCGCTTAATATTCATTTAATTTCGCAAACGAAGCGCTAATGAAAATCTTAATGCGCCACAGTCAATAACAAATGGAAAAACCCATTGGGGTGATGCCAACGAAAATTCCGATGACTTTTGGGTATTTTCAATTTTAATTAAGTAACTGACTGACGGACTTAGGGACTGACTGACTCTGCCTGAATCTTTGGGCCTACTACTTACTCAGTCTGCTGTTAGGCGATTTATGTGGCAACAACAAAATGGCAATTTGTTAACCTAATGATGCCATTTTTCGGAGCAAATTACCCACCTGACCATGGCCAGCGGTCATCTAACAAGCAACTAAACAAACAAACTTCCAACACACACACACACGCAACAGCACACACAACGACACAGACACAGTTCCCCAGGCATGTGTGTTTGTTTATTTTACGTTCGTTCCGACTTGATTTAGAGATGTGTGTCACCACCCACTGGAACTAGTTCCTTTGACTGAATCTCTAACGGAACTTAATTGCTTATGAGTCCAATTTCTTGTGGATTGCATTATATACGAATCTTGTCAAGAAAACACACTTAGAGCAATATTTCTTCAATTTGCATGCAAAAAAATATAACCTAATAAATTTGGAGTTAATATGTAATTCCTTAACGAAAACAAATTCAAATTCAATAATTTCAATCAAAGCTTACATTGCGTCTACGTCTAGTATACTAAAAAAAAAAGTGTTTTTTTTTGTGGTTGCTAGTTGAATAAATTGATAGAGTATTTGCATTTTATTGACAAAGCTTCCCCCGAATTAAATCGGATCTATGAAAATCTACCAATTGAGTTGGTTGCCCTAATGGAACCATAATCATGGTCAGCACTCGCATTACGTATACGTGTAGTGGGTCAACAAGTTGTGCCAAGTCAGCAAAAATGTGGTTTTGCTTACACAAATACTTACCTGTCATAAAAGCAAAGTACTTCAATACTTAGCTACAACTTATGCTTTGACATGGCTAACAGAGGATGGTAATAAACGAGGGAGAGTGAGTGAGAGGGGAGAATAAAGTAGAACACACTTTTGGAGTAAAACTGCGACGTTCTGTCTTTTGGTATATTTGCCTTTACTGAACAAATTTCGTTTTAATTAGCGCTACGTTGCACTATGCAAGCAATTCGGAAATCAACGCAACTGTTGCCAGCAACAAGACCCTTTCAGGGCATTTGAGAAGCCAAAATGCCAGCGTAACGTGAAATAGAGATAGAGAGAGAGAGAGTGGTGAGGCAGAGGAGAGGATATGGATTTAATAACAATTAAACGGTGTGAGGTTTGCAGGCAAATGGACAGCGTATAGATGGGTGGGGAAACACTTGTCTCGCAGCTAACCAAGCAGAACACAGACAACATTCAAGCGCCACCCACCAAACAACCCGACTCAGCCAAACAACCCGACAACCGACAGCCAACAACCGACACTCGACAATGGAGACCAGAGTAATCACCGTTCCCAATTGGCTGTCGCTGCTTCTGCTGCTGCTGTTGCTGTTGCTGCTGCTGTAACTGCAACTGTTGTCTGCGTTTCCAAATTTCCCAGCAACAATGCCAATGCACATGATGTGTTTAATACTTAAATTCTGGCTAATTCCATTAGTCGTCTGCCTGACTGCATTCCACTCTCTCTCTCTCTCCCTCTCTCTCTCTCTCTCTCTCTCTCCTCTCCCTCTCTCTCTCTCTCTCTCTCTCTCTCTCTCTCTCGCTCTATTAGTGCATTGCTTGCTATTTGTGGCCAAAGTATTGCAATGCCGCCAGCAACACCAACAGAAACAACAGCAACTGACGCTGAAATCCAAACCAGTCACTAACCAAAACGCGCTGGCAAACAAACGTGCCCAAATTAATATTATAGTTTGACGCTATTTTGGCACGAACCAACTTTATCCCACTACCAATGACACTATCCCAGTCCGCCGCCAGTTCTAAACAGGACCTACAAATTGGCACATTGTTTGCCCTCTTAGCTACTAGTAGTTATTGGCAAACACGGGTTGTTGCTGCTAAACAAACGGAGACCATGTTGCCAAGGGCAAAATAAATGTAGCTTAATCGCCAAATAAAATTAGCCAAGCATTATGTCAACAGATAAGTTAAAACAATTATGTTAAGTTGACTAATGGACGGCTGTCTAGATACACAAACAAATAACAAATTTATCATTGATTTTGAATTTGACTTGATCTGTTAAGGAAACCTTTTAAAAATTGTTGTCTTAAGTAATTTGAATTATAACACATAATTAAAAATGAATTTAAAATGTTTCTAGTTACCTTCAAAAATTTATGGCAACACATTTTCTTTATGCATTTGCAAACCGCTTGTCAAACAAATGTCTGCAGTACAAGCGCATTAAATTTTGCTAAGTAAATGTACCGTTGGTGGCAGACTTGGGTGCGGTGCTTCATTCAGTTAGCACGCCGTCGCGTCGTAGTTGCCACTTTTCTATTTATTTGCCCATTAACGCTCATTTGTGGTTATCAGGTAAATTGGATAAAAGCCAACGTAGCATGAAGCCTGCCACAAAACAGCACAAACCAAAATGGAAGACAGCAGACAGGACCTCTGGCTGCGGCATGTCCTTGCTGCCGCCTGCTAAGGCTGCTGCGGGCTGCTGCGGGCTGCTGCGCGGCTGCTGCGGGCTGCTGCGGCTGCTGTCGGCTGCTTATCTTCAAGTGTTTGTTGCAACAACCAAACCAAAAATGAACGCTTCGCATTCCACTTTCGGCTTAGACGCGAACATTTTTTGGCCGTATTCATTTTGTGGCGCTTTAACGGCAACAGTCATTAACTTTTTATGCTCTGCTTTCCTCGTACTCTGCTGCGCCCTCTCTTTCTTACTCTCACCATCACCCTCCCTCTCTCTATATTTCTATATCCCTCACACTACAATTACTTTCAAATCGAATTCAAATATTTGCGGCTTATACCAACCAACATTTATTTAAGCCACAATTTGTTTAGACCAATAAATAAAATGACGACGATGCCGTCATAAAATTTAATTTCCACACACAAACAAAGTCAAACACACACACACACACACATATATATATATACATATAAAACACATATTTTTTCCTTATGTGCAGTTGCGGAAAAAATCTAAATGAATAAAAAACCAAATTTAAATGCACCATATTGCAAGCTCAAATGAAATTTTGTGGTTTGTTGCAAAACAAGGCCAACAAGAAAACAACAAAATGCAAATGTACATAACAACAATTTGTTGGTCGCAAGCGATACCCTGTAATTCAAAACGGGTGCTTAGCAATTATAGATTAGGTACTATCAAATACTACAATGCTTTACTATATTTTCTTCTTGTTCTAATTTTTTTCGTTTGCCCAAAAGTATGCTACACTTTTTATTTGGAAATAAATGTAAAGCTGCCACAGATTTCGATTTTTAATTATTAATGCACACCATAAATGTAAAATGCAGCTATAACTCCTACTTTTGAACATCATCATCTCATCTCACAAATATCTTTTTGGTTCTTGATTGTCTTTAAGTTTGCTTTGCAAGTTAATTTTCAACTAAGTTCAGATTTTAATTTCCAAATTTCATGCTACGAAATAAGTCGGACAACTTGAAAGTGTTTTTTGATTATATATCGTTTTGTTCTAAATTTCAATCACTTTATTTATTTGTTCTTTTTTACATTACATACTTAACATCTGTGATTAATATGCCCACTTTATACATCCCAAAACAGGATATTATGAAAGGCAGCGCTTGCAACACAATAGGACAATACGCGCACATCGAAACAACACACACACACACACATACATATGCACACATACAATACAGATATATATGGGGTATATATCCAGAGTCACACACTGCATGCGGTCGCTCAATATGAAAATACTTGGGCATGGGTATAAAGTCCAGTGGGTTTGACACAATTCAGGTTCGCAGCGATACTTGGCGAAAAAAAGCGAACAAGAGAACGGTGGCAGTAGCCAGGGGGGAGGAAGCAGGGGTTTGCGGTACCACTGTGTCGCCTTGGTCTGCGGTTGGCTTGCGCTAAATTAAATTTCGTTACGTTGCGATCCCAAAAGTCCAACATACGTTTCATAATACACAAAGTGTCGCCACAATTTCGTGTGTGTGTGGCTACGTGTGTATGTATGTGTGTGTGTGTTTATGGCACACAACTGTTGAAGTTTTAAAATTTGTCCATTTTTGTATATCTCAAGTCCACATCACCATTCAAATATATTCCCAAGCCGGAGTCCGAGCTGAATGTCAACTTTTTCGTTTGCTCAATTTTGTATTCAGATAAAATGCGCAACACAGCCATTTTGACATTTAATAATCCCACACGCATGCCTAAAAAATATATATTTTTACGAAGTTCTTAACAAATATTCATATTCGATTTCCATGTACAAACTTACCCAAACAAATGCGTGGTCCATCACCAAAGGCCAATAAGCAGCCCCGCTTGGTAAACTCACTTGCCGCATCATTATCAAAGCGTTCCGGCTTAAATATCTCGGCCTGTGGAAAGTAGGACTCATCGTGATGCAAGTTGTACGTTGGAATGGCCACTGTTATGCCCGGCTCCACATTTAATATCTTATCATCGCCCAAATCAATTGTTGTGGGCCTTGTACAGATTCTGATAAAGAAACCGATGGCACTTGTCAAGCGAATCGATTCTAAAAATAAAGCAAATTAATTGTGTTTAATACATACATATATATTGATAAAGATGTGTCTGTTGATATATTGAAAGTCCAATAGT
This sequence comes from Drosophila nigritarsus, assembly GCA_035044305.1. Taxonomy (NCBI): domain Eukaryota; kingdom Metazoa; phylum Arthropoda; class Insecta; order Diptera; family Drosophilidae; genus Drosophila; species Drosophila nigritarsus. The sequence goes on along the minus strand of JAWNMF010000133.1, from coordinate 3,094,383 downwards.
ATAGTATATAATACTAAAATAAAAAAATAAAAATACTAACACATCTCAGAATCGAGATCCCAAATCTCAAACCCAATCTAAAAAAGCCATAAATAATTACGCCGTAATTGCTAAGACCCACCATTCACGCACTGATCGAGATAAGGCAGAGCATTCAGTTGTTCGTAGTTGATATTCTTATCGCCAGCCAGGGCATCCAAGATTTCCGTTCGTAATTTTTCCTGCTGCTCTTGATACTCGCCCAGCTATCAAAACAAAACAAAACAATGCAAAACAACATTGCGAATAAAGTAATATTGTAAAATACTCAATCGCTTACCGTATACAACATGTGATAGAGCACAGCAGCCGACGTTTCGAAGCCATCCATGAGAACTGTCAGAGCATGACCCACTATATCATCATAGCTGGCTCCCTTCTCCTGCAGCTGCAGCAGATGCGATAAGTAATCGCTGCGTTCTGCACCACAGCCACTCCGCCTCATCTTGGCTGCATCCCGGGTGAGTTTCAGATAGAACTCATTCGATTCCTGGGTAAAGAAACGCATACGAAACAATCGTCTCACAATCGGAGCAATCGGGGTCCGATTGAAGCGGGTCATACCCCAAAAGGCGTTGGTGATCCAATTGGTGGAAAAGCGCTGAAAATGACTGACTTCATCAATGCCGCCACTGAGGGAGCCAACATCAATGCCCCAAATAAAATCACCCATGGCCTGGGCGGTATACCGATAACATAGCTAAAAAGACGAAAATGCAAAAGAAGAGTTAAATTCGGAATGAAAATAAAATATATAGTTGATATATATAAATATATAGTAGATGTAACTAAATGAAATTACATAGTATATGTATGTTATCGTATTCCGACTCACTCACATCTCTTGTCTCGATAACATTAGTCGATCGCTCCTCGATCGATCTCTTCATGTAATCCATTAACTTATGTCCAGTTTGCTCCCAGATGGTGTAGGCTTGTTTTAGCTTATTGGCTGTGAGTCCTGCGCCGCCGTCTGTGCGTCGCTTCTTCCACACATCCCCCACACTGAAGAAGGGATTACGTGCCGCATATTTATCGTAGTCCTGGGAGTGGGCAACATAACTGCTCGTCACAGTGTCCCTATAATCGCTGAAGTTCGTCACAAGCACCTCATGGGCCAGCTGCGGATCGAGCACCAAAATCTGTGGCTTCCGTGTCAGAAATGTGCCAATAGCGCGATGCTTGCCCTTGTATTTACTAAGAGAAAAAATACACAATAAATAGGTAAGTATGTATGTATATATAGGTAAATACTCACTTGTAAATATTTCCTAAATCAGCAATGAAACTGCTGCCGCCACCAAACAAACCAGGGTAGCTGCCCAGCAGTGTTAAAGGCTTCGCCGTGACCAATCCTCGCTTGCTCCAGTAGTTGTGGTACCAGGTGAGGTACAAGTAAACAGCAGCAAAGGCCACATGCACAATTCCCACCAGCAGGGCAATCAGTGTCCACATGATGAATGCACAATCTTAGAACAAATGAATACGGCACTCAATAGCAAACTGATCGCTCAGCTGTACGTTTGATAATGTCTAAAAGTTTTCCTCTCATTATCACCATGTATCAGTCATGCGACTGATCTGATTGTGGTGTTATATATGTGTTATATATGGACAAATGTTTACACTTTAAAGCACAAATATAATAATGTACTATTAGTTCCGTGTCCGTCTGTATGAACTCATCTTTTTTCAACACCCTCCAATATTCTCAAAAGCCCTTATCTTCCGCTACACTTACCAAACATGAAAGGATTAAAGATTACTAGGCACCTTCTACATCATTTTTTACAAAACAACTCACTCCTAGCCCCCCCACCCCACCAAAATGTACAGTAGCCCATTTCCCCCGGAATATAAGATCTACTATAAACAAACTTAGAAGGAAGTTTACTAGGAAACTCTTCCATCAACATTTTTCGGCTACACCCCAACTTGAAAGGCAAAGGTCGGTATTTCGTGGCTACACCCAACTTGTTATTTGCATATTCTGACAAAAGAGAAAGACATATTTTATTTCCACATGCAACAAGTTGAAAATGTATTTCACCTTACAGAAATTTCACAAAACATATATGCCCACTCTACATAGAGTAAAATTTTTGTGTAAGAAATAACAAGCGAATAGTTGAGTAAATCATTTACAAATTATTTGCAATCGCTGTTGAGTCTCGACACATGCGATAAGTAAATTACGTATAGTAAGTAAATTCTATTGTACGAAACGGCGATACTCCAAATTGATATCACCTTGAAGTACAACACCAAAACCGGAATCGCCAGCCGGCTCTATCTTGTGCTTGCCCCTCACAACTTGGTAGTTGCTGATAATGTGCAACAGGGCCGATTTGATTGTCAACTGGGCCAAACGCATGCCTGCCAAATAGATACGAATATAAATGTAAATATATATATATATATATATCTGTTACTATATACTATATATCTGTTCGACATTGGTGCTCACCCATGCAGATGCGCGGTCCATCGCTGAAGGGCAGCAGAATACCCTGCTTGATGAGCTCATGGTGGGCACCATTATCGAAACGCTCCGGCTTGAATATCGACGGATTGGGAAAGTATTTCGGATCATGATGGAACTGATAATTTGGTATCATGATGGTCATGCCCACCTCAACATCCAGTCGCTTATGTTCATTCAATTGTATATTTGTGGGATGCGTGCAAACTTTCGTATATTGCGGTATCAGACTGCTCAGCCGCAAGGATTCTAAGGAAAACAATTACTTAAGCTTAAGCTCAATTTAGTTGTTAGTTGTAATATTTGAATTACAAGAGCTGTAAATGTGAAAATACCAAAAGCCAGTATAAATTATGAACTCTTCATTCTATTATGCAAATACAAAATTTGCAAATGGCTTCGAATGAATCTTGTATTTAAAAGATTACTCGTATAAATTTCTATTAACCTTATTTAAATACTTTGTTAAATAGAAATTTAGACCGAAACGAATTCTAATAGATAGATGTATATACCAACCATAAACAACCTGATCCAAGTAGGGCAAATCACACAGTTCATCAAAATTTAAATCTTTATCCTTATCGGAATTGTTCAAAATTTCCATGCGCAACTTTTGCTGAGCCTCCGGTTGCTCCGACAGCTACACAGTTATTATTATATATTTGGTATATTATCTGTATAAATTAATCAATCCGTTCACTTACATAATAGAGGGCATGCATTAGGGCTGATCCCGTGGTATCATAGCCATCTAGCATAACGGTCAGAGCGTGCCCCACCAGATCATCATGCGTGGCATTTTTCTCGCTGCGCAGCTTCAACAGATGCGATAGGTAATCTGTGCGCTGGATCTCATTGTCAGCCTTGAGACGCAGTGTGATGGCCTCCTTGGTCAGATTAGAGAAGAAGTCATCTGTGTCCTTGGGATAGAAGCGCATGCGCAACAGCAGACGAATGATGGGCGCAACTATCGATGCCATAAATATGGATATCATATAGAATGTGCTACTCGTATATTTTGTGGCCATTTGCTGCATCTTATTTGGCTGCCCCATGTTGGGGTCCAATGTGCCAGCATCAATGCCCCAAATGAAATCGCACATTACATTGGCGGTATAACGGAAGCAGAGCTGAAAGAGCAGAGGAAATGACAGTTGTAAGAAATGGGTAAATATCTAAGTGCAATTTTATTATATATATATTATATATTGTATATGTATATATATATATATTATAAATAGTTCTCTTCCCTCTCTCGACTTACATCTCTGGTCTCCAGCACATTGCCCTGCTTGGCGAAAAGCTGCGTCATATAATCGGTTAGCTTCTTGCCACTCTGTTGCCAAATGGCAAAGCCCTGCTTGAGGCGACTCGCAGATAATCCCCCCTGAGCCTCGGTGCGCAGACGACGCCAATTGTCTCCCGCTGCCCAAAACGGATTGCCCTGAACATATTTGTCCCACTTGGCGTGCTGCATATAGGAACTGGTCAATGAATCTCTGTAGCAACGGAAATTATCCACCAGCACTTCGTGAGCCAATTGTGGATCCAAAACAAGGATTTGCGGTTGCCGTGTCACAAAAACGCCCACAGCACGATGCTTATCTTTGTATTTGCTGTTGAGCAGTAATCAAATAAAATAAATTTAATTAGGTGTAAAGTTGATGTTGAAAATGTTGTCTATAGATAACATATTTTGTAAACAGGAGAGAATGTTGCAGTAGGGCGTAACCGACTGCGAAATACTGTTGCCAAGAAATACCAATTCTTTGATGGGAGCACTTAGATGTAGTCTTTTGTGAATTTTGGATGTTACCAACACCTAAAGCTGGTTTCCCGTAATATGCCTACCAAATGTGATGACATTAACTAAATAATTGCGGAAGACATAGCAGTTTCCGATTTTAAGCATCGCCAACAATCTACCAGCCAAATTTAGTGACTGTAGCTTCAAAATTATTAGCGATGTGTGGCTTTATCTATTTGCGATTGTTGACTTTATCGATTTCCTAGCCTGCCAATGGACGTACCACACCAAATTTTAGACTTTACACGCGGACACAGACCAGTATATGTTCCAAATGTCAATTCTGAGTACCTTCGGTATCAGAGCATAAAATGTTCAAATTGGGTCCGGATTTAATACCTACTTGTAGACCCGCTGCACATCCATGACGAGATTGCTCTTGCGTGTCAACAGACCCGGATAGGTGCCAAGCAGAGTCAAGGGCTTGGCTGTGATCAGGCCACGGCGACGCCAGTACCTGTGATGCCAGGTGAGATACACATAGAGGGGCAGCAGCAGAATGTGCAGCACCACAAGGATGACGGTGACCAATATATACATGTTGCCGCGCTTTATATTGCGGCAGCCCCAGCCTCCGGTTTTCAACTGATCCGAAGGCGATCGCAATTTCAATTGGAAATCTCGTTTTGTTGGCAACATGTTCGATCGATTTGCTCTCGATCCGGAAAACAATGTTTGTATTATCAGAGCTATTGATGTGTATTTGTGTAATACATTGACAACTTAATCTTAATGGAATCTTTCAGACTGAAATCAATATACATAAACCATAAAGCCAGCTATTTTTCTTTTCTCTTTGATATTTCTTAATCTGAATCATACTTCAAGCAAATGTATAAACAAATAATTAAAAGTTTTCCAATACTCTTCTGGGGCTGAGCTCCGATTTTCCTTAGGTGATCAAGAGTTGCCTACGCCCATGTCTTAAGGGTCTAATCATTAGGGTAATTTTCATTATACTATAACAGGCTGATAACTGAGCTCCATCTCGATAAGACTGAACAACATAATGATGTTAAGTTGGCAGCAGATAAACAACATATTATTATTATTATTATAGCGATAAACAGACAGCAGATAGCAGCAATTATATTATATTAAATGGGTCTAGGTATGGGGGATAGTCAATTAAACACGTCTGTGCAAACCAAAGTTGCTTTCATAGTTTTTTGCTATTTCGCTGCTGCTTTTGTGGTGTCTTATCGACGTGCTCAGTTCAGATTTAATTCACTGTGGTTGGGTGTGGCGACGGTGGTTGCCTTATCAGTTGGCTAATTTATAACCATATGACCGATAAAAATGTTAATGGTAGCTGTTGCGAGGTTCATAAACAAAATGCCATTGTTATTTTTACTTTTAATAGTATTAATATCTACGTATGTGTGTGTGTGTGTGTGTGTGTGTGTGTGTGTGTGTGTGGATAAACAAAAATCGCATTACAGCTTGAAATATGAGTGATCTATAAACAGAACTGTAGAAAGTAATCAATTACATATTACGATAAGATGCTTAAGATATCAGAAAATCCACTGTCATAAGTTCAACAAATGGGTATTAAAGTTACTTAAGTTATCACTTGAATTACAATTACTTCAACAACTGCTTGTGTAATTATTTATTTAGTAATTAGTTTACCTGAAACGTAATCTCAACTTGGAAAAGAAAATTAAAGGGAAAAATGTATATTGAACATATGTTTGTATGGTAAATAAAAAGTATGATGAGAAATAACAGAGATTTCATGTTAAACAATTATTACTATTAGACACATTTTTGAATAGTACTTAATTTAAATATGATAAAAAAAAGAAATACGGTTCTGTTTACGAGCGGCTAGCAACCATTTTATGTCGCTAGATAAAAATACAAAGTGACTTGAAAGTGAATCTCAGTTTGTTGCTGGCATTGGGTTTGGGAAGGGGATTATAAACAATAACAATAATTTGAAAACAATGCAGAGCATAACAATCAATATTCATCCGTATATATATTTATATAAATCTATCCACTATCTGTGCTCCTCGTATTTGCAGATCACGGGAAACATCTTATCGCCGCCCAAATATTTCACCAGCCAGCGATTCTTCACGACGGCTAGTTTTAAGGTTTCGCATTTGAATTGGGCATTCAGGTTGGTGTGCAGTGCTCGGCCCATGCCCTCGATGACAAGCAGATCAGTCTCATTGGCAGCGATGGCATCGCACAGCTCGCGCGGCAATGTGCGCATATCCAGACACGGACCACTCTGTCCATTCGCATAGACGACCAGCCGCTGGCTGTGGCGCCAGGCGTTCGCCAAAATGCTACACTCGCAGGCGCAATCGTCGAGCAGCGAACTCAACTCCATGCTGGTCACATCGTTGATCGAGGGTTCGCTATTCGCACAGAGCAGCACCTTTGTGCCGCGCTTCAACAGCTCCCGCACAAAGGGCAGTATGCCAAGGACAACATCCACACCACTGTTGTCCACAAAGACCACAGCGCATTTGTGTGCCTGCTGCTCGGGACTACTCCGCATGCGTTGCAGCCACGCATCCAGATTATCCAGCAGCCACGGACGCTGCTCGATTCGCTCCAGCGCCGCATGCAGCCCAAAATTGCTATCCTGCTCGAGTATGGTGGCCACTGCCTGCGCACCCCAATCGAACATGTTGCCAGCGAGCACACCTCGCACCAGCTCCGTCCAGCGTGCATCCCCTTCCACAATGGCATCGATCTCCTGCAGCCGCTGCTTGAGTCTGCCCTTAGCCGAGGCATTCTCCATCTGCTTCTGACGCCGCCAGGGATCCGAGAAGCCAAAACGACGCAACATTGTATCGTTCAGCTTGAGCAGCTCACTTGTGCCCAGCACAACTTTGCCCCGATTGTTGGCAATGTTATCCTGATAGTCTTGCAACTGCCGCAAGTAGGCAGCTTGAAATTGTGCTGCACGCCGAGCGGCATCATCAGTATCAGCATCATCATCATTCAATTGACTGCTGCTGCTGGCCGCAGCTTGCTTGGCATATTTGGTGACCAGTTCGCGAAAGCAGGGAAACCAATAATCGGCCGCCTTTGCATCTGTATTGAGATCCAACGTGTCCGGCTGATAATTGGACTCATCTGCGAGCAGCGAACAGCTGTGCATTTTTCTTCTCGACTGTATGTCGACAGCAGCGACAGCGACCAACACTTTTTTGCCAGTGTACGTTTCAAAATGTTGACGGCCGTTTTTATGGTTGCTGCTTGCAAGTGCGCACTAATATTATTATGAATATCTCGTCTGTTTCTTTTTTCCTTTTTTTTTATCAAAACCGCACACAGCACTGGCTGTGTAACAACAAACGCATTTTGCAGCAAACAGCTGACAGTAGCGTTCACGTGTGAATGCCAGCCAACACAACTGATACTAATAATTTATTTAAATTTTCGTGTTTTACCTGCCAAATATATATTTAAACATTACTATTTTTTCACTATTTTTGTAAAAACAGTTTAACCCTTATTATTTTCATATAAACTTACGTATAAAATGACAAGTTTTCATAGAAATGTAAGTCGCATACATTTCAGCTTCTGTCACTAACATGCGCGAGCGCAGCCAACGTCACGGCTTGGCATTGACAGGCCGTCTCTTTCCTGTTGAATTTTTTGACAAATCAACAACTTAAAAATGGTACGAATGCCAAAAAATCGTTGATTATAAATGCAATCGGTGTTTTTTATGCCCTAAAATTGCGCTTAAGCGCACAAGCAAACTAAACGCTCTTAAATGCTAATGCAATTTTGTGTGAAAAGTACATTTAAGATACGGAATGAAACGGCGCTACAATTGTGTTGTTTACTAAACGCTGCTTTAATTTCTCTTTTTGTGTAGGCCAAGCGCACCAAGAAGGTTGGAATCGTTGGTAAATATGGTACCCGTTATGGTGCCTCGCTGCGTAAGATGGTCAAGAAGATGGAAATCACGCAGCACAGCAAATACACTTGCTCCTTCTGCGGCAAGGTAAGCAAATGAAGAAGCAGCAGCAAATATTCCACTTTTCAGTTTTACTAATTGTCGGTTTTGTTTTCCAGGATTCCATGAAGCGCTCTGTGGTTGGAATCTGGTCGTGCAAACGCTGCAAGCGAACCGTTGCCGGCGGTGCCTGGGTTTATTCCACGACAGCTGCCGCCTCTGTGCGCTCAGCCGTGCGTCGTCTGCGCGAGACGAAGGAACAGTAAACAGTAAAGAGAACAGTTAGTCCTCTGTTCCGTTACGTTTTAAAGTCCCTTAGTTTTTGTACAAATAGACAACGCAATTTTCTGTGGTTTCCGCCGCGCCGGTCGAAAGAGCTGTTTCTGCTTTTATCCAAAAAAAGAAGCATAAAGTGAAAAAATAAAATAAAAATCCTTTTACTCTCAGCAGTAAAAAACAAAAAAAAAAAGTGCTGTTTTTATATAACCTGTAAATTATGTATAAATTATATACACAAAGTAATGTAACAGCAGCAGATATATTTGAATCACTCTTACAACGATCCTTGATTCAATACTATCCGCTTAAAATTCATTTGAATCATTTCTAACGAGCTGCTCCTGCGCAGTCCAAACCCAAAACAAATGCAAATCCTTCGATGTAAAATTTCAGTGTCATTGTTTTTTTTAACAGAAAAATTAATGTAATTAACAGTAACAGTTAACAGTTGACAACAGCTGTGAAAATTGGAGTCGAATTTGGATAATATTCACAAAAGTTTTCGTTTGTAGTTGAGCAGCTTGAAATAATGTAAAACACATTTGATTTATTTTTGTTTTATCTTAATTTTTCATCGCATTTCATTTTATTTATAAAATTTAAAAAGTTTCTAATTAAACAAAAAATACATCTTACAACTTGTGGCTTACACTGCAAACTATGCACTTTGTGGATCAACTTGTTTGATTTGCTGTTTGTTTGTTTTTGGGAGATTTCACAATTATACAAATAATATTTAGCTAAACTAAATGGGAGATATTGTATCCTGTTGCCGGATTTAGTTGATTGATTTGATTGGATTTTGTTTTGCTAATTTAATGCTAAAATTAAAATTG